>JARWLC010000007.1:75236277-76436277 GCA_033318265.1 Phyllotis vaccarum | reverse complement strand
CTTTTTTGATTGCTTGTGTTACATACTATCCACAAAACTTCACTGTGGCACACCATAGAACTTTTTGGTCAACAACACACATAAGATGGTAGTTTCATAAATATATAATGAAACCAAACAATTTCTAGTTTCTTTACAGTGGTCATGCGGTTGCAGAGCAATGCTTCACTCGTGTTTGTGGTGACACTGGTATAAACAATCCTAAGGTGCTACCATCTATACAGAGTGGGACAAACATTTGACAGTGATAAAACTATGTTAGCAGTTTGTAAATTTCCTTGTTATATTTTTATCACTAAATTACACTCCTTTTACTTAAAAAACAAAAAGCAAATAAAGCCATATGCTAGCAGTGCCTTATATCATGTATTTCCTGAGTCTTGTTTCTCTTATGCTTGCTTAATTCTGTTTTGTTCTTTGCTCTAGGAGAAATTGCCAGTACTATCTACATTACAAAATCGCTTAGGTGTGTAGTAGGCTAGACCATCTAGGTTTATGCAACTGCACTCAATCAGAGATGTTTTCACAATGACAAAACTCCTTCCTGGTGATGGATTACTCAAATCTTATCCTGGCTGTCAAGCAACATTGAGTACACACTAATGCCCTTGTTATTATCCTAAGGTTTCCCTATCCTATGTTTATTACTGAGAACAGTCTACTTACTGTGCCAAAAAAATACCTCAATTTAGTATCAGTTGGACTACATTATGTTTCAGAATGTTTTAATTTTTTTTTTTTAAAAAAAAAAGTTTATGCTAAAACTACATTGAGTTAATACTCCCTGCTTAAAAAGATTGACAAAAATCTAAAGATTTGTTGAGAGGCTGCTGGAAAGGCTGTGGAGATGCAGAGACTTGTATGTTCTTAGTGGTAATGCAAGGTGGTCCAAATACTTTAAAGGGAATGTTCACAATACACTATGAAAGTGCAATCATATTCACACTTTGATATTGCAATTCCTCCTCAATTTTTTTTCCAAGGATAAAATAACTAAAATACAACAAAGCAAATGCACAAAGGGCAATGGTAAGGCTGAAAAATAAAATCTGTCAGTAAACAGAGGACTACATGAATAAGCCATGACATGGCCTCTCAGTGGAGAACCATGTAACAGAAATGAGAATGGCTGTCTTTATAAATGACTAGAGAGCAACCTCTAGCCCATCTCATTGTGTGAAAAAACGAAGGTTGAGAGAAGTATAAGGAATATGTTTTTAGTATCTAACAGAAGTAGTAAAATAGGTGTGTTTATATGTACACATTAAAAACAAAAATAGACAATTACTTTTGAGAGGAGGGGAGGGAGACGGTTAAGGGCACTTGCCACCAACCCTGACAAGCTGGGTTCAGTTCCCTGAATTCACTTGGTAGAGGAAGAAAAGTAACTCCTGAAAGTTGTCTTCTAACACATTATACCACACTGCACACCTGCTCCAAATAAAACCCAGTAATTTAAAAAATTAACCATACAAGGAGGGAGCAGGGTGGTTGGGATAATGACAGAAGGCTGAGCTTCTTAGTTTGATAAAACTATGTGAACTTTATGGAGCTTAAACAGACTTATAAAGACTGCACATTTAACACATGTATTTTGATGAGCCTAAAGTACCTACAGGCTTTTTCGAGTATTATCTTGTTTTGCAGATTTAAATTTGAACATTTACCTCCATAACCTACTGAAACTAAAAAACCATCCAGCAATGAACACCTCCTGAATTCATCATAAATATCAAAAGACACTAAGGTTCTTGGGACAAACAGTTGACTCCTGATTAGAGGAAGAATTATAAACCATGATCTTGAAGTATTATATAGCAGGAAGATGGCCACAGATGAGTAAGACTAAAAACAGAAAACTGAACATCAATAAAAAGAGGGAGTGCATGGCTGGGCATGTTCACAGACAGATGTGTATTTCCCTTATAGAAATATACATTATTCAATAAATAAAGCATGGTGGGGATCAGAGCAGCAGCATCTGCACTCCTTACTGAACCAAGAGATCTAAGACAGATCATCACCCCATGCTCTGCCCCCTGAAAACTGGCTCCCAATCGGTAATCTAGTGCCTTCAAGAAATAATTTGAAATAACAAAGTATTTTTAAAAAGGAGAAACTTTTAATTATAGACATATAATGGCTTGTAAAATTTAGGTGAAAGGCTTAAGGGAAGAATGGTTTCTCACAGAATGTTACCATTTAAATAAAAATGAGAGAAAATATATTTCCATAAATAAGCCATAATCTATTTTGAAAGATCTATTCTATTTTGATTTATTTTAAAACCCATAATCTATTTTGGGATAAATGTTTGTTCTAGCAGCTTTTCAGATGGCCAGCAAGTGGGAATTCTTATCATATAACCCCTTGTGACATCAGCATTTTAAAATAAATAAACCTATTAGACACACACACATAAACATATCAAATAGGATAAAATCATAAACCAAAGTTCCATCAAATATCATATGAATATACCTGGAAATATTTAAGTGAAAAAAATAAATATGGAAAGAAATGCTAAATATAAATTTTGAATGTATGAAATATGTATTACACAATGTATCAACTTCTCATGACTCAAAAACTCAAAGTGAAATAATTAAAAACATTGTTACAGTCTACCCATCTATTTCCTTCAGAAGTTGAAAGCCTGAAGCCTCTCCTTTTTTACTGAAATAGACAAGCCTCAGAGCCTAGCTCCTGTTCCCAGAAACAGAAGAAAGCAACAGATGCAGGCAAAGAGAAGGGCTGGAGAGACCTGAGCCTTACCTGCTGGGACAAATAACAGACACAGGTGCTCAGCACCTAAATCACCGGTTCAAATCACAGCTCAAATTGACTTCAGCCAGTTGGGTGGAGAGAGACTTCCTAACCCTAGGGGTAAGTACAGTCCCAGACTGGCCACAGGCAAACTGAAGGGCACTTACTTTTTGCTGGCCTCACAGACATCTGTAATATTGGAGAAAAGGTGATGCCTCTCTGTTTTAGTCATTGTATCACTCAGTTCTTTAGAATCTTTAAACATCTGTATCAAGATCTCCAAGCTGAGTAGGTATGAATGCTCAGAAGATATGACTTCAAAGATCGCCTGGCAAATTGGAAAAAACAAAAAACAAAACTTTGTTAATCATCTTGAAGAATTAAATACAGCTTTCAGTTTTCTATATAGGGACCACAGGAAAATGCATCGCCAAACTACTGTCCTTATAAAAGGCAAGTGTACCCAAACTGTGACGGTCACTGCCTGTACATAAGAAAAAGTTAAAGAGGCAAGATGACTTTTTATGGCATCCTGAGGTCACGTCTTTGCCACAGGGTGCAATCTATGGAAGGAAGTAGGGCATGTCATAAAATCTCACTGTGACACTAATTAACCTTTGGGGTCACCTTCTCTAGCCCTGCTTTCAAAGCACACTGTGTCAGGGGCAGTAAGAATTTATAATCATCAGCTCACAAATCATCCATCCACGTCCCATCCCTCCTCCCTCCATCTCATATTTGTTCCTTCTCTCTGTGTCTTAATGACTAATTTGCCATCAACAGCAGCAAATACTGTGTGGCATGATCACACCTACCCTTAGAAGGTTCTTAGCCGCCACAGGAATTCTTTTATATAACTCATGCAATTGAAAGTATTCCATCTACTCAACAAGCCACCCACTCTACCCTCATCACTGTCTCAAGAAGGAACAAAGCACCCTTGGCAGGGCAGAGGCCCTTGGTGACAAACATGGATGTTTCTGATAACTGTGAATGATGAAATGCCAGGCCACAACTACAGAGACACCAACACGCTGAGTAAACTTCATCTACCTCTTCAACAAAGTCCGACTGAGATTCTCTACTAGTGGGAATTGCTAGGAGAATTTCTTGGTGGGGGTGAGGCGGGGCATGGGTAAGCATTCTTACAGGCCTGGGTACCCTGGCTTTTAGGTCTTATTTCCTTCAAAACTCTGCTCTAAGAGCACAGAGGATGAAGGCTGAGTGGAAGGACAGACACAGGCAGATGGATTCCCAGCTGCCAATGGCTGGACTACATCTTGTATATCAAGAAAGCAAAGCTAATTTGTTCAGAGCTAACAGTGTTTACTCCCCTACCCCACACACATTTTAAACATCTGTAAGGTTTGGGAACCCTTGACCTTAAAATTATGGTTTAGCTTCAGCCAAGCTCCAAAAAATTAACTCACATAACTATTTAAAAAATAAAAGAGTAAGAAAATTAAAAGTTAGCCCATATTTTGTACAAGTTTATACAATCAACACAACTGATCTTAAGAAATACAAAACAAACTCAAGAAAATTCTCCATTAATGAACAAAAATAACAGGTAATAAGTGGTTGATGGATTTTGTGCTTTGGAATGACTTCAAAAATTCTCAACAACAAAGACTTCTGCAATCACACACAAAATACAAAGAACAATAAAAGACACATCAAACTGTGCAGAAGAGATGGCATGCAAAAGTAAGGATAGAAAAGTTTAAGATAGACTTGGCTGACTGTATCACTAAAGAAGCAACTGACTACTGGAGAGCAAAGGGTATGACTGAGGAAAAATCTCAATAAAGATGTTTTAGAATTAAATAGAAATAGGCAACATTTAAATGCATAAGATTTAAAAGACAGATTGTTTTAATAGACCTAAGACTTTGGAGAAGTTCTTTAATTTGTCAACAAAAAGGGAATATCATTTATTCCATAATAAACAGCAAAATAGCCCTAACCTCTGTGCAGAATTATTGATTTACCTGTATGTAAGAGCATATGTATATATACATGCTAAGCTGCATAAGATGAAAATGACAATTTCTCAATATTATAAGAATCAGCAAAGCCAGGAATGGTGGCACACACCAGCACACTTCCCAGCACTCAGGAAGCAGAGGCAGTGGATCTCTGTAAGTTCGAGGCCAGCTTGGTCTACATAGTAAGTTTCAGGAAAGCCAAAACTACAAAAAAATAAAAAAAATAAAATAAAATAATAAAACAAAAAACCTACCTCAAAAACAAAGCAGCAAAACTTAAACTGTATTGATTTAAATTTCAAGTTATAAAGTCTTTTATCTGCCCTTTTTTATGTAAACTCCATTTTTGGTATACTTCTTAATTTACAAAAAATTTATGAGGGCAGTCCATAATTCCATGTATCCGTTTCCATGTTTTTCCCATGCAATGTGCACTACACCATCAAGGTATATTGTGTGGAGATTAACATAAACACCAGACTCTGATTTTAGCTTTTTCAACTCCAGGATATACCATCTGTATATTTCTTTCAGGTGCTTCATTGTGTAAATGCAAATGATGTTAAGACACTTATACTATTATTTTCCGTTCTGGGGGCTAAGATGTGTGATGCTTTATTCAAAGACAAAACTTGCTGTGTTCATAGAAAGAAAACAATTACGTTTCCAAACACTGACCAAGCACACACAGCAGCTGGAGATAAAAGGTGTGCATGCTACCCTACATCATCCAGGGCATTGAACATACCTCTTGTCTCTTTCTTTCCTCCTGGCTCACTGTTTGAGATAGCCCATTTCTTTTCACCTAGAAGAAAAGGCAAAGTAGAGTTTATCTCCTGATCTTAACAACTTGCTTTCTACATAAGGCACATTCTTTTTAAATGAATTAAAAGAAAATAGACCCATGTGGGATTGGCATAGTTCAATGTATAAAACAAACAAACAAACCAATACAATGCCATCACTTCAAGTTTTTGTTTTAGTCTTTAGTTCTAGCTATTTCTAGAATAACCAATCACCTCCAAGTCATAAAGAATAAATCAGAAATCAAAGAAAATGATTGACGGCTCTGAGTGTTAACTGCTCAGCTTTTTGCACAACCTTGCCACCCGAGGTCTCAATAAAGATGTCACACTGACTGTTTTGCAAGAAGCATCAGTGTCTCCAAGATGCATGAGCACCAACCAGCATCGTACTTGATGTAACACTGTGGCATCAGCATTTGAGTCGCTGAAATACTCATCTCAACTACCACCCTATTTGACTGCTGTAACTCCACCAAAATCCAGTTTTTAAACCCAAGAACAAAGGTGGCCCACAAACTCTAAGAAGCCGGGGTCTGGTTTTCTTCTGGCACACCTGACACTTCTGTCAACATAGAAAAGATACCCCTGATTTTCAGTCAAAGACTCACTTAACAGAAGGTTATCATGAAGAGGAACAGCCTCCCCCCCCCCCCATGACAGACAGAGCTGCAGGAGGAGTCTGTGTTTCTTCAAGGGGAGAAATCTCTAGCAATGAGGGACCTCTGTTGTCTTATCTTCCCAAAACATTAAAAACTGTTTCTCTAGGCTTGCTATTAAACTGATATCTAACATTTTTCATCGTAAGCTTTAAAATGTAAAAGAACATGTCTGATATTTGCTAAATCTTCATATTTTAAAATGCATCCAAAGAAGCAATGTGAAAAGTGTAAGCCTTTGATATCCCCTATCGTCCATGCAAATAAACTTCCTTAGCCTTTGGACAGTTCACATTATTCTTTTCTATTTTTGAAAACATATTCTTGGGTCAATTTCCCAATAGAATTTCAAAATTTAATATAAAAATCAATGTGTTTGGGCCAACTGACTACCATTGGAGTACTTTGAAACCAGAGATATTTTTTCAAGTTTAATTTTTCTAAAATTATCTATAGTCCCTATAATCCCTAAACTGACCCTCAACTATAAAGAAATTCTCCTGAAAAGTGTAATTCCCACAGATGTCATTAACAACTTATGATCAACGCAGTACAATTACTAAAATTTTGTATGTGTGCGGGGGAGGATGTTTGTTTGTTTGTTTGTTTCTTTCTTTCTTTCTTTCTTTCATTCATTCATTCATTTATTTATTTAGGTTTTACATCAGGGTCTCACTATGTAGGCCTGGCTGTTCTGGAATTTACTATGGAGACCAAGTTTTCCTCAAACTCAGAAAAATCCACCTGCCTTGCCTCTTGAGTGCTGGGATTAAAGGTGTGTGCCACTAAGTCGACAACTGATAACAATTCTAATTCATTAAGTATAAAAGGTAATTTTTTAAATGAAGACATCTCTCATTAAAAGTAAGATTCATGATGTTTTTAACCAAAAAGATTCCATTAAAGCCACTATTTCAAACTTACTCCACTGTCAGGGTCCTAGCTCAGGACAAAGCAAATCTCTGTGTATCAAAAGTCAGAATGCAGCTGTGAAAGGCGGGAAGGAGGCTCTGTCATCACACCACCTACAAATGGACTTTTAGGAAAATACTCAGAAGCAGAGAGTCAAGAAGATGAAACCTTAAAAGTATTCTGGCCATCATCACAAGATCCTCAAGTCCCAAGGGAATAATGACACATGCCCTATCATGATGAGCAGTGGACCATAATTCTCTCTACACAGTACTGTTATGGAAACTGCAGATACACCATTGTCATTAATGTGTTTTGGATAACAATTTAGAGAGCAGTAGAACAGAAAGTGATCCCAAGCCAATAGGAAATCAATAATCTTTAACCTATTTCATGCTAGGAACTGTGTTGAACATTTTATATATTTTTTTCATTGGGTTCTCATAAAAATTCTGGAAAAGTAATAGTGTCCCTAGATTATGAAAACCAAGGCTTAAGATCCAAAAGAACATAGATACCAGGAGCATGGCCAGGATTGGGTGTACGTCTGTCCAACTACAAGGCTTCACTTTTGGCGATTTGGTGACCATCTGCCTCCTATGAAAGACACCCATTTTTAGGGCTTGCCTATTACTAAGACTCCTTCTCATGCCAGCTCTGCCACAAAGTTTCCATGTGTTTTTTGGACCATGCCCATCGTGGAAGGCTCTTATCTTTACCCACCAACGTGACCCGAGGTCAACCTGTCAGCAAGAACTCATGAGTAAAAAAGGCTTCCGTACATGTTTTAATAAAGTAGGAACGGGCCAGAAGAATGAGATCCTTCAGAGCTCTATTTGGTAAGCCTGGGCAGGAACTTCACAGGATTTCCTGCTTGGCAAAGTCCTGGAGGATGGATGTGCAGGAAGGCGCAGGGCCCACAATCCCTGCAGGTGAGGTCATCAGCAAGCCTTTCTCCACTGCTGGATTCTTTATCCAAGTGGAGTTCATGCCTCAAATTCTGGGGGGGAGGAAAGTTAAATACCTTGCTAAGAGACCCACAGAAATGGCAGCTTGTAATTTTGAGAGATGAAGAGTATAAATACTTTATCCTATCAAGGGGAGAAATAGACAGCTCACCCCATTGAGGAGGAAGACAAGTATTTTGAAGAGGTTAAACAATCAGTGCAAAAAATGATCACTTTTCTGTAGTGGTAATACAATGAATGACCAAATATTCCTTCCACCAAGTCATACATAAAAACCAGTGGTGCCCCAGACAAATGAAGTGGCAAAAAAGACTCCAGAGAGTGTTCTTGAATTATGATAAAGGAAACTGAATGAGGGCACGATCAGGGAGGCTGAGAGCTCACTCTCGTGAGTTATTGTGGCTGGCCGCCAAGGTCACAGGGCCTGTCTTCCCTCTGAACTATTCTCCGCCATGGACAGAATGCCAGAAGAAGTATTGGTCTACCTGAAGGCACTTCCACATTCCACTCTAGTAAGCAGCATCCGAGCTGTCTGACAGCAGTCTGGAAGTACAAGGTCATGAGCAGATCAGATGAGCTGAGAAACAGAAGTGTGTGGACAGATGACCAAGGAGAGAGTGATCTGCAGAGTCACTCAGAATGAGTGGCAGAAGCCAGAGAGAACCAAAGGAGAAGAGAGCACAGAGGCATAAGCAAGAGCAATGGATAAAAGGGAGGAAGGCATAGTGCAAAAAGTATGGAAAAAAGAAGGAAGAAAAAATTATACAAAATGCTTTGAGAAAGACCTTTTTAAAATAGAGATTCAAAACCACAGTTATCTTGTCAGTAAACTCAGGACAAAATGACTAGACGGTCCAAGGCTTTTTAAAAATTATATATATAATCCCCCCCAAACTGTGCAGTCTTAAAGGTTACATACTTTCTGTAGTTTACAAGCCTTTGCTAAGAGAATCTGAAGAATGGTCAAGTCTATTCCATGTCCTCAAGCATGTTCCTTGTTTTGATGTACAGAAAAGAAAAAAATAACTACTAGCTACTTAAATGTATCAATCCCGATTTTTCATCTAAAGTCAAAGAATCTAAGATTGTTCTTTATATTCCTTTTTTTTTTTTTTTATCTTTCTTTTCACTATGAGAACCACAGTAGACACTTTATTGACTTTATCAGTGCTATTCTTTGGAGAATGGGGTTTAGTTCTGTGGACAGTGTCTCCTTCTCCCTTCCCTCAACTGGAAGCCCCTTTGTCATTCCTTAAATACATAGCTCATATCCAGAGCCCCAGCCAGCCATAAATGGAAACACACAGGTAGCCATAGTAACTGCATGTGAACTTGTTTGCTTAATTAAATTTATTTAACATCAATAAGTAGAATTTTGAAAGTATCTCCATGAAATTTTAAAAACTGAAGTCAGTATGGGGTTCTTAATTTTATACAATCTACCTCAATTCACAAAACTATTCAGATCTGGTCATGTAGACACTATACCAAGTCAAACATGTCACTATGTTTATCATTATATGTAAATTTTTTTTTCAAATAAAGCAGCAGAATGCACAAGACTGTACTTCTGGTCTAAGACAGAAAACAAAGGAAACTCATTATTTGTGTCTAATTTCAAATTTGTAAATTATATATTCTCTGTTGTAATGAGTAGTTCAATTATTTTCCTCTGATCATTGTGCCCTGTATATTTTGGATATCTGAATGATAAATTAACAATTTGCTAAACTTAAAAAAGAACACTCACTTAGCTATGTAATTCTCTAGTTATCTCCTAAAACAGAGTTCACCAAATCTCTTAATGGGTAAATACCTCAAAGCAAACACTCTGATGTTAACTCATGCCAATTTTCTTAAGTCTGAATAGTGGGTCTGCCTCTAAAACTCACATTCTGAAACCCTGACCTCCAAACCAATGATATTAGCTGGTGGAGTCTCCAGGAGGTGATAAGTTGATGCAGGTGAGACCTTCAGGACTGGGACTAGTGCCTTTAAAAATGGGCTAAAGGGAAACCTTTGTCCCTGAAAACATGCAAATGTATAGCAAGAAATAACTGAGTCAGAAAGCAGCTTCTCATCTAATTCAAATCTGCCTTGAACTGAACTTAGAACTGTAAAGAATATACTTCTGTTTTTATAATCCACCTAGTTTGTGTATCTTGTAATAGCAGACTGTGGCACTCTGCAAATCTAAGCTTCTCAGTCAACTGCCACAGGGAATGACAGGTATGCTTCTCCATCCACTGCACTTCTGCAGTCAGGACAGATACACTAAGCATTTCCACATAGCAGAGACCCATCAGAAAATCCATAGGCTTTGCGCCTTCAGTAGACTTAGTATTCTATGCCCCAAGATAGGATTATCAGGTAAATTCTCTAAGAAAGTCTCTTAACATTAAACCTATTCGTGACCCTTTCTGTGCAGGGCTGAGACCAAGAACCCAGGACGAGGCTCAGTAGACCAATATTTTCTGTGGTGCAAAGACATGTGCTTGTCCCTCTGTAATATAAGGCTTTTTCTGGATAGGATGGATATTTCCATAAGATGGATAAGATAGAATAGAGGGATCCATGTGAGCAGACCAACCAATAACTCAAGAAATGTAGTTAGCTAAAAATGATACTGCACACTTATAATCTAAATCACTCTCATTTCATAAAGCACTCTGTACCAGATTCCTATTTGAGCTAAGCCCTTTAAACTTGCCAATGTTTACTCAGTTGCTGAAAATAACCTGGTTACTCATCTCCAGTAGCCATTTCTCTACTCAAAAGTGTCTTTCAACAGTCCAGGTGGAAAAGGGCTACAAAGAAAAAAATTATACTATAGGACACAGCTGTTCCTGAATCCTTTCACTCTCTCCCACAGCTGAAGTATCCCGCCAAGTATAAATAAGCCAGCATTATTTCAGTGCAAAGACAACATGGCCACAGCAACAGTTTGTGACTGTGATACAGCCACCGGGCTCCAGAAACAGGACCCCGCTTCTTAGACTCCACAGGTGCTCTCTAGTTCCACCTCATCTACAGAGAATGGTCCTGATATGTGAAACTAGGTAAGCTACAAGGCACTATGGGACATCTCTATTTCTAAGTATCAAAGACCTAAAAACCTAAGACGAAACACATAAAGTCAAGATGGAGGCAGTATCACTCTCCTGGTGAATAGTGAGTGAAAAGAGAGGGTGCTGTTTGGAACAACAGAAAGAAGCAAGAAAGGAAATGGAGGGAGGAAGAGAAAGAAAGAGACAGTAAAGCACAGACCTTACATATTTTTTTAGATTAAAATATATCAAATAGTATGCCAATGACTTCTTGATTCCTTTGTTTAAATGACCAATCTGCTCTCCTCTTCAGTTGTAAGCTCAACTCCATCACACTCCCCAAACTCCTTGGCCCTCAATAAGAGCACGAATTGTCAAGCAGGTAGGTATCAAATCCCTTACAAAGAGAGAAAGCCAGATAACACAGGCCAGAGACTGAGGTTTTTGCAGTCATACATGGGCCAAGATTCCCATATGAACTTAAGTTATTCCAATACAGACCTGAGGCTGAAAATACAAGCACACAGATAGGTAATTAAATGTGAAATGACGTATTGCTGTGTTAATTCTTGAGATGTAAGAGATGAGCATGCATTCCTTCCTTGGTAGCCAGCTCTCACTAGCTAGTAGTTCTCCAAGTCTAGCCAAATCCTGATTCAGAGTTCTTGGTTATTACCAATGTATCAAATGTTTATTATGCACTGGGCACCATACTAGTCATGCATCTTAAACTCACACCCCTGAGAAGTAAATAGTCTTATTCCTAGTTTACAAGTTAAATACAAGACACAGAAGAGTTTGCCTTTCAAATCTAAACTCTCCTGCCTGCCTATCTCATAGCTGGAGCTCTCAGTCACTGCAGTACACTGACCTCTAAAACTTCTTCCTGTGTGGATGTATTGTTATTTGTGCGTGTATGTTTGTGAGCAGACACGTAGAGGCCAGAGGTCAAACTTAGTTGTTGTTCCTCAGGAGCTAACCACCTTGTTTAAAAACAGTCTCTCAATGGCTTGAAGTGTATGGGCTGGACAACAAGATGCAGGGATTCTACCTTGGTGTTCCCAACGCTGGCATTAAAGTATACACCGCCATTCAGGTTCTCTTAAAGTAGGATCTAGTTCAGGTCCTCATGTTGGTTACCAAATGACTTGTCTCCTGGGCCCCTCAAATTTCTTAATTGAGGTTGGAGTGATGATTGGCAGCTACTCCTGCCCAGGTCCTCCCCCTCAATGCCCCAGAAACCTCAAGTCATTAGATCCCCAGCATCAGCTGCATCAGAGCTGGGATGTCAGCAGGGTCTCCTAACTGAACTACTTTGATTGGTCCTGACATTCCTCTCACCAAATAAATTCCTCTCCTTTATTTACTGTTCTCTCTAACCTACATCCCTCTGTGTGCTTCTGAATTTGAGCCCAAATATATTCATTCTCTTCCCCCAAATAAGTGTGAGTTGTGCTTCTAATGTATACATCAGTAATTAGAAAGGAATATGAGGTTAGCTGACACATGATAGCCAGAGGCACAGAAGTAAAAAGGATGTAAGAGTATAAAAGGGAAATTCTATAATGTTATTTAACAAAAAGGTATAATTTCAAAAAGTGGACTACTTAATAAAATAATGAAGAGCAGAGCAGGAACAACAATTAGTGGTTGGATGGTTGGAGTTGTGAATGAAGACAAAGCAGCTGCCAGTCTAAACTATATGTCAACTTTACTAACAAGGAAGTGTATGTGTATTGTTTCTACAATAAAAAACAACCAAACCTACTTTACAAGCTCTTAGGAGCACTGGTTGCTCTTGCTGAAGAGCTGGATTCAGTTCCCAGCAATCATTCAGTGGTTCACAACCACCTGTAACTCCAATTCCAAGAAATCCAGAGCCCTCTTCTGATTCCACATGCACCAGACAAGTGTGTGGTGCACAAGCATACATGTAGACAAAACAGTCATATAAATAAAATTTTAAAAATAAATACTTTAAATTATTTTAAAGAAGTAAGCATTCATTTTTTAGATGAATAATTAGAAACTGATGGCAAACAAATAGAAATTAGTGAAAGGAACTATATTTCCACTTTCTTAATGAAGTAGTATATGAGCTTTAAGAAGATATATAGGAAAAAGTTTGAAAACAGTAAAAAAGCCATTTGGGACAGTGTTAAATGAAATAAAACATATACTGTACAACTGCAAGTTCACTGATACAAACATTGTTAAAGGAAAAATAACAGGTTACAAAGCTACTTCTACATTATTAAATTTATGCTTATAAGAAAATATCTCTCTCCATATATATTTTTAAAAAATCTTTTAAAGATTTCTTTTAGTTTTAAGTATGTGTATTTGTAGGGGCATATATACATGAGTTTGTGTGCTCATGGAAACCAAAAGAATTTCAGACCTCCTACAGCAGGAATTACAGGCAGTTGTTGAGGTACTCAATGTGGATTCTAGACACAACCTCAGGCCTCTGCGAGAGCAATATATGTTCTTAAACCACTGAGCATTCTCTCCAACTCTTCTACATGCAAATTTTTTAAAGACCAACAAAGTTATGAACCAAATTTTCAACAGCGATTAGATGGGGAGTGGTTTCAATTAATTTTAATTTCCTTTTGTCTACTAGTAATTCTTGACTTTTCTACAATAACTGTCTTGACATCGAAATGAAAGGAACACTTTCAGTAGCAAAAACTAAAATATGTCTTAATACTTCCCACCCAAAAGAGAGAAATAAAACCAGTAATGCATCCAAAGAGAATTGTTTAAGGATGTCAACAGAAACAGTAACTCCTTCTAAATGGAAGCCAGTGCAGGAGGAACGGCCATCAGCAACTGGAAGAAATGACACTAAGATAAAGGGAGGCAATAAGAGAGATTGAAATCAGGTCCAAACCAAGCAAGGCTTATGAGGCTGTGTTGAAAATGAGTGATGACAGCTGTGGTACCAGAGATAAGGAGGATGACCAAGCTGGAGTCGCATACCTGAGAATGATGCCATGATATATGCAAAGGCTTGAGTCAGGAGTGACCGAGGAAGACAGGTGAGATGCTGTTCTTAGCAGAAGGAAGAATACCTGCTTGTAAAGGCTGTGCCAGCTTCTTAGCTGCTATTCTACTTGTTCTTCTCATAAAGTGGAAGTTGAGTAGGGATGGCAAAATGCAAATGATGAGTTATTTAGAACAATGACATTAAGTTTACTTTCTTGGGTTTGTGAAAATTTAACTTGAGCAAAATGTATTTCAGGAAAAAAATGGGTAATAAAACTTGATGTTTTCTGTGAGGCGTACAAGCATACAATGGTTTCCTTAGAAATAAAGTGGTTCGTTGTACAGAGACCTGAGGAACAGACACCAAATTCTGGCTCCCTTCTTCCACTTGCCTGTGCACCAAACTTTATTGACATACTTTATGCAAATACTGGCTTCGTTCCTGTTTTTCTCCCTCTGGCCTGTTTGACCCACAACATCCTACGGACAGAACTCTCCACTGTCCTGCTCTCTATGTGGTCTGTGTCACTCATGTTCACATTTTTAATATATTCTGAAAACATTACTTAGTCTTTTTATATCCACCATATTCTAAATGATTCTCCAAGTCCATAGAGTACAGAATGGTTTCATTTTATCTGTTCCATCCACTACAGTGCAGCAGAATACAACAAGCATATCTTGTCATGAGATACTAGCATTTTTCCCAGACATTACACCTTAAAGTAAATGTGGAGACTTTATTACTTAAACACGTGTGCATGCACACACAGACACAGAGTAAAACATATTTGTCGATATACTACACTGATACAGAACATATTTGCAATAATATTCCTATGATATCCTATATGAAAAGCTAGTCTGTAGACACAGCTTGGTGGGGGCACAGAGGGGGAGGAAGGACAGATGACAGAAGAAAGACGAGAGGAGAGAAGAGAGAGTATCTTCATTAGGATTTCTATCACTATGATGAAACACCATGACCAAAAGCAAGTTTGGGGAGAAAGGGTTTATTTGGCTTACACTTCTACATTGTAGTGCATCACTGAGGAACCTGGAGCCGGGATTTGATGCAGATGCCATGGAGGGGTCCTGCTTACTGGCTATCTCCCCATAGCTTCCCCTACTTTCTTCCTATAGAACCCAGAACCATCAGCTCAAGGATGGTGCCACCCACAATGGGCCCTCCCCATAAATCACTAGTTAAGAACATGTCTTACAGCCATATCTTACAGAAGTATTTTCCCATTTGAGGTCCTCTCCTTGTAGATAACTCTAGCCAGCAGCAATAGCATAAACTATGAAGCACAAGGTTAGAGAAGAGAGGTGAGAGAAAGGAAAACTCTATCCAAAGTGGTCAGTGGTCACTTCATAACACCGCATGGATGTCAAAGTTGACTGTTTTCCAGCTAGTCAGACACCTGGCAAAGACAACATGCTTAAGTAACTCGATCAATATAACCCTCTTCCTCAAGAAACCAAACCTGTGAGTTACATCCAGAAGCTGGAAGGACCACATAGGTCAGGCTATGTTAGGCATCCTCAGTTCTAAGTTACAGGCTATCGATGAATGGAGCCTCAGTGGGGAAGGCAGGCATATACTGAAAATGGGAAAGGAGCCAATTTATAAGAAGAAAAGGGAGCAAGCAGACAGAACTTAAATCATTTCATTGGCTGAGCACTAAAGGGAAACGTGAGGCCTCTTTTCCAGTGACTGGGCACATATGCCCATTATCAGGGGCTCTGTTCCAGGTCACCTCAAGAGCCTATAGCAGCAGGAAAGCAGCCCTATTTAAAGGCCTCCATTTTTTTTTTTTTTTTCTTTTTGATATTATCTCAAGGGCTACATAAACTGTGAAATGACCAAGTACAATTCTTGGCACATCAGTGCTCTGCTCAGTAGTTCAACTACAGGGAAATTAATCATTATTTTGATGATCCATGGCTTTCCTGACAGACTGCTATGGGACTGCTGCTCATGTGGAGACTGGATCCACATGTCTCTATCTCTCCAAGCCTCATTATTGCTCTGTGTACACAAATGTACACCTCTGAATGGCAGTTCCAAATGTAGGTTTTCTTGCCATCCAAAGCAGAAACTGCTCTGTTTTGAAGTTCCTGCAGTTCGGCCAGGTGACAGAGTTCACTTCTCATATCACAGAGAAAATTAGTCCATAATTCTTGTTTACTGGCAATAATACTTTAGTGTGCTGTGTGCTGTGTGCTTACTTTGTACTCTGTATCTCCTCAAGTAATACACATGCAGCCTACAAATGCCTAGTCAATTCAACGGCAGAGTACAAAGATCATCTGGAGATCAGAAGGCCACAAGGCTTCTCGGTAAATTCAGAAAATCTTAGTAACAAAGTTCAAAATTTGAGAACTAGCTAGCCCTATACATAAAGATTATCTGTCACCTCGGGTGGCCACTGATATTCTCCAAACATCATAGAAACCAATTATCATTTTCATCTGCTCTAAAAACAGTGCATCACTTGAATGAAAGAGAACATGCAAGGGGACACTTTAAGGTCAGGAGGGCAAATTAAAAAAAAAAAAAGTCTAATGAATGAAATCCACATTGCAAAGCTCTGTACCACACAACCTCTCCCCCCTCAGAGATTCAGAACACCCCAATGGAAACAGTCATTTTCTCTTTCTTTCTTTCTTTCTTTCTTTCTTTCTTTCTTTCTTTCTTTCTTTCTTTCTTTCTTCCTTCCTTCCTTCCTTCCTTCCTTCCTTCCTTCCTTTCTTTCTTTTTACAAAAGGCTACATTTTCCAAAGAGGCTATTATTACTCTTGCATCCTATCCACATCCCTGAAAGCCACACCTGGTACACTTTCATTTAATTTCATAGTAGGAACCCATCACCAAATAGTATATAGTCAATGTGACAAAACTGACAAGATTTGTGCAGGTAAGTAGAGACAGTTAAGGACTGAGCCTAGGGAAGGACAATGTTAGGAGATCAAATGGATGGGAAGGACCAACCAAAGAGGATCCTGAAGTCCCATCCATACTATCTATACCTCAATTTCACTTATCCAGGACCACTGAAACACTTCATGCACATTGTCTCAGATTCCTCTATCATACCTCGTCAACTCTGCACAGCCAATGAAGATGCTCTTCGGAGTTCTTCAGTGGGCCTTTCTCTCCTTTTCCCAGACAGATGTTCCTTAACATGGGATCTCACAGCATGATAACATGTCCCTCATAGCTTGAACAAAGTGGGAACTTCACACGAATTTATGTGAGCACATGACATTTGGTGCCTGCTTCATGATACTGGCAAAGACAAAAAAGTGAGGTGTTCTTGCTCTATGTCACTGCTTAGCACGGGGACATATAGAGAACCGGCCCTTGATGAAAAATTGATAAATGAAGCTGTCATCCATCAGTCACTCACTGGTTTTTCACTCAGTGAAATAATATCCTCTTTATCCAGGGCCTGGCTGGCTTAGACAGAAGTATCTCCTTTTGTACTTACACTATCAAATTGAAATAACCATGCTGCTCATCTCCTCACACTTTCTTGGGACAGTAATCTCTGCTTCCCTAAGGGTCACAGTGTGTGTGTGTGTGTGTGTGTGTGTGTGTGTGTGTGTGTGTGTGTGTGTACACGTGGGTGCCCATGTCACCTCTCCTCCCACTAGGTAAGATTCAGGGATCGAATTTATGTTGCCAGGCAAGTGCCTTTACCCACTGAGTCATTTGTCTGGCAGAAGAAAACTCTTTGAAGGTGACTGTAAACAACATTCAAATGGTACACGATATATAAAAGAGGCACACTAAAATACTCCTAGCATTTGGAGACTAAATCTATAAATAAAATACTCAAAGTGAAACTGAAAAAGTAAGTAAATATTAAACATATATGTGTACGTTTCTAAATAAAAAAGTGATTCACAACTTTTTTTTTTCCTCAAAGCACGAACAGTCCTTTTAAAAGAAAAGCGACTCTATTACTGAATTTGGCAGAGGATGCCCATGCATAGGTAGCTTAGAATCTCTGGAGGAAAAAAGCCAGAGTTAGTATCACTTGCACAGACACATCAACAGCGTTGATGATGTCCAACATCCCTTCATGATCACATTCCTAAAGAAACTAGCAATAGGAAGAACCCAACCAACATAATGAAACCTATGAAACTATATCCCACACTGGAGAAAAATAATGCTTTTTCCATTAGACTCTCTCCATTTGTATTCACTATGGTCCTCTGAGTCTGAGCTTAAGCAATAACACAAGAAATAAAAAGGATACAAATAAGGAAGAAGCCTGATTATTCTTGCAGACAATGTGATCCTTTACATAAAAGACCCCTGACTCCATCAGGAAACTCAGAAGTGATAAGCAGTTTTAAAATGAAGCAGGATACAAAATCAACAAAGAAAAATCAATGGTATACACACACACACACACACACAAAGATTTTGAGAAATAAGTCAGGAATAATCTTTTTCATGATAGCTTTAAAAGTCTATATGAGTAAACTAACCAAAGGATAAAAGACTTCACAATGAAAAAAAATTAAGCACTAAGGAAAAAGAAATTGAAAATTTTCTTTACTTGAAAATGAAGGCATTCTATACTTTTGGATCAGTAGAATAAATGTAAAGAAAATGGCTGTACTACCAAAAGTCAATTCAGAGTCCATGCAATTCTCACCAAAATTCCAATGGTACTTTTCATAAAAATATTTTAAAAATAAAAGAACTTTTCTAAAATTCATATGGAAGCACAAAAGATCCCAGTAGACAAGCAATCCTGAATAAAAGGAATGGTACTAACAATATCACAGAAGCTGGCTTCAAATTATACTACAAAGCCATAGTAATGAAGCAGTATGGCACTGACCACTGACATTTAAAAACCCCACACAGAATGGAGTGGGGGGGAGCAGAGCAGGGCAGAATGGAAAGATGCAGAAATACTTCCATACGGCAGCAGCCACCAGACTTCTGACAATGGTTCCAAGCACATGGCCCTGGCGAAGCCGAGGACCAAAGCCAGAGCTCAACTCAAATCACTCAAAATAGACCAAAAACCTAAGGGCTTAAGTTGAAACTGTTAGAGAAAAGCACTTCGAAATATAAGGCAGAGACACAGACTTTCAGAAAGGAATTCCAGGAACCTGGAAATAATTATTTAAAAAACTGGCAAATGGAATTCTGTAAATTCAAAGAGCTCAAACAACTCAAGTGACAGATTATAAAATGGGAGAAAATCTTTCTTAGCTATACATCAGATAGACTGCCATCTAAAGTGTATAAAGATCTCTCTCTCTCTCTCTCTCTCTCTCTCTCTCTCTCTCTCTCTCTCTCTCTCTCTCACACACACACACACACACACACACACACACACAAAGTCTGATTATCAAAATAAAACCCAATCAATAAATGAGCTAAGGCAATTAACAGACAGTTCTCAAAAGATGCAAAGCAAAGGGTCCATGAACAAATAAAAGTACATTCCACATCTGTATCACCAAGGAATACAAACTAAAATCACAACAGGAAAAGTTTGGTGAGAGCTCATAGAAAAGAGACCTGTATAATAGGAATGTAAATTAGTCTGGCTGCTATAAAATCAGTATGAAGGTCCCACATAAAACCGAAAATGTGACCCAGCTAAATCAATTCCAGATATGCCCAAAGAACTCGAAGTCAATATGCCAGGGATACTACCACATTTATGCTTATTACTAAACTGCTCCCAATAGATAAATAATGGGATCAGCCTATGTTATCTTCAATAGATGAATAGATTTTTTTTAAAAAATGCAAAACAAACAAGTGTAAAAAGATTATACATATATAATGGAGTTTTATTCAGCCATAAAGAATAATGAAATTACATCATTTACTAGAAATCCGATGAAACCTGGGATTTTTATAACAAACCAAATAAGTTAGACTCAGAAAGACAAATATCATGTTTATTCATTAGTGAAACCTAGATTTTATATAGATACATAAAACCATTTATGTATATATATATACACACACACACACACACATATATACGGAGAATCAGGGTTCGATTCCGGAGAGGGAGCCTGAGAAACACTACCACATCCAAGGAAGGCAGCAGGCACGCAAATTACCCACTCCCGACCGATGGTAGTCGCCGTGCCTACCATGGTGACCACGAGTGAAAACCAACCCGGTGAGCTCCACCCCCCCACCGGCCCTGGCCGGGGGTGCGGGCACCAGAGGCTCTGGTGACTCTAGATAACCTCAGGCCGATCGCACCCCCTCCATGGCGGCAACGACCCATTCGAACGTCTGCCCTATCAACTTTCGATGGTAGTCGCCGTATGTATATCATATATAGATAGATAGATAGATAGATAGATAGATAGATAGATAGATAGATAGATAGATAGATGATATAGTAGAAGGAAGGCTGGGAGAGAGGATACTAGCACAAGTGAGATCAAAGGGAAGTTATGGAGGAAATAGAGTCAAAGTACATGACATACTGCAAAGAAAACCTCTTTATGAAATCCAATTCTACATATAATGAGTACATGCCAGTAAAAAGGACAGGTCAAAGTATTACATATGACTCTTACAGAAAATGAAGCAACTACAGCAATGTCACTCATTTCATCTATGGAAAGTAAGGGAAAATTAAGCTCAGAAGATATAGCAGACAGCATTAATTGGCATCTAAGGTAAAAAAAAAATAATAACTATGAGATTGCTATCTTACAAAACTGAGCCCCATAAGCTACTATTTTAAGCACCAAATGTGGGCAAATACTAAGGTTTAAAGACCAGAATAAAAGTTTTGTTTTTAATGTTTTAAACATTTCTCCAAAAAGGAATGGTAATCCTGGTTTTTACATTTGTTGATCTCTGGTTTGATGTAGAAACAGTATCTTCTACAATACATACAGTCTAAATCCTAAGCAAATAAGTCCCATCAGATTAAACTGCTAAAGCTCAAAAGATATGCTTTATCTTTAACCAAACAAAATTAACCTTGTAAATGTCTTGGATTCCCTTTCTGCAAGTTCCAAAATGCCTCCCAATGGTGACTACACATGTGCAGAAGTAGAGGGTATAAGGTCCTTATTCTAGATTCCACATCCCACCATTAGCTACTAAACCCAGCCAAAGCACTCTGATGAAAATATCAAAAAGCAATCTCTGAGAGTTTGGATTCTGTAAGCAAATGGAAAAAATATCTGAATGGATGGGTGATGAATGATAAAGCCACATGCCAGCAAGCACAGAAAAGTCCATGAAAGAATGACTATATTAGGTGTGGAAAGTATGCCGGCATGTTCCAGCTTCTGTCTCTGGAGCCTGAACACCCTTCTTAAAGGTACCTGGCATCTTAAGGTAATAGAAATTACAAACACATCCCACAGCAATGGGGTCAGGGCACGGCTGACAAGTGGTGTTTTGGTACTGTCACTGAATGTAACTGAATAAACACAGGTTTCACAAATCACTTCTTAAATGTCCCGAGCATGTGACTGGGGTGAGAGTTAATGATGAAAAGCAAAAGTTCATGCAGCAAAGAGATACACTCCTGTGATCCCAGTAATGATAAAACTTTGGAGGAACCCGGAACCCACTTTCCAGCCAGAGGTCAACTGGTAAACACCTGACACTCAGCATAACAAGTACCCAGTGTTCTACCCCGACAAACACAATCAATATTTTCCTTTAAACCCACAGCTTTTCCCAGAGACCCAAGAGGTGCTGGCAGGAGTTCTTGCCTTCAATTCCTTTGGTGAGTCACTGAGCCATTCACCTGTGAGCAGCAGGTTCTTCAATTCTGGGCACAGTTCCAGAGAACCATCTCTTGAGGTCAAAACAACTTCACAAACTCAAAACCTCAAGCCCCTTCCACATTTAAACAACTGAATCCTGGTACTGAAATGCACTACAACCTTGAAGGGAGGAAGTGACGGGTCAAAAGTTAAGCAAATGAGGTGTGAGCTTGTCCCATCCTAGGAGATGAATGAATGTGGCTGAATTCTGGACTTCAAAAGAACACGGCACTTCTACACAGAGAGTATTCAGGCTGAGACACATTCATTGATAAATGCATATACTGCCAGTTCACTTGAATTCTGTGCAATTTAAATGCTGATTCTAATGAGGGAGTTATTAACTACATCTCTCTTACACAGGTCTACCTCTCCTTTATCCCTAAATGATCAGAACACCACAGCTAAACCTGTATCATCCCTGTAAATGAGGGCCGTCTGCCACCTGTGCAGCTAAATACTTCCCTACCTAGCACCATGCAACAAAATCAAAGGAGTCATGTGAATAAAAAACCACTCTGATAAATTACACTACAGAATGAAGGCTTAAAGAGCTTATATAACAGTCATAAATTACTGCAAATTGCTTTACATCAAAAGAGACTTTGGCATACTGTATGCTTCACACAGTCAACAGATAAGGATATTGCATCATACTAGAAGGCAGGCAGGTGTTTGCAGCAAAGATAAGAGATTTTTCAAACCTAAACATTCAACAGTGGCCAAGGTACATGTGCACCCACGCAAAGCCCTCTTAAGTAAAAAGTTAAACGTATGCCAAATCGAGGCCTGCAAACTGCTAGAAAACTGCTTGTCTTATTCTCTTTCAGGGTTCAAGACCATACTCAAGAAAGAGTTTGGATAAAAGGGATACAGGCAAAGAAGCTAGGTGGGGGCTACTCTGCTAAGCCATTAAAAGTTAAGCAGGGCAAGATAATACCAAATCCAGTCTTAATAACAGAAGTCTTCGAGAACTGCCTTCAATGCTGCCTCTGCTCTCTAAGGAGGCATCAGGACGCCGGGGAAAGACATATACAGAGTGACCATGACTGCTTATCTTGACATTGTTACTCATGAAGCCTCCTCTACTTATGGTACTGACTGAAACTTGTATATTTATTAACAGACAGGTTCTAGTCACTGCCTTTTAGCATCATAGTCTAGAGCTGGCTTCATTTTGGTACTAGAAGAATCCCCACCTCAGGCAATTGACTGAAACTTGTATATTTATTAACAGACAGGTTCTAGTCACTGCCTTTTAGCATCATAGTCTAGAGCTGGCTTCATTTTGGTACTAGAAGAATCCCCACCTCAGGCAATTGACTGAAACTTGTATATTTATTAACAGACAGGTTCTAGTCACTGCCTTTTAGCATCATAGTCTAGAGCTGGCTTCATTTTGGTACTAGAAGAATCCCCACCTCAGGCAATGGCACTCAGAAGACTAAGACAAGATAAGAAGCTGAGGACCACCAGAGCTTAAAAAGAGACCTTGTATCTTAAAAAGTACTTTAGAAAAAGAAGAACATGCAGAAAAGGCAAAGACCCTCAGGATATTGATTCTCTGAGGAGAAAAGAAGGGAATGGGGGGGGGGGGGTGTTACTGGATTGTCTCAAAAAAGAGGCTGAAATATATGGGTTAAAATATTAATATTTGTTGTTTATTGCTGGTGGGTACATGAAGATCTACTACCTTTCTGCTTGTTTTTTTTTTAACTTTTCTATATGTTAACAGCACTTTATAATATGACAATTAAATATGAATGAAAGGAAAATATAAAAGATGCAAAGAAAATGCAGATTCATAAATAAGCATCTATCAATACAGGTGGCAAAAACTCTGATCATGTGGCAGCCAAGGAAGATGATTAGTACATGTGAGCTTCCTGGACACACTCAAATCTAAAATGTCATACCCTAAAGTTAAAAGCATATCAGCACATTTTCTCCTGGCCAGGTAAAAAGGCAAGCTTATATTCAAAGCGGTACTGAATGAAGGGTAATGAAGGGTATACAGTACGATGTAACTGCTTCTATGTTTGTTCATCTCAATGAAAGCCGGATGCCAGGAGGGCATGAACATGGCAGCCTCATTTTTAGTGTTGAAGCTAAGCTGGATCAAACTGTGACACAGAAGTCAAGAGCCATCCCCAGGCCTTAGGCTTACAGCAAGTACAGCAGTTATCATGAGTAAAAATTAAAAAACAGGTC
The DNA here is from genome assembly GCA_033318265.1 of Phyllotis vaccarum. NCBI lineage: Eukaryota > Metazoa > Chordata > Mammalia > Rodentia > Cricetidae > Phyllotis > Phyllotis vaccarum. The sequence goes on along the minus strand of JARWLC010000007.1, from coordinate 76,412,135 downwards.
TTTCTCACACATCCTTTACCAATTTTTTCCCATCCACGAATGAATGAACTGAATGACAGTCATTTTTAAGCACATTTTTCAGTTATCTGTTTTGATACATTTATATCATTAGATCATTTGTTAAGATATATAATATTACTAATACGGCAATCTTCTAGAGACATTTTACCATCTAGACCCACACACACACAAAAAAAAATCCTAAGAATGTCATATTCGGAGAGATTTACAGATTATTTTGCAGGTTCCAGATAGCATTTTCCTAAAATTTAAATTCAGATAATACTCATCGAAGCCTGGATTTCTATGTCAGAGGACCTGGCAATAATGAAACTTTGCAGTTCCCTGACTTAAGCTAAGCAGCAGTTGTTCAATTTACCAAGGCCTGCTTAATCCCAGCCCTCAATACTCCCCATCACTCACACTCACAAAAATCGCTGATCCACACTGACTACCCTGCTGCTATCAGCTTTGTAATTCTGGGCATAACCTCATAGGTACGACAGCTTGGAAGTACTAGAAAGGAATAGATTTGTTACAAAACAAGATCAGAAGAAACAGACATCCAGATGTAATGGCTTACACCTTTAATTCTAACACCAAAGAGGCAAAGGCAGGTGATGTCTGTGAGTTCCAGGATAGCCTGGCCTACGTAGAAAATTCCAGGTCAGAGTTACATAGTGAAACTCTGTCTGAAAGAAGATGGAGAGAAGGGATTTGATTCCAAACTTTGAAATTACATATAGATTAGATAAAGAGAGAGTTTAAACCACAATTGTCCCCCTACCACTAGCATGGTATTTCCATGATCCTGGCTGTATATCACCAGCACCTGCAACTGTCAGCTGTGCTGAGAATCATAACTGAACAACTCTTAAGCTTGCTTAAGAGGAAGCTGCATCTGTCCGGGTATTATCGCCTAAGACATTCAGAGCTTCTCTGACCTGTTTTTGATACAATTCCTTTACCACCCATGTCTCATCTCAGGAACTCCTTTCTTTCTAATGCGTTAGGCAATCACACATGGTATGCCCAAACTCCATCATGAAGATGAAGCAACACATGGCATTTTATAAGCCATGGAGAAAACTGACTATGGCTAAAAACCAAATAGGTTTGATCCAGAAAGAAGCAATTACACATTATTACAAAAGCACTAGACCCACATATACAGAAGATGTACCAAGAAGGGATACTCATTAACTGACTTCAAAAAATATCCATATGGTTATATCAAATAAATTGTTCACAAAATACTGTAATTGGCTCTCCACTGTACATTAATACACAGATATGTACACATACCCATACAACACATTTATATGCATATATAGCCGATTATGAAAAACATCTGTGATATATAATCACTACATGAACACTATATTAGACAAAAAGGAAGATACTGAGAACCTCCTGCATCCACACTACATCATTTCATTAAACCAGCTTTTCCTGATCAGAAATGTCAAGCTCCATGTTCTTATTAAAATCTACAAAGTTTCCAGAAACACTACAATCTAGAGAGTCTCTTTTCTTAGAATTATAGGATCATTAGTAGGAAAAAAATAAATAAATAAAGGCCACATTCATGCACGATTTCCACAAACTGGCCTTTTCCTCACACAGATAGAACAGAAGAATGTAAACACTCACCGCAGAGAGCTGGCTCCATGTGGATCTCAGTGGCTTATGATGAATCACTATTTTTTCCTCTGGCTTCTGTCCTTTGGGCTCTGATTCTTCATCAGAGTCGATATCAAGGGCCTTTTCTTTGTAATTCTGATACAAGACTGCATTTTCTTCAAGAAAACAAGTTAGATATGTTACTAATTGTTCCTAGTAGCTATGCTACTCACTCTAAACAAAGGTCTACATTAATGCAACATTTAGTGCTGGCTTAATTAATAGTTGGAAAAAGAAAAAATAAATGTATTTGCTCACCAAAGAATGTATGACATTCCAACTTAAGCAAAGCTTCAATGACTCTGTCCACTACTCATGAGGATCAGTCTTAACCCATTGTCATTCATGTTAAATTAATCCAGGTTTTATTTTCTTCAATGTCTATTGCTTGTCCATTCATTTATCTACTTAGCATACATTTACTGTTCATCTATAATGTTTTATTTTCTAAAAGTAAGGGGAAAGATACTTGTTGAACCAGTATGTTAGTAAAAAGAATGAATTTCATACTCATGCATTTATTCATCCAGCTGACATTTAGGAAAAATCTACTGGAGGTCAGCAACTGCTAAGCAACTGGGGACACAATGGACAAAAAAGATAAGTAATTTCAATGTTCATGAAGCTGACATAAAGTGAAGGAGAACTGAAATAAACAATTAACTTTCATAAGTATTTCAAGTATGGCTACTATGTTGTCATGGAGAAAAACAAATGATGGAAGGGAGTAAGAATTCTGGGGAGAAACCAAGTTCATTTTAGTAGAGTGGTTTAGGAAGAAGGCCTCATAAAACATAATCAAGGCAAGACATAAGACATAAGAAGGCAAGCATGAGTACAGCTAAAGAAATAGGTGTGTGTGTGTGTGTGTGTGTGTGTGTGTGTGTGTGTTTTACATGGGTATGTAACCGCATACCTGAGAAGTTAGAAGACAACTTCCAGTGTCTGTCTATGCTATACAGGCTCTCTTGTTCACAACTGCATATATGAGCTCATCAGAGGAAGACTCAGATTACGGATGTGCCCACCACACCTGGCTTTATGTGGGTTAGGGTAATACAAACTCAGTTCCTCAGGTTTGTGCTACAAGCATTTTATCTACTAAGCCATCTCTCCAGGCAAGGAAAGAATACATCATGCAAAGAACCACAAGCACAAATGCCTTGGGGCAGGTCTATAAGGACAAGAAGCAGCAAGGCCAACAATGTGGCAGGAATCCCAGCAGATAGCCAAAATCTTAAAGATGAGAGAGAAGAGTGATTTGGGCGCAGGTCATGTTGGGCCACTAAAAGGACTATGGATTTTATTCCAAGTGGGATCACAGGTTATTGAAGGGTTGAGGGCACTTGATCTCACATAAATACACAGTGGCAAAGGGAAGATGTACATGGAGTTGTTCTGACAGAACTGGTACAGCCTGGGGGTCAGAGAGGCATCGGTGAGGAAAATCTAAGCCTCTGGAAGGAGAAAAGCAGTAAAGCTCAGGAAAAAGCAGATGGACACACTGTGAAATGAGCAGACATATAAACCTTAAGGGCTCTAACGAAGGTCAAGGCAGTTGTATGGTGGGTGTATACAGTGATCAACAATGCAAGATGCGTTTACAGAGATGAGCTACATCAGATTTTATCCTGAGGTCTAAAGGATTAGCTTCTTTCATACTGTAATGACTGTTTTCATCCTGGGAATGAACTGCAGGGGATGAATGAAGGGAACCCACCAGAAACAGATTCCTTCACTGGACTAGTTAAATTCTAGCTACCCAGACGACTAACTAGGATGTCAGTAGAGTAGCCACTGATAGGTAACGGAGACCTGAGCTGTGCCATTAGGAAGGGACTGGTGACAGATGGGATGCTGGGGAGAGAGAAGAAGGTTTTAAGCTTTTGAAACCTTCCATTTATACAGATAGCAGAAGATGGGACCATCAGAAGAGGTTCATAGATGGTGGGGAAGATTCTGAGTTTGGGGCTTAGGGAGTATAAATGCTTTCCCCACATTTGTTTTTTTCTCTTGGCAACCACATATAGCTCTGCCCATAGTGTGTCTACAGCAACATGGTAGTCTATTGAAGACTTTACTATGTGATTGTTCTATGTATGAAAATAAGTAAGTCAGACTCAGTGTCTGCAGTTATAAAGTATTTCCTGGGGCAGGCACAAAGCATAGGTATAAAGCATTGATAGGATTTCTTACTCATTCTCCCAAAGGAATGGGCTGTGGTGGTGTGGCTCTCATTTCACACATGAGATAGGGCACCCTGCATCCCTGTCACACAATTGAGGACTAGAAACATTAAGAACCTGGCACCACAATTTCTCACTGCTGAACAACACTGTCTTATAGGTGCATTCTTTTAGGCCATTAGCTGTTAAGAATCTGGAATTCTTAAAAAAAAAAAAAATGGATGTCTACACCATCATGTATAAGAATAGATAAAATACTCAGGACCTGTTGGTTACAAGGAGATAACACAAAACTGCCTATCTGGCTTTTAAAACACTCCATTCCCCCCCCCCCACGCTTTAAAGCATAAATAGAATCAAACTCAAATTCCAAGACTCAAAAAACATTCTCCGAAGGAAATATAAAGTGGGGGTTGTTGACTTCACATTCATACAATAACAGTCCAGGAAACAGCAAAGTGCACAAAGCAGCCAGCCCTAAGTCCCAGAGTCTGTGTCGCCAGAGGGGTCAGCGAGGACAAGCTACTGAAATTTTCAGAGCCTCTGACTTTCCCCATTATAAAATCAAAGAGATGACTTTATCCCAACTAGTCAAAATACCATATCTACATTTCTTCTCCAAATAAGAATTGCTTCCTATAATTAGTACAATGACTTCAATAATTATCCATTTGTAGTTCTGCAGAACTATTATATAATCACTGAAACTACTTATTTTAAATCTACATGGCTTTCCATTAGATTTTTCTTATGGAAGGGCACACTTCCTTCATTATTCATTTATCAGCATTTCAAAGCTTACTTAAAGAAAGTTCTCCTGTCCCCAGGCGCCTCCAGGCCTAGGCTGTGACTGCTCTCTTCAATCTCCTGCAGGTGGCAGACACGTGACCCATCTATTTACAGAGTCCACTAATCTGATTAGCATGTGAACACCTGGCTGAAGCTGCCTTTGCTTTTGAAATCCTTAACAACAAGTAATAAGGTCACAAATTCTTAAGATTACGGGTTTTCTTTTGTTTTTATTTTGTTTTGTTTTCCACCAGAAAAGCTGCATTTTCCCCAAAGGTGAAACTTAGTAGGAAAACATGAAGTCAGCAGTGAACATCGAGGGTGAAAATAATATTAAGGAATAATATTAAGGAAGAAAAAATGTGGCCTAAGGAAATAACACATAAGTGTCAATCTCTGAGTGTTTGACAAAGGAGCTAGAGTTTGCTGTTTTGAGCCGGGTGGGGACAGCGCCAGGCCCAAGAAGAATGATGTAAACTGAAAAGGATTCACTCCCAAGATGTAAACAGAAAGTTACCAGCTTATAAAAATGCCCCCCCCCACAGGTTAAAATCTTAGCATAATGCCAGCTTCGTTCTGTATTGTCCAAAGCAAAGTTGAGCAGCTTTTCTCTTTAATCTCAAGAATCTTTGTCAGTGCAGTGAGGGTTCAACTTATAATTGATATACCATTTGAAGTCGCAATAAAAGTCTTGAAACTTAAATGCTTACTTACCTTCCCCGTCAAATGTTCCTTGTCCTTTCAACATTTTTTTCTAAGAAATGAGAAGAGAAAGAAGCAAAAACTATGTATGAATGAGCCAAGTAGAAAACAGCCATTGTAAGTAAATGCCTCTTTTGTTATATCCCTCAGTTTTCAAAAGCACACCGAAGAGAATCCCCCTGACAGTTCACAGCGACTTTAAAATAAAATGTACTGTGTCCCCCCACATCCTGTTAAACTAGACTAGGAATCTCAAATGAGCAGCAGCCCACTCATTTCACTACCTAATTCACTCACTTTTAAACTGAACTTTGCTATCCTTGACAGCTGGGGGGGGAGGGGCAGTTGAACATAAAATGTTATGCAATGTCTTTAAGACGTATGTCTAAAATGAAACAGGCTTGTTTGTGTATTACATATGTGACATGTATATAGACCGGTTCCAGTTCTCTGATTAATTTTTTTTTTTTAAAGTGACTGCCAAAGGCAATCTTTGCTCTCGTTCCTAAGAAAGCACTATTTATAAAACATCCCTCTCTAGTTGTCTCTTTTCCTTTAGGTCTCAGTGGAAAAAAAATATTCAGTAAAAGCAGTTGCTAGGCCTGTATCGGGAACAGTACCTGACACCCTCACTCAAGTTTTAAGTCATTACTTTGCTACATACACTAAATGATAAATAGTAATAAAATATAAATAAGGGTCATGCTGACTGAAACAACAGAAGTCAGAGCACTGCTCCATGATTTGGGTACGGATATAAACACTTTTTGCTTGAATGTTATCAAATATGCCCTGATCATTCAAAACTTGTCCCGGACACGTTCACTCTGAGTTTAATGAATGGCATGTGAGACTGCCCGCTCTTACCTTTATCCTTCCCAGGCTAGAGAACTTCTCCTTATCTTCCATTACTGCCTTCAGAACAGGCTGGGACATTCTGTTCTTCTTCTTTGAACTGGTAGGGCTGTCAAAATCAAAGCCGCTGACCACTGCCCTTCGGTAAGAGGTGGACCGCAAGCCTCGCCGAAGAGAGCCAGGGCTGTCCATGTCGTTGTCCACTTCACTTTCTTCCCCCTCGTGGCCCGGGGGTACTCCCAGTCCCTCCATCATGCTGCGTACCTTTAGGAGCCTCCTGTGAGGTTCTACATTTTGACTGTTGGATTTACTCAGCTTAATTTCCGAGGCAAGACTTTTAGGGATAATCTGCTGCTTTCCCATCTTGAGAGCGGCCGGGCTGTTGGTACTCAAAACCACGGAAGGGTTCGGGAGCTCATCCCCTTGGAAGGGTAACCTTTGGAGCGGCAGTTTTTGTTCTGAGGACCTGTGGTGGGGCGCGAGGGAGAGTCTCGAGGGACCGGGCTCCAAGTCTCTAGCCGTCTGACCAGTTTGTGAAGCTGAGCCAGGTGAGTCGTTTTTAGGGACAAGGCCATTGGCCATGGGCGAAGACACCTTACTGGCAGTCATCCCTCCGGTGCGGTCCTCCTCCCTGTCGTAGGAGGCAGGAGCGTCGGGAGTCCGAGGAGCGCACGACAATGCCACAGGAGAAGCCACCGTGCCATTAGCAGGGGACTTCTGGGAGCCGCCCGACGCCGCGTGATGAACTACGGGTGATTTGGGCCGTCGAAGTCTAGGAGAAGCAGCTCTGTAATCCGGGGACACTGTGCGACCATTGGTCACCTGCCTCCGATGCGCGCACAGAAGCTGGGGGCTCCTGAACACAGTCCTAACATCCGGGGCGGCCGACTCGCGGGCGGGAATCTGCTGTGCGGGCAGAGCGGTCAGCTCATCCACCGGAAAGTCGGTGATCAGCAGCCCGCTGGGGCTCTGGTAGGACTGTGGCCGCGGCTTGCTGTGGCCGAGCAGCTGGAGAGGAGGGGTGGACCGTCTCCTCCACAAAGGGGTGACGCCGTTGCTGGAAAAATCCACCTCGCTTTCACTGTCCATAGCGGGGCCTTAGGGCCGGCCCCAGGAGAAAGAGAGCTGATCAGGTTGCCTAAGAGGAAGGAACGGAAGGAACTTTGCCTCGGGACAATTGGTCTCGTCTGGGAGCCTAGCCCTCTCCCAGCTTGGCAGTCACACAAGTGTCGCGCGGGACACGGCAGCGCCGCACTTACCCGCCCTTTCTCGGGCACAACACCTCCTGCCACGCTGCGCGATCCCGGGCAGAGTTTCGAGCTGCAACCGATAGGATGAATCCGGTCTCCTCTGCGTCCTTCCCGTGGCCCAAAGCCCACCGACACATAGAGAGCCCGCCACCCACTCGCAAGGGGGTGGCCCGACGCGCAGAACACTTAAGAAGAGTTCAGCTGGCTCGGAGAGCTCCCAGCGGGACGCTCCCCAGCGCCTCTATCTAGCCGCCCGCTCCGCGCCAGTCCACTCGACCCCGTCTGCACGGCCCGGGGTGCGCTCACCCTTCCGGGTGTCCAGAGCGCAAACCTAGGAGGGCTCCCCGTGGGTGGCCTGGGTCCGCACCAAAGCGCCCGGGGAAAAGCTCTGCAGCGCGCAACAGAGGCCCACGGCGCCGGCTCCGCCCCCACGTCAGGGCCAGCCCCTCTTGGTCCCGCCCCTGTGCGCCCGGGAATCTTGTAAAGAGTCCTGCAGTTCCCGCCCCTGCCTACACAGAGTGCACTCTGATCTCTCTGCCTAGAGGACGCGCACCCCAGAGCCGGGTATCTAAACGCGCATACCGGAATGCCTGTGCGCAGGTGGCGGCCACCGGGGCCAGCTTGAGGGCGCGGTCACGGCTCGGAGCACAGCGTGGGAACGATCGTGAGAGCAGTGCCAATGTGTACTTTCTGATCACCGAGCCCGGTGGGAGGAGGAGGTTGGAATGGTGAACGACGTCGCGGCGTGGTGCTGCGCCACCAGCGATCTTCAAACTGAACCTCACACCCCTGCTCAGTGCTGTGTGGACTATAGACAGATTTGCTTTTGTGCACTCGGGAAAACTGGCTCAGAGACTGGTGAAATTCATTTGATAATCTTTGGACCTTGTGTGTTTGAAAGTTAGACAGTAAAAGTAAAGAAAATACAAAATATGTATTTGGGTATGCAATCGTGTATAATATAAACTGAAAATAAATGTGTAGAAGAGAGTACAAAGAGTAAGTTCCAAATCCTTTCAGATTAAGAGGCAGATTGGGGTGGGCCTACCCCTACAGCCCATTCTCCTCTGTACTTGGCCACTTTCTTGACCTCTGGGTTGTCACTCCATCACAAAGCGCCCCCCCACCCCGAATTGGAACACTCTCTTCTGTTTATTTCCCAAACCACCTGGTCTCTTCCTTTTCCACACTAATCAAAATGTGTGAATCTGTATATGTTTATTTATTAATGCTTAATCTGTCCTGCCTTCGCATTGTAATCTTGAAGACAGTAGATGATAAATATCGGCTGAGTGAGTAGATGAATAAGAGAAATGAGCATCTTTCCTTAGCTGTTGGCTGGCAAGATGACTATGTCTTGAAAGTCCTGGTATTAAAAAAAATAAAAAAATAAATAAAAAATAAAAAAAATAAAAAAAAAAATGAGGCAGCCTGAGAAGCCAGGTGATTTTAGTTGATTAGGTTCTGTTAGCAAGACACATGGGAGTCTCCAAGTGTTCATCATTCATGTGAGTACCCACTGTTAACTAGTCGTGCTTGTTTCTGTTTGGGGAGGGGAAAGGAAGGGTGATGTTTCTTATGTATCTTTATACTTTTCTATACTAAGCAAAGCTCTACAATGACGATCTTACCTTGATGTGAGAAAGCTTTGTGAGCTAGAAGAAAAGGCATCAAGATACCAGAATAATTTTTTTAAGCAGATTCAATGTTTGTACACAGGCTCTTCATATAGGGAATTTTTGGTATCAGTATTAGTTTTGTATAATAAATTTAATTTCAGAAAGTGGAAATTGATAAATGGAAGGTTTAATATGGATGAGGATACAATTTGTAATCAAAGATAAACGGCTGTTAAGTGATGATGTGAGAAATTGGCATCTCTGTAAATTATGATGGTTCTTTGGTGTGACTGGTGCTGATGAAGAAGTCCCAGATTCTGTTTCCGTCCTTCCTAATCTCCAAACAACAGTGAAACACCAAGTGCTGTTCTTTCACAAAGGGAAGTTTGAGAACACAGACTGAAAGTGTATTTTAGCCTCCACTTAATGTACTGTATATTTCTAAATATAAGACATATTCAATTGGTTGCCAATTAATTAAAATATGATGCAATGTAGTACTATGGGATTCTTTATGCTTATTAAAAAATAATTTTAGTTTTGCTTAGACAAATTTTTAGTACTGTGCATGTATAAAAATGTAAAATATAAGTAGCGTAAGTTGGTTGAAGTTTTATACACTAAGCCTATTTCTTTAGAACACTTTTATGTCCAAACAGCTATTGTATAAATGGCTTTTCCCCCATGAAAGGGCACTGATAATACAGTATTTCTCAAGAGTATGTTGTAGTCTTGTGTCTGGGATTTTCTTTCTACCTGTTAATAAACATATTGCAAATATGTTGCCTTCATTTTTTTCTAATTAAAACACAGAATTTTTTATTTAGTATAATTACATGAATGTGTGTCTGTGTGTGTGTATGTGTGTTGTTCATAGATACACCCACCACTACACTGTATTGTTATTCAAGTAATTTTGTCAAATGCTACTTTTGGAATAGCAAGAAATTTTCTAATTTCAGAGAAATTGAAAAGTGGGACAAAATACTCTTTAACATTGGAATAAAAGGGTATAGTGAGCGATATGCTCCATTAGTGTATCCAAAGGACATATTCAATTATTGGAATATTCAATGCTGTACTACAGGATTTATATACTTTTATTGTTGTGTTTTGTGCAGTTATTTAGCTAATGAAAAGTGCACTATGTTGATCAGACTTAATACCTTTGCTGGTATGTCCAAGTACCTTTAATTGACTCAGTTACACTTTCCACAAATTCTTACTGGATGCAGTTAAAAGTAAAGCAGTGTGCCAGATATGTTTGAAGGTTACAACTAGTCTCAAGTTCCTGGAACATTAAAATATGATGCTCACATTGAGTAAGAAATGCAAAAAGCTCCCTGTTCTATGGAAACCTCTGTTAAGGGGATACAACCTGACCAAAATATTTCAAGGTAGAAAAGACAGAATGGACTTCTGAAAGAGATGTTTCAACATGAGTATAATCAACACTTGCCAACATTTCTGAAGTGCCAACTAGATGTTATTCTAACATGTATTAAGGTCCTAGAGTCATCCCACAAAAGACTACCATTCATGCATGCAATAAGCAAGAGTGTTTATTATTTGGAGAGTAAGAGTTCCAGCATGCTGGGGCTGCACATCTGACACAAGGCAAAATGGGCTCACAGAGAAGCTCCTTTTATATGCAGCTAAAGGAATTCTAAAAGCAGTTAGGTCATCCTATGTATGATCGTACTAAGCAAGCCGAAATTACATTAGTACATCTCTGATTGGCTAAAGTCAGCAGGGACTGGCTAGGGCTGAAACTCTTCCATCTTTGGGCCTTTGTACAAGTTTTGACAAGTCTGGGGGCATGAACTATAGAACTTCGAGACATTGTGGGGCTGACTGCAGGCCTTGCTCATGGTCTCTCCCTTGTCCCTGAATGTAATTTGTTGATAAATAGCTTTTTTTTTTTTTTTGAGAAACACCTGTTTGCCCCTTTTGTATCAGTTCAGAGAACTGAAACCTAACTTCAGTTGTAAAAGTGTTTAATCACTTCAGTATACATATCTGACGATTCACATTTAAAATTGTGCTTAGAAGATAAGTAGTGCAGCCATGTGTGGCTACTTCATTGAGACATGGAGGGAAAGATGTGGGCATTCCTCCCAGAGGAGATAATGGAATATACTGCTCCTCTTGGCTCCTCTACTGGAGACCCTGAGGATGACCCCCTGGGTAGCTGCAACATGCACCTCCAGGATTGCATTAGTAGCCAAATAAGAGCCTGCTGGTCACCAGCCTAGGTGCTGTGGATTGGGGAATGAGCTAAGTATATGGGGGAGGGGGAGTTTAGACAAAAAATCCTAATTCCACTGAAGATCTTGGCCTTTAAAAATTCCAAATTAAGAATTTAAGAATTCTAATTCTTTTTGGAGTGGGCCTGGAGCCATTTCTGGAATTCAGGTCATGGCAGGAGGAATTGCATACTCCAGACATTTTGCAATGTGTGTTGATCTCTAAGCACACCTGAACACATACCAGATCCTGTACTGCCCTCAGTGCACAGATAAGAACATGTGTGCCCAACATAGAAAACCCTTCTGTTCCTCAGGCTTTCCATCTATTTGATATCAAGGGCTTTCTGGACAGTTTTTACACTGCTGACAGTCCTAAAGACTGGACAGGATTGTCTTGACTTTTAAGTTTTTGTTTTGGACTCTCTGATACAAATAAAAATCAGACATGATACCTGGATATTAACAGTAACAATTTAGGTTAATCAAGATAAAAAATTCTCAGTTGAAGTTGGTGGGGTGCTCTATAGCATGGACAACCAGGAGGAAAGCTCAAAACTGACTATTTTCCAAGGGTCCAGCAATCTAGTGATTTTGATGCATGTGGGAACAAAACTCAGCCTTTGGCTTGTCAGAGGCCTTTTTTCTTTGCCCCCTACCCAGTGGTTTGGGCTTGGCAAAGGGCAACTTAGCTTCTCAGAGGTTTTAGGAATATTCAGTTATGATCATTGAGAAGGTAACAAAGATTTCTACAGTATTTATATTCTCACACAGTTTATATAATATGCTATAAACATAAATTTTGTAGGATGGTCCCTTCCTACTCCTGAGTCCATGGGTCAGGCACTGCTGGCCTCCTACTCCAAGGACACTATAAAACTAGATAAAGCAGCGTGACTGAGGAGGGGGTTATGTGGAAATTGGACCAGAAAGTGAACTTTTCCTGCTGTCTTCATTATTGTGAAGGAGTTATTCATAGGATGCAAGCAAGGACCAGGCCTGGGTCATCTCTCATCTTACTGTGTGCAGAATCCTATACCTTGTAAGTCAGAATTCTGCTATTGTGGACATTCTTATCACACCCTCTATAAAAGACAGTCTTTTTCATGTAGGCCTTTTTGGACCTTTTTGACAAGAGCTGTTCTATTGTTGGATAAAATCTGCCCATAGATAATAGTATGGGAGATGGGAAGTAACAGTCACATATAAATCCTGCCCTCTAGCATACTTCCTGAGTAAAGGTTTATGAAGGGAATAAGGGTGGAGGTACTAAGGTTAGCAAATGGTGCTTCTTCATTTGAAATGCTTTTCTTACTCCATCCTGTACCCCAAGAAAGGGTAGCCCCATATGTCTGGTGTTGGCCTTATATTTTTGCCAATGATACCACTTGCCTGCTACCACTATAGAAGACTCAGGAGAAACTGACACTGTTCCTTCTATTTGTATTGGACTGGGTGAATAACTGCTTTTTTATTGGTACGGCAATATTTTTCCTTGCTTAACCATCTTGCTAGTAGACCTTTCTGATTTGGCTGTATCAGTTACACCTTCCCTTCTCTACTTGGACACTCACTACCTGCCTCTTAGGTCCTAAGAAGAACCACAAAGACTAAAAACAGGAATGGAGTTGGTTCTGACTTATTTTCTCCAGTCCTTTCTGTTATGTATCTTTCTTGCTACACAAGGAACTGTTTGCACTGCATGGACTGATTTGGGTTACATAACCCTCAGAGCCAAGGAAACCACAATGCTTGGGCCTTGGCAGGATTACTGCCTTTGCAGTTTTCCTCTGCAGGCTTAGGGCTTGCTCATAGGTTTCTTTCCAATCTAAGAATCATGGAAACTTTTTAAAAGGTAAAGTTTAATAGAAACTAAAGTAATTTAGAGTTATCTTTGCCCTTGATTCCTCTATGAAACTGCCAGCAACTTCCTCTATGAGTTTCTAGGTGGAAGTCTGGACTATTTCCTAACAATATTTTAGAAACAGAAACAGATTGAAAACAAGAGACCAATATTATAGTTCATTCAGTCTTCCTTCAGAGGGAATGGCTGAGATCACTTCTGCTTTATTATTATTATTTTTATTAATTAGCTTTTTTTTTTGGTTACAGAAGGAAGATGTGGGAAGCACGTTTGAGTAATAGCTGGATTCTATTATTTCCTTTTGGGGTTTAATTTGATTTTGGATTTGGTTCTGGGTTTTGTTCTACAACCACCAAAAGAGGAATAGCGCCTAATCTGTGTAGTTATAAGGTGGGCTCAGCCCAGCACGTGCCAGAGGGACAAACTACTTTTTGAGGAGTAATGGTTTCTGACAATGGTTAGACAGGCTCCCTCTTCCTACTGTCCTACTTGGTATTAACTACCCACACAGTTTGGAATCACCTGGGACACACACGCACGCACGCACGCACGCACGCACGCACGCACGCACAGCGATCTCACTTGAGTGATTACTTTTATCAGGTTGGTGTGCGGGCATGTCTGTGAGAGACTGTCTTGATTGTAAGAAATACCATTCTCCGGGCAGGTGATCTTGGGCCATATGAGGAAACTAGAGAAGAATAAACTGGAGGGAGCCAGCAAGCAACATTCCTTCATGGTTTATGCTTCAAGCTCTAATTTTCTTCAATGAACCATGACCTGAAAGTATAAGCAAAATCAACTTTTGTCTCCAAATTGCTTCTTCTTCTTAATTTTTTTAATCATAGAAAGAGAAAAGGAGTCATGCCTTTAATCTCAGCACTGGGAAGGCAGAAACAGGCAGATCTATGAGTTCAAGGCCAGTCTGGTCTACAGAGGGAGATTTAGGACAGCCAGGGCTACACACAGGGAAACACTGTCTCTCAAAAAGCAAAACTAAAATAAAATACGTAAAAAAAATAAAATAAAATAAATGAATGAATGAATGAATGGATGAATGAATGAATGAATGAATAAATAAATAAGTGAATGAATGAATGAATGAATGGATGAATAAATAAACAAACAAACAAACAAACAAACAAACAAACAAACAAATAAATAAATAAATAAATAAATAAACAAGAAGAAGAGGAGTAGGAATAAGAATCAGAAAGGAGCTAGACCACCTACCTTCCATTCCTGTAACAGCTGCATTGCTATCCTCTTTTGGATTAGGTCTATCAATAACCCTGTAATACTTTTAAGAGCTAAGTAAGTATGAAAAAAAAAAAAAGGTTCTCTCAACTTCCTGTGATTTGTAGGCTTCTCCTTCATGCATTCTCACCATTGCCTGGCTAGGAGCTACCCCTAGGAACCATTATGTGCTGTAATCCTTGGGGAATGGAGCAGGGTTAGTGTAAAATGCTCCACTATTTTATTGGGAGAGGGGAATTTAAAAATTTTGCATAAGTAATATATCCAATATAGAGAACTGATTAACTCCTTAGGATCTCTTTGTCTTTAAAGCTACCTATGAAAATAAACTGTACCCCTGCATCTCTAAATAGAAATAATAAGCAACCTTTTTAAAAACTACTTTTCCCATTCTTGGTAAATGGTTGACATTCAATTTTAGCTCAGTTTATTATACTCCAGTACTTGAATACCGAAGCAGGGAGGAGAGTTTGTGTTAATGGGATGTAGGCAGTTAATTTGGCTAGTTATGGGTAAAGTAGAGGCCTGCATTTTTACATGAACAATAACTGGTACTCTCTGGAGGGCTTAAGCTTTATTCTTTCTGAAAAAAAAAATTAATCTTAGGAAAGCAGGCTCAGAATCAAAGAATCAAAGAAGGAACAGATTGGAAGGTTGGACCATCTGAAAGTATAGTCTTTGTACATTAATTCAAATGCATAAATCCATAAATCTAAGGGACATCTCCTATATAAGTAAGCTACAGAAAATATTTAAATATACATTAAAGTTGTTAGAGTCTTGCAGAAGTCCCACAAAAGACCATCATCCACATAAACAATCAGCAAGAGTGTTTACTATCTCAAGAAGGATACCAACATGCTCGGGCCATGCATCCTACACAAAGGCAAAATATTGATGACTCTGAGAGAAGCTCTCAGGCCTCTTTTAAAAACAGCAAAGGAGAGTTCCTAGGGTGGTTAGGTCATCTCAGATATTATTGGCTTACATGAGTGACAATCACACTACTGTGTTCTAATTGGCTAGAACTAGTCAGCAGCTAGTTAAGGTTACAGCTTTTCCATTTTGGAGCAAGCCTGGAAAGGTTCCAGGCTTTGTCTGTATTTGGTTTTTACCTTGAGTTATTGATTGCAGGGGCTGGTTTAGTGGCCCAGGCTAGGTATGTCTTATCTCCCTCATTCCTGCTGTCAGGGGCACCAGTGACTAATTGTCCTTTGTGGCTCTCTCAGAAACTCTGTCCAGTTTAAAGAGACAGGAACTGAGGTCTAGTTCTTATGTGAGTTATTAGGAACATGTCATGATATTTGTCTGGCCCTCTCAAAAGTAAGATAATATAAACATACTGACTTCATTCACTAATCAGCCAACAGAAATTATCTGACATGGAAAAAAAATGAATAGATTGAAGAAAAAGCACTTTAGAGAAGCTACAATTGCCCACTTATTAAGACACAAAACATATTGAACCAGAGCAGTGAAAACAGAGGTAACAGGATCAAAGTTTTCCATTTGTTGATTAGCAGAGACTTTTAAAAGACAGTAAATGAGGAAGCCAGATAGAGTGGCTCACACTTGTAATCCTAGCATCTGGGAGGCTGAAGCAGAACCATTGCTGAGTTCAAGGCCATCTTAGGCGAAAGAGTGAGGCCCCCTCTCAACAAAAAGGGGCTGGCAAATGGAAGCACCATAAGATATCTGTCATCAAACCCAACAACAGGGACCCAAGAGGTGAATGAAGAGAAAAGTGACTCTCACAAAATTGTCCTCAGACCTCCATATATTCATGTGTGTACACACACATCACACACACACACACACACACACACACACATACACACACACATACACACACACACACACACACACACACACACACACACACACACACACACACACACACACACACACACACACGGGAGAGAGAGAGAGACTACAAAATCAAAAGAAAAGCAAAATAAATAAAATGGACTCATGATCCTCGACATGACACACCAGGAAAGACCAACCACTATGGCTTCTAACACTAACAATGCTTTCCACTAAAATCCCTTGAACTAGAAAGATTTTACTTTTCTGGGCACGAAATCCAGCTTGGAGGGTTAATAAACAAAGCAGTCAGTATACAGAACAGGCATTTAGCTACAAGTAGGAAGTTTGGGTTTGTTTGTTTCATATATTTGTGTCTTTTTTTTGTTTGCTCTGTTTGAGTTTTTTGAGACTGGTCTCTCTATATAGCATTTGCTGTCCCAGAACTTGCTCTGTGGACCGGGCTGGACTCAAACTCATAGAGATCTGCCTCCACGTACTTGGATTAAAGGTGTGCACCACTACTGCCCTACAAGAATTTTCATAACAAAAGAGAGGAAGAAAATAGGGCAGAAGTTGGAGGAGAAGGGAGAAGTAAGCAGTTTTAGTTTCAAGACAGAGCCTACTTGGCTGGACATCAGGAAACTAGGCTTTAATGTATTCGCTACTTCCCAGTAATTAGAAGGCAGTCACTTAATCTTAAAGACCATTTTTTTCTTCAACCACAAAATAAAATTGTTTCTCTTCCCCAGTGCCACTTGTGGAGAACTGGTATATATAAGAGTAATTTTGTTGTAGCTGATCCAGTGGCTGGAGGGAGAATAGGAGCACAAAAGTGTACCTCATGGGAGGAGACATGGGGAAACTCAGCCTAGTCATAGAAAAGGCTAAAATTCAGTCATGGAGGACTCTTGGTGATCACGTGTAGGGAAAATTACAGACAGATTTGATCAACAGGGCTGAGTTTTTCCTTTGTTTCCACTTCCTGGAAGATGAAGCATCTACTCGGCTAGTGCACAGCCATAGTGAGTGTGATTGACATTTGAAGTATAAGAAATTGTATTTTTTAAGAGATCTTAATATGTCCAGAGAAACCTCTAAGTTCATATGACTAGTAGCTTCAGTCAGATCTCTGAGCTGTTCTTTAATCTCAGGGATGAGATAAGCATTTCAGCAGCTTCTTTCTTTAGTGGGTTCTGGTCTGAGCATACACCACACATAAACAAGATCTTCATCTTTTTAAATAGCTGTGTTCTTATGGCCATGGTTTATTTACTTAAACACTTTATCAGAAAGTATTAATTATACTTAATGGGTTTGATTACAGTGTTTTTATACACATATGCATATAATGTATTTTAAACATATTCATTCCTCATTACATTCTCTGTCTCTCTCCCAATCCAACTGATACCCTCCTTCTTCCCAGATCATTCCCTGTCTATTGTCATACCTTCTTTAGTGGTGACTCAATGGGTTTAATTAAGGTTGCTTACAAGAACCTGGATGAAAGACTATTTACAGAAGTATGGACAACTTACAAATAAGTTATACAACTGAAGAAAGTGTCTCCTCTTCCCCCAGCAGTGGTTAGCTGGGTATAAATCTTGTGATCTTCTCTTCTCTCCATGAAACAATTAGGAGGAGCCTAGTCTTTACAGGTCTTGTACAGGTAATTATACCTGTTTTGAGTTCATGAGTGTAGAGGCCAAGATACACCTCTAAAAAAATGTTTAGCAATGCTTTGCCTACTTCCTCCAGCTCTTATGTTTTTTTTCTATGCCTTCTTCTCTGAACCTTGGAAGAGGCAACATAGAGCTTTTAGAGCTCTGTTTTCACTGGTTGATTATTCTCATCCCCTTGACAAGTTTTGGCCTCTTCTGCAACTGCTGTGGAAAACAAAACAAAACAAAACAAAAAAACTTCTTCAGGAAAAGCATTTACACAAGTTGTAAAAATTGGGGTTGTACATAAATGAAAAAAGTAAACAAAAGAAACAACAATAAAGACAAAAAGAATAAAAAAAACTTTCTCCCCTTTGCCTGTGTTTTCCTCCCTGGCTCTTTAGAGGTGTCCACAGTGGGCAATTTCCACTAATTTACAGACTAATGGCAGGTGCAAAAAGCATATAGATCCTCAGATACTTGATACACCACCCTCTCTTTATTAGTCAGAGTTCTCCAAAGCAAAAGAACTGATAGAATATATAAATATAAATATGTATATCTATGCATATATATGTGTGTGTGTATATGTATGCATATATGTGTGTGTGATGAGAGAGAGAGTGTGTGTGTGTGTGTGTGTGTGTGTGTGTATGTGTGTGTGTGTGTGTGTGTGTATGTGTGTGTGTGTATAAATATAAATATGTATATCTATGCATATATGTGTGTGTGTATATGTATGCATATATGTGTGTGTGATGAGAGAGAGTGTGTGTGTGTGTGTGTGTGTGTGTGTGTGTGTGTGTGTGTGTGTGTGTGTGTGTGTGTTGTTTACTGGACAGACTTTCAGGCTGTGGTCCAGGTAGTCCACAATGGCTTTCTCATGACAGAAAGACTGAAAATCCAGCCGTTGTTCAGTCCATGAGGTTTCGATATCTCAAAATTCACAAAATGGTACATTAAGGGAAAATCTGTGAAATTCCTTCAGATTTTATCTTTCCCATAATTCATTGTCTTATTCCTTGTACACCAAGGGTATAAGGGTAGGTAAAGTAGTAAAACTACAAATAATTAAATAAAATGATAAAAACCTGAATACTTTATTGAACACAGTTTGTTTATGGTGTAATGCAGATGCACTTAACACAAATAATGACAAAATCATACACAAATATCCTCTAAATAGGCTTGGTCTTTTTTGTAGATATTTGCTTAGGGGTGCTATCAATGTCATTTTTCCTTTGGTAATTACTTCCCAGTGTCTATTCACTTTATTTTTTGAGCTTTCTTGTATTCTAAGTTTTCTTCTGGATTAATGAAGCAGTATGTAGAGTCACAACTCTTATTTCATGATAAGTAACTTGAACAAAGGCATATCTGAATAGGCCACACTGTTCCTTTGTGTGGAGAATTCTATTTGCCAAAGAACTCAAGATAAAGTAATTCTGTGTGTGCATTCCATTTTCTATTATACCAAGAATAATGTGGGGGATACTTAAGACTGGTCAGTACTTTCAAGTTTTCTCCTGCCCAGATTTGTTTGGAAGAAGTCCATTCTTACCTATCTCAAAAATCCAGCAAGGGGAAAAAATAGCTGGAAAAAAAAGAGAGAGGGAGAGAAAAAAAAATACCTGTGACTATTTAGTTCTGTGTTTACCTAGGCATTTAAGCATTGGATACAAAAGAAAAGCTTTTTAGAAACACTTTTCAAGTTCTCTTTTGCCATCAAGCTTTATCTGGACAAGAAAGAAGGTGGTAGCAGAGGAAAGTTTTCTATGCTGTGCACATCCAGGCTCACTACGAAGCTACTCTCATCAGCAGCAACAATTCTGAAAATGCTTTTCCAAGATCAGTCCTAGCAGCCACTTTGAAATTCTTCCTGCACTGACTCAAGATGACACAACTGCCTAGTTTTGAAACTGATGGGCTTTTGTATGGACCAAAGCATTAAAGGGTTGGAACTTTGTTTTTAGGGCAAAGACATGCAGATTGTGGTAGTAATTAATTACTCCACTGATTTTGGAGTAAGGTTGGCAGATAAACTACAGATGAAAGGTTGTATTAAAAACACTACACTAAAAATTCTTTTACTATTTATGAGCAATTTAGATCTGACTAGGAATACGGTATTTCCATCCACTAAACCTGTCTATTTCAGAGAGACTTTTGTGGCGAAGTGCATAGGGACATTTGTAAAACTTGTATCATGTATATTGATTCAATTCCTTCAGGGCCACTGAGTTACTGTGCCTGGGACACCTGTCTCAGAACATTTGCCTGTGAAGGAGCCCAAAGCATGAAGCCATGAATGTGGGTCCAGCAGAAGCTCACAGCTAAGGACGAGCAATCAGTCCAGTGTTGTATTCAGGAAAGCCAAACTGAGTCCAGGAGAGAGGATATATTGAGCACACTGGGATAATATTACCCTCCAAGGTGACATGTGTAATGACACAAGAGAGATTTGCTCAGAAATCTAGGAGGGAGTGGAAGTCATAAGAAATCAGAAGTGGAGGTGGAGAGACTGAACCCTTTGTAAATAAAACTTCAGCTGAGTTGGGAGTGGTAAGACTGACTGATTGGAAGACATTGCCACTTAAGCACCCTAGTATTCCTTAGCCTGTCTACATAAGCTCAAGGTGTCGCCTCTGGATCATAGAGGCTTCATCAAAGTCCTATCCTTCCAGCTTCCCTGGCCCAGCTCTGAGATCAGGAGAGGATGTCATTTTACTCTCGGCTTGTCATTCTCCTCATGGTCTGCAGCCATTCTTGGCTAACCAAATCCTGTAGTACAAAACAGAGAATTGAATGCGCACATACCCACTGAAGGAGGTAGCTCACTGGGAAAGGTGGATTAAAGGGGTCATTCAAGAGAAGAGTGAGAAGTATCTGTGGCACATATTCTACGTACTTGTTCATTATTTATTTTACTGTGGGTCTATCTTGATGACATAGTATATTTAAGAAGAATTTAAATAGAATGATTATGTATAGGCAAATTTACCCCAGAATCTGACTCAAGTTTAATTTGTGTACATCTTTGTTTTAAAATGGCTAACTATGATAAGAAAATTTTAAGTAAATTTAGTCATGTACTATTTGTATCTGTGAGAAAGGGCTGGATCTGGCATCAAATAAACTTGTTGAAAATGTGTTGCTTTAATCAATGACAACTCAATAGCAGCCTTTATAAAATCTTTCTGTGCATTGTCTAGGTGTTTCCTCTGATCTCTGTGTTAGGTTGTTGTGTTTTATATGTGGGCACACATGCGCACATGCACACACACACACACACACACACACACACACACAGAGAGAGAGAGAGAGAGAGAGAGCAAGAAAGAGAGACATAGAGAGAGAGAGACACAGAGATTCAATAACTAAAATAAGGGTTACAGATTTATATAATTTAAAAATAAAATAAAAGGCATTGTTGAGAATTCCCTTGGGTGTAGCATTAAGAAACATCTCTTTGTTCACTGTGGATCTCTGGGCATTAGAGTAAGTCTTAGCTTGAATAGTCATTATAAAATGCAAGTACTACATATACTATAGTATGCATAATATGCATCCCTCTCACCTAAGTAACCAATTTCTCTGCCTGTCAATAGATAAGAAGTCATGTATTTTATTGGAAAATAAATTTCTCATTATAAATATGCTTTCTGAAAAACTAACACCAAAAAGAATGAGCAAAGCAACCTTGATATGAGGGTTTGTGCCTAGCCTTACTATAGACTGTTATGCTGTGTTTGGTTGATATCCCTGGAAGGCCTGCTCTTTTCTGAGGGAAACAGAGGAGGAGTGGATCTCGGGAAGAGGGGAAGTATGTGTGTGAGGGACTCAGAGGAGTGGAGGGAAAGAAAATGGAAGTCTAGATATAATGTATGTGAGAAGAATAAATAAAAAATACATAAAAATTTATTAATGTGATCATTCATGAACATGTATTTATAATGTTTCACAGGTTTTATAGTTTAGATGGTTATCATTAAACATATTAATTCCTAATTAGATGAAAGTATAATTATGACAGTAATTATGAAAAAATGTTCTTTGAGGATATATGATTGATAATATATGGACTGTGCCAAATAAGACCTTGGGTCACCCCCAACTTCAAGCAAATGTTCAACCATTTTCAACCAAGCTGGAAAATTTGAAGATTGTTTTAAAATTGTATGGCCAAGGTGTTCTCGTTTAAGATATATCCATCCCGTAAAGCATTGCTGTTTACTAACTAATAAGATAACTTGATAATTTTTTTGAATGCAACAAAGTGGAGAACATATTTTAGAAATAATAGCAGAAAATGTTTTGTACAAGTATCAGTGGCAAAGGACTAGAGACTAGGGTTGAGACATATAAGAAATACAGTCTAATCATAGAGGAACAGTGCAAGACTCTTGGGAGAAAATAGAACACATGCATACGGAAGCATGTTCCAATGGCTGTAAGGAATGTATACACTACAGTGTTCATTAGTCATGGGAGAAGCAAAAATTAAAACCACACATGCCAAGGTTGACAACGATGTTAAGGTCCCACAGTGTTACGTTAGTGATCTCTCTGAATTTTGTGTGCTGTTCTTTAAAATAGAGCTGATGCCCAGATTGGGTGTGAGCATAGAACTGGAGAATGTTTGTGAAAATACCTTACAGGTGCTACAGAACAAGGCAGATGATTATTGATCACAAAGGCAGTGTTCCCTCATTCACGTGCACATATAAATTGGTCCCAAAGCACTTTCAAGGCATTCAATGCCAGTTTCCAACTGGAATAACCTCTTCATTCTTTACTTGTCATTCTATTTTCTGGGCTAGAATCCATAAAGCTGCAGGTAAAAGGCATCTAGGTAATTTTGAGGCACTTGACTTAGACCTGATGTTAAGGAAATAATAACAATGATAATGTGAACCATTTCACAGGTACATGGTTTAGTGTTTCAGTGTGAACAAAGATACTAATATTATCTGGTTAGGGATGTTAAAGGAGTTGGAGAGGAAGCACTGGAAGCCTCACATCCTTAGAATAAACAGAATTAGAATAAGTTATGTACATATGTGTGTATGTAGTATATTTTCCCATATATTTCATGCATTAATTGTTCATATTCTTTGTGTGATTTTTAAACTCAATGTTTACTCCAGGTATTTAGGAAAATAACCGTTTGCTCACCACACATTTTTGAAAGTATTTTCCAGTTCTGACTATATTTATGTATTACCCAAAATATACATACCAAAGTTGGTCTTTTTAATGCCATACTTTGAAAGACCTATTCTACTCTTATTATTGGGAGAATAAACTACCCAGAAAGTTTTCTCATATATATATAGTGAAGGAGAGTGTTTTGCCATGGGCATGGTGGTGGTTATAAGGACATAGTATCACTCACCTTTCCTGCTGCTGTGATAAAATACTATGACAGAAGCAACGTAGGGTTGGAATGGGTTTATCTTGGCTCAGAGTCCCAAAATAAATTCCATCGTGGTGGTGAAAATGGCTGCATGCACTTGAAGGACCTGATTATATTTCATACACAGTAAGACAAATACAGGATTGAACTTGGCTAGCCTTCTCCATTTTTAGACTGTCCAGGATCCAAGTCCAGAGAATGATGCCACCTACTTTAAGGTATGCCTTCCTACCTCAATCAACCTATTTAGACAGTAAGACTCCTAGACATGGCCAGAGGCTAGCCTAATCTAAATAATCTCACAGTGCCTGGAAGCTTGTTGCCCAGGTGACTTCTGCCAATATTAATCACCACAGACAACAACAATGCTGATCTTTCTCCTCCTTTCGTGTCACAGTGCACAAGTCACAGCCACAGTTGCCATCTCTTTGGGGATTGTTGACTATACTGTACCAGGATACATATGAAAGTCTTGAAATATTTCTTATACTTCATCTATTCCTCTGGGATTGTTTAAGTGGCTTAATATTCTGCCTTTTTTAAGATGAAAAACTTCATAGTAAAAATTAGGGGC
Organism: Phyllotis vaccarum; assembly: GCA_033318265.1. Taxonomy (NCBI): domain Eukaryota; kingdom Metazoa; phylum Chordata; class Mammalia; order Rodentia; family Cricetidae; genus Phyllotis; species Phyllotis vaccarum. The sequence goes on along the minus strand of JARWLC010000007.1, from coordinate 76,388,224 downwards.
CAGGCCCTATTAGAGAGCAGCCTTTGAATTTATCATTTTTTAGTTGAGAGTTCCATGTTAGAGTTCCACATCTAGATCATCTTCACCCCTCCTTGTCTCTTCTCCAACTTCTGTATTTTCCTACCCCTTCTCAAGTTCATGATCTCTTTTATTTTAAAAATATTTATCTCTTTACTTACTACTTACTTACTTTCTAGATGTGTACAAGTGTCTCATCTGCAGGTATGAAAGTGTACTCTTTGTGTTCAGTGCCCATGGAGGCCGTAAGAGAGCATCAGATTCCCTGTTAAAGACAATTTTTAGTGCGCTGGGAACTGGACCCTCCCTGATCCTCTGAATGAGCAGCAAATACTCTTAACCAAAGAGCCATCTCATCAGTCCCAATGGCCACTTCGTTTTTAAATTAAGTATTTAATTTAATCATTGTTACATATTGTTACACATATATAATTCACACACATATTTATATGTATATGTGTAAGTGTGTAGATATAAATACAGCCTGCTAAGTTCACTTATTATTTCACATATTTATATGTTATCAGTGGTCAATAATTGCCTGTAGCTCTTAATCTAGAAATGGGGCCATGAAAGATCTCTCCCATCTTTTGGCATGTCAGCTGGTGCTGTCACTGTGTAGGTCTTTGGGAAACCATATAGTGCATATTTTACAGGTATAATTATCCTGTTGCATACAGAAGATGCTATGTTGCAGCAGACATCTTGTACCTCTCTGGCCCTTACAGCTTTTCCACACCTTCTTCCCAGTGTTTTATGAATTTTATGTATAGGAGCTGTATCGTAGATATATCACTTGAAGTTGGGTACCCCATAGTCAGTTTTTATCTACACCACGGTTACTTGTAAATTTGTGTAATTGTCTTCATCTGCTGAAAAAAGAAGCTTCTTTGATGAGGGATAAAAACTATACTTATCTGAAGGTATAAAAATAGATAGGTATTTAGAATACAGTGGCATTAGTTAGGTTTTCCCTCTAGGGTCCATTATCTCACTAGCCTTAGATAATTGGCTAGGCTCTAAGTCTAACTAGATGGCCATTGGTTACCTCCAAGAAGTAAGTGCCACTCTTGGAGATATCCTGAAATGCTGGTCATTGTTGTGGTTCATAGGTTTTACATCCAGATAGGACTGTTGACTTCTTTTCTCCCTTTGACCTTGCATAGAACTTTCAGATAGGATAAGAGGTAGCTCTCAGTAAGGAAATTTCTGGATCAGTTCCAGCTTGATTCCATCAAATCCTGTGTTCAAAGTGTGTAATGTTTGTAGCTATAGGACCTTACCTTTGAGTTTTGAAAAGTAAACCAGGGCAAAGCAATAAGAATAATCTATTCTTTTGGGAGATATTTTTGGTGAATAGTTTGTGGAAGTCTGGAGTCATCAAGAATAAGCCATATAATAATTTGGGCAGACAAGGTTTGGAAATAATAAAAAAAAAAATCACAGCCACAAGAAGAAAGGAAGGCAATGGCAAACTTAAGAAGCAGCCTTTAGGTTAAGATGTGGAGATCAAGCAAGAAGTTCTTCCCTGCATGATCCATCTGGGAAGAAGAGATCTAGATTCTGTTGAAGATGTCCTTGTGTCTCATTGGATGGTGAAATTTCTGTGGAGTGATATTGATTCAACTTGCTAAAATTATGCTGTTTAGTATGCCAGAAAGAGTGTTCATAGTAAGGTATCTCACTCTGCTACAAAACAACCCAATGAGGCTCCCACAGTATCCTTGTTTCTGCTAGGCACTGCTGTCCACTGCACAGTTCAGAGACCTGGAACCGGCGAAGACTCTGCAAGAGGCAGCTGTTGACCCCTGGCTGCTGCTAGCTTTGGTGTGATGCTAAGGCTGAACATTTAGGGATCTACAGGTCCAACTCTCACTAATAAGCACACCCAACTAAGAAGCAGAGTTCTCCAGAATTCACTAACAATAGTGCTTTCATGCTAATAAGGTTGGCAAAGTATTGATAATTACACAATTTAGATGGTGATAAATTACATGGTTATAAATAATCCTATCATTTTCTGTTTGTTTATGCTGGAAATTTTCTATAGTGAAAAATGTAATAATATATGTGACCTTGTATTAATTTACCTCTTGCAGGATAAGAAAGTTTTGAGCTATTATTATTGGTGATTCAGTAGAATTATTTTGGTTTGTTATATTTCTTTCTATATAGCAGCCATGTGGTAAATCCAACATGTCTTCGGCAGAACACACAGCTATGAAGGGCATGCCCCTAGGTGTGGCTACGTGAATCTGCATCTACCTGCTCTCTTAAAAGGAGCTGCCATGTGAATGTCTGTCTCTTTTTTTCTTCTGCTTCTTCCCCTCGTACCCACTCGGCAACTCCCCTGAATACATTTTAGTGTGGCATCTTGTAGCGTGTGTCTGATCTCACACACAAAACCAAATCTATCCTATGATATCAAATCTACTACTATATCTACTATTATATTACACTACACTACACTATCCTACGATACTAAACTACTATTCTTACTCTATACTATACTATACTATACTATACTATACTATACTATACTATACTATACTATACTATACTGCACTGTACTATTCATACCATACCATACCATACCATACCATACCATACCATACCATACCATACCATACCATACCATACCATACCATACCATACCATACCATACTCTGTACTATGGAGAATAAGGATGCTCAGCTGCTGCTACAATAGTCCTGCCCAGGGAGGACTAGCTATTCCACTGGCTCACACCAAACTGAATCCTGTCAGTAACTGTCCAAGGGAGTTTGAGAGTGGTCCATACTCAACGGATAGAACCTTAATCATCTGCTATCTCAAAGAATGCCTTGATGGCAGCCCCACAGGAGGCCAAGAGCCACAGGACTGCCATTGTATCTTCTTGTGTCCTGCACTACAATAAATGCTGCTTCAAGTCATGGTTTTATGGGTGACTTGTTACACAGCAGTATATATCTAATCTAGAATACACTGTACATCTGTGGTAGTTTGAAAGAAAATGTCCCCCAAAGAAAGTGGCACTATTAGGAGGGGTGGCCTTGTTGGAGGAAGTGTGTCACTGTTGGGGAGGGGGGTTGAAGTCTATTTTTCTCAGGCTTCTTTCAGTGTGACAGTCAATTTACTTCCTGTTTCCTGTCTATGAAGAAGGAAAGACTCTCAACTCCAGCACATATGCCACACTGCCATGCTTCCCTCCGTGCTAATAATGGACTGAAAACTTGCATCTGTGAGTCCCCTCAACTAAATGTTTTTCTTGTAAGAATTGCTATGGTTATGGTGTCTGATATCAGGTCTTCATACTTGAACAGTAAGCTCTTTACCCACTGAGCAATTTCTATAGCCTTCAAATATTTATTTGGGTGTATCTAAGGGTATATGCGCACATGCATTCGCTTCAAATATACTTTTGCTACATATACTTATATTGCAGTTTTATATTGCCCCTCTATACTTAAATGCTTGTAACAATCTTTTAAGTTTATTTCATGACTCAATAACTGACAACTATTTTAAAGACATAACTGTAAGAATGTTCCTTTTTTTTTCATTTTGAATTGTGGAAGATGTATTTGAGACCATACGTGTTTCTTTCTCTTTAGTGGATTAACAAGCCTTTTCCAATTACTTTAAATTTTTTTCAAATTAATTTAATTTTTTCACTACTCTTTGAACTTCTCAGCTTGAAAAGCCACATAGTTTCTGAGTTCTGGACATTCAGTTATAAACATAAGTTTCTTATCTATTGCTCCTTGCTTCAACTGTTCATCTTTCTCTAAGGTCTGGACGCTTCTCGAAAAACATGTGAGTCTTTATTTTCCATTACATGCAAATGGAGTTTTACTTATTTCTGCTTTGTTTTGAAATTTTGTATTTGCTGATTCAATCCATATAAAAACTGTTTCTACCTCCTGATGGTACCTGTACACTTTGGAAAGCACACATCCAATAAAGAGACTTTATTTAAAACATATAAATCAGACAAGATATTAAAAAAATTAAAAATGAGCATATGATTTGAACATTTTATCAGAAAAGAAGATGTGCAACATATATTATACATAAATGTGAATTAAAACTGACAGACATCAACTGGCATTTTAAAACCTCTAGAACACACTACCAAGTGCTAGCAAGGTTTTACGTAACTATAACTATCATAATTTTGATGGATGATGTTTGGCAGCCAACACAAACTCTGTGACCTAATGACACCACTTCTGAGAATTTGCAAAAAAAAAAAAATTACTAAAAAGACCTATGAATGAAAGTACACAAAAAGCTTTATTCATAGTTGCTCTGAACTAAGAAAGTGAGCACAATTTAAAAGTAGTAAAACCTACTAAAGAGTAGATGAGTGGGAAACAAATTACAATGCATTATACCAGGAAACAAAAAAAAAATTACATATAGATGTAAAATATGGAAGAACCTCAAACCACTATATTAAAAGAAACAAGTAATGTGTAAGGATATATCTATGGTAAAGGTAACACTAAGGGATAGAAAAAAGACAGTGGTTTCCAGGGGGCTGCGAGTGGGGCTGGGTGGACTCATGGAATGTCAGGTACTGTGCGGACTGGTGGAGATGCTCTTGTTTGTTGTGGCACTTATAGAAATGTGTATATTTCTCCAAACTCATGGATGGCTTACATTTAGAAAACATGATTTATACTCTGCAAGTTAAAACTCAAACTTTGTTTAAAGTCAAGACAAAAAATAATTTAATAGTTATTATTCCATGTGTTCAAATTATTTTGTAACTCTGCAATATACCTATTTTCTTGAAACAGATGTCCTTTTCATATTTATTGAGACTGGGAACAAGAATTGTTCATTTTTTGGAGTAAATTTTCTTCCTGGAAAATTAGTTGTGATTCTTCAGAATAACCTTTTCTTCTTTTGGATTTTTGTTCTCTTTGTTTTACTATTGAAGTTTTATTCTAGTCATGTGTTCTGAGTTCAGGATTAGAATCTGCCATTTAAAAATAACGTTAAACCATTTAATATTTAATAGAAAGGAAAATGAATTTTCCATTTTCTATATGCTTATATTTATGTTTTTCTGTAGCTGATGGTGCAGATGCCTCTGGGAGGCTGCTCTAAACCATGCATATGTCCTGCCCAGGATTCACAACTTGCTGTCATGTGGAGAGCAGCAGCAGTCTTGGGAAAGCTCAGTTGTTGCCACATTGAGCATGTGAGCACAACAGGCAGGCAGGTGTAAAACCAGCTCCAGGCTAATGCTACAGACTCACAAGCACACGGGGGCTGAGGGTAACCAGACTGCAAAGTGCTTTAGTAGGTCTCTTGAAGCTTAGACAATGCAATATATGCTACTCAGTGTATCTCTTGTTATCATGGAGAAATGTGTGCTCAGCATGACCAGAGGGAGATTCTGGCTTTAAGTGAAGCTAGAAACTTCAATTTTAATGCAAAATTAAATCTCCCAATTTAAAAAAAGTGTTTGTATGTAATTCAAAATTTAAAAATATTCTATGGTGCAACAATGTGTGGTTCTAACAAAGCCATCTGTCTCCTACAAGTCCCATCTCTTCACCAAGAACTGTTCCGGAGGGGGCTGGACATTTAGATGAGGTGCAGGGAAGCTAAAGTATATTCATTTATTACTAGGATTAATGTTATGAAGTACTCAACAGCTTCATAATCAAAGTGGCTATTTGTAGAATATCGGAGACATTTTCTAAAGTCACACTGTAGTTCTGCTCTTTGTAGCATTTCTTCTCCCCACACAGTGTGTGGGTAGAAACTATTTCTTCTCCCACTTCTAGTGTACCTTCCTAAGCCATGGTAAAATGGAGTTTTACTATGTTTTACAGGAGTTCAGGCCTAACACACTCACAAAACAGTATTGAACGGACAAACAATTCACATGGCCTTACTGGGATGGTTTTCCATACTGTAAGAGATAATATGAATAAACTACCTGGCATTTCAAACGGGAAAATTAAAAGAAGTGCTTTCCTGTGGTCAGATGCATAGAGCTAGAATCCAGACAAAAAGGAGGTCTTCTCATTCTGTACTTTTTATTCTAGTCCAGTAATGTGCTAGTGATAAAATATTCTGATCCGTAGCAACTTAGAGGAGGAAAATGTTTGTCAGTGTACAGTTAGGGTCCATTATTGAAGGAACTCAGGATAGGAGCTTAAAGAGGAGTCAGGGAGAACAACTGCTTTCTGATGTGCTCACAAGCTCATTCTTAGCTAGTGTTCCTATACATCCCAGAATCATTTGTTCAAAGAACAGTGTTGCCTATAGTAGGTTGTGCATTGCTTCGTGTGTTAACAATTAATATGGTCCCACACATATATGCCAAATCTGATCCTGGAAATTTTCAAATTAAGACTTTCTCCTTAGATGACTAATCTGTGTCAAATTGACAGTTCACTGGAACATGTATGTTTAAAAGAAAACATGGTAGCACACACCTTTAATTCCTGCACTCAGGAGACAGAGGCAGGTGGTTGTCTGTGAATTCGAGGCCAGTCTGGTCTACAAAGTCAATTTCAAGACAGTCAGGACTACATAGTATGACTCTATTGTAGTAATAAACTTCTGGCCTGGACTTTCTGGTCTGGCCCTATAGCTCAGATCCACTTACCCATAGTCCCATAGAAACCCACAGACACTTATATGAATTTTATGCTGATTAACCTAGGACCTAAGCATATAACTTGCTAACTCTTTACTTTTAAACTAACCCATGATTCTTATCCCAAGGTGGCTTGGTACCTTTTCTCAGAGCAGCATAGTTGTCCTCTGCATCTTCTGGATTTTCCACTGGTTTCTCTGGCATCTCTGTTCTGCTCATCCTTTTCCCACCATTTTCTTAGTCTGGTAACACCCCCCACCCCACTTCTTGTTTGCCTCTGGCCAATCAGTGTTTTATTCAACCAGTAGGAGGGACAAATATTTACAACATACCAAAATATACTTACTCCCACAGCACTCTATCTTGAAACAAACAACAAAATAGAACAACTTTCTTAGGAATATTTTGTAGTGATTGGTTACAAATTCCTGCCATATTGCCATATATTTTATTACTGTACACCTCTCTTCACTGAACTCATAATCCATTGAAATACTGCCGATTTTATAACTACATAGATAAAGATTTTTCATTACTAGAATCAGAAAACCCAGCAATCTAAACTTAGCTAAAAAGAAGTTTTGTTTTTTTTCCCCAGAGCCCATTTATAGCTTTGAAATCATACACTGCTAGACAGGAGGCTCAGGATTTTACTGACTCCCTGTTTGCTCATCTTTGTTTCTGTGCTGTATCCATCTCATTGTTTTCTAGACTGAACAGCTTTCTCTGTGAAGCTGAGGAAGGTGGCTGCCAGAAGCACTCAGCTTCAAAATAACAATTCAGTTGTCACAGGAAGGGAGGTGCTGTCTCCCAAAATGTGTAGATTGGCCTTACAAGAAGCCTTGACCCTTCTTATGTCCCATGTCTACTCCTTGGACCAATTTCTATTTCTGAAAATTGGTACTGTTATAAATCAAGACTGGACGTTGTTTCTACCCACAGTGGGTAGGAGGAGTTTCTAAGATGGAGAAATCTTAATGGCTAAATATCAAATACCACATAGAATCATGGAGCCATTTTCTGATAGGCAAGAAGGAGAAGGAGAAGAAGACACTAAAAGAGAATAGAAGACTGGAAGATGGTTCCTTGTAGTGGAATTCAGGTGTTAGCTGACAAGGCTTGGAGGCATGTCTCTAGAGTTCTAGGAGCCTGAATGGGGCATGGCCAGACCTCATTAAGAAGCCACAGAGACACTGAGTTCAGCCCTGATTTGTTCTTATGTTCTCAGAGAGCAGATTGCTCATCGTGGGACAGTTCCTATTTCCAAGAATAGTCTTAAAGTTCAATTTGTATTGTGAGTAATAATACCCTCAATAAATATTAATCTTTTCTATTATACATTGCAAGTGAGTATTACTGCAATGCCTGGCACCCATATTGACCCTGTAACAAGGAAGTTTCTGGTCTGACTAGCTCCACGGTCTAGATCTGCCCATGGCTGTTCCCCACCAATGTCTCAAATGCTTATATTAATTGCGTGCTGTTTGGTCTATGGCTCAGGCACATTGCTAGCTAGCTCTCTCATCTTAACTCATCCCATTTCCGTTAATCTGTCCTGCCATGTGGCCCCTGGCTTATCTGTGTTACTTTACATGTTGCTTCCTTGGGCACCTGGCTCAATCTCTTTCACTCCACCCTCCTTCTCCTACTTATGCTCTGATTTCCCTGCCTACTTTTTCTATGGTGCTGGCCACGGCCAAAACAGTCCTTTATTCTCAGCATATAGAAAGACATTCCCACATCAGCTCCTTGAATAAAGTGCTTGTTCTGTAAACATAAGTATATGAGTTCAAATCCCTTTCCTCAATACAAAGCTGATTATCATAGCATGTGCCTATAATCCCAGTTCTAGGGCTCAGTATAGCTCAGTTGCAGATCTCTAGGCAATTGACATTAAGCTCTGTCTTCCACATGAATTTTTACTTGTGCACACATAAATAAAAACACAGAGAGTGGGGAGAAGAAGATGATGAACAAGAAGAAGGGAATGAAAAAAACATGGAGTATTTACAGATATCTCTGGGTCTATTTATCTATTGCATATATCTATTTATCATTTGCAAACAAACAATATTATAATTACTTTTGGGAAAATAGAATAAGATTCCCCTCAATGCCTGTTCCTTCAGGACTTAGACCCTACTGAGGTTCCATAGAATGGATGCATTCGGTGATGGCAGAGATGGTTTTTACAGGAGGAAACTGACAGCCACCCCAAAACAAACTCAAAACTGAATTGAGAGAAGAAAAGAGAGAGAAATGGAAGTGAGTATTATATGGGTATGTTTTGAAGAGCTCTGTATAAAGCTGTCTCTATGGTGTGCTTGTCCCTTACTGTACTGTAAATGAAAATTACTTGTCCTATAAGCAAAACTTTAACTTACTATGAAACAACTGATAACATTTGTTTGTTTTTATAGTTGTTGTGCTTAAAGCAATTGCTGGGGATAAGTGGAAATTGGTTTAAACTTTCTAAAAATTTTGATATGAATGCTCTTCTTTTTTTTTAAAGCTATTCTCTTCAGAATTTATTCTACAGAAGTGTTTGCACATAGATTATGTCATAAAGTGTTAACTGCTGTTACATATGTAAAAAATAGGATCACAATGTGTCATGATATGTTAGTAGGTAATCAAATCAGTGCATACAAATACAAAGGATTATATTATAGTCATCTAAAGTGCTGATAGTATAAAAATTATAATAAAGTGTTTAAAGGAACAGAAATCCTTATAATACTTTAAAGGTTACAACATTTCAAAAATGATTTAATATTAACTAGTTTTTTTGTGCTTTTTCATGCACCAGAGAATTTCTTTAGCTTATGTGGTGATATATTGTATATTTAATAAAATCTTTCTGGAATATCAGAGGACAGAATCACCCACAATCAATCTATGAAGGTCAGAGAGTGGTGATCTACGTCTTTAATCCCATCACTCAGGAGACAGATTCCTCTGGATTTCTGTGACTTGAAGTCTTAACAGCCAAGCAGTGGCAGCTCAACCTTTAATCCTAACTCTCAGCCACTCTATAAAAGTGATCAGACAGGTTAAGGACCCATGAAGATAGCACTTTCCCTGTTTGGCCTGAGAAGTTGGTTAGCTAAGAATTGGCTGTGGTTTGTTTCCTCTCTTTGATATTCTAGACTTTTCATTATATATCAAGTATAATTCATGCAATAGTCTTACCTGATCATTCTAACTTTTATGTGATAGGTATTTTCTTATTCCCACATTATTTACCTCTCTGATTTTATATTCTTTTTTTGTTTGTTTTGTTTTTGATTTTAAGACAAGATCTCTCTATATAGTTCTGGAGTTCATTATGTAGACCAAGCTGGCCTCAAACTCAGAGATCTGCCTGCCTCTGTTCCCCAAGTTCTGGTATTAAAGACATGTCCCACCAACACCTGACTGATTTTACATTCTTAAGGTTTTGAGTATGTTTTTGATGATGTGATGACAATCTCATTTCTAGATTCAGACTTACTCAGTAATTTACCTGTTTTGACTAAGTTACTTAAAGTATTTTATATTACAAAATCACTATTTGTATATACACATTGGTACTCAATCTACACGAGAATAATCATTTGCAAACTGATACTTTGTGAAAACAGAGACTTGAGGCTGGAGTACTGGCTGCTCTTCTAAGGACAAGACAACTCTGAGCATTCATATGACAGCTTAAATCTATCTGTAACTCTGGTTCTAACAGTGTAAAGCCCTTTTCTGGCCTCCATTGCCACTGCATGCATGTGGTACACAGATAGGCATGCCGGTAAAATACTCATATACATAAAATAAAAATAAATACATCTGAGCAAAACAAAACAGCAACAACAACAACAAAAAACCCATGGACTCCAGGGCCCAATGACTCCTACCAAGGGGTCAAATTTCCATGATTGTCAAAGAGTCCTCAGGACCACAAGAATGAGAAACATGAGGTTCATCTGAGCAAACAAAGAGGCTGTTACCAGTCAGAAAGAAAAGATTAGAGAGGTGTCTCCCAGAAGAGGTAATTATTCGAAAACATATGAAAGATCAGAAATCTATGCACATAGATAGTATGTCCCAGGGGCCCATCTACCTCTAATTGAGAAGCTATTGGTAGTTTATGGCTGTAGGAGAAGAGTTATTTTTCATTGTATTTGTGGCTTAGTGGTGCATTGCCATGGATCAGTATATGCCCCCACACCCATGGCCATTAATTGGGTTCAGAGGTTATTGATAAAAAGAAGATGCCATGTATTGAAGGATGGTCTGAGCAGGACTAAAGGGAGAAATGGATAGATATGCTCAAAATACATTGTATATATCTATGAAATTCTTAAAGAATATTTTCATATGTAAAATATTATACATATGAAAGTAAGTACTCATAATACTGAAATTTACATGCAAACCATGAATGAAATTTTGAGCAACAATAAAAGAAACAGAAACTTCTATAACCTATGCTTTAATTGTAAATATCTCACCAGGAATTCTTTTAAGCTACAGGGGAGAAAAAGAGGCAGCCTTACATAGATAGCAGGATTTTCATACACACACATACAGACTTATAGACATTCAGCCACACAGTCAGCTAGAAAGTGGGTTTCACAGTGAGAAGTGAGAGCCAGAAATTTCAACACAGCTTTGTTTTAGTCAAAGCACACATTCATGATCCTTGTCAGAAAAAAGTTCCCTTTATGATCTGACTTCTGTATTGCAAAAATACTTGAGAATGTGAATTATGTGTTTTTCATCTCCCATAACAAAATACACTACCATTGTAGAATCTTTCAACACCACAGGCTGATTAGTCAATATTGTATACAGTTATGAATGGTGTTTCGATTAGCAGTGGACTGGCTTTATATAATGATGGCTAATACAGCTTAGGCTGGTATTGTAATACCTTATATATCTGTGTAAATGCATTCTATGGTGTTCTCATAATGATGAATCAAGTAACATTTTTTAATATTAAGTGAGATAGGTCTACAAGTATAACTTTAATGATCAAAATTTAAGGGCTAACACTAGACTCCAACCCATTTTAACATGTGAAGTGACACCGAGCCATATTCTTTTTTGGAAGTTTCATATCTGTACACGTGTCACCGTGCTGTCCATCCACCACCACCTCTCTCATCACACATTAGTGCCCCACCTCCTCTCTCAACTTCATATCCTCTTTTTGTTGCTGTTAATAGGCTCTGAGTTCAATTAGTGCTGCCCATACATATCACTCATGGGTGTGAGGCTGTCCGCTGGGGCATGTGAAGTCCACCAGTGGACAAGTCTACAAAGAAGACTGAGTCAGCCTTTTAAAATTAGTGACATTCTATAAATTCATAGCATAGGTTATTAAACATAATTTTGTGGTCAGTTAAGTGGCCATTCATTAGTGATATTTCTCTCCATTGTTTTCTTCTAAATTTTATTACTTATTTTGTGTGCCTGTATATATCTGTGCCATTCACTTGTCCACAACAAATGTATGAAGAACAAAAGAAAACTTGAGGGAGTTGGTTTTCTTCTTCCACTATGTGGTTTTGAGGATTGAACCAAGGCTGTCAGACAATTGTCTTTACCCACTAAGCCACCTTGCTACTCATATTTTAAAGGTATTTTTAAAATTGTGAGTTTGATGTTTTTTATACTTCTCTATTGTTTTTCATATTGCTCAGATATTCAAGAGTTTTTAGTTAGATTTCTGAGAAGGGCCCAGGAAAGGAGTATGCAAAGGAGACAGTGAAGATGTAGTAGGTAGAACTTGCTGGGTGGTGAATTGAGCTAGGTGTCATTGCCAACAGGCCTGTCTGCAGCCCATCTCCACACCACACCTTATAGGAGATGTGGGTGTAAAACTGCCATGAAGAAAATTCTTGCTGCCCTAATAAAATAGGAAATTTAATTGAAAATAGAAAGTTCTATATAAAGATTCATTATAGCACTATAGTGATCTTCTGGGCTGGTGAAATTATTATTTTTTAATTATTTTCAAAGTTTAGTTTATAAGTATATAGACCATCAAGAAAGTGATGTCTGCAATACAAGCAGGCCAGTAGAAAAGACAAAAGAAAAACACTGAGCCAAAAGGATGTAGGATGTCTTTGTGTACACTGTGTACACATTGGATAATAAAGGAACTGTTTTGGCCTATTGCAAAGCAGCTTATAGGCAGATGGGAAGGAGGGTAGAGTCAGAGAGACACTGTAAGCTGACACACACACACACACACACACACACACACACAGAGAGAGAGAGAGAGAGAGAGAGAGAGAGAGAGAGAGAGAGAGACAGAGACAGAGACAGAGACAGAGACAGAGACAGAAAAGGTAAAAGTACAGGTAAGCCATGAGCCAAGAGGCAAAACATAGATTAGTAGAAATGGTTTGGTTGAGTTAAGATGCAAGATCTAGCTAGCAATAAGCCTGAGCCATAGGTCAAACAGTTTGTAATTAATATAAGTATATGAGTCATTTTGAGGAGCTAAGCAGCTGTGGGCCAGTCCAGACCTTGGGAATATATGGGCCAGAAACTTCTGGCTACAACAGAACTTTAAAATGAGTAGATATATTTTTCTTTTTTACATGTTAAAACATAATAGATATAGCTTAGGAACTAGAAAATAAAACAAAACATGTAAATAACATTGGAATCTAGAAATAAAGCAATACCTAATCTGCTGATAGAATTCTTTCCCCACTCCTAAATTATCTTTATCAAGAATACAGGATGGGGCTTCTACCTTTTTGTCCATGTGCTTTAAAGGTGAAATGTCAGTATAAATTCCTTTTAGATATAAAATGGAAGAAATTTCCTTTTATTGATACATCTGAGAATGAACCAGTTATGCCTTCTAGTGATCATTTCACTCTGTTACTTTACTAGAACATCAAATCATCTCAGGAATTTGCACCCACTGTTATGCGAATAAATGCCACTATGGGATCACATATTGAAGGGTCTCTGGCCAGATGGCCCTTCTCCACAGTTCCCTTTGCCTTCCTAAAAACCATTAGGTTACATTCCTAAAGCTGGCCCCCAAGATATATTTGATCTCTTATTTGGCCACTTCCTCCCTGCTGAGGTTGACTACCAAGCTCCAGCTATCAAAGTATCGAAGTCTAGCAATTAAAGCCCCCTTTGGCTCACATAATTAACTTGCCCAATAAAATTAACCAACTCATCCTAACGTGAGGTTTACCCCTTTACCTTTATAAGCTACCATTTTCCTATGTGCCACATCTGTCTCTGCTCTATCCAGAGGCAGTCCTTTGTCCTCTGGGACAAATACCACTGTTTCTTCTCTCTTGTTCCCTTCCTCCTCTTCTTCATCCCCTATCTCCTGTCTCTTATTCCATGTGTTCTGTCCCTCTGGGACAAATAATCCTCCTTTGTGCTGAGAACATCTTAGGAGTCCTGAGCAGATAGTTTTCCTTATATGTATAGTGAGTGTAAAACAAATAGTTCATGTTTGTCCTTTGCAGCCCAATTTCCTTCCATTTTTATTTAACTTTTATGTAAATGTGCTTTATTGAGCCACAGATACAACAGATAACCCCAATTTATTCTCAGTCAGTTACAAGGGGATTGACTTTAATCATAAAAAGTTCTTAGATCTTGTATCGCATATTGATTGGATCACATTGGGACAATCCTATTTTTTAAGAGGTAGTGACTTTCTTTGAAGAATGTTGTGATATAAGGTAAAAGGACCAGGATCATCACAAGACACACCAAGACCAAGTGCTCAGCATAAAGGAGATTTATTTGCCCCATAGGGACAAAGGGCAGGGAATAAGAGACAAAGACACAGCTGAGCAGTAGTAGTGCATGCCTTTAAACCTAGCATTCAGGAGACAGTGGTAAACAGATCTCAAGGCTAGCCTCATCTACAGCAGAGGTAGTTTCAGGACAGCCAAGGCTACACAAAGAAACCTTGTCTTGAAAATCAGAAAACAAAAAGGAAAACAAAGCAAAAAAAAAAAAGAAAAAGAAAAAGAAAGGTAGGGGAGATAGAGAACAATCAGATAACGAAGAAGAGAAAAGGGGGAAGAGAGAGGAGAAAGGGATATGTTGTTCCTAGAGAGACAAAGGACTTCTCTGGCTAGAGTGGAGATAGAGGTGGCCCACAGGCAAATGGCAGTTTATAAGGGAAAAGGGGACCCTTGTGTTAGGATGAGTTGGATTGTTTTGATTAGGTATGCCAATTTTGATAGCCAAGAGAGCAATTTTCATTGCTGAGCTTCAATACTTTGATAGTTGGACCTTGGTGTTCAGCCTTGGAGGTGAGTGGCCAAATAAGGGACTAGACCTTGGTGGCTAGCCTTACGTATTTAACCTAACAGTTTAGTAAAACAGAGGGAACGGGAAGAGCAATGCTTCCCTGAGCCATGTTTGTGTTTGCTATGTTCAGACTTAATAGAGTCCTTCATAAAATATGGAAAATACTGTTAGAAATTTTAAGAAAACTTTGAGTCTCTGGTCAATATGATTTATGTAAAATGGTGTGGCTGAGAAATTAGAATTTTTGAGTAGACTCTCCTGTTGCCTTTAATGAAGCAAAGTATCTTGTGTGCTACTCTATTAAAAGGAACAGAGCTAGGGAGTGACCTCTAATATATTTGAGGAACTATCAATTTCAGTCAAAAAGCCCAGAAACAAATAGATCCTGCCAACTACAAAGAGCCAGGAAGTGGATAACTTCCCACTGGAGCCTTCAAATGTTGTCTCCTTTGACGTTCATTTCAATGCTGAGCCATCTCTCTAGCCCATGATCATCATCTTAACCATAGCCAAACCAGGCATTCTAATTCATGTCTAGATTCCATGCCCACAAACACGGTAGAATAACAAGTGTGTATTATGTTCAGTTCTTAACTCTGTGGGAATTTGTCAGGTAGTAATAAAAAAAATAGATCTGAACTTTTGCAAGTCTGAAAGTGTTGTGTAGCATTCTTTTCTGCCATTGAAAGAGTCTTAAGCCATCCAATAAATGACTCAAAATAACTTCAGCAAGTCCCTGAAATTGACCAGATTGACTGGGTCCCCTTCCTCCCAAGAGTCAACCATAAAGACTGCTGAGAGTCACTCACTCTCAGAAGAGCCAGCTGCAAAGAAGACTCTCAGAAGAGTCCAACTGCCTGAAAGAAACAGAAACCTGCTGAGCAACCTGAAAGCAGCAGAAACCAGCTGAGCTGCCTGGACAAGGTTCAAAACAACTGAGACATCTGAAAAGCACACTCTCCAACCTGCTGAGCTGCCTACAGACTGTGCAATATGCTCCAGGTTCCCAGCTTTTGTGAGCTGTCACCCATGCTGGATGGGCTTTGACAATGTAGCTGTCTCTGAGTCATTTCTGCTCCTGTAGGTAACTCCTTAGCCATATTTCTGTAAGTAACCCCAATAAAACTTATTGATTCAATAAGCTGGACTTAGGTGGTATTCGTACTTTGGTCTGTCATGGGCTTCCAGTCTTGGGTGAGTAGACATGTATGTCTTGCATCTCCCTAGAAAATATGTTGTCACATATCAGAAAGTGGTTCTGATATACCTAGAAGTTAAATAAAATAGTTTGGGTGTCTATTGAATTCTTTATTTTCTGTAAGCATATAAGTAAGGTTGCATTTTTTGTTTGATTTTTGTTAGGAAAAGTCTGTTCATTTTGTTTTTGCAAATAATGCTTACACATTTTCATTAATTTTTTTTTTGATGTGTTTCACAAGGATGTCACTGGGAGATTATCTGTCTGAGATTATTTTCTATGGGAAGACCCTGTTTCTCTACAGTTGTGGAAACTTTATAACTAATGTAACTTTACAGCTGTTGCCTCATCTTTCTGATCCTGGATTTTTGATCCTGGATTTTCTGATCCTGAATGGAATTTTCATTATATCAGACCTTCTAAATCTGGATTTCTCCCTTTTCACTACTCTTTTTATTCAAAAGAAAACAAATTTTCCATCATTCTATGTGAACATCTTGAGTCTCATATATACTTATACACACACACACACACACACACACACACACACACACACACACATATATATATATATATATATATATATATATATATATATATATATATATATATATATTATCTATCTCCTTTTTATTGTACCCAGGAGAAAGAATAAGCATTCTGTTTGAAGGGACCCTACCCAGCTCCAGCATGGCAAATATGGCCCTGGAAGGCCTTGCCCTACTCCTTCATTCCTTCTGCCTTCCTTAAAATCGTTAGATTGCATTCCTAAAGCTAGCAATCAAGGCCTGTTCCATTATTTGGTGACCCCTTCTCCTGAAGCTGACCACCAAGATCCAGCTATCAAAGTATTTAAGTCCAGTAATCAAAAGCTCCCTTTGGCTCACCTAATTAAGATGCACAGTTAAAATTAAACACCTCATCCTATTATAGGGTTTTCCCTTTTCCCTTTTCCAGACTGCCATTTGCCTGTGGGCCGTGTCTCTCTCCTCTCTATGTGGTCGGTCCGGTCCTTTGTCCTCCAGGGATAAATACCCCTGCTACCTTTCTTCTGTATTGCCTTCCCCTTCTCCCTTGTCCTCTATCTTCTGTCTTTATCTCTTATTCCCTGACCTTTGTTCCTTTTTAGCAAATAACTCTCCTTTGTGGTGAGAACTTGGTTTCGTAGTATCCGAAGCCAATATTAATCCTTTGATACTGCACATTTGTTGACTATGTGTGACTGACTATGTGTGACTGACTATGTGTGACTGACTATGTGTGACTATGTGTGACTATGTGTGACTATGTGTGACTGACTATGTGTGACTGACTATGTGTGACTATGTGTGACTGACTATGTGTGACTATGTGTGACTATGTGTGACTATGTGTGACTGACTATGTGTGACTATGTGTGACTATGTGTGACTATGTGTGACTGACTATGTGTGACTGACTATGTGTGACTATGTGTGACTATGTGTGACTATGTGTGACTGACTATGTGTGACTATGTGTGACTATGTGTGACTATGTGTGACTGACTATGTGTGACTATGTGTGACTATGTGTGACTATGTGTGACTGACTATGTGTGACTGACTATGTGTGACTATGTGTGACTGACTATGTGTGACTGACTATGTGTGACTGACTATGTGTGACTATGTGTGACTATGTGTGACTATGTGTGACTATGTGTGACTATGTGTGACTATGTGTGACTGACTATGTGTGACTGACTATGTGTGACTGACTATGTGTGACTGACTATGTGTGACTATGCGTGACTGACTATGTGTGACTATGTGTGACTATGTGTGACTATGTGTGACTATGTGTGACTGACTATGTGTGACTGACTATGTGTGACTGACTATGTGTGACTGACTATGTGTGACTGACTATGTGTGACTATGTGTGACTGACTATGTGTGACTGACTGTGTGACTGACTATGTGTGACTGACTATGTGTGACTATGTGTGACTATGTGTGACTATGTGTGACTGACTATGTGTGACTGACTGTGTGACTGACTATGTGTGACTGACTATGTGTGACTATGTGTGACTATGTGTGACTATGTGTGACTGACTATGTGTGACTGACTGTGTGACTGACTATGTGTGACTGACTATGTGTGACTATGTGTGAAGTTGAGGTTTCGTTTTTTTCTTTTCACCCCATCTCATCCTGTTTATGCTTTTTAAAAGTTTCAGTGTTTCTTGTAGCTTTTTTGTTTATTTGGGTTTTTGAGACAGGGTCTCTCTATGTAGTCCTGGGTGTCCTGGAACTCACTCTATAGACCAAGCTGTCTTTGAACTAACAGATATTTGCCTGCCTCTGTCTTTGGAGTGCTGGGATCAAAGGCGTGCAACACCATGCCTGTTGTATGACTCTTGATTCTTCTTAACAGCTCCCTTTCTTCACAATTGTTAAGGTAACCCATCCAGGGAGCCTGGCTCCAATTCCATTAGCCTTAAACCCTTTTAGTCACTACTTATCAACAGAAGTCTAACTTTCCACAGTCATTTCCTGCTTCTGTCCCAGAAGCCTAAATGATCTGGAAAACACTCACTACTTTTCATTTTGGTTCCATTTCTGGTTTATGGACAAGTTTATTTGATTATTCAGATTATTCACTTACACTTAATATTTTTCTTAATATTTTGGAAGAAGAGAATATTATACACCAATACTATTTTAAAGACATTTTTAGTGTCTAGAAGAGCTAGTGTGGGTGAGAGCACCTCTAGGTGAGTAAGGCTCCTATTCTGTAACATTATTCATGTCTATATTACTTTAAAGAGTGCTGAGGCTAGTAGCCAATTTATTCTAGGAGCAACTAGGATGCAGCCTGGCCAGAGAAGGGCAAGAGGAAAGAGATTGAGACCAAAGGATTGAATGGCAGGTGACAAGCTTAGTGTTGATGTCTTAAGTGAGAATATTTGAAGGACTCAAAGCAGAAGAATGCTTTAGGGTTTAAGAGATCATCGTGATCTGAGAAAGGGTGGCTCTATCAGCATTGTGGCCCCCAAAACACAGTAGAAAATATAACATGCTAGCATTAAGAGACTAATTAGAGATACAAGGAAGAGGGCACAGATTAGCTGTTTCTCTTGATGCTTGTACTAAATGAACTTAAAGACAATTGCAACTTAATGAGGGAACATTTATTTTGGTTTGCGATTTAAAATGGGATACAGTCTAGAGTGTGTTGGGAGTATGGTGTAACTGTGACTGTAGTCAGGAAGAACACAGCAGCTTGAATGTGGGTCTAGGTTCCATAAACCTCAAGACTGCCCCCAGTGACCCACTTTCTCCAGAGATACCCCAACATTTACAGGTCCACAAGCTTCCAAACCAGCACAGTCTCCAAGCATTGAAAAACAGGGACTAAGTGTTCAAACTCATTAGTCCTTAGGGAACATTCAAACTACAGAGAAAGATGTCAAAGTTCTCTGAATTGAAAGATCTGAGTGGCATGTGTGTGTGTGTGTGTGTGTGTGTGTGTGTGTGTGTGTGTGTGTGTGTGTGTGCATGGTATGAAAATACACATGGAAGCAAGGGGACAATTTGGGCATCATTTCTCAGTTGCTATATACCTTGTGATTTCAGAAAGTGTCTCTAATTGCCTTGGAACTTGTCAAGTAGGCTAGGCTGGCAAGGTAGTCAGTCTTAGCCACTTATCCATTCTGTCTCTCCATCACTGGGATTGAAATTATAAGTGAACAGCACTGCATCTAACTTTTTACATGTGGATTCTAGGATTTGAACTCAGGTCTTTATACTTGCCAAGCAAGCATTTTATGAACTGAGTTAGCTCCCTAGCCCAAAAGACATTAGGTTAAACTATTGATCAGTTTTGTTCACCATTGGGTGTGGCACTTTTTATTAAGTCTATTTCAAATGAGTTGTCAACTAACTAACACCCTAGAAAATAGAAACTGCTATTTTATCTTACTTATTTTTTGTTTACTTTCTTTTGAATGGTTTATTTATATCATTTATCTACTTCCCCTTTCCCTCACCAAATCCTCTTATGCCTCCCCACTTCCTCTCAAATTCATGAACACACACACACATACACACACACACCCTGATAAGCCTATTTAATGTTGTTTATACATATATGTATATGTTTAAGGCTGACCACTTAGGATTGGATAACCTATCAGAGGGCTCATCCCTGCGAAGAGTAAACTAACATAGTTCCTAACTGCACTCCAGTCACTTATTCTCACGCCCTTAGGTAAGTGTAGTTGTTGTTCTCACCTGTCATCAAAGAAGCTTCTTTTGTGGCAGACAGAGATTATTACAGAAATCAAAATGTAAAGAATAGCTGACCATGGGGTGTGGGAGATTGTGTTGTTTCTTTGTAAATAATTGTCCCACCCACTGGTCTAATAAAAAGCGCTGATTGGCCAAAGGCAGGAAGTGTGGGCAGGGCTATCAGACTAGGAAAACTCAGGGAACCGGAGGAAGAGAACAGAATGCTAGAGAGAAGCCGGAGGAAGCAGAGGATAGCCATGCTGCTGTGAGAAAAGGTACCAAGCCCCATGGCTGAACAGGTTAAAAGTCATGGGTTAGATGAAGGGTAGAGAGCTAGCAAGTGATATGCCTGGGCCTGAGGCCAATCAGCCTCAAATTATTGAAAGCATCTGTGTGTCTCTGCAGGTCTGTGGGTCTGTGGGTCTGGTCTGCTGGCCTAAACCTTGAGCTTAGGCCCGAAAGTGAAGGCCAGAAACCTCTTACTACAATGAGGTGTCCCATCCCAGTTGATACATCTCAACACAACTCCTACTACACCAGAGACCATCACAGAAAATGGGACAGAAAGATTTTTAAGAGACAAAGGACCAGGACATTTGCTGTGAGATAGTGCTTTCTATATATGATAGGGAAACTGCAGCTGTGACATCTCAACAATATGGTTATCTAAGCAAGAACTGAACAGTGACATCAGTTGACATGCCACATGGATGGGGAAATTTCACAAGGTCCTACTCCAAGATGAAGTGATGTAGGCAATTTATGGTTGCTAAGAGGAGAACTATTAGTCTTTTTAAGATCTTTATTTATTGTCTGCGTATATATGTGTGTTCCTGTGGTGGTCAGAGACAACTTTGTACAGTGATTTCCTTTTTCCATCTCTAATTGGATTTCCAAGATGAACTCAATCTGTCAGGTTTGTATGGTAAACAACTTTACCCACTGATCCATTTTGATAGCCTGACTTTTTTTTAAAGCAAAAATTATTGCAAAAGAGCTTGGATTAACTGTCAATATATACATATTACATTGGGATTATGTTATTTGGGTAGTTCTAGTTTCTCTTGTGAAACTGGAAAATCTAGAAATATGAGCTCCTTGTTTTAGAGGCAGCAATATGCTCCACACCAGTTAGCAGCTATGACAGTCTCTAGCCATGTCATCACAGTCCTCTCCACTCTTCCTGTGCTGTAGGCTTGCTCAATCTTATCAGTTACACCAGCATACTTTGAATCTTGAATGAATCTCAAAAACTCACGTGTTGAGGGCTTTGTCTTCAAGTCCTTGACACTACTGGGCAATGACAGTAGAACCTTAAAGAGGTGGGCCCTAGAGAAAGCAAGGTAGGTTCCTGAGGAGGTGCCCTTAAAGGGGATATTGGTACCATAGCCCTGTCTGTCATGTGGGGAACTGACTTCCTCTCTCACAAGCTAATTCCAGGACATTTTATGTCCCTCAGGTTAAAGCAACTGCCCAACAACTGTGAACTGAAATTCCTGAAACCGTGAGCCCAATAAAAAAATTTCGCTTTTAAGTTGCCAGTTTCAGATGTTTTTCTCATAGTAATAGGCAACTGGCATTTCTATCTTATATATGGAGATACTTTTAACCATGGAATAGTAGATTTAAACTTTATGAATTTGCAACCTACATTCATATTTTAAAGGTAAGGGAGGGATTTGAATAATTAAAAAGTTTCAAATAATATTTTATATATTATTCTTTCAAGTGCTTTATAAATATCTCATTTTCTTTTTTAAGAAACATTAACATTTACCATAGCTATCTATTGCTCCACCATCTATTCATCAATCATCCATCCATCTATCTGTCTACCTATTCTCTCATGGTACAGGGCATTGCAAGCTAATTTTCCAGTGGTCATATTGTGGCTAAATGGGAGAACCAATATTTGACTCTGAATACTCCAAAACTCTAGAAATAATTCTTGTCATATTTTCTTTTTATTCTTCTCTCATATATTACATCCTGACCATAGTTTTCTCTCCCTCCCCTCCCTCCAGTCTCTCCCCACACCTCTCCTCTTGCCCTAACCCACCCCTCCTTCATCTCCCATCAGAAAAGAACAGGCCTCCCAGGGACATCAACCAAATGGCATAATATGCTACAATAAGACCATCAAGCAGGACAAGGCAACCAAGTAAAAGGAAAAGGCAAAATAGTCAGCAGCAGCTTTGGCTTGCACTATTAGAAATCCCACAACACCACCAAGCTTCTTAGCCATAAAATATATGTAGATGATCTAGGTCAGACTTTCTAATAGTTTAAAGGAAATTGACCCTCATAAGCTCATATGGAGTGGCACAATTAGGAGGTGTGGCTTTGTTGGAGTAGGTGTGGCCTTGTTGGAGAAAGTGTGTCACTGTGGAGGAGAGCTTTGAGGTTGCATACATTCTCAGATCACACTTAGTATCTCAGTTTACTTTCTGCTGTCTGGGTAGTACTCTCAGTGTAGAACTCTCAGCTCCTTTTCCAGCACTAAAAGTCTGTCTGCATTCTGCCGTGTCCTATCATGATGATAATGGACTAAACCTCTAAACTGTGAGCCACCCAATTAAATGTTTGCCTTTGTATTATTGTAGATTCAACGGAGTTTCCACTGCATTAGGTTTTTACATTGTTCCTGAAATATGCCCCAGTTCTCATCATTTCTCCTACTATCCCCCTACACAGTTGATCTCCCCTGTTTTCAACCCCACTTGCCCCTAGTACACCTTTGAAATCTCTTTTATTTTCTCTCTCAGAGAAATCCTTGCATCCCCCCTTAAGCCCTCCTTGCTACTTAGCCACTCCAGGTCTGTGGACCATGCCATGATTATCATTTTTACTTTACAGTGAATATCCATTTGTAAGTGAGTATATACCATACTTGTCTTTCTGGGTTTGGGTCACCTCACTCAGAATGATTTTCCAAATTCCACTCATTTGCCTGCTAATTTCATGATGTCGTTATTTTTAACAGCTGTAATTCCTATACATTTTAAGTTTTGCTTACAGTGGGAAGGTGAGTGAATTTTGGAGAAAAAAAAATGTTCTATGTGTTATAAGAGAATGATGAGAAAGGCATCATTGTGATTAGAAGGAAGATGATCTAGATCCTTTCTATGATAGACAAAGATGAAACTTTAGTGCTTATACTTATCCACTCTATATTTAAAACCTGGGAAAAACCACAGTCCAGTTCTGTGTCCTATATGGATACCAAGAGAAGAGGTGAGAAGGCTTTGAAAATGATATGAAAAAATCAAAAGGAAACAGAGCTGAGTGAGCCCCTGTCACACCACAACCTCAATTAAATTTCAGACTTTCAAGAGCAATAGGGTTGAACTGTGGGTAGGTGTGTCGATTTTTCTTTAAAAGAGATGTCTAGGTTACCTGCTGGATGAGACTTTTGTTGTCTCCTGGCTGTAAAGCCACATAGCTGGAGCTGTGTGCATGTTTCCCTGTCTTTTTTACTGTGTGTGTGTGTGTATGTGTGTGTGTGTGTGTGTGTATGTGTATGAGAGGGAGAGAGAGAGAGAGAGAGAGAGAGAGAGAGAGAGAGAGAGAGAGAGAGAGAGAGAGAGAGAGAGAGAGAGAGCTTCATTGGCCTGGAACTTTCCATGTAGGCTAGGCTGGCTGGTGAGCGAACCCCAGTGATTCACCTGTCTCTATTCCATTTTCCTGCCCAAGGATTCCAAATGCATGCTGTCACCTAACCTCAGCCCTTTCTCATTGTCTTCCTCCCTCCCTCCCTCCTTCCCTTCCTCCCTCCCTCCCTCCCTCCCTCCCTCCCTCCCTCCCTCCCTCCTTCCCTCCTTCCCTCCCTTCCATTTTGCACAGCTTCTGGCAAGCAGTGTCTAGCTGAACTTTCTCCTTGGCCCTCCTACCCTCTTTCCCCATCTGTGTCCCTCTGGACTTTTCAGGGGTCCTATCACTCTAGGATTTCTGCCACTCCTGTGTTGTTTCTCCCTTAAGAATACTGTTGGTTGTCTTGGTTTTCCTCACTCACCATCATCCTTCCCTGGAATTCTCAGTTGTTTTAAGATTCTCACGACTGCCTCTGGACAAAGGGACAATAAGGAAGATTCATTAACTATTTTCAATTACCTTTGAATGAATTATTGAAATATGTTTGTCCATAGAAACTTTCAAAAGTTTTTAACATTACATTTTATGGAAATCTTAACAATTGATTTCTGCTGCCCATCTAATTCTGAAGTCACCATTAGATATATTTGGAGGTCAGCTGGATCTTTTTCTTCCCTTCTTTTTCTCTTTGCTATTTTCAGACAGCATCTCTCCATGTAGTCCTGAAAAATTAAATGTGGTAAGTAGCAATATTTTTCTAAACATAATTATGAAATTACACAATAAGAGACAGATGAGACATATATATACCAACATAAAGTCTGTGCCAGATACAATGTACTGCACAGTACTGTTGGTTTATAAGAGTCCATAGTAAACTGTGTTTCTGACATGTCTTTATATTTATGACTAGTTACTAAACACTTTGTGTTGGCATCTGAATTGAAGGCAACTGTGAATGAAATTAAGTAACAAACTTAAAACATGATTTTCTTTAGTTTTATGGCAGTTTGGTTATTCTAAACTGGCTAATTATCCATTCCATGGTATCAGTTGGTCTATTTCCCCAAATATCTTCCAGTTTATTGGATGTTGCCAGCTTCATGCCATGATAGAATCCAGGCAGAATCCAGGGTCAGGTTGAAGTCTGATAAGTTAAGCAGTACTTTGTATCTGTTTATTCTAAGGTAAGAAAAATATAAGTAAGTTTAAAATTAAATTTCTGTTTTTCTAATCAGTTGTTAAAATGGAAAACTGATTGAGCCAGATCTGCATAGACTGGTCCATTTCTTGTGTAAAAATTGCTATTAAAGATGTATACTGTGGCTTGTTTTCAGTCATTATCCAGAGTGTGTACTGCTGTTTTTAAACTTTGGAAAAGATTTTGATATCTGAAATGAGAATCAACAGGACAGAATTACATGAGAAAGTAAGAAAATAGTTAGAGTCAACTCCTTAGATCTAACATTATCAGTTTTAAAAAAGAAAATTGGTGTGTTTAGTCAAGGATACAGGGATTTGGAGGAGCCAATGGCTTGATTCCCATCAGTGTCTTCAAAGCCACTCCCGGGAGACTTCCTGTAAAATCTCTTTCAAAGCAATGGGTTTATGAGGCAAATACAATAAAAGCCCCACATTAAAGCTTCCAGTGGAACTACTCCATTGCCTGCTCTACACAAAGTTCTGAAGCAGCCAGCTCCTAAACTTCATTATATCAAAGCTTTAAACTTGACTGTAGGCACCAGTACTATCATGGAACTATTATTAAATGTTTTTGGAGGAGCCACTAAAACTGAGACAGGGTCTCTCTATGTCTCTATGTAGTCCTGGCTGTCCTGGAACTTGCTATGAAGACCAAGTTGGTCTAAAGCTGAGAGGGTTCTATCTCCCTCTGCCTTCCGAACACTGGGATTAAAGGTATAAGCCATCATGCCTGGCCCAATAAAACTCTTTAACAATTAATTGTTTTAATTAATGCAGATATATTGTCATAAGTGATATGCCTGAATGTTGTCTACATTCTGGTAATAAAAAAATATGACTCTTTTGTAGTAGTGGGTTCTCTGGGTCCCGTGCGCCAGAGATCCGGGACCCACAGGCCTGCCGCCGGGACTGCTTATCCGCCCACCGCCGCCCAGGCCCCCAGAAACGACTCAGACGCTTTTATTAACTTCATGCTGTTTGGCCTATGGCTCGGGCACATTGCTAGCTAGCTCTTATATCTTAAATCAACCCATTTCTATTAATCTGTGGACCACGTGGCCCCGGCCCGTGGCTCACCCGTGTTCCTTACATGTTGCTCCTTGGGCGGCTGGCTCGATCTGCCTAACTCCGCCCTGCTTCTCCTACCTAAGCTCTGAATTCTCCTCCCACTTCCTCTATGGTGCCCGCCATGGCCCAAAACAGCTCCTTTATTTAAAGATTGAGATTCACAGCATAAAGAAGGACATTCCCACATCACTCTTTGAAGACCATTTTTTTTTTTTTAAAGTAGGCCAGCTTAGATACAGGCTAGCAGAATATATTAGAGGTTGGTGGACCCAGATGTCAAGACTCATTTTTTTTAAGAATTTAAATGGGAGGTTATATTAAGGTGTGTGTGTGTGTGTGTGTGTGTGTGTGTGTGTGTGTGTTTGTACGTGTGTGTTTGTATGTGTATGTCTTTAGTGGAGTTAATAGAAACTCATTTTTAAAATGAGTCAGTAAAACTCATGTATAAAACTAAATATAACTGCCTCTTAAAGGTCACTGGACCTTTCCATAATCGGTTATGTGGGCAACCATGAAGTCTTCTTCTTTAATTTATATGTACACTTGAATGAGTACTTCAATTAATTTCAGAATTTATTGTGACAATTTTACCTCATCTGCAAAATCTATGTTTCTAGGTAAGTCACTTGCTACTGAGTTGTTTCCAAAGGACACCATGGTTGTGTATCTTTTCTGGAGTATATATAAACAAATGCCCTCCTCTCCCTTCTGGCATAGATGACAGACCAAAGAAACAAGTTCGGCTTAGTGACCCAGAGATCTCATTGTGGTTACTTAAAACAGTATGGCTGAGATATTACTTACAGAGATGTCTGTGAGGAGTTAATTACTTACAGTGTATTCTGAGAAAAAGCTCCCCAGCTCTGGGACCATTTCACTTTGCCACATGTTACATTATTGTCTTGGATGAATGTTGCTCAGGCTTTAAAACTTTTCAGAAGCTTGCTAGCATAGCATTTAGCTTTCTCTTAATTTAGTGATAGGAACTTTGGATCAGCACATATCTTGCTACTCTTGCTGACAAGTGACCTAAGCAAACACTTGGTCTTTTCCTCACTTCCTTTTAGTTGAACTTTGGAAGCTCAATGTACATGCTGGTCTAAGTCATTCAGAATAACTACAGATTCCTCTATAGCACAGTGCAATGCAATCCCAAAAGAGAGTGTGAAAAGAGTCTTGCTTAGTGCATAAGTAGATCTAAAATTACTTATGGGAGTATGGATGAGAAGTTATAGGAGTAAAATGTCACCCCAGCGGGGATGACTGCTCATGAAAGCCCCATCCATAGAACTTCATGTACAATGTGCAGGCAACTAGGTAGATGAAAAAGTCTCTTCTCCATCGCTGTTGTTACCCTTGGGAGGTGCCTTGGGGATCTTCTTAAGTTTCAGAAGCTTCTTGGACCTTGTAAATTACACTGTTGTACTAGGTTTTGTGAAAATCCCTCTTCCTGCTAGGAGAGAACATTTCAGTTCAGAGGAAATAGCTATCCAATAACCAAAGATATCCATAGCCAAATATTTGGATTATCACAGATGATAAAGGGCTGTTTTAACAAAAGAATGAAAAAAAAAAGAGTAGACTGGCTATTTATTCCAAACTTTGGGAATAAATAAGTAAGTATTCTAATTTCTTACCATTGCTGTCATAAATACTGACCAAAAACAACTTGGAGAAGAAAGGATTTATTTGGCTTATAAGTTATAATTCATCATCAAGGGAAGCCAAAGCTGAAACTCAAGGCAGGAACCTAAAGGTAATAACCTTAACAGAGATTGAGGAGGTATGCTGTCTAGTATTTTTGTTAACTTGACACAAACTCTACTAATCAGAGAGGAGGGAGTGTCAACTGAGAAGATACATCCATAAGACTGGGCTGTAGTCAAGTCTGTAAGGCCTGGGCCTAGTTCATTGTGGGTGGAGCCATCCCTGGGTTGGTGGTCTTGGGCTCTACTAGAAAGCAAGCTGAGAAAGCCATGAAGAGAAAGTCTGCTGTCCTCCATGGCTTCTGCATTAGTTCTGCCTTTAGGTTCTTGCCCTGCTTGAGTTCCTGTCCTGACTTCAGTGATGAACAGTAATGTGGAAGTATAAGCCAAATAAACCCATTCCTTCCCAAGCTGCTTTTGGCAATGGTATTTCATCACTGCAATAGAACCACTAATAACAACAGGGGTAATGGTGCTTACTGGCTTGCCATTGACAGCTCACTTAGCTTTGCTTTCTTATGCAAGCCAGGACCACACTCCCAGGGGTAGCATGTCCTATTTTGATCTGGGCCTGCCCCACATCAGTCATTAAAATGCTCCATAGACACATGCAGAAAAATGCCATTCCTCAGTTGAGATTTCCTTTCCTAAGCTTCTCTAGTGTATCAATTTAACAAAAATTAAGTAGCACAAGACGTGACATTGAGTTCAGGGGCCATAGCCTGTGCCCCAAGCCAGGTCCAACCACCTGTCCCCAGTGAACCAGTAAAAAGAGTTAAGTTAATAGTATAATTCAGAAAAAAAGAGATTTATTTAATGTGAATGCATTGGCACAGAAAGACCTAGTATACTCTTCCCCCAACCCTGTTGTCTTCCAGGGCATGAAGTGAGATCCAAGTTTAAATATAGGGCAAGGATATGCACATGCAAGCAGTGATATCTGCCAACCATCCCACCATCAACCCATCACCAGTTGGACTTTAGTTTCATACTGTGAGGTGGTCTGATAAGTTGCTAGAATTGTGTGAAATGTCCCTTCTTGCTCCCAGCATGAGATTCCATGGACATTTCTTTAGGAATTCTCTAGGGTCTATTGTTTCAAAAGTCTGATAGTGGTATTGAGAGACACACATGTCTCCATTTCTGCCATATGAGTTACTGCAAGCTTTGTAGTTCAATTTAAAGTGAAGAGAGTTCTTTATAATATTATATACCTTCAAGTACACAGGATTGGTGAAGTCATAACAGGAGTGAAGAAGGCATGATTTAATGAACTGGAGGTCAAACTCAGCATAGATTCCTTGCTTAGCATGTACAACTCTTAGACTGACTCTCTAACATCACAAACAAAGAAATCCAACTTGTTTTAAGCCCCAAAGAATAAAATAAGCCATATCATACATGTTTTTTTGGGTTTTAAAGACCATCAGTTTTTACTTAAAATGCATAAGCTCTGTAAGTTGTTTTTAATTTTGAGAAATAAAAATTTCATACCTAAAATCCTGAAAATTCATGTGGTTAAAACCCCTTGCTTGTGCATTTTAATATGTCCTTGCTCTGGTTATGCTAAATCAGGATCATGTAAGTAATATTGTGAGAATATGGCAAATGGGTGGAGAAGGAAATAGTTTATAAATTCTAGAGCACTGTAATTAATAGACAGAAATACACAAGCCATTTTCATGTAATTAAATACACATGAGACTCTCTGCTTGCATCATGGGTATAGATCTGAAGGATGGAGAAGGAAAGGGGCCGACTTTAAAAATGTTTATTATTTCAACATATGGAGAACATGTGGAATAATTAACTATCCAGAAAATATATCCAAAACCTGAATTACTACACCAACAGTTAATATTCAGTTCTTTAGAGCAAAAGAGTTTTGTTCTTTTTATTTCTTAATTATTTCTAACAGTACTAACTACAGAAGGTTTTCTTTTTTTTTTCTTTCTACATTTGGAGGAAGAACCTTTCCCTCACAAAATAATGGAGGAACCTGTACTTTTGCTCGAATACAAGAAAGAACTAATCATTTCTCTAAAGTACTAATAGTACAAATGAAAAGCAGTGCACTTTAGTGAGTACACTTGAAGTCACTCTTCCAACAAACATCTACTGTGCTCCAACATCCCGGGTTTTACACCAAGGCTAAGACCACTAAGCAAAGAAATAAGATTCTGCTTTCACTTAGGAAATATTTGAACCTAAATGGAAGATAAAATGTATACAGCCAAATGATAAAAAAGATATACAGTGATACAAAGTGTGTGTGTGTGTGTGTGTGTGTGTGTGTGTGTGTGTGTGTGTGTGTGTGTGTTATATTCAAGGGATGTATTGCTTTGGATAGATTGATTCCCACTACATGCTAGTCTCTTTAAACAAATCTTTTCTCACACATGATGAACTATATTATCCTTGCTTCACGGTAAAATAGGCTCAGAAGAGTATGTTTGTGAAAAATTTTGAGCTGGCACTTTGTGCTGGACACATAGTGGGCATTAATTTCCCTCTGGGCTGCATAGTCTTTTAATTACCACATGATCCTGTTCAGAATCAGAGAAGTTAATACAGAAAAACATGCAGATTCTTCTTGCAATGAATTCCTGATTACTTTCTTTCCTTCCTCCCCATTCCCTAAATGAGGACAATTAAAGTCATCTTTTGAGAATTCTCAAAACCAAATTTTAGAGAATAGAACTAGTCTTTGTCAATATGGGGGTCATGAGAAATGTGTGCTGGGAATTCCTGCTACAGGATGCAAACTGTGTAAGAGATGTCGAACCAACATTGGAGCTGACATTTCATAAGAACAGATGGGGATGCAGATGAAGATGTGAGAAGAGAGCACTCCTCTCCTGATATGAGAAATATCCCCGTATCCTTCTAATCTACTTCACTAACATGAATTCTTTTGTTTATCATTTGCAAACTAAAGCATTTATAGTATCATTCTTAATAGAAAAGCTTCTTTTTGCAGTGGGCTGTGCATAATACAAAGACTCACATCAGGCCCAAGTACAGAGAACAAGTGTCTATGGAATCCTCAGTCATAAGTGGGACCACTGTATCAAGATCCTTCCACCCCACAAGATTTAGGGAACCTTGTGGGAGGGGGCATTGTAAGAACCAGGAATTGGAAAGGCTGCTGCAAAATTATCTTTTCTGGATGTGACAAGATGGATGTACTTCTGAACTCACAACTGCTGAGTTTACCTGCACAAGACCAGCTAAAAATAAAGGGAGCCAACATTTCAGAATTGATGGAGAAGGGCTCATGAGACCCCACCCAGAGTGACAACTGATAGGAAGGAATAGGCTTTTTTTCTTACATTTTTTGGATTTTTTTATATTATTTTTATTTTAACTTTTAAGTTTTAATAGACTTTGATCATATTTCCCTCTCCCCAACTCCTTCCAGATCCTGCCTCTCCCTACCTATGTGGCAGGATTAAGGTGTCAGTCGATAAGGTCCGAAGAGCCCAGGACCCTGGAGGGGGTGTGGCCAACACCATTGATAAGTGGCTGCTGGGACACGAGGGCTTTCTCTCTTCCTGGTTCCTGGCTGCTGGCTGTTGGAGAGACAGGATCGCAATCCATCGTCCATCCATTGCTCGTCCATCGCTCGAATACTCCAGTCCCTGTTCAGGTGCTACTATAAGCTGTTACTAATATTGTGAGTGTTGATTTATATTCTAATAAATATTTATCTTGGACTGGTGCCTTGTAAGTAAAACTCCGTCTACATACCTACCCAACATTTAAGGTCTTTCTCAAAAAATAAAA
The DNA here is from genome assembly GCA_033318265.1 of Phyllotis vaccarum. NCBI lineage: Eukaryota > Metazoa > Chordata > Mammalia > Rodentia > Cricetidae > Phyllotis > Phyllotis vaccarum. The sequence continues at coordinate 76,356,484 of JARWLC010000007.1, read as the reverse complement.
ACAAAAAACCAAAAACCAAAAGCTGAATACAACACTCCCAAAATCAAGAAAACAAAACAAAATACCACAAAACATTAATGAGTAGCCCCCGGTTCAATGTTCATGCTCCAGGGGATAGTCTTACACCCATGAAGACATGGGAAACACTTATTAAACTCAGTGGGTTCTAAAAAAAATAAAGGAGAGGGAATTGGAAGGAATTTGTGTGTGTGTGTGTGTATTCAGGAGGAACTGGAAGGGAAATACTATCAAGATATATACATGTGTGAAATTCTCAAAGAATAAATAAAATATTCATATAAAACTACTAATATGGTAAACTGATCTTTGAAAGCAGAATTGAATTATGCATGTAAAAAGGAAGGGAAAATATAACTGAACCTCCCCCCTCTGAGGTTTGAGCAAACACGGCCTAAGACAAGTATGTATATAGTGCCATCTTCTTAGAGTGCATGTAAGGAGAAAGGTGAGGGGATTTCAGGAGAGTGAAGTGAACCCAACTACTCAGAAGAGAAACTTACCAGCCAATCTTCATCTCTTGTCAAGACTCTTTTTTGAAACATGATGAGCTTGCTCTTTTGTGTTGTATTACATAAATTTCTGAGAGTCTGCAGTACCAGAAGCAACAGAGAAACCTTGGGACGAAGTACAAAATAAGAAGAGCAAAATGAGTAGTTGAAGAGTGACTTGTGCTCCTGAGTTGTGTATAAATAAAGTTCGCCGAAGACCATGCAGAAGTACTATGGATAGAATCTACTACACATAATTGACGTGAAAATAAAGTATCAAACTGAGTCAATAGAATAGTTTGGAACAACTAGTTACCAGTAGCAGATATCAGCTGCCACCACTGTTACTATAACTATTATTATAGTTGCCACTGGAGACTTTGAGTGACAGCGTCAGTGTAGAGGCATTGGACTACAGGAGGAGATTGTACAGCTATGGGACCAATTGACACATGAATGTACTGAACCAATTAACCATGATATTCTTAAGATAGATAGATTAGGTGAACAGATCAATAAAATGAGTTGGTGTATTTTTTAAAATCATGTAGCCCTCAATATTCTTTCCTTTTCCTACCTTGTCTTTGGTTACAGAACAAAATAAAAAAAAATGAAAGAAGGACATGAAAAATATTTTTGCCAATAGAAAAGTAGTGCAAATATCAAGGATAACTAACTTTTTGTCAGGCATCGCAGCTACAGTAGAACAGTGGGCTTGTGGAAAGCTACAGAGTATACACTCTTCATAAAGAGACAATGTTAGAATTGTAGAAATCAACTGATACCATGTGAGAGTACAGCCCAGGTGCAGTTAAGATTTTTGGTGTTTGAAAAGCAAGATAAAATTCTGAGAATCATAAGAAGACAACCGCATTGGATATGCTGCTTCAAACATTTCTGAAAATATATGTGAATCAAAAAGGAAGAAGAGGAGAAAAGGGAAAGGGGCGGGGGAGAAAAACACATACAGGACCTTTTCTAGGCCATGCTAGCTTATTTGCAAATGTTAATTCCGAAGATGGAAAGAAAAATACCACCAGCCAAATTATCATGGCCAAACTAAGTAAAGCAAGAAATTAATTAAAGCAAGCTTTTTCATTCATATAAGTAGGCTGCCTCCTGCCAACATGGGGTTTGAGAGGTCAGTACTAGATATGAGGAAGAAAAGTGAATTTCCAAATAGGGAATTCAGAGGGTAAGATAGACAGGGGTTATAGGAGCAGAACATCATAACAAGTTAGTTCTAAAGACCTCCTAAAGCAAAGGTGTGGCTGCAAGATGGGCATAACAAGGTAACTTTAACAACCTTTTTGGGAAAAAAAAAGGTAGGGTTCTGAGAGGGTCATAAACAACTTCTTGAAACAAAGTCATGATTTCCATTCCTGAAACAGGCAGTATTAGTTAAGGTTACAGGTGGGGCAAAGCCGAAATGAACTGAATTAGCCTTTACTATACTGAAACCTAAAATGGAGGTAGGCTGGTTCTTCACAGATGCAGGCTAGTTCTTTACAGTCTTTGTGAGTAGTAGAGAAAACTCAAAACCAGATTATAAGATTGTGATTTCCCTAGGTATATGACTATAGCTTGCTGACATTTGTAGGGTAAATATTATTTGCATTTTGGTGGTATTAATATCAGTGGAATAATCTTCTCTCTCAGGGTTGTTCTTGGTTGTCAAATTGATTACATTTGAAATTAATTAAAATGAAAGAATCTGTGTACACATATGATGTATTTTTCTTAATTAGATAATTTGAGGTAGGAAGACCCATTCTAAATTCAGATCATCTGAGGTGGGAAGCCCCACCTAATTCTGGGCCACACCATCTGATAGAAGCCTTTATAACAGGGAAGAATTAAGTTCTTACTTTTTACTTGCTTGCACATCCTGTCAAGTCAGTTCCTTCACTGGCACTATGGCCTATGTCTTCAGGATTTCTGAATATGACAGAAGACCTCCTGAGACATCTAGCCTCATGGATGGAACAAGTATTGGATTCTTGGACTTTCCATTAGGAGATCACTTTTAGAATAATGAACTAAAGCTTGTAAGCCACTTTAATATTGTGTGTGTGTGTGTGTGTGTGTGTGTGTGTGTGTGTGTGTTCTACTAGATTTTTTCCTCTAGAAAATCATAATCTCTTTCCTTATAGCATAATAACATACCTGAAAGGTACATAGGTATATCAACATCAGACAGAGATACATACTGTAGCAGTTCAAGACATTAATACAGAAATAAGAGAACTAACTAAACACACTTATAAACAATGGAACTTCTTTGCAAAGTGACACTTTATCGCTAGATAAGTTCTAAGACATTAAGGAATACATAAAGAATATTTATTTTCAAAATCATTGAGATCATGCATTGAAATTTAAAGCAATATATTGTCATACTTATCTATTCAGTTTGATTCATGAAAAAAGGAGGTACATTGATGTTTTCCTTACAAGGAAGCAGAAGGAGATTGTCAATGTATGACATAGTTTAGTCTCTTAGAAAATAAACAGGTGCCTGGGCAATGGAGATGGCTTATCACACAAAGGTACTTGCCACCAGGCCTAAAGACCTGGGTTTGATACCTGGGACCCACATGGTAGAAGGAGAGATTTGCTCCTAAAAATTGTCTCCTAATGTCCACACGCATGGTGGTGTTCCTGCCCCCATGAGATTAATCAAAAGGTAATTTTAGGTCAAGGAAAATAAGCATATGCTCAAACTTTGGAAAATATATTATAGTTACAAGATTACCTGTGCAGCTAACCTGAAGTGGTATGTACATTGTTTTCATTCATATTTACTTCTCAGCTTTGGAAAGTATGTCTGGCTTCTTTATTAATTATATTCACTTTTCCTTGGTAAAAGACAGACTTTAATGTTAGCCGTTATTAGAGAACTTTTATATTCTAGCAGTGGGGTTATAAAAAGCTTTTTAAAAGCCTTTGAAAAGTCTTTTGCATATAGAGATACATTTTAAGATCTTCACAACATCTTTGATTTCAGAAATTTTATTTTTATTTTTCCAATATTTTGTTCTTGATGAAGATATAACTATTAAGAGGAAAACAGACCTGGGCAGTGGTGGTTGACTCCTTTAATCCCAGCATTCGGGAGCAGAGGTAGGCCCATCTCTTGAATTTGAGGCCAGCCTGGTTTACAGAGGGAGTTCCAGGGCAGCCATGGTGGTTACTTAGAGAAGCCCTTTCTTAACAAAACAAAACAACAAACAAACAAAGAAGGAGAGAGCAGAACAGATAATCACAAATTGCTTTTACTGGCACCTGTCAGGGTAGTGCTTCTACTCCATTTCTCACTGTTGGTCACTGTTGAAGAACCTGAAACAGAGGGGTAACAATGTTCTAAAGGAGCCAGTTCCCACTGTACATTATTGTTGTTATTTGGTGCTGGGGACTGAACCTGGGCATTGTGCACAATAAGTTTGCACTACCTTTGGGCTGCTTCACCTCCTATCCATGGATGCTTTTCTTTCCTCTTTTGAAACAGTATCTCATGCTCATGATGTATCAAGGGAAAACCTTGAACCAGATGGTCCTTTTACCTCCATTCTTTGATGCTAGTATTGCATGTGTATGCTGCAACACTAGGGTTTGTGTTATGCTAGAGTATAAATCCAGGGCTTCGTGCATGTTAGGCAAGCACTCTACCAACTGAGCCATATCTCCAATCCACCACCCACTTTTCTTTAGTAAAACATAGAAGAAAGCAACACTTTAGAAGCAACATCTAGCTTGATGGGGAGATAGGGACAAGGAGTCTGTCTAGTGTACCTCAGCCACTTGTATAATACTCAGCTTGTTCTTACTACTATAAAAATGTTAATGATTCTGGCTTTGGCTAATCCATAATTTATATTAACCAGATGGGACAAAGGGTAAAATTTGTTTTCAAACCACTTAAAAGTGGGTGTACGGATTTGAAAACAGCTTAACATTATAAATGAATCAGCAGATGAAATGTTTATGATGATAAAAAAGAACAAGCTGTTCCTGAACCTTCTAGAAGCATGGACTTAAATAAACACATGCGCCATGGGGCAAGATATTTACAGACATTCTAAATCTTCTGTTTGGAAAGCACCTAACCTTCAATGTTTATTCATTAGTATTCTAGCGTTTCCACTTTACATATCTTTATTTCTAAAACTTTGCTTAAAATGTTACCAGTAAATAACAAACGTATTAAAGCACTATATAATTCTGGCTCCTTTTTTCCCCCAAGAACATGAGGTAGGAAGCTGCTAAGTGTTCTATAAATCTTGCAGCACATATGGACAGGTCAAGAAGATGGGGAGTGGGTACCAAAAGCATGGATTACATTGATAAACAGGGCATCTGTTGAATTTTTTTCTGGCTTTCCTTTCTTACCCACTAATCAGGTCACAATATCTCCTTTTTATCTGGAAATAATGATTCTCCAAGTGATGCCTTTTTGGTGTGTCAGCCAATTAACTGATAATCAAGAGAAGATTATTTGAGTTCATCTGGCTGAAGTCTTCTGTGGCCCCCTGTCTTTTCCCAGACACATAGAGGAAGGCATTTGTAGCAGGAGAGAATGAAGTCAACATACATAGAAAGGTGCAAAGCCAAGCATGCAGCAGCCCTAAGAGATGGCTGAGTTCTGCCAAGCCTTCATCCTCTAAAGCTGATCTTCTGGGAAGATATACTTGGCTAGTGAGTTTTGTAAGAAAATATACTTTCTACCCCACTTCCCACTCCAGTTTCTATCTTTGCCTACATGAAATAAAATTATCTCACAAACAACAAAGCAATAGCCACACATTGGTATATATGCATATATGACAGAATGTACCAGATAGTTATTTAACATAAAACAAACATTGTTTTATAGGAGACTGATGATCCTCAAATGAACTACATATACCTCTTATATGCTAGTGGACAAGTAACAGCCAAGAAGGAAATCATTATCTTATCTCTGCTCTAGGAATAGAAGAAAAAGGTTACAAATCTTGTGTGGTCTACAAAAAACAACATCACTGTTGCAGGAAGAAATGAAACTCAGGGATAGATCTCTGAGAAAGTCAGAGATATTAGAGAGAGTAAACACCACAGTCAGATCTTACTCTTCCAGCTTCCTCAGCCTAGCTTCTCTTGGCTTACTCTTCTTCTGTCTTTCTATGCCGGCCTTAAGTACTCTCTTCATCAGTTAAGGTGTGGCCCCACCACTGCCTGCCTGAGAGCCTGGAACTCCTTCTGTAAACTAAAATGACCTCGAGCTCAGTTTGGATTAAGGACTAGGTCACCACTCCCCGGATACTCCCTGTGCTAGGATTAAAGGTGTGAATCACCACTCTCTGATCTTCCTAGACTGACTGTGATTAGATCCCTCTTATATCTCTGCAACTTCTGGAGCTTTTATTAAATCCCTACACATCTCTAAAGGACCAAAGTCCAGTGCATATAAGGTGGGTTTCATATGATAGTCTAAGTTTGGACATCACAGCACACAGAGGTTGTGGCAGGTGCAGACCATCAAGAAGGGCTATGTTCATGACTTAGTTTACTGTCTTCATTTTCTGAATTATTAAAGTAGTACTTCACAGTGACATCTCCAGATAAACATTACTGTTTTTCTTTTCTTGGGGCTTTAGGAATAAAGAATATGTTTTGCAAGTTTCTATTTTTATTTTTGGTCTATTAAATAGACATCTCTATACTTATCTCTGTCTGATCTTATAGGACTGTTTATTCACTGCTCAAATTTTCTATGTTATGTTTTCTTGACACTTATCCAAGCAAAAAGCAGATTCAGGGTCTGGAGAAATATCTCAGTGGTTAAATGCACTTGTTTATGGCAAGGACCCTGGTTCAACTCAGCACTCACATGGTGGCTCATTACTGTCTGTAATTCCTGGACATCCAACTGTGATTTCTGATCATCATGGGTGCCAGGCATCAACATGACAAACATACATTCATGCAGGTACACGCACAAAATAAACTGATCTAAAAAACCCCAAAGCTTCACCTTCCAATATAAGCATAGTGTGCAGTTCTATCTTTTCAGACATACTCTATCTCTCCCTCCCTCTCTCTCTCCCCACACACAGAGGCACACAAATTCACAGATTCAAGTAATTAGTCATTACATCCTTTATATCTAGAATATGTTTTCTTATAAAGAAAAAAATTGTTTTTGTTTTTGTAGAAAGTATAAAAATTGATATCTGGGATTCTGAAAATAATACTGTATTTAAAAACAACTAATCAAACTTTTGATTTGATTATATAAGCAAGGGGTTATGATGGATCCAGAATAACAGGCTGCTTTATCCAATCTCACACACAGCCAGACTGATGATATTTGTTATTGCAGAATGGCTCTCACAGCCAGACTCAGCTCTCTCTCTAGCACCCGGGTTTTGAGAAAGGAGACCTGCAACTGTGTGTTGGGGTGATCCTGTGTTGTTATTGCTCATGTACAGACTGTGCCTCAGTACTGTCATGTGAGAAAGGCTTTCCTACAATTACTAGAGCTAGTGACCAGGTAGAGAATGGCAATAGTAAAGAAGGAAATGGAAGGTCTTGGTGATGTTGAGCATTAGGTACAGAGGAGATTAGGTCTCTAAGCAGGAAGTAAACAATGTGACATTAGAGCAGGGCAGAGTTCTATCAAGGGAGAAAATAGGTGAATAGTGAGAGGGCTGTAGCCTTGATTTTCTGGTATATAAATCTCAGAGCTCAAAGAAGCCATTTTAAAAGGGACACCTACCTGGAGCAGTCCCTGCAATTACATTTTTATCAAAACCCTATTTTTTTTATTACCCCAATCAAGTTGACAAAATTGACTATCACAGAATATATTAACTAATAAAAGCCAAAATAGAAGTAATCTATTAATTGACATAACATGCTAAGTGACTTTAAGTTTTCTCCAAGTAAGTACAGTCTGCTTGTTGTATATGGGAATTCCATTTGCACCATGATATGAAAAGCATAGATGGGAATCAATTTTCTGTAATATAAGAGAATAACATATAGAGGAGAACAGGTCTTGACATGTACAACTGACAAAAATTCTGAACCTTTGTCTTAATTAATCCTTTTTCGGAAAGGTAGATTAGCACTTTGCCAGGTTATTGTGCAGACATCAATGTGTTAAGGCTGTAGAGCACACTGTGTTTGTACTGTTAACTGCTGTTACTATAACTTTGCCATGGAACCAACTAAACAGAGTTTAAACAGTCCTGGGCACACTCTTCTAGGGGTTGTATTAAAGAGGAGCAAATGCTCTGAACTTTACAGCTACACCAGCTGCCAACTCATTTATCAGGCATAGAGAACAGATACCTACACACAGCATTTATTTGGTCATTATGTGATGATATAAGAATTCCCCCCACTCCAAAAATATTTATGGAAAAAGGTTATCTGTGAGGCAAGAGGAAATGAAGATGTAGATAATCTTCATAATTTCCATCAATGTAAAAATCTTCATGGAAATTATGAGTCACAAAAGACATGATTTTTTCTCAAATTTAAACCAATAGCTTAAAATATTTGATTTAATTTTCTAAAATTAAGAATTAGACTATATAAATTAAACTTTAAAAGTCATTTTCATTGTACATGTATATCAGATAATATACATCAAGTCATACACTTTTAGGAAGGTTGTAATTTTAAAAAGTAACATGACAGATAACATTGGGGATATTGTAAGGAAAACATAAATATTAAGCTTATAAAAACAGTTTTATATCAAATAAAATGTTAAACATGATAGCCAAAATGTGAGCATCTATAGTGATAAGCAGCCACACTAGGCATGCCAATGTATCAAGTATACTTTAAAGAAAGATAGTATATTTACTTGCTGTTATTCAGTGACTGGGAACAAGTGACACATTTTACTTTTAAAGCAAGCTCATAAGTCTTTACTATATGATATCTGCTGCATAACCTTTTGGATGAATTATAATAAAACATGTTTTGTGATTTTTGTCTATTCTAATTTTGAAATATTATTTCATAAATTGAAAATTTTAGCATGTACTAAAACTCTAGTATCCTTAATTTTGGGGCTTCATATTTGTATGTTTAATAGAGTCTAAGAGTTTATATCTCTCCATCAAATCCCCATGTGCTGAGTTCTGTTGGTCTTAGACACAATGCCTTTGGATAGCTGAGACAATGTGCCTTGCTGTTGGTTCCTACCTCCACCCATTCCTCCCAACATCCTTTCTAAAAATAATTTATATTTCCTCTCCAGGTAAGCATGGTGTTGTCATTGATAGATATAAGCCAATCAGCATGAAGCCTAGACAGATGTGGATTAGTCAAACCTTCTAAAACCATTGAAATTGTGCTCCAAGATTTCAGTTGTGAGAAGCAGACTTCCTCTTTCTCTTGGAAGCAGGAGCCCTGACACTTCAAAGAAAGCTGGCTGGCAATAAGCTACCAGTCAGGAAACAATGCCGAGAAATAAGAAGCATGTCAGTTATACTCAGTGAATCACCCGATTCTGAGACAATAACTTGCCTCTGGATTATTTATGTATGTGAGGTAAGACTTTCTTTGTATAATTGGGATTTTTATTATTTGCAAACAAAGCATTTCTGTAAAATAATACTGACGTGCCTGCAAGGCTGCTTTTATATAACTCAGTTCCATCACGTGGGTGGAAGAGTTATGGTGATGTCCTATACGTGCATGCAACCTATTTCTTTCTTGAATCACTATGTCTAAAATGGAAGACTGAAGGAACTGACACCCAAGTTTAGTGTTAGAGGAAGTAGGTTTCAATATTGGTTCTGAAATTAATTGATTAAATAGATCAGAATGCATCCAACTTGTTTTCTTGTCTAAACAATGAAGAGGTAAGACCCAATAAATTTATCTATCTACCATCTATACATCCATCCATCCATCTATCTATCCATCTATCTATTTATCTATCCATCTATCTATCTATTGATCCATCTATCTGACTATCTATCAGTATCTATCTATCTATCTATCTATCTATCTATCTATCTATCTATCTATCTATCTATCTATCTATCTATCTATCTATCTGCCTGCCTGCCTGCCTGCCTGTCTGTCTGTCTGTCTGTCTGTCTGTCTATCTATCTATCAATGTATCTATCTCTATCATCTATCTACCTATCTATCTATCTAATCTATCTATCTTATATCTACTCAGCTCTTCAATTCATCTAAGCACAAAACTTTTCTAAATGAAATTTCATGTGGTACTCCTAAATAAAGCATATAATTGTGATATACTGAAATATACCAGTTTTCTCATCCATGTATCTTCTGTGTACAGCCAGACATCTGGAAAAAGTATGTACTCAGGAAGCCTCTGCTAAATAATCAAATATCAAATATTCTCTGTTGCATTTCTTCCACGCAGTCTGCACATTCTTTTCTTCCCTTGCTTGGGCTTCCATTAATCTCCTTACCTATTTCTGACATCTTACTGAAGAAGTCCAGGTTAATAGGAGTCAAGAACTAAATGATATCCAAGATCCTATCAATCTAATACTTGGTAGTCTAACTTACTAATTCTAAGTTTTTATTGTGATGGTTGTGGAGTGCCTGTTGATTTTGTTGTCAGAATTGTGAGAACTTTTAAATGATTTTTCCTTTTCTCTCATACTAATTGGTTGACTTCTTCTATTAGACACAATTTAAGTTAATTACAATTTGGATATCAATCAACTAGTATTTTATTATATATTGACAAACAACAAATCTCCCCATGAACATATCACTAAAAGTAGCAGTTCTGAGGTGCAGCCTCTGGAGTCATGAAAGAGCACAGTGAGGAGGTGGCAAAATTGACTGTGCTTTGATTCTAAATACTTTCCATTGTTCTATTTTTTCCATTTATTAAAAGAAACCTTTTCATGTTTCAGTGTTAGGAGAGATTAAGCACATCCAATATAATTATGCAACCTGCTGGCAAGTGCAATCTAAATGGGAAACACGTTGCTGGTTGTAGTTCACAGTTGCCACTGGAAACAGAGACAAGTTTGGAAAATTGCAACATCAAGTCTGAGCCCTGGCATTGTCTTAACTCAGGGAAGTCATTTCCTGAGCCAGTTCTTTTTTCCTGCCCTTTTTGTATGCATGGGGTGTGTGTTCACTGGGCTTCTTGCAATGAGTTAGAACTAGAAACACATGTATCAAGGTGGAAATATTATAGACACTGAAAAATGAAGAAAAACTTTACAGTTTACACAAAAACCAATGGACAAAATCCAATCTGCCACAGAATCTGATGCAGAGGGTCTGGCCTTCTGCATGTCAGAGACTAGGAATGAGATGCAAAGTTGTCAAGAAAAAATATAGACTTCATATAGAAGGGTAAAATCTTTATTTTATTATTCTTTCTCCCCTGGTTGTATGCTGTTCTTTTTTGTCTTCTACCCTGAAGTTTCCCTTCTTCTGCTTTCCTGATGACTTCTGTTTCCTCGACTTCCTGATGTCTTTCTTCTAACTTCTTTATTTTTTCCCCTTATAGCTTATATACCGCAGCAGAATCTTTCAAGCAATATAAAAATTAAAATGAGGTTACGTTCTATTTTTCAAATGAATGATTACAATGAATACAAGTACAAAACAGCATGTTTTCCATAGTTCTTAAATTAAACATTTTACATGTATTACAGGTGAAAAACAAATTATTCCCAATAGCCAACATACTTTCATGTCCAAGCAACTTGTTATAGATTAACAGATTGTAAGCAAGTGAAGTATATTTTTTCTGAGCCAGTTCTTTTTCCAGCAGGCTACATTTTGCAATTATAAAGAACCAATCATTGTATTGTTTATCTCAAAAGGTAACCTTATAAAAAATTGTAAAAGAATCACAAATCTTAATTTTTATATATGAAAGAAACCAGTCATTTCTACTTTAAATCCTCAGGGTGCACAGACACTCATGAATAGTTTTTTATTAGATCATATCATGAAGCTGAGGACAGAAATGGGTAGAAAGAATTAATCATCACCTTCAATCACAACTCATTCTAGCAAGAAAGGTATGTCAGCTAGCAATAGTCAGGCTGCATTGTTTTTGTTCTCTGGCCTCAACAAGTCCCTTACTATTAAAAATGTGCCTTTCTAAACTTTTTTTTTTCTAAAATTTTCCCCCAAATTTTCTACCTCAAAGCCATTAACAAAAACATCTTAACCTAAACTTAAGTCATTATTTTAAAGCTTTGCTTTAACTATGATGTACACTGAAACCTGTTAACATGTTTCCCAACATTAAGATTTTAAGAACTTGAGCTAGCCTACTTCCTGGGACTCAACTACTTTCTCTAATCATTAACCTAAGCTACAGTCCATGTGGCTCCTCAAGAGAAACTCAGTCCTAGCTACATGATACTTCCTTGTTCCTATTTTCTACCTTTTGCAGCTTCTGTTCTACTATGAGAAGAGCCAACACTATATCCTACCTTTTTATCTGTATTAATTTTCCCAGTAAATTATCCTCTATTATAAACCCTTACTACATTTATAAAAAAAAAAAAACAAAAACCAAAAACCTCTTAGTCATCAAAATCCTATTTCAACTAACACTATAATTGTATATAATCATTGCTTCAGTTAAACAGGATAGCTTAACAGGAAATCATCCTCATAATGATCTCAAGGTAAAAATGCCCAGCAGAAGATGATAGTTCCATGAGATATTCACACTACATTAAAGGCAGTGGGGATCCTTCCAAATGCATTCACACCATGCCAGATACCAGAAAAAAATGGCAGCATTGAAAATGTAAAGGCACAACAGTAGCAGGAAATATTCTGGAGCTCAAGCTCTTAGGACCTTGCCTATTCTAGATTTACCCATCAGTGACTTGCTTCTAGGTGGCTTAAACTCCCAAAGCTCAACTGCTCAATTGTTCCTCTGACATTGCTACTGGCAATCTGAGGTATGAATATATATAGAAAACACAAAGTCACCTGATGTTTGTAAACACTAATTGTCATAACATTTAAAACATTCCCAACTTCCTTGGAAGTAGCTCAATCTGAACCCTAGCTCTCAAGCTACATCTGAGGCCACTGTTGTCATCCTCCACTTAAAGAAGCAAGTTATATTCAGGTAGGAGTCCCAGGTCACAGTAGGAAACAAGCTGTTAAGTTATTTTTCTTCATTTAAGGTTAAAAGATAAAACTTTTCTTTCTAAAAATAAATTGCAAATTATTTTGAATTATAGACTGGGTTTATGTGACAACTCCAAAAAAATTCTGGAAGTGAGGAGGAAAAAGTGTTGGAATTGGTATGTGGAATATTAAAAATACACAGAACAGTTTCCCTGCAATGAAAGTACTCAACCATGACCATGGCCAGCGTGCTGTTTTTCTCTTTCTTGGTCCCTACAAGTTCCCATGTGCCTTGCCTGACTGGAGTCTTTATATCTGGTGGAGAGGTAGGCAAGCCCCCACAGGACAGCTTTTTCTAAAAAAGAACTTGCTAGTGTCCCTGGCAACTCTGAGCACAAAACTCAGAGATTCTCATTCTGTGGGTCCAGACCCCCATCCTATTTAAAGTACTATTCATATCAGTAGCAAAATGACAATCATGAAGATTGAATAATTTTATGGTTGGGGTCACCACAACATGGGGAATTCTAGCAAAGGTTCTCAGCCTTAGGAAGGTTGAAAGCTGCTGCCTTAAGTGTTTGTCTATGCAGCTCTCTTGAGCTTCTCACCTCACAAGAGATAGCACCAAACTGTAGGCAGTTAGAGTTCTTGCACTTTCCTGGTTAGGAGTGCTTGTCAGGCTTGGCCTGCCTAACGCATTACTTAAAAAGACATGATTTACACATATCTTGAAACCATTAAATTCAGTTTCTACATTCTAATTCACATCTGTCTGTTGCACTGCCATGTTCTACACAGACCTCCCAAACTGGAATCTGCCCACACACATACACACATAAAACGCACACAAATAAATAATTATAACTTAAAAAAAAGAGAGAGAAGAGAAAGGAGCCTAGATTTATTGAGCACATGTTATGCTTACTAATTATAGCTTCTCTGATGTGGGAATGCCTTTCTGTATGCTGTGAATATCAATCTTTAAATAAAGGAGCTGTTTTGGTCCATGACAGGCACCATAAAAGAAGTAGATGGGAAATCAGAATAGGTATAAATGGAAGGGCGGAGTCAGAGACAGACCGAGCCAGCTGCCCAAGAAGAAGCATGTAAGGAACATAGGTGAGCCATGTGCCACATGGCAGACAGAGAATGGGTTGAGTTAAGATGTAAGAACTAGCCATCAATGTGCCTAAGCCATAAGCCAAACAGCATGAACTTAATATAAGCGTCTGAATCATTTCTGGGGACCTAATCAGCAGTGGGTGACAAAGGGGTCTGAGGCTGCAGGTCTGTGAGTCTGGACCTCTGGCTGCCCAGGACCAAGAAACCTCATTGTAACACTTCTCCTTTGACAGTACATTTAGCTGTATGCCTATCTTGAAAATTGGATGCCAGAATGCTCCAAGAAGCAGAATTCCTGGCCTTAGAAAGCACCTCTTTTCTCCCATCCTAGACAGTCTCTTGTAAGTAGTCAAGGGTCATCTTGGACCTGTGATATTCTGCTTCCACCCTCATGCTGGTGAATGTCCCACTACATCTGGTTTTACGAAGTGCTGGGAATCAATCCCAGGGCTTTGTTACATGAGCTCCGGACAGCATTCCATCAACTGAGTTACAACCTTAGCCTTAAAGTCCAAGTATTAACCTTTCTACCAACCCAGCTGCTCAGGTGATTATAGGACCAGGTTTTGCTGGGATTTCAGTCTGGAACACTTGTTTTTAAGGCTGCCATTTGACCATGGAGGTATTTGGATTATCCAGGCTGTGTTCTTTAGAAAGAACACTTAATTTAGAGGAGATTTTTGTATATTATTGATATTGCTGTGTGCCCATGTCTGCCATAACTGGAATGTGATGAGAGGACAGTTTTCAGAAGTGATTCTCTTTCCCTCCATGGGTTCTACAATTGAACTTAGATGGCCAGGATTTTATAGCAAGGTGCTTCTGACCCACTGGGCCATCCTGTGGACCCAGAAGGATTAGCTTTGACTGTTTGCATTTACTTACATATTTGTTTCCTTGTCTAGGCTTCTGTCTTCACCCCATTTAGCAAATGTCTATTGGTCACATACTATTCATAAGCATAGTGCTAGGAATTCAGTTCTAAGCAAAAACAGACATAGTTCTGTTTACAAGGTTCACATAGCTGACTGAAGGCCAGGATGTCTTATTTTAAACTTAAAATAAGAAATGAGGTCATCAAAAATGACACACTTCGACAATAGTGCACATCAGGTTGAGAAAGAAGCAGGAAATATTTCTTCCAGATATGTTGTCTGGAAAAAAGATGTGGAATATGTCGCCAAAGTGGAAGAAAGTGTAAGGAGACCTTATTTCTACTGAGGAAGATGAGAAGGCCCAGCATCTCCCTAGAAATAAGGGTATGATGAAAAGAACAGAGGGAATGAGGAAGGTTTTCTATATTTGTGTGAAGGACTGAGGAAGGTTTTCTATATTTGTGTGAAGATTCTGACTCTGGACTAAAAATCAACAGAAGCCTTTAAAGCATCTTGTAAAGAGTTGATTTGGGACTATCTTTAAGGGTCACATTGGCTATGGAGTTGAAAACATGAACATAAGGTAGACAATATAGAAGCCCCTGACATAGGAAGGGCTTGCAGTTGGTGGGTGAACAGTAACAGGTAGATGTAAGAGATTTCCCAAGGCAGAGTGTGAATGGAAAGATGCTGGACTATAGAATGTTCGACTGTTCATACATATGTTAGAGAGGAAACCCTGGTAAAGAGTTCCTTTTAAAGAGGATCAAGGCAGTTCAAGGAAATTTTAGTTTGATACATTTTACTTGAGTCCTAAGTACATTGCTCCTCAAGTTGCTTATGCTCAAAGTGTTTTATCACAACTGAGAAGCAAACTTATACAGCAACCAAGAGTAAAGACACTAGTCTGTATTACTTGGGGGGATACTTGTGACTCCTCTGACCAACAAATTGAGCAGATATATTCCCATACCCAACACTGAACTTTTTATTTGGCAACATATGCCTTCTGGAAGAAGCATTATTTCCAATATAGCATCACTGCATTTAAACACACATGCACACACATATAAAATATTAGGTTTCCACATGGCTTTTTAAAATATTTTTGTTGTTACCCTCTTGTCCTTTCTTCCGTCCTACCCTTACATCCTCCTGGTGGAGGACTCTTATTTTGGGAAGTTTTAGTAACAAGAGTAAAGTTGTGAAATTAACTTAGTCAGCTAGGTAGTGATGATAGTTGGGCGATCATAGTGTATGTATGCCTTTAATCCCAGCACACAGGAGGCAGAGGCAAGTGGATCTCTGTGAGTCTGAGACCAGCTTGGTTCTAGGACAGCTGGATCTACACAGAAAAAAACCTGTGCCGAGAAACCAAATAAATAAATAAATAAATAAATAAATAAATAAATAAATAAATAAATAAATAAATAAATAAATAAAACTCTTATTTTGAATGAGAATAACACATTCTGTGGAGTCAAAACAATAATGAACTAATTCTGAAGTTAATATTTACAGCTTTCCCTTTAAGTCACTGTTGATCATTAAAACTGAGAGAAGTTAAAGGCTTAATTTTGATCTGGCTTCCTTCTCCTTTGGCGACACATCCCTTTTCATTTGCTGGTCTGTAGCTTTTGGCTTCTTTTTGAATTCTCTTCATCTGTTACCAGTGAGTTCAACATATGTTGTGTCAGGGGTTTTGTTTCATTTACTTTGTAATGTGAAAGTAATCTACTGTTTGAGTCTGACCTGGAAAAGTTGTAACTCCATGATTATACTGCATAGTCTGTTGCCCTGCCTTCCTGCTCAGAAGCTGTGAGGTGTATTCAGCTGTGTTAGAAACAATATCATGTGGGTTACGTAGATAACAAAGATTAGATGCACGCTTAGAACATTAGAGAAATAGAGCTCTATGTAGAAGCTGACAGATTTCAATCCTCACATTTTCTGTTTCTTTTATATTGTTTATGCCACTTCACACTACATTACACATTATCATTCTATTTTGTCTAAGTTGAATTATGCTCTTAAATTATGCTCTTATAAAGTAGTCCTGGTAATTATTATCATGATAAGTTTTAGTTTTCTTGTTTGGTTTTTTTTTTGTTTGTTTGTTTTTTTTTTTTTGTTTTAGGTTTTTTAAGAAAGAGTTTCTCTGTATAGCCCTGGATGTCCTGGAACTTGCTCTGTAGAACATGCTGACCTCAAACTCACAGAAATCCACCTGCCTCTGCCTCCCAAGTGCTGGGATTAATGGGTGTTTGGCACTGTCACCCAGCTGATAAGGTTTTATATGGTGGTGACAGTCCATAAACCCAAGTTCACTTGCACAAACTGGGAACAAAATAGTTGTGAATTTTGGTGGGAAATTACCCATTTGCTTTAGCAGTTCTGTTCTGGCTCACTGTGTGGACTGGTTTCTAGATTATGCAGTTGTCTGCCTCTTGATTCTTTTTTATTACCTGGGATGACTTGTTTTTTACTTCTTCTTTTACCAAATTCTATCAGATTTTTTGATGACTCTAAGTTTTGAGGCTTGACCCTTTATTATTCAAATAATTATAGCAAGACAATATGTCATGGAAAGACAAATGAATTTAGATATAGTTATAGGGGACATTAAGCACTAAAACAGATTAATAAAGCTTGTTTTCATTAAGAACAGTTGACATAAAAACAACAGTTGACAAGTAATTTTATTTCTTCATAAAACATAGAGCTTGTAGTGATCATACACATAAATATTTATTTTTCTAGCCATTATCAATTATTGCAGTAAAACTATTTGACTTATCTTTGCAATTATAGAGTTTTATAGAAAAATACATACTAAAATTAACTGTTCAGTCATTGAATTTACAATGAACATACCCATCCTTTTCAACTAAATACTGTAATTTGAAGTTAATAATATCAATTGTTGACTTTATGTTATTATTGAAGCAAAAGTGTCTATTTTAGTGCCAAGTAGATTTGTCATCTTCTGAATGTCTTTCCTAAAGCAAATATGCAAATATCAGTGAACAATTTGGAGATAATGAACTATGAGAAACAAGAATTTTCAGGTATTAATGTATTTTAGGAAGAAAATATGTAAAATTACCAAATGCCACATGCTCTTGTAATTGATTAATAAAAAAGAAATTTGTCTTTTGTTCATTTTCTATTAAAGTTTTTCTTCCATGAAAGCAAAAATATATTTTTGTCAAGGATATTACATGAATGCCTTCAATTGTTTTTTCTGTAGATTAATAGAAAAATATCATTAAGTATTTGATTATTGGTGATGCTGTTCCTTACATGCTTAACATTGTGATTTAAAGACTTTTCCATTGTAAAGATCTATGCTTCTTTCTAAAGTATTATAGATTTTGTAAGAATGATATTTTGAGATTCACGGATGTAATCTTTTATAGGATTATAAGCCATTTTTTTTTATAACACTTGAAGATCATTTCCCAGAATCATTTAATAAACTATGGCTTATAAATTTTTGATTATCATTTATTTCTTCATTGTTAATTAATATCAGCTAAAGAGTCACTTTCCCCTCACACTTTTGATTATCATGCAAGAGAGTTTTCTCCACTGTGAGTGGTATGGCCTGTCATGTTACAGATGACTGCCACACATCCTCAGTTCTTCTATTCCACACATAATAACCCTTCATAGTTCAGTACCTCTTCAATGACTATCTTTTCAATCTTTTTCATAAGTTAAAGCAGTTTTTAAAAATAGAGTTTTAATGCATAGTAATTTTGTAAAATGCTAAACTATGATAAAGGTAATTATATTTTTTTAGATTTGTACCCATTAGAATGCAAGCTTTAATTACAATAAGGTAGAATTATTGTTTTATTGCTTTCTGTTCCAACACTTAAGCAATTTTATGCATAAAACAGGAAGTATCATCTACTTAGATATCCTCACAAATATTAAGAATATATTTTGTTTTAGGGATAAGAGATGATAATGAATGGGATTGAGGTTTTTGTTTGTTTGTTTGTTTTTTCTAGCTTCTGGTCCAGTCTGAGACAAACATTTAAACATGTGATTATACTAACGAACCTGAATTTCAGCAATTCTCAGATGCTTTGATGCCTTTTTTTATTTCCTTATAGCCTCCAGCAGAATGCATTCCTCATTTGTCATGATCACTATGTTTGTCATTATTATTATTATTATTATAACAAATATGTCATGACTGCATTATTATATGTAAAGAATACACTTTCTTTCAAGTATACTCAGCCTGGAACTGAAAAGATGTAGCAATAACTCAACAGTTGGAAATGCCATAGGAAACATTTCTGGGGGTCCTGCCTGGGAAGTGAGTAAAAGACAGCAGGGTTAATGAAGAGAGCGGGGAGAGCTTCAGGCAGGAGTCACTCACTCTTCTTTGATTGTTTTGTCATTTGAAATCACAGCTCTGGGGGTCAGAATTAGAATTTAGTGTTTTATTTTTAGCAGCAATATTTCTCTAAAGAAATTCTATCTGGACACCTAATAGGCAAACCAGATAAAGAGACAGTTGCTCTGGCAAGAGAGTATTTTCTTAGTCTTATGTTGCCTTTTATCTTGAGGGGGCAGCCAGGAATGCCATTTGGAAATAGAGCAGATCTCTCTTGATTTGTCTATAGGATAATGTAACAAGCTCATCTGGGCACCATTTCAAGCTCTTCCATAATTAGCATGCTATACAACTGTCAGTGACAAAGGTGGGCTCAATTCCAATCTGATTCTCTCTTTTTCCCCGAGAGAGTCTTTTCTTTCATTGAAAATATTCTTTTCTCATGCAGTATATCCTGACTTTCCTTTCTCTCTACCTCTCCCATTTCTTACTCGCCTCCTCTTCCATCCAGATCCACCCCCTCTCTGTCTTTCTTTAGAAAAGAACATGCTTCTATGAGATAACAACAAAACATGATGAAATAAGACATAAGACAAAACAAAAACTTCCATATTGAAACTGGACATGGCAACTCAAAAGCAGGAAAAAGTCCAGAGAGCAGGCCAAAGAATTAGAGACCTACTACTCATTCTCACAATCAGGCGTCCTAAACAATAACACATATGCAGAAGACCTGGTGAAAACCGTCTAGGCCCCGTTCTTGGTTGACTATTCCTGTAACTTCTGTACTCCTGTCTTAGTTAGGGCTTCTATTCCTGTGAAGAGACACCATGACCACATAAAAGAAAAACATTTGATTAAGGTTACAGTTTACAATTCAGAGGTTCAGTCTGTTATCTTTATGATAGGACATGGCATCTTACAGGCAGACATGGTTCTGGGGAAGGAGCTGAGAGTCTTATAAGTAGCAGGCAACAGGAAGTGGTTTGAGACACTGGATTGTATCTTCAGCATATATGAGACTTCAAAGCCCACTCCCACAATGACACACTTCCTCCAACAAGGCCATACCTCCTAATAGTGCCACTCCCTTTGGGGACCATTTTCTTTCAAACCACCACATTCTACTTCCTGGCCTCCAAAGGCCTGTAAACATATCATAATGCAAAAATATTTTCAGTCTAATTTCAAAAGTCCCCATAATCTTTAATAGTCTCAAACTTATTTAGAAGTTTAACATTCAAAGTCTCTTCTGAGATTCATACAATCTCTTAACTGTAATCAACCTCTAAAATCAAGATCAAAGGGCAGATCAAGTACTTCCAACATAAAATGGTACAGGATATACATTGCCATTCCAAAATATAGGGAAGGGGCATAGTGAGGACATACTGGACCAAAACAAGACTAAAAGCTAGATGGGAAAACTCCAAATTCAGAGATGTCAAAATGTTCTTAAGAACTCCAACTCCTTTCATCTTTGTTGACTGCAACACAATTCTTTCTCTGGGTTGGTTGCACTCCATTAGCAGTTTTTCTCAGCAGGAATCCCACAGCTCTGGCATCCCCAGAATCTTGTGGTCTCTGAGGCAATCTAGGCTGCAACTTCACAAAATGGCCTCTCTGGGTCTCTATTCAGGGACATTCCTGATACATGCCTGGCTTCAGTGGCTTTTCTTAAACATAAAGACAGACCCTCTTCTATCCTTGACTGAAGTCTGAACAACAAGGCTTAAACTGCCAATTTCTGCTGCTTGATGGAGCTGGAACATGGCCCCCACTTACATCTTTACCAGCTTTCTGTTTTCCATAGATTTTGTCACTATCTAAGCTTAGCTGTTCTAGAATTTGCTCTGTAGACCAGGCTAGCCTCAAACTCAGAGATCTGGCAGCCTTCACCTTCCAAGTGCTGGGATTAAAGGCATTTACCATCACACCTGGTTCTAAGCTTTTCTTTAATTATTTTTCATAAGTTGGAAACCTAAAGAGTGTGTGTTTGTGAGTGTGTGGGGGGATCTTGCCACTCCCTTTATCTCATTTCTTAGTCTGTTTATCCCCTTGAATAAAGGTTTAGCTCTGTTCTACTTCCTGTCCCCCCCCTTTTCAATCTGTACATTTAGTGATTTTATTTGCTCAGCTTTGTCATTTTTCTTATATATATTCATTAGAGTTACCAGTTAGAACCACACAACAAAGTCTATACTAGACTGTTTTGAGATTTCTTCAGTCAATGGAATTAATCCATATCTCTTTAGCCCCAGGAAGATTCTTCTGATAAGAGCAAAAGGCAACTACTTTCTTGACCAAAATACCACAAAATGATCTCTAGGCAACATACTAAAGTTCTTCTCTTCTGAAACCTCTTGAGTTCAAATTACTCTTAGCAACACTTTCTTCCATGCCTCTACTAGTATGGCCCGTTATGGAGCACTTAAAGCATTCAACTGCTTTTCTAATCCACAGTCACAAGGTCTGCATTCCTTCAAACAAAAGCATGGTCAGGTCTATCACAGCAATCCCTGGCACCAACCTCTGCCTTAGCTAGGGTTTCTTTTGGTATGAAGAGACACCATGACAGCAACAATTCTTAAAAAGGAAATACTTTTCATTGGAATAGCTTGCTTACAGGTCAGAGTCAGTTCATCATCATCATGGTAGAACATAGTGGCATGCAGGCAGACATGGTACTGTAGACAAGTATTTGAGAGTCTTATATCTTGAGGCAACAGGAAGTGGACTGAGACCCTGGGCAGTATCTTGAGCTTATATGAGACCAAAAAGCTTGCTTCCACATTAACATACTTCCACCAACAAGACTATACCATTCCAATAAGACCACACCTCCTAATAATGATACTCCCTTTGGGGGCCATTTTCTTTCAAACCCCACATTGCCATAAAACATATTGCAGGAAAGGTTGTAGATCAAGGTTTGTGGCTGGGTTTATGTTCACCTTTCTCTTTTGGTAGCCTGTAGGGTCCCGAAGAGACTCACCAAGGAGACTAGATAAAGAGGGGGTAGAGGCTCCATGTAGGCACCAGGTCTACTTCTCCACATTCAATGAATTGTGGAGATATTGCCTTTAGCAGTGAGGCCCTACTGTCAGTTGGTAGAGGGCAGCTCTTTGCCTTAGCATCGGCCTAGCTTGTTTGAGAATTTTCAAGGGAAGCCCCCCCCCCCCCACCAACAATGTATTCAACTGAGTCTTGCCATTGAAAACCTTTTCTGGCTATGAGAGATGGCTAGTTCAGACTCTATATTTCTTCTTAGTAGGAGTCCTCATTAGAATCACCTTCATAGATTCCACAAAGTTTCCATTGCTCTAGGTTTCCATACCATCTCCCAAGTGCCCCCTGCCAATTCTAGCTATCTCTTCACACTCTTTACTTCCATCCAATATTCCCACCACACCTGATCCCTTCCACTCCCATCCATCTGTAAAATCTGTTCTATCCTTCTAAGGGAGCTCTGTGCATCCTCTTTAGACCTTTTCTCTTTACTTAAGCACTCTGGGACTACAGATTATAGTATGTAGTTATTATATATATTATTGCACACATGCACACACACTATATATATATGTGTATATGGGAGAGTTTGTTTATCATTCACTTAATGGCTAATATCTACTTATAGGCGAATACATGCTTGAATTTCTTGGTCTTGTTTACCTTATTCAGGGTGATTTTTTTCCAAGTTCCATCCACTTGCTTGCAAATTTCATGATTTTTTTTTTAAACAGCTGAGTGATAATTCATTGTGTAACTGTACCACATTTTCTTTCTTTTTCTTTTGAGGGACATCTAAGTTGTTTATAGTTTCTGGCTATTATAAATAAACTCACAATGAACATGGTTGAGAAGTGTCCTTATAATAGGATGGAGTGTCTATTGGGAATATGCCCATGAATGGTATAGTCTGGTCTTGAGGAAGATAGATTTCCAATATTCTGAAGAAGCACCATACTGATTCCCATAGTGACTATGCAAGTTTGTACTTTCATTTGCCATGGAGGAGTGTTCTCTTTACTCCACATCTTTGCCAGCATGAGATGTCACTTGTGTTATTGATCTTAGCTATTCTGACAGGTCTAAGATGGAATCTCAGAGTTTTGATGTGTATTTCCCTTATAGCTAAGGAAGTTGAATGTTTCTTCGTTTCTCAGCCATTTGCAACTATTCTATTGAGAATTCTATTTATATTTGTATTTCGTTTTTTAATTGGATTGTTTAATTTCTTTGGTGTATAGACTCTTGAGTTTTTTTTTTATATATTTTGGATATTAGTCTCCTATTAGATAAAGAGTAAACTATGAGTAAAATATTAGATAAAGAGTAAAATATTGGTAAATTGTATGTTTCCAAACAGTTTGCCCTGAGGTCATTAGAGTGGGAGAGCTGTTCTTACCCTTCATCACCCTCATCAACTGCAGAACTCCTAAGAACGGCCTCTATACCATCCCTGGGCAACAGTAGACAGTCCTGAAAGAGTAGAAGTGAAGGAAATGACCCTGAGAACATGAAAGAAAAAAAAGTGGCCCTTCCCTTTGCTCATCACTGCAAGGGGTAAACTAGTCATGGCAGTACAGTAGAGGTCATCCTGGTGGTGAGGACAAGGAAGAGGTGATGTGCTGACCAATCTGCAACTACACAGGCTCAGAACCAGGGTTATGAATTGGCCCACCTCAACATCTGCCACATCTGTAATATGCTGGAGCACGAGGGGACTGATTCTGCAGACTCGAAGCTTCAGGATATTTATGACACTGAGTAACAACAGACTAACCAAGAGGAGTTCCAGTGAGGACCCAGCATTGGCAGTTTGGCAGAAACCAGAGACCTTGAACCCTGTCAATGACTCTTTGCAAGAAACATTTGCAAACAAAGATCCATGGATAAAAGGGTTTACTGTGCAACACCACAGTTTCCACAAAGAGACTGATTTTTCTTTTTTTCTTCTTTGTTTTTTTTTCTTAAATTTTATTTTATTTTTGTGGAGAGGTAGCAAGGGCCAAGGACAGATACAGTGAGACAGGGAAATGAACAAAATGAAGATGCATTCTGTAAAAGACATGAAAAATGAATAAAAAAAGTTAAAAAATAAATAGAATGGAAATATGAACAAATGAGGAACTCACACAATACAGTTTGAAGATTTGCTTTGTGATTGCCTATCATTAGTTTGCATATGTTTACAATTATATGTATATAGGTAATAAATGTCTACATTCTGGTGCTTCTAAATTTTACTCATGTTTTCAGTAAATGGGAGATGTATTACGAGTCATATAATTACAGTTTAAGTGCATAAATATGCATTTATCTACTGATTCATTGTTCTAAAATTTATATTTTGTAAGTATGTATTCTTCTAACTCTAATGTTATTAAGGAAATACACTCAGAATTTATCTCACTTTTAGAACTAAAAGAATCAGGTTTGTTAAATTTAATAAAAGTTAGCATTTTATAAAAGAGAGCTCTAACAGAGGGTAGATTGTCAGACTCATAGTCACATCTGACTTTATAAAACAACATACATTCAGGATCTTTGACCATTGGTGGAGAGTAGATACTGACTATGCATACTTAGATGACTGTTAATACTGAACAGAAAAACAAGAATCTCTCTAGGTCTTTACTTCCGGAAAATCCAAACAAAAAATATTTGAGCTTTATGGATCATAGTTGATGCTGCTTTTGTAACTAGGAGTCTGGATTGCTAGCTGTATTTATATTTCATGTGCTGTAAAACTGTTATGTTAGGCTTTTCTATATAGCTACTATAGAAATTGTAACTTTTTATGGAAACAAGCATCAAGGTTATTAGAATAAGCTAATTTAATGAACACATATACTATCTTATTACAAAACGTCTGTTCCTGTTTTCTAGGCTACTTCTTTGTCTAATTAATAGTGTCCTTTGCCTTACAGAAGCTTTTCAGTTTTATCAGGTGCCATTTATTAATTATTGATCCTGATGCCTGTGTTATTGGTGTTCTGTTCAGAAAGGCATACATGTTCAAGGCTATTCCCAACCTTCTCTTCTATCAGGTTCAATGTATCTGCTTTTATGGTGAAATCTTTGATCTGCTTGGGCTTGAGTTTTGTCCAGGGTGATAAATATAGATCTGTTTGCATTCTTCTACATGCAGGCATCAATTTGATCATTACCATTTGTTGAAAATGCTTCATTTTTTCATTCTGTAATTCTGGATACTTTATCAAAAATCAGATGTCCAAAGGATTTATGTCTGGGTCTTCCATTAAATTCCACTGATCAATGTGTTTTTGTGCCAATAACATGGTTTTTATTACTATAGCTCTGTAGTACAACTTGGAATTAGGGCTGATAATAGCCCCTGAAACTCTTGCATTGTTCAGGATTGTTTTAGCTATTCTGAGTTTCTTGCTTTTCCATATAAAGTTCAGAATTTTTCTTTCAAGGTCTGTAAATGATTGTATTGGAATTTTGATAGGTATTTCATTGACCTTGTAGATTGTTTTTTGTAGGATAGCTATTTTTTCTGTCTATATCTTACTGGTCAATGAGCACGGGAGAGCTTTCCATCTTCTGACAGTTTCTTCAATTTCTTCCTTCAAAGACTTGAAGTTTTTCTTTAATCTTACAAGTCTTTTTTTTTTTTTTTTTTGCTTAGAGTTACTCATGATATTTTATAATGTAAAATGTATTGTTTTCATGATTCTTTTCTTAGTCTGCCATTAGTATATATGAGAGCTACTGACTTTATAGTATTAGTGTTGTATTCAGCCACTTTGCTGAAATTAGCTTTGTTTATTAGCTATAGGAGTTCCCTGGTAGAATTTTAAGGCACTATGTATGCTATCACATCATCAGCAAATAAGGATGCTTTGAATTCTTTCTTTCCAGTTTGTATTCCCTTGATCTCTTCCAGTTGTATAGCTAAGTACTATACTGAATAGATATAGAGATAATGGAAACCTTGTCTTGTTTCTGATTTTGTTGGAATTGCTTTGAGTTTCTCTCCATTTAATTTCATTGGTTTGCTGCAAATTGGCTTTATTATGTTGAAAAATGTCCCCTGTATCCCTACTCTCTCTAGTACTTTTATAGTGAAGGCATACTAGATTTTGACAGTGATCTTTCTGCATCTGAGATAATACATGTGTATTTCATATCATAATGTATGTGCATGAATGTGTGTTTCCATTCTTTTGGTTTTACTAGTCTGAGATTATTTATTTCCTGTGTTTTCATGGGAGTAATTAACCACTTTATGTTGGAGTTTGCCTTAAATTTGACTTTTTCATGGGGTATCTTATTTTCTTTGTCTATGGTGTATAGTCAGAAGTTTCTGACCTGTCCAGGCCTGCAGTCTGGAGGAATCTTCTCACCCATGGTCCGGCTGCTACCTATAAAACAATTACACAAAGGCTTATACTAATTACAAATTGGCCTATGATTTGGGCTTATTTCTTATTAGCTGTTACCACTTAACTCATTTTTATTAACCTATGTTTATGTGTTGACGTGTGGCTTGTAGCTTATCTGTACTTTTACATATTGCCTTCTCTGAGTGGCAGTTCTAAGCTTCTCACTCTGACTTCAACCTCTTCCTTTATCTATGCTTGGAATTCCCTCATGCCTTTAAGCTGCTTTGTTATAGGTCAAAACAGTCCCTTCATTATCCAATGTTAATTCACAGAAAGACATCCCACATCAATTGTGACTGAAAATTTTGCTGGGTATATTGGACTTGGCTAGTATCCATGGTCCTTTGGAGTCTATAGCACATCTGTTTTTCTGGCTTCTAGAGTCTCCATCGAAAAGTCAGTTGTCATTCTTATGAGTCTGCCTTTATTTGTTGCTTGGTCTCTTTTTCTCTTGAAGCTTTTAATGTTCTTATTTTGTTCTTTTTGTTTAGTTTTTTGATTACTATGTGATAAGAGGACTTTCTTTTCTGGTCCAATCTGTATGTTTCATGTACCTTTATAGCTATCTTATCTTTAAGTTAGGAAATTTTTTTCTATGATTTCTTGAAGACATTTTCTGGGCTCTTGAGATGGATTTTTTTTCCTCCTTCCTCGATACCTATTACTCTTAAGTTTTGTCTTTTTCATAGTGTTTCAGATTTCCTGGATTTTTAGTGTCAAGGTTGTTTTGGATTAACATTTTCTTTGACTAACATTTTCTTGGATTAGTAGGGCTGGAGTTGAGGTCTAGGACAAATCAACTCGGTAGAGAAGGAAGATTAGAAGAGAAAGATCTCGGGGATTCACAGGGAATGAGAGCAGGGGAATAGGAAAGACTGTTTGCTGCAGAGCTGTGCATGAAACTTGGTGATTGCATCTGAGAAGAACAGCAAGAGAGAAGAAGGTTTGCAGGCACCCCACCTGATTTTCTGGTAGGCATAACCTGTGGTTTAGACAGGGTACCTGCTGATATTGGAGGCTGGAATATAGTGACAAGTAGGGGGAGGGAGGTTAGAAGGAGATGGTCTGTGTAATCCATAGAAGATGTCTGTGTTTGGTGGGGGAAGGCTGCTGTTAGTAATCTGGTACAGCACTAGGGAGGAGACTGAGGGTTTGGGTCTAGGGTAACAGAGAGAGAGAAGAAGGTCTGTAGGTAGCCTACTGGATTATCTTAGTTAGGGTTTCTATTGCATGAGGAAACACTATGACCAGGGCAAAACTTGAAAAGAAAACATTTAATTGGGGTGGCGGCTTACAGTTTCAGATATTCAGTCCAATTATGATCATGACAGGGAACATGTCAGCATACAGGCAGACATGTTGCTGGAGCTTAGAGTCATATTTTTGACTTTGAGTCAACAGGAAGTTGCCTGTCACACTGAGTAAAGCTTGAGAAGAGAGACCTCAAAGCCCACCCCCACAGAGACACTTTTCAACAGATGGTGTGGCCCATATTAAAGTCCTCCATCCTCAAGGTCATCTAGCCTCTTCCAACAAGACCACACTTCCTATAACAATGCCACCCCTTCTAACAGTGCCACTTCTCATGAATTTATAGGCGCCAAATACATTGAAAATATGACACTAATTTTCTGTGGTTGAGCATGGGGTGCCTGCTGGAGTTGGGGGCTGAGATGCAGCAATGAGTATCTGGAGGGAGATTAGGAGGTGTGGTAATAGTCTGATTATTAAACCTATAATACTAATTTATTGTACTGACTTTTAGTGCTATCACATCTTTATCTACATGAAAAACTGGTGACACGGGGGTTAGAGAGAAGAATAAGGGGTTAAGAGCACTTACTTTCCCAGAAGACCAGAGTTCAGTTACTAACATCCATGTCAAGAGGCTCATAAACGTCTATAATGCCACATGAACTGATACCCTCTTCTGGGCATCCACATATGCATGTCATACACTTATACTAACATACACATATACACATAAATAAATAAATCTTAAAAGAATGGTGATGAGGGAGAATGAGTTTATTTAATTGTGTACATGTGGTATTTGGGTATGATTTATCTGTTACTGCATAAGAACTTATCCCAAACCACTCTATCTTCAGACAATAATAATTTTATATATTCTACTTATTGGTCCTTTTTGAATTTAGGCAGGTGGGTGGGCAATTCCTCTGTTAACTAAATGTCCTCAATGTTCTGCAGCTAGTGCCTTGGCTGCTCTGGAGACTTTCCTAAGGTGTCTGTGGCCCTATTGAGCAAACTAGGATGCATTGCTCACTTTATCCTTTCTCTTTGGAGTGGCACCTTACCTTTCAAGTTGATTTCTTTATTACAGTAGCTCCTGGGATAATAGTGGAAGCTGTCAGTTACAAAGCCTGGCCCCAGGAACTGACACAGAGTGACTCTGACACATGGTATGGGGCAAAGTAACCACAGACTATTTAAAAGTCAAGAATATTATTCTATCATTACAATAGGGACTTATCAGAGAATGTTATGCTATGTTTAGCTTGAAGCAGATCCATTAAAGAAAGAAACTTTTAGCACAGAAGCCACAAACACAATTTGGTTGGAGTTTAAGTTTATATTTTTTTCTCTTGTTTCAAGGATGAGGGAATTACAGTGTGATAGAAGACAGATACACACTGCATTCTTAAAGACACTTCAAGACAAGAAACATAATAATCTCTAATGAGTATTGACTTTTCTACAACATTACTTTCAAACACAGCCTTTTGTTCCTGGCCTTGAAGATAGTCCTAAACTTTAATTCTTGGTAACAGAGGCTAGTTCATGCTTAAAAATGGGTAAGAATTATGATCCTTTACTGCTAACTCTGTTTCAGAGTAGAACAGAAATACAAGAAGATATGTACACAGTAAGTAGGTACATCCCTTCCCTACATCCCTTCTGTCTGAGAAAAGAATCCCTAACCTCAGGATGATAGAAGCCCCTGCAGGGGAAACTATCTACCATATTGGAGGCAGGCTCACTGTTTTACATTTCTAGTTACATAAGCACAGAATAATGTATTGCCATAGAAAGATACTTCCTCTTCTCTAGGAGACTTGTGAACCATACTGAAAATTTGTATTCCAGGACCTAAAATTGTTGCTTTAGTAGTTTAGAGAGAGTTATTTATCTGAGTTTCCCATTTAAGTATATTTATGGTTTTTATGTGGGCAGGTCTGGCAATGGCTACCACATGGAGGGAAAGATATTAAAAAGAGTCTGTCTGTCTTCTTGGAAAGAAAAAAGGGAAAATGCAGGAAAAAAAGAATCCACTAACATAGAATTCACTCCTGCCAAGCATATGTAAATATCTTTTATTATGCAGAAGGGGCAAATTACAGCATGTATGTGGAAATGTTCTGACAAATGGACCTTAGTCTTTGCAAGTATTTGGTTTCTGTTTTTCAAATCATGGATTCTGAATATCCTGAGTGAAGTTTGTGACAAAAACGCGACTTTTATTTAGAGGGCTTGATTTGTGTGTTTTCTGTAATCCTTCATTTCAGGAATTAATTTTTGAAATAATGAGTATTATCATCTCATTTAAATACTGAGTTTTACTATACTAAAGGAGAAATACTGTTGGAAAAAACACAATTAACTGTCAGCAATTAACTAGAATTATATACTGGGATTTGGTTACAGTTACCAATCAATATCACATGTTCTCTTTGAAAGTAACAAAGTATGACTTACGAGCTTTCTGCATCAATTGCTGACTTAGTTTGTGCTTTTATTACTGTGAAGAGATAGAATGACCATAGCAACTCGTATAAAGAGAACATTTAATTGAGTGAGGGTGGCTTGCTTACTGTTTCAGCCATTCAGTCCATTATGA
Source organism: Phyllotis vaccarum (assembly GCA_033318265.1). Taxonomy (NCBI): domain Eukaryota; kingdom Metazoa; phylum Chordata; class Mammalia; order Rodentia; family Cricetidae; genus Phyllotis; species Phyllotis vaccarum. Next base: position 76,326,239 of record JARWLC010000007.1, on the reverse strand, counting down.
ATATGACAGGGAACATGGCAGTGTGCAGGCAAACACGGTGCTGGAGCTGAGACTGCTACATCTTGCAGCCAACAGGAAGTTGACTGACTATCACAGTGAGGGAAGCTTGAGAACAAGAGATCTCAAAGCCCACTCCCACAGTGATATACTATAAAGATTCGTCATTCTAATCAATTTAATAAAACAATGATTGGCCAGTAGCCAGGCAGGTAGTATGGGTAGGGCAACCAAAATGAGAACACTAGGAAGAAGGATGAAGTCAGGAGTCACTAGCCTGACTCAGAGGGAGCAGGAGATGAAAATGCCATGCTAATAAAGGTACTACCACTTGCCAAAGCATACATAGAAATATGGGTTAATTAAGATGTATGAACTAGTCAGTAACAAGCCTAAGATATTGGCCTTTTTATAAGTGATATTATGCCTTCAAGTCAATTATTTGGTAAGTGGCTGTCAGGTATTTGGGAATAGGCAGGCAGGAGAGAAATGTCCAATTACAACATACTTCCTCCAACGAGGCTACACCTCCTAATAGAGAGACTCCCTTTGGGGGCCATTTTCTTTTAAACTACCAAAACTGTCTTGCAACATTTAAGGGAATAATTAATTGAAGTCAGTTGCCAAACTTGAATATTTATCTAGAGGCAAAGCAATCATTTGAATCCTCTTGAACAATTACGAAGCTTTTTACTCATCATGAAGCAACACAGTCTTTAATTTGAAAAGATAGCTTAGACTACTTACCACTGTGCTGGAGGTATGAGCTTTGCAATTGTACTTTGAAGTCATCAAAGTGCCTTTACTATGTTCAGTTCTGCCCTAAACTACTCTGTGCTGTGGGAAACAGCATTTTGTTTTCTGACTGTTCCTTACCTTGAGAGATACCACTTTATTATTATTATTATTATTCATTCTCTGTGAATTTCACTTATGCACAGAGTGTATTTTAACACTCATACCTCCTCCCAATTCTGCAGCACCCCTTTTCCCATCTCATGATGTTGTGGGAATCCATTCTACTAGCAACTTTTGATTCTGTTTTTTTAGAAGGAGGATCAATCTGCACCTGGGTGGATATGTGAACAGCCCCATCCATCTGGCAGTATCCACACAACACAGACTGAAGAATGACTTATAACTGGGTATAGAAAGGGTGTCACCCTATAAATTCTTGGTTAAATTAGGGCTTGTTTTAGTTTATATCTCCATGGATGTGATAAACTACCCTTACAGAAAGCATCTTAATGGAAGGTAGGTTTTCTTTGACTTAGAATCTCTGGTTATAGTCTACTATTGTAAGAGTTAAGCCAAGAACTTAGCAGCTAATCATAGTACATCCACAGTCAGGAGAAGAGAGATATAATGCATTCATCTTTGCTTATTTCCTCCTCTTTTATACAGTTTAGAAGCCCAATACATAGGGAATGGTGCTCCCACATGGACTGAGTTTTCCCACATCAATCAACAATAAAGACCAATGAACATAGTTATATCCACAGGCCAACCAGATATGAACAATTCCTCGTTTAACACTATTTTCTGTGGTGGGATTCAGGTGTCAGCTGATAAGGTTGGAAGATGCCTATCCAGGGTCCTGGGCTCCAGAAGGGGGAGTGGCTAACCCTATTCATAAGGGGCTGCTGGGATCTTGGAAAGCCCTGTTTCCTGGTTCCAGACTGCTAGAGAGACCGATTCAGCATCCATCAACCCCACATGGATAATTCAGTCCCTGTTCAGGCGCCTACATAAGCTGTTTACCTGTATCAGGTAACCTGTGTTGGGTTATATTTTAATAAATATTAAGGTTGGATTGGTGGATTTAGGAGAATTTCTGCCATCATCTGGTGACCAAACATGGGGCCTCTGCCCATGAGTATAGGGGGGTCTATCCTACAGGACAGGCAGTTATAGAGAGATCTCACCGTACTTTGAAAAGAGATGCTTTATAAACAGAAGAGAGAAATGAGAAAATCCTACAGGACAGGCAGTTATAGAGAGATCTCACTGTACTTTGAAAGAGATGCTTTATAAACAGAAGAGAGAAATGAGAAAACGCAGGGAGAGGTTGCATAGTGCTTTATTGACTTTGAATTTTCTTAACGCTGATGAAAAGGGAATATCAGCTGCTGAGAGACATTGGGTAATAGAGAAATCTTCTGAGATAAACCAACCCATCTACTTCAAGGATGTGTTGACTTCAGAATGGAAGGCAGGATATGTGTTTTGATGGGGTAGGGGTTTTTGCTTTTGTTTCAACAGGAAAAGAAAAGATATGGGTACTGACAAAATTAATAAAGGTCTGCTTTGTAAAGGAGTCCCTTCCTGAGGAGGAGAAGTAATTGCTCATCCCTGAAATGACAAATGGTTACTTGGTAAAGAAAACACATTTAACAAGACTGGGACAGGGTCTCAATTTTGTCTTTACAGGAAAATGGATACAATTGTCTTTAAGACATTGACTGGACATTGAATGATTAATCACCTGCAATGGAAGAGAGATTGATGGTGAAGGAATATAAACAAGGGACTATGAGACCAACTGATATAAATATGCACTACTGGGTAATCTCAATTCTCACTGCTTTGCATCTTACATCTACACCTCAAAAAAAAAGTGGTCCTGATTTGACTATTAATAGGGCTGGATTTGGAGTGGGAACAAGTGGCTTTCTCCCTCTCTAAACCCAAGCATATTGGTAGAGAAAATGTAAGAAATTCTGTCTCATATCAGAAAAGCCACATGGTGTATTTAAGAGAATTTCTGCCATCAATTTTCTCAGGTGATCCTTGGCTGTGTCAGGTTGATAATTAAAAGCCAACCATCACAGGACTGTGGAAGTACATGGACACACTATTAAAATCCAGCCTCAGAATTTATCAGGTACCAGATGGAGGAAATATGCAATTCCTTTATCTGCCTCTCATTGCAATGTTGATGATTCTGCCCACTTGTCACTTCTTCTTCCTATGTATGGCAAGAGTGGATGAAGAGGGGTCTCCTGGCTATGGCAGTGCCTTCAGTTCATCTCAGAGAAGACATTAAGGTGGGGTGGGTGGGGAGGGGGAAAGGGAGAGAGAGACTTAGACCGACCAATAGCAGACTTTTCAACAGCAACAATAGATCCTGGCAAAGGTGGAAATAAGTTTTTCCACTCTTGACACTGTGTGCAGTGTCCTGGAGAAACATGAACTTGTGTCTGTTTACCATGGACAGAGAAATAATAACAGACAACAAGTGGTCCTGTCCAAGGAAAACCTGGTGAATCAATGAATTTATAGGTGTACTTACAGGTATCAAGATGAGTCAAAAGCAGATACATCACTAAAACATCTTAGCATTGTTATAGAATTAGTCAAATATTATCAGTCTTGAACCTTATTGAGTATGGGCCCACTCCTGAAACAGCACTCATTAGCTCAAAAAAAGCAAAAAGCAAAACAAAAAACCCAAACAAACAAAAAACAAAACCAACCAACCAAACAAACAAAATCTAAAATGCTTTTTTGTTCTGGCTAGAGGCATGATATTATAAATTTTCCCCAATGTCATAAGATTGCAACCTAAATTAAATCAGGCATACCCTATATTTTGAGTTTCACTTAAAATAAAATAAAAGAGGAGAACTCTTTTTGGGTTCCCCATTAGAAATTCTGGGATTTTTCAGCTTTTCTTTGAGCTCTTCTTTTTAGATTAGATATCAGTAGCCTGCCTGATGTAATAATTTCCCATGCATTGTGCATTTCTGGAGCTAAGGTGACTAATTTTCTTTCAGGCTGTAATGAACCTTAGTTCTCAACTCGATGCTCCTGGAAAAAAAGAACCCCAGTTGAAGAAATGCTTTCATTAGATTGGCCTGTGGACTTGTCTTTAGGGCATTTTCTTGCTTCCACATTTATGTGAGAGAGTTTGGCCCACAGTGGCTGGTATTTGCCCCTAGGCAATTGAGTCAGGCCTATATAAGAAAAGTAGCTAAATATGAGTTTAGGAACAACATTACTCAGGTTTCTTCCTTGGTTATTTCTGTTCTTGCCTTGAGTTACTGCCTCAGCTTCCCTAGATGATGGACTTGTGAGATGAAATAAATCCTATCTTTCCCAACTTGCTTTTGATCATAATATTTATCACTGCAACAGACTGCAAATGTGGGCACAGGCATTCTTTGAGACTTGTTCTGAGTAAGCCATATTGCATGTACTTATCATGGTTTTAAAGACATATAAAGTTAGAAACAAAGAGTGGCTAAATCAATGAGAAACCTGTTTGGCTGGAACTTCCGGCTCAGTCCTGCTTGATCTGGAAAAGCCCCATTTCTCTCTTCAAACCCCACCCTCTCAGAGAATTTCCAACAGAGGGCCTAAAAAGCCCAGTTCTGCATTCTTGGCAGCTGTGGTAGGCAGCTCCTCCCCTGAAGTTGCCAGTAGACCAAGACCTGCCTAAAGTGCATAATTTTGACCATACTTGGGCATACTCCTTGCCTACACAGTGTACATAAGATCTCTGCTTTAGTTTGGTCAAATGACTTCTTTGGCCAGATCTCTGGGGTTGGAGAACTCACTTGGGAGTTGCTTTGCTCAAGCAAACCTCTTCTTTTGCATTTTCAATTTGGCTTGATCTGATTTGGCTTACTACATAGGTGCAGAAATCTATTATTGAGTTATAGAAAACCTATTTAAATCAAGGTGTTTAAATTTGCCTATTTAGATTGAAAAATTTTGGAGGTCTCTTCCCCTGGACATTATTTAATTTCAGAAGTAGTAGTGAAAGTTGGAGAGTCTAAGTAATAGAAAAAAATTTAAGTTTCAAGCACAAGATTGCAGAGAAGCATATAGGAGAGAGTGGCCAGGTTTCTTTTCTTTTCTATTCTTTTTTTAACTTTCTTTTTTTTGTGTGTGTCTTTCAGAACATGCATCTTGATCTCATTCATTTCCCCATCTCTTCACATCCAGCCTCCACTCCTGAAACCTCCTCCAAATAAAACAAAATTTAAGAAAAAAAAGGAAAAATTAAAAATCTCATCATGGAAGCTGTAGTGTGGCACAGAGAATCAGGCAGTGAACCGCTTTATGGGGATATTTTGTAATATAATAAAAACATTTGGAGATATCAGAGGGATCTACCCACAGTCAGTCTAGGAAGATCAGACAGTGGTAACTCACACCTTTAATCCCAGCACAGGGAGTATCCCGGGAGTGGTGACCTATGCCCTTAATCCAATCTGAGTTTGAGGTCATCTTAGTTCACAGAAGGAGTTCCAGGCTCTCAGGCAGGCAGTGGTGGGGCCACACCTTAACTGATGAAGAGAGTAATTTAAGGCAAGTGTAGAAAGACAGAAGGTTGAAAGAAGCCAGGAGAGCGAGGCTGAGAAAGCTGGAAGACAGCTGGGTAAGATCTGACTGTGGTGTTTACTCTCTCTAATATCTCCAACTTTCCCAAACATCTGACCTTGAGTTTTCTTTATTTGTGCAACACCACTTTGTGTGGATTTCTTTCCTTGTACATGTTCATTGCAAAGAGTCATTTGCCTGGTCCAAGGCCTTTGGTTTGGAGTATACTATCAATGCTGGGCACTCACTATGACCCTTCTTGGATATCCTGTTGTTGCCCCATTTTGTAGAGATCCTGCAGCTTTGTGTCTGCAGGTCAGGCTCCTTCATGTACTCCAGCAGATCAGGGTAGATGTTGAGTCAGGCCAAGTCATGACCTTAGTCCTCGGCCTGGGCAGCAGCAGAGTTGATCAGCTCATCATTTCTTCCCTGCTCTCACCACAAGGATGAGCTCTTCAGCCTTGCCCTGGTTAATTCACCCCTTGCAGCAATGAACATTCTCCTGCCTTCACATCCTCAGGTTCAGCTTTCTTTTTCTCAACTATATCATCAGAGCCAGCTCCACTGTGTTGTCCAGAGCTGCAGTTGGTGAAGCACAGGGACAGTCCTCCTGTTCCCACGATCCCAGGGCCAATTCCTTCACCTTCCCAATGTCAGTGGGGGTTGGGAGGTAGAAGAAAGGGAATTTCTCCTCTACCCATGCTGCCACATGTCAGATTGAGTAATGGGGGCATTCTGGTCCCACCCTGTTCAAAGTTTTCTTTTGTGATGGTTCACCCATACCTCTGCCAATAGGGCTGGTTCTATTCTGTTGCCCAGGTTAGGTGCACAGAGTGGCCAGGTTTTTTATACAGGGACTACAGGCTTTATACAAAGACCTACAGTTTAAAGGGCATAGAGAAGGACAAAGAGAAAGTCTTAGTATTTTCAGACAAGATAAGTCTTATCAACCAAAGAGTTGTTTTGAGCTTCTCTTCCAGAGGACTGAGATTTGATTCTCAGCACCCTCATGGTGGCTCACAGCTGTCTGTAACTACAGTTCCAGAGATCTAATGCCATTTTATGCCTCTGTGAATCTCAGGTGTGCACATGGTACTCAGATACGCATGCAGGCAAAACACCCACACATGTTAAATAAAATAACAATAATAAAAATTAAAACAACGTGAGCCTCTGACAAGAAAACAGAGACTAGAGAAATGAAAAAGACTTAAGTGTGAAGAGCAAGGGCAGAGAGGCAAGCGGCAGTCAAGGCAACCTCCCAGATGATGTACCCAGATAGATCCACCAAAGAGAAATGTCGGTGGTGGCAGCCTAGAGGCTCGGCACTGCCCCTAGTGGCTGGAGAAATTCTTTGTCGTTGAGATATCTAAGAGAAACCGGATGGCTTCACTACAGGACCTAATTTTAGGACAAGTGCGAGTGAATTAGTGAGTTCATTAAGTATTTAGACAGAGTAACAGATAGTAAAGGAGCAACGCACAACGATGACATGGAGAGCTGTGTATAATTGTTTGTAGTAGCTATATATATGATTTTGTAGTTTTCTGGTTTATACGAATTAGAAGACATAATTTCTGGTTTATAACTATCAAAGATTTTCTCCCAGTATGTAGGCCACCTCCTCACTTGATTGACAGCTTGTGTTGCTGTGCACAAACCTTTTAACTTTATGAAGCCCCATTTGGTCCTATTTCCTGAAGGGCCTGAGTTCTATTTAGGAAGTTTATATGTTGTTTGGTCCTATCTCTGATCTCAAGAACCAGGGTTTACAGGGTGTTGGGGAAATGTATAGTGAGGCATGCCCAACCCCCTAACTATATGGTTCATTGTTCAAAGAGTGTCCAGTGGTGCCCAGGTACAGGTGAATTGTGTCTAATCCCATCTCTAGTCAAAAAGCACACATGGCAGCAGAGGTATGTACCAATGAAGCTTCAGTGGGCTAGGAGATCAGCTGATGTGTCATGGACCTGGCCTGACTAAGTGCAAAACTTTATGTAAGAGGCAGGAATCTGGAAACTGCATACTTGTTAGGGCCCAATGAGTATAGCCTGGTGCTGGTTGGGAAGCCTGATGATATTAAAAACAAAATATTTGTGTGTGTGTGTGTGTGTGTGTGTGTGTGTGTGTGTGTGTGTGTGTGTGTGTGTGTGAGTGTGTGTGTGGTAATTTAGAGGACAACTTGCAGAAGTCAGCCCTCCCCTTCCACCATTTAGATGACAGGGACTGAACTCAGGTCACCAGGATTTCCGGTTGGAACCCTTTCTTACCCAAGACATCTTGCTGCCACCGATGATACTTTTGATTAACAGAAGTTTTTCATTTTAACATAATTGAATTTATCAGGAATAACCTTTTTATTTTTGTTCCTCAAGAACTGGTTAGTTTACCTAAGAGGATGGATGCTGAGAAGAAGGGACATTAAATACTCTCCTCTTTCTTGATATCAGAAGGGAAGCTTTCAGAATTTCACTGTTGCATGAGATGTGTGCTGTATGAGGTTAAGATTCCTGGGGAGGTCCTTCATCCAGCATCACTGTGATAGCAAGGATGATACCAAGCAATGTGTAGTTTAGGGAAACACTCAAACATGGGGAAACATTGATCCAAAGATCTACATTTTGTACCTGAAGCCCAGAAATCAACAGCTAATAACTGAGCACAGAAAAAGTCTCTTCACTGACGTTGTTAAAGTGATCTCCAGTCAATAAATATTCTCCTTCACTTGGTTCCTAATCTCCATCACAATTTGCCCAGTTCTGGGAAAAAGTTCTTTTTTACTTCTCATTTTCCACCCCTGTGTAAGCCAAGCATAGGTTCATTCACATTTACAAAGTACTGCAAGTACATTCCTGGAATGGAATTAATATATTAAAACTTTTGATAGTAACTAGAGACTACACTTGAGGGAACTCATGGAATTGTGCTTCATGCTTTTAGACTATTGGTATTAAAATGCTGGCCAACTGTGTTCTGTCAGTATGTCTCTTACATTTGAATGGGGTCCCAACTTGGAGGCAATGGCTATAAGAAATAAATTCTGAAATGGCTCAGAAAGAGCATTAACTTGCATTTCTTATGCCTGCTTTTCTTTGACCTGTTTTTTTTTGGGCCCCGACTAGTCCACAAATCCTTGATTCCACTTGATACTTGGATATTGAGCACTAAAGTATTGCTTGCAAAGTTTTTGTTTTCTCAGGGTGAGGGAAGGGCTAGTACATCTTAAGTCTGGGTTTCATTCTTTTCTATACTTCCTGTGTAACTTAACACTTCATCTGTGGTCAGAGACTGATGGAAGAGAATCAGAGATCTCTTTTGTATATATGTCACTGTGCTTCTCATAGGCAACATCCCGATGGAATTTGAGCAGTGCTTAAGTGAAAACAGGCCATTCCCAGTGCTTGAGATGGATCTGGGAGAATACATGTATTCATATTTTTACCTCTATACCCTTCCTCAATTTAGAAACAAGTAAGTTTTCCCTCACATATGCTGTCATGCTTCTTTTACTAATCTATGGAACTGAAATATCTGCTTTTTTAGAGTTTGTGAGGATGATTGCATACTTGTGGAGTAGATACTGTTTTAAATTTCTAATATCTTCTGTGTTTCTTCACTAACATTATATAATATATATGTGTGTATATGTATGTGTGTGTATATACACATATATTTCCCAATATTGCTGAGTAGAAGTGAGATTCAGTCTTAGACATTAGAAGGTAGCTTAAAGATATCACTTAGACAAAGTCATCCCCCTATGTTCCCTAAACAGAAATGGATATTATGGGAATCTGATAAAGGAGATGGGACACAGAGATTTCTTTAGAAAAACAGCTCTTAATTATATTAGCAGTCTTATCTGAACTCCTGTCCAAATGGCCATGCAAGCAATACAGTAAAATAGAGCTTTTTATATGATTTTTGATTCGTTGTCTCCCACATATGTGCACACATAATTTCATTGGTTGTTTTAAAACATTAAGGTAGAATTCTAAGGGCTGTCTGGATTTGGAAGAAGGGAAGGTCACTAAGATAATGTCACAAGGTCTCACAGAAATATTTTGGCAGAGACCAAAGTACATAGTGGACTCTGCTCATCAAAGTCTTTGGGAAAGCTCACATATACACACAGACAAAAATGAGTTTTAAGAGGGAAGTGGTGAAAGTTCATCTTCATGTACATTGAAAGACATTGATTATTTTGATTTTGTTTTTCCCTGGCTCTTAGGTGCCTACCATATGGGTTCAAAGGTAGCTTAATAACATCACCTAGTAAATAGTCTTCCTGGGCCATTTCTGTTAAAATAGGGAAAAATTTGTCTCTATTTCTGTGGTCTTCTGAGTGGATGGATATGAACCACTGGCAACTGTCCTCCATATGATGTAGCTGGATTCTGCTTATGAGGGAGAATGAGGCATACCCTCAGACAGCATAGAACCTAAGAGGAAGGGTTTCAATGGTAACAGATTTATTTGTGCTTAATATTGGTACCTCTCCTTCTCTTCAAACTATCATAAATTTACACATTGAGTTTGTCCCTCCTACTTTAGTTATTTTTGTGTTCTTTGAAGTTGAAAATGTCTTAAATTAGGAGCAGCAACAAGTACAATGAAGATTTTATAAAAATCGAATGGCAATCCTTTTGTTACGTATGTTATCTCGAATTTTTTACAAACAGACATTTTTTGTTATAATTTTGTGGTTTTACTTATGTTTGTTTGTTTGCATTTATTTGTTTATTCAGAGAGGGTTGTGTGGAGGTCAGAGGACAACTTGTGTGTGGGGGGTCTGTCCTCTTCCTTGGCCATGTGCACTCTGGTAAATGACTTCCGCCTTTCTTAGGGCAAGCAGTCTTACACACTGGACCACCTCACCAGCTCTCTTCTCCTCACTCTTTCTTGTCGCCAACACCTGGGAGAGAGGGCACTCATAAAGCCATGTTTAGGCAGGTCACAGCAAAACAAGCTTTCCAAAGTCTTTCGTGACTTGGCTATATCATCCGCTAAGCTCAAGAAACCAAAAGCCAGGATGGAAATAGAAATGTAAAGGTCTCTTTCTAGAGGGAAAAATTCCGGACAAGAGTGGGCTAACTTTTATTTCAGAACACTATGAACACACTACAATTTAAAAAATGATTTTGGGAGAAATTTATATTTGACATCATCGCTGTTATTTAAATGCCCTTACGACGGAGAAAGTAAAGGTAGGATGTTGTTTGTCATGTGTACCAGAAAAAATTAGAGTTTTTCACTAATAATTAGACCTAAAACAGTAGGCATACACCAGGAACATATAGGGAGAAAGGATGTATGAAAATAGTGATTTTTTTCACTGCTGCCACATAAGAAGTTGCCTGGAAACTTAAACAAACATAGAACTAAGTTCTATTAATGGCTGATCAAATTATTTGGAGTGGGTTTTTCGAATTTCACTTACAAATCCTTTGGTGATTCTAACATTTGCACAGGTTTGGATCAGGACTCTTTGGCTTTAATTCAATCATATTAGTTTTAGTATTTAATTATGAAAACCAGTGAGAGAGAAGGCTAAGATTTGGCCTCTCTTGCTGTTAGTAAAGTGTGTGGCTTTGGACAAATAATTTTCTAATCTTCGTCTAAACAGAGATGTTCAGTCTAAAGCAGTTCCAGGCTTATTGTAGTTGGATGTTAGAAGGGTTCTTCTCTCAAAGCATTAAACTCTTGTAATTAGAACCTGCTGGCCCCAGTCTTAGGTAATGACAGGCCGGTACTTGGAAGAGGGGTAAATTGAGTTCATATTTTAAAAGCCAAGAATTGTGCCACAAGTGATAGATCAGACTACCACTGATTAATGCCAGGCCTATTTGGGAGCATTTTGGTGTCTTCATGCTGGAAGGATGGGGGGTGGGCAGCCACTTTCTGGGAGATGATGTAATCTCTGCAATCTAATACGGCATACCATCCAACAGTGAACATGCTGAAGGACATGGTTACTTTTCACAGAAGGAATCTTTATGGCTGCTTCTAAGGAAGAGGAGCTGCATTGAACAAAGCTCATTAGTGACAGAATTCAGTGCACTCTTCTGTAAACAATCAGAGACAAACAGGAATATATAATTTATCGAAAACAGAGGTCTAGTACTTGAGTCCCAATGTATTTTGTGAAGTTGTTGTAAGACACACATTCTCATGCCCTTTAAGAGCAATCTACTGTAAGGCTTAGGCATTGAATTAGCTTGGGCAGTGCAACCCAGTGTCATTCTGCCCATTCTCACATGTAGATCTGCCTTTCTGTCTTTTTCCACACCCCTGAGGCACCTCATCCTTGAGCTCACTCTCTAGCAATCCTTCCTTCTCTTGATTCCACAGAGAATTTTCCACTGAACAGAATGAAAGACAACCTCTCTCAGCTCAGTGTTTAACCTCAGTGTTAATCATTAGTGGCCTGGCATCCAAACCATTATTTATGTTCCCCTCTTGGATCTTCAGAAAATCCTGGAAGATCTCTGTTTTCCTGAGGTTTATCTTGCATTTCTGTTTCTTAAGCCTTTATAAACTCCTAAAATAATCCGTGTTTCCAAATTATGTTCTGCCCAAGGTTCAGCTCAATGTCAGAGTCCTATCTCTTGGCAATGGTATCATGGAGAATTATGGGGAAATGGATCAGATTTTAACTCAGCACCATGTAATAGGCTACAGGACAGTCACATGTACAAGGTCTGTTAATTTTCTTATAATACACTGTTGTGGGATTCAGGTGTCAGCTGATAAGGTCAAAAGACACTTATCCAGAGTACTGGGCCCCTGAAGGGGGCAGGGGAAGCCCATTGAAAAGGGGCTTCTGGAACATGAGATGCTCTCTTCCTGGTTCCTGGATGTTGGAGAGAGGATCGGATTCCATCATCCATCCATCACTCGTCCACCGTTCCAGACTCCAGTCCCTGTTCAGGTGCTACTGTAATCTGTTACCTGTACCGTGAGTGTTGGTCTATATTTTAATAAATATTTATCTGGTATTGGTGCCTTCTAAGTAAACTCCGCCTACAATACACTCCCTTCTTTTCTCTAAAAATCTAAATTATTTCTTATAGGTATTTAACAGAGTAAGTTCAGTTTATACTTTGGGGTCCTTGGGGGAATCACAATTCTCTATAAAGTATACCTATACACATACTTATAAATATCTTTTTAATCATCCCAGAAACATACACACACACCGAAAGCCAATCAAGCAACTGTTGAACTAAGACAGAATCCTTCTTCTCTCTAGGGATTATCTCTGTTCCATGCTCAGCTTCTGCTCCCTTATTAATTTAACAAGTCTTCACTAAATTTTAAACTACTCTTTCTCAAGAGAAAAAAATTCAAATTTTTTGGTAAAGGAAAGATCAATGGAAAAATAAAAACACAAAAGCCTCTTTGTTTTCCTTTAAAGAAAGGAAAGAAAGTGAGATCTATTTGGCAAATTTGGAAACATTTACTGGTCCCAGGATACATTTCTAGTTTTCATAAAGTCCTAGAATTCTGGTTTACTAAGGAGGGAACTGTAGCAGTCCAAATGTCTCCATCAGCACTCCATCCTTACGTCTTGTGTCAGTACAAACACTATCTGGAATTGCTGGTACAGATGCTTCTTTGTTCAAGTAAGAGCTTCAACTCTGCATCAAGGCCATCTTTATCCAATTCTGGGCATGCCCTAGCTGCCACACAGCACTTCTTGGATTCCACTTACATCTTTTATCATATCTTCCAATTGATCCTATAAATTCTCAATCTGGTCAACTTACACTTGTTTCTATGCATTCTTCAGTTCCTGTATTCCCAATACCATGACATTAGCCTTGGCAGGGTGCTCTCTCATTTTTCTTGACTGAATCCTTATATTTCCCTAACTCAGCATGCAACCCTTATCATGGAACTCTGTCCTGCTATGCACTATGCCACTGCAACCAGGCAGGCTGAACAGCACAGCCTTGGCTTTTGCTTTCCCTAAGAACTGACTCATCTTAGCCAGCAGGGAAGTGTTAAAATGAGATTTTCTGAACTTTCCTGGCCAGAGGTCCAGACTCACAGACCTGCCACCCCAGACCACCTATAGCTGCTTGCTGCTGCTTAGGCTCCCCAAAATGACTTAGATGCTTATATTAATTTTATGCTGTTTGGCCTAAATCTCAGGCACATTGTCAGCTAGCTCTTTCATCTTAACTCAACCCATTCTCATTAATCTTTCTACCACATGGCCCGTGGCTCACCTGTGTTCCTTACATGTTTCTTCTTTTGGTGTCTGGCTCTATCTGTCTGTGACTCTGCCCTCTTCCTACCCATTCTCTGATTCCTCTGCCTAAGTCTACGTTGTCTGCTATGGCCTAACAGTCCTTTATTCACAATACATGAAAAGCACTTCCATATCAGGGAAGAAAAACACACACTGGAGAAAAAACAGAAATAGGCCAAAAAATGTCTCTTGTATGTCATCTCTCTACTCACAAGAACAGAAAATGGAGACTAATCAAGCAAATAAAGGCAGAGTCTTCAAATCTGACTCTTGTCCTTGGCCAGAGCAGAAAACATGTTCGGTTTTGTTCTAGCCAGAGTGGATAAATGCCAGAAGGGTCTCTGACCCTTATCCCTAGCTTCTTATCCCTCTTCTTTATGATCTTAGATGAAAACCCTGTTTGAAAGCTGTATGTGAGACATGATTCAAACTGAGAGGCACCTACCTGCATTCCTTGTGGGTGCCCTGCCTGCACTGACCAACTCACTTTCCAATGCTTCTCCCTGCTTTCTGTCATAGTTGTTCTGTAAAAATCTCCTGAAAAAGCAGTTTGATAACTACTTGCTTCCTGGGAGCCACTCTCACTGTGAAAATGCTCTGCTTCCTCTCTTAAGTGCTCACCTATGAACACATAAAACTTTCTTTTTTAAAATTCAGCTTCTGGGATTCATAGATGTCATTCCTCTGATTGGTAAAGTAAGAACCAGAAGCCACTAACTTGGAGATTTAGATTGTGAGCTTCTGCACCTGAATGTCCAGGTTGTCGTTTACAAGTGTAGGAAGCCTTTGCTGCACCCAGGGCTCCCTTTCTCTGTTTTCTGACTGCCGCTTCTATGCAGCCCACCTAAGTCTGTCTGCCCACAGAGACAGCTCCTGCCCTTGCTGTTCTTATTCAATGATAACTGGTTTTTCCTCTTTCATATCCTGCCAATAAAAATGTTTGTTTTCTCTGGACTTTTTATTAATTACATTTTAGTATAGAAATACTTTAATTTTAAACAGGATGCCAGCATTCTCTGTACGCCTTAAAAGATGTTTGGCATTAAACCAAAAATGTATCCAACAGTAGAATTTTATGCAAGCTGGCTAATTAAATGAGACAGTTGCTGTTAATTACACAGCTATCTCTGAAGCTGCCTTCCTTTTCACAGCTTCTTTTCTTGACTGTTTTTATTTTTCCCTTTTATTGAAAATAGATTTTTTATTATGCAATATGTCCTGATTATAATTGTCCTTCCCTCTACTCACCCAAGTTTCTTACCAGCTCCCCTCCCATTCAGATCCACTCCCTTTCTGTCTCTCATTAGAACTGTTAAAAGTTAAAACATGATTCCTAACTTTAAATTCTTTTTCAAAAAATAAAACCCACTACAAGAACAAGCCAAGAAAGAAAAATAAAACTATACCCCCCAAATAACCACCATTCTGTACCCAATAAAAGCACTTTCAAAAACTGTCAACTCCATTATTTGTTGGTCAACTATTTCTGAACATGAGGCCTGTCATGGAGTGGTTGTCATTCTCAGTGTCACGCCACTGGAGAAAACTCATCTTCCTTCTCCCAGTGGGTAGAAGTGACAGTTCAGTTCTTAACTATTACTGTAATGCAGTAGTTTCAAACTGTGAATCGTGACCCTCTTGTGGGAATTGAACAACCCTTTGACAGGGATTACCTAATACCAATGAAAAACACAGTTGTTTACGTTATAATTCATAACAGTAGTAAAATGATACTTATGAAGTAGCAATAAGAATGGTTTTATGGTTGAGGTCATCACAACATGAAAAACTATTAACATGCTTTGGCATCAGGAAGGTGGAGAGCCATTGTCCTAAGTGGCTAGATTTTAATTCATTTATTCATTTAAAAATGTAACAAAATAAGTTATAATAAGATAAAACAAAAACTATCACACTAAAGTTGGACAAGATAGACAAACAAACAAACAGAAAAGGAGCCTAAGAGAAGGCACAAGAATCACTCACACACTCAAGAATCCCATAAAAACACTGAACTGGAAGACACAATACATAGGGTGCTCACTCGTTCAGGTCCTCTCCATGCTGGTTCAGTGTCTTTGAGGTCATATGAACTTTGTTCATGTTGATTTAGAGGGCCTTGTTTTCTTGGTGTCCTCCATCATCTCTGACTCTTATGCTCTCTCTGCCTCCTCTTCTATGTGGTTCTCTCAGCTTTGAGGGGAGGGATTTTATGGAGACATCCCACTTAGAGCTAAATGTCTCCAGGTCTCTCACTTACTATGCAGTGTCTAGCTGTGTGTCTCTATATTTGCTTTCATCTGCTACAGGAGGAAGCTTCTCTGATGATGGCTTAGAAAGGCACTGATCTATGAGTATAGTAGAATATTATTAGAAGACATTTTATCACTAGTTTATTTTAAAGACAAGTATTATTATTGCTATTTTTCTTATATCCCTGGGTTATCTAGACTCACGCTCTTAGTCACTGAAGCATTATTTGGTATAGGTTCCATCTCATTGAATAGGCTTTAAGTCAAATCAGTTATTGATTAGTTATTCAGACAAGCTTTGTGCCACCATTACCCTAACATATTTTTCAGGCAGTTTGTAGCTAAGGATTTGGATGTCGCTTGTATATGTTTCTGTTTTTAGAGTGTGCAGAATACCTTTCTGTACTAAACATGTAGGAGTGTAAAGGTGAAGGCTCTATGTGGGCACTCTCTTGACATCTTCATCTATTATGTAGGTGTGTCTTCAGCAATGGGGCCTCACTGTCAATTTGTGGAGAGCAACCTGTAGTCTTGGCAGCAGCCTGTGTTGTTTGGGGATTCCAGTGGATCACCCTTGGCTAACAACTCAATTATATGTAACCCAATCCTTGTACTAGCTTTGTTTGATGACAAGAGATGGCAATTTCATTTAGTTTGCATACATTTATGGAGGCATCTAATGTGTGAGGTTTCCATGCTACTCCTCAAATACCCCTATTATTCTAGTTTCATTTACTTGCCTGGAAATTTCATGATGTCATTTTCTTAAATGGATGAGTAATACACAGTTTTGTTAATTTACTACATTTTTAAAAATTAATTATTATTTTCAGGGATATCTAGGTTATTTGCAATTTCTGTCCATTATAAATAAAGAAACAATTAACATGATTGTTCAAGTGTTGCTGTGGTAGGCACCCAAACTTTTTCCTAATGCCAATGCAGAGATCCTTTATTCCTTGCTCTGGGTATCAGAGCATGAAGAATAAATTGGTAAACTAGATAAATTAAAAAAATATCTATAATCAAACAATAACAAATCAAAATTTTGGTTCTTTGAAAAGCTAATGATATTGTCAAACTATTAGGAAAAATAAAGAGAGAGAATACATAAATTAATAATCAGAGACCGAATGGATATCATTGCTCAACAGTTAGAGATTACTATGACAACTTATGCTCTGCAAGGCTGTATAACACAGAAGAAACAGGAGAATTTCTGACTGTATATCGTCTGCCAAAATTAAACTCAGAGGATTAAATAAACAGACCCATTACAAGTGAGGATATTGAAGCTATTTAAAAACCCTTTCATCAAAGAAAAGCCAAAGACTAGAAGTATTCACTGCTGAGTTTTAACAAGCTTACAAAGAAGATCTCAGACCAATTCTTCTTAATTTGCTATAGAGTAAAAAGTGAACCAATACTATCAAATTCATTCTGTGATGCTAGTATTATCCTGACACAAAAACCAGGGACAGATACTACAAAAAGAAAAGAATGAAGGATAAAAAAGAAAACTATTGACCAATTACTTTGATGAACATAGATGCAAAAAGCTTTAACAGAATAAGTTTTGCGTACATCCATTGCAAACTTTGATTTTTTTGTTGCAAGAAATGATAAGACACATTAAAAACTAATATTGTTAGTAAATATTTGGCATTAAAATTATTTTCTCTCTGGGCAGTGCTGGCTCATGCCTTTAATTTCAGCACTTGGGAGGCAGAAGTAGGAGATATCTGTGGGTTCAGGCCAGCCTGGTCTACAAAGAAAGTTCCAGGACAGCCAGATATATGGAGAAACTCTGTCTTAAAAATCAAATACAAAACAAAATTTTCTCCTTACAAAAAACTGTAGACTAAAAAAAGGCCAGTACCAGATAAGAGAAACCTTTTGGAAGGTTGTTAACTTCCAAAACAATAATTATAGATGTAGTTCTTGTTTGCATATAAGGAGTTTAGAGTGGGCACCTGTGGTAGATAGTTTGAGTGTATTTGGCTCTTATAAGTTTATAGGGAGTGGCACCATACAGAGGTGTGGCTTTGTGGCAGTAGGTATGGTCTTGAAGAAAGTGTTACTGTGGAGATGGGCTTTGAGGTCTCATATATGCTTATGAAATGCCTAGTAAGTCGTTAGAACTCTCAGTTACCTCTCCATAACCATGTTTGGCTATGGGCAGCCATGTTCCGCCATAATGATAATGGACTGAACCTCTGAAACTGTAAGCTGCCAATTAGATGGTTTCCTTTATAAGAGTTGCCATGGTCATGGTGTCGCTTCACAGTAGTAGAAACCTTAGCTAAGTCAGCTCCTATTGATGAAGACACAAAATAGTCAGGAGACAAGACTAAGAGAACTTAAGCTGATTCTCACCAGAAAGCCCCTTTCCTGCAGTCTAGCTTTCATGGTAATACCATGCAAGCTGCCAACAGAGGGTAGTCATTAAGCAGTCCTACCCAGATACAACAACTATAAACCACATTTTCTATCATGCAATGTAGTAAGAGGTTTCTGGCCTAGGACTTTCAGGCCTAGCCTCAAGGTTTAGGCCTGCAGAGACACACAGATGCTTGCAATAGTTTTAGGCTGATCGGCCTAAAGCCCAGGCATATAACTTTCTAACTCTTTACCCTTAATGTAACCCATGACTCTTATCCTGTTCTGTCATATGGCTCAGTACCTTTTCTCAGAGCAGCATAGTTGTCCTCTGTTTCTTCTGACTTCTTTCTAGTGTTCTGCTCTGTTCTGCCTGTTCCTAGAGTCTTCTTAGTCTAGTATCCCCACCCACACTTTCTGTCTGCCTTTGGCCAACCAGCACTTTTTATTAAACCAGTGGGTGGGACAATTATTTACAATGGAACAACATAATCCCCCTACAATGCAAGATATAAATCAAGGTGCAAGAAGTGGCAGATACATTTCGATGGCAGTTAATAGTTGCCTCATTGGGTTTAAGACCCACTAAATAGGAGGGTCTGGTATTGGAAACCTAGCCAGCTTCTGAGGGGTAATGAGGCCATGGACATTTAAAACAGTCTACAACTCACATGTTGTTAGACTAGCACAATCCCTAATTACATTCTAAGTCTTATACTGATAAGTGTCTTTCCACTTATATGCATTGGCATGAGTAAGAATCCTGGCAAACGCACTCACATACACACACCCATTTGTACACCCATTCACATACCTTTATATATTCATATATATATATACATGCTTATACACACATTCATACAGATACACACTCACATATATTAACACACATCCACCCCACACACTCACATATACTGATGTGTTTACCTCCCCATACTCATACACATACACTCTCTTATACACACTCTCAGAAGCATATTTATACACACTCACATATATGCTACCTCATACATACACAGACACATGCACTCATGCCCACACTCACACCTACTTATACTTGCATACCACACTCATATACAATCACTCTTAGAAACACATTTCCTCATACATACACTCTCTCACACACAATCACTCTCACACCCTCCTACACATGCACATAAACATATACTCAGATACATATATCCACTTATGTACACACTCTTACATTTGTATACATACACCCACACATACACACATACTCATATACACATATTTGCATTTATATACCCATACTCACATATTCTAATGTACATTTATACACATTCACCCATCCATATTCTAATATGCATACTCATATACAACCACACACACCTAATCAGCTCACACTAACATATTCATATCTACCAGTTATATACATATCTATACATACATATTATAATACATATTTACATATACACTCATACAAACTCAGACACAAATACTGAAATATATCGGTGTCAGCCGATAAGGTCAGAAGAAGCTTATCCGGGAGCCAGGGACCCTGGAGGGGGTGTGGCCAACCTGGAGGGGGTGTGGCCAACCCCATTGATAAGTGTGGCTGCTGGGACACGAGGAGGCTCTCTTCCTGGTTCCTGGCTGCTGGTTGCTGGAGAGACAGAATCAGAATCCATCGTCCGTCCATCGCTTGTCCATTGCTCGAATACTCCAGTCCCTATTCAGGTGCTACTATAAGCTGTTACTAATATCATGAGTGTTGATTTATATTCCAATAAATATTTATCTTGGACTGGTGCCTTGTAAGTAAAACTCCGGCTACATGAAATCATGTATTAAGAAAAAAACATGAAGGTGTAAATACTTCAATATTAGCTGGTATTTATTTAAAGCTCTGATATCTCTTTCTTCTAAGAGTGTATTGATTATCTACACTCTAATAATTTGCAGATGTGAAACAACATATTTTCTGACTGCACTATTATAAAAGCAATATAAACACATCACAGAAAGTTTAGGGTGTGGGAGCAAAAGGTGGTACTTGTGAGTTGTAACTTTTCTTGAATACTTTTGAAGAAGCACACAAGCATCCCAGACTACTGATCCGAGAAAGAATTATACCTCTTCTTGTTTGGTAAATCAATGAGTTTCAAGTGTTATTTTAGGAGCACAGGTGAGTGAGATAGCTAGATTACTATAAAGGCTGTCCCAGCAAGGATGATGATGTAGAAAGACCGTATCACTAAGTTCCCACAGTAACTTGATGGTAACAGCATGAAAAGAGCTTCCTTTCATGGTTGTGGCTGTTTAGTGCTTCTATGACTCCAAAAAAGTCTCTTAAATCTTCTTCCTTGTAAGTTTTCTCACTTAAAAAAATGAATTTGGTTAGCCTCTGCCTCTATGTAAGAAGAAATGGGTAAATCTGTAGGAAACATTTGCTGCTTAACAGCCCACAGGAGCATTTCTCTATCATCAACTCTTGCAAATGAACACAATGTAATTTTGGTTATATAATTTTTTAACCCAATTAAGTCTTAATATTTGCTCTCCTGTAAAGGACTCAGATTCTTTGGGCTCAGTGCTTCTCAGAGCACTTGCTCTGAAAGTCAGGGTCTTGGTTGGCATCACATCTGCTCAAAGAGTCTGTAGGTCAGGATTAGATTATTAGATAGGTTCATACTGACGTCTATTCATTCAGAAAGTTTGCTGTCAAACTCTAAAATTATCCTAAGATATAAATGGGTAAATTTGTAAATTTATTAAATAAATTTATTATTATTTGTAAATTTATTATAAAATAACACTTTCATGGAATGTCATTTTAATGTCCATAATGTTATTCATCTTCATATTCATTCATGTTCATATTGGTATAGGAAGATAGTGCACCAAGTCATATCAGCAAGTGATTGATAATCACACTATAGGCAAAGGTTTTGGAGACAGTAGAGGAGACTCCCTTCCCTTTTGCACTAGGCCTCCTTATTTGTAATAATGAAACCAAATTAGGTAGTCTGCAAGATTCATTTGTATCCTGGTGATATATTCTGAGAGCCATGAACTTGACAGTTCTTTTCCTTACAATACAGTTATTTTTAATAGAAGTGCCTTTGTTAGCAATACAGAGTGTATGGTGGCAGTCTCTTGACAGTCATGACAGTTTTTCTATACATTTACTAAAAGAATTGTAAAATTATATATTTTCTTATGTATTTAAATATTTATATTTTTACTGTTATGATTTATAATACAATATAATACACACACACATATGGCAGAAACAGAGAGATTCTAAAGAAAGATACTTGTGACTCTCTTTTTGCTATCAGATTGTTAAAACTCCAGTTGCCAGGAATAGAAATTTGCCCAGAATTCTCATGCTGGAAGAAGAAAAAGACAAGCCTGATGCCTGCCCTAGGAAGGACTTGTTTAACAGGAAAGAATTTCACACAGTTGTCAGACCATTTTGTAGGAGAGACTGGAGCCCAGGTACTGATGGGCCACATGTTAATTAGGACTGTTAATTTTTCCACAGCTTTTTGCTAGTTTGGTGTACTTTTTGACTTCCATTTAAATTTATCTCAGGTCAAAACTGTAGATGGACTCTTGGGATTATTTGTTCCTCTTCCCAATGAGATGATAATGAACAATATTTTCTGATTTTGCACTATTACTCATCTTGAATTAAAGAGACAAATTTGTATTGAAGATGGGTGGTTGAATGTCACTTGTTTTACAGCTGTAGGCCTTTGATATGAACAATTCAGGTAACAATAAGAATAGAATGAATATAGATATTTTGCATGTATGTGTGAGTTCTGTTGGTATAGTATATAAAACTGAATGAGACAAATTCATCAGTTTTTAGAAAATGATATTTTTAGAGGTAGGATTTTTTTTAAATTTTTTTATGTGTATTTGTATTTTGCCTGCCTCTGTGAGAATGTTGGATACTCTGGAACAGGAGTTACAGACAGTTATGAGCCACCATATGGGTGCTGGGAATTGAACCTGGGATGTCTGGAAGAACAGCCAGTAAGTACTCTGAACTGCTAAGCCATGTTTCCAAGCCTAGATATTAATATCTTATTTAAAAGATTTAAACAGCAGTTAGATAGTATAGTAACTTCAAAACAAAATGAAGTCTCATACATTCCAGTTTTCCAACTAAAAAGATATCACTTTTAATTTGAAAGAAATTATCTAAAGACTAATTTTTATATTTGAAAATCACACAAAGCCTTTTGGAGCCACTGAGACTTGGACTGTAGCTGAAAGACCTCTCACATCTCAATTTCTGAAGACTGTCATCTGTTTTAGGAGGAATGACTGCAGTATGATATCCACATTGAGTTTCTGAGATATAGATTGAACAGCTCTTCTCAGAGCTTAGCAGAACATGCAGGCCATGGCCATTCTGTTCCTTATACCAAAACCTTAGCACAGAGACCTATTTACTATCTATAGGTTCCACTTTAAAAGGAGCCCTTCAAATATTTAATGTCTGATGTCATTTTGCAATTTCTTACTGCTCTGTGGTTGAATTTTCGTGCAATTGTATTTTACTCTCTCTCTTTAAGGTTTGATAGTAAAAAGAGATTGGAATCCTCTCTCCAATGATTTTTTCTATGTGAAGAGATAATTGAGTATTAAAAAGATGGAAGAGTATGTATACTATAAACCTTGTGTTTTAAATGCAGAATCAGATCACGAAGGTGTTGACACTGAGTTACTCAATTTTGTTGTTTCAAAATCATTTTTTTCTCAGTTTCCTGAAAACAGCTTACACTGACTTTTAAGATCAATTGTTAGCTTTCTAGAAATCTTGTTGGTATCTTAAAGAGAGTCACAGAGTGAAACTTGCCACCATGGAAAGCAGCAAATGAACACATTTTCTGTTCTGTAGAGTCTTTCTCTTGTTCTCTATCCTTTACACCTTCCCTGTTTCTGGGTTAGGAGTGAAAAATTCAGTGATTACTAGCCAGCTGGCTATGAAAAATTCTCTGTAAAGTTGTTGTAAGTCAAAGTATGTTCTTGAGTAAAAAAAGACAAAGGCTGGATAAAAGAGTGTTATTTCAAAATTTTTATATTACGTATACAGATTTTCTCCCCAACTGGATATATGTCAATAAGTAAGATCTTCATTTAAAACGGAACATTTTTCTTTTCTTCTTAGAGCAAATTTCTTATAAGGTTTTTCTTTATGTCCTGGGGCTTTGATGTGAATCCAGGAATTCTCTTGATCTTAGACCTTAAGGGAAAGATCAGTTTTGTGCTGTCTTTGGTAAATGCTACTTTCATCCCAGGTCACTTACAGGTGTCAAATAATATGCAACTACAAGTTGAGCAAATTAAGGCAGTAGAAACTCAACAACTCATAGCCATGTAGATCCTGGAGGACTCCAGTGGGTATTTAGGTATCACAGGCCAAAGCACAGAACCTGCCACATTAGGATTTTACTTGGGAGCTGAGGCATATCTGGTTTTCAAGATCATCCATACTGTTGACAGGGTCATTGTGACTGGTCTGACTGTCCTTTCTCTTGTGGTCTCTCTCCAGAACTTGCATACAGTATGTCTTCTCTATACATTCATAGCTTGAAACTAGGTATCAAGCGCTTCTTACTTTTAATCTCTCTGACATCCTTTTCTTCAACCAGATGGATAATTCTCTCTTCTCTTCAGATGTTTGTATGGATATGTGAGACCCACCTATATTTCATTAACTTAAAGTCATATGATTTGGTAACTTTAACTATTACTGTAGAATCCCTTTATCATATAAGATAATATATCACAGATGTCAGGGTTCATTGCATTCATAGGCTTAAAGATTAAGGCAAAGTATCTTCAGGGTCATCTCAAAATTATTGCCTCCAAAGCTTTGTCCAAGTTTTAGCCCATGTTGCCTTCTTTAGCATGTCTGTGCTTTTCATAGTCCCTGGTAACAGACCTTCAGTGAGTCTTCTCAGGCTTAAAAGTAAAACCACATGAATCAGAATTTTCAACTATGCTGTAGTGAGAGGCATCATTTCAAGTACAAAGTTAAGACTATCTACAGCACAGCTTTTGAGTGTTAATGTGATTTTCCTATGTGGGGGAGTATATAAATGTTCCTGCATAAGGACATTTAGTTCTTTGTATTATTGCACTTGTTTATCTTTGAGAGGAACAAGTTCAAATGATTTCTTAGAGTCTTAAACTATAATTAGAATGTTTCCTAAATCCTTTCTTTTGAAAATGCCAACAGATTCTAATAATTGAAAGGGCATATTCATATTTTGTCATAAAAATCATTAGCTTTGACATGATTAATTGTCTTGGCATTCAATAAATGACTGTATTTACATTTTGCTGCTATTATATGGAAAATACTGATATAGAACCATAGGGTATTAAAGTTGAAATAAGGATTATTTTGTGTTCAAAGAAAGAAAGTTTTTCACAGAATACTGTTTTTCTTCCAAAAAAAATTGTTACACAAATTTTAAATCTGGAGATGATTTATGTTTATTAGAAAGTATTAGCTTTGATTTTCCTTTACTTTTTTTTATATTGAGAGGGATGATAAAGGTAATTATTGAACAAATTCAAAATCTGTTTTGACATGGACTGTTACAATGTGGTTTCTTGGTCCCAGGTGACCGGAGGCCCAGACCCACAGACCTGCAGCCCTAGACCACTTAGCCACCCACTGCCACCACTGCTCACGCCCCCAAAATGACTCAGATGCTGTTTGGCCTATGGCTCAGGCACATTGCTAGCTTACTCTTACATCTTAAATCAACCCATTTCTATTAATCTGTCTGCCACACGGCCCATGGCTCACCTGTGCTCCTTACATGTTGCTCTTTTAGGCTTCTGGCTTGGTCTGTCTGACTCTGCCCTGCTTCTCCTACCTATGTTCTTATTTCTCCTCCTACTTTTTATATGGTTCCTGTCATGGGTCAAGCTCCTTTATTGAAAGATTGATATTCACAGCATACAGATAGGCATTCCCACATCATCTCCTCCTTTCTGTCTAATCAAAAAGGAAGGTTTCAATTTTAATATAGCAAAATTACATAAAACAAAATAGCTATCAAGCAAGAATTACAGTGACAATATCTAGTCTATTTGTATTTAGCAAAATTAAAGAAAATATTCTATCATCTACCTATGGATCTAAAGTTTCATATCCAATATACCTTAAAATAATGAAGAAAAACTATACCTATAACTATCTAATCTTCAACTACATCAAAGACCACAGAAGGATATATTTATCCAAGTAAACTGGAAGTGCAAGTCCCATCAGAGATTTTTTTCAGGGAGTCTTGGATGATAAAACATATTTCCTGGAAACAATCCACAGGTTCTCATTTTCTGTGGAAACAAAAGCAGAACTCTTCCAAAGCAATAAATCCTTAGACACAAATTTCAAAATCAAAATACCTTTAAAATATGTATTCTTGTTTAACTTAGTAGCCTTTGCATTGTCTTTCTGCAGTTAGCTCATCAACAGTCAAAAAATTAAAAGAAAACACAGTAACAATCAAAATCCAGATTTTGTATCTATTTTCCATCTTTACATGGCTTATTATACTTGTATTACTCTTAATTTTTTAAAAGACTTTCTTTATCCTCTTTCCTCTCTGAAGCCCATGTACTTTTTACACACATTGTAACCCATTTACAGGTTTGTTTTTTCATCTGAATCTATTTTATTATGAATCCTTAATCATCTTTCAACCAGAAGAGATTTTATAATACTCACACTCTCTTAAAGAGCTGCATAGTTTTTGCAGATAAAGCTGAATCAGTAAGTTCTCTTAAAGGGACTGCGTCTCTGTTCATGGCCAGCAAACAGAGCTGACCCAAGAAAATACTGCTACTAAGAAACTGTCTTTGTTTCCTATTTTTTCAAAATAAACAGAAACCTTAAATAAATCACATGCTACTGAATCTTCTGTGAGATTTCAGGAACTGGCCTGATTGCAGCTTACACTGCCTGCAGCCAGCCCCACAGGCACCACTTTGAATGTGACCTGGACAGCATGCTTTCTTTGTACAATTACTCACTTCCACCCAGGGACACCATCTGTTACAATGTGGTTTCTTGTTCCTGGATGGCCAGAGGCCCAGACCCATAGACTTGCAGCCCCAGACCCCTTAGCCTCCCACCACTGCTCAGGCCCTAAAAATGACTCAGACTCTTATATTAAGTTCATGCTGTTTGGCCTATGACTTAGGCACATTTCTAGCTTGCTCTTACATTTTAAATCAACCCATTTCTATTAATCTGCCTGACACCTTGCCCATGGCTCACCTGTGTTCCTTACATGTTGCTCCTTTGGGCTTTTGGCTTGGTCTGTCTGACTCTGCCCTGCTTCTCCTACCTATGCTCTGATTTCTCCTCCTACTTTTTCTATGGTTCCTGTCATGGGTCAAAACAGCTCCTTTATTTAAAGATTAATATTCACAGAATACAGATAGACGTTCCCACATTAATGGACTACTCTATAATATTGATTCCCCTTAGAAGAATCCTTTTTGCCAGGACTTTAGTCTTCTGCTAAGCATTGGCTGATCTTTTCTTGGAGAAAAGCCCATTGAGACAATTGTTTTTGTTATTAAAATTCTCAAGAAATATTATATTATCTTTTACTACTGGGAACTTTGGAGCTCCCAAGGTTCCCATCTTTTTAAGCCTTACTCTACAGCTATTCTTTGATGTTTTGAACTTGCAGATCACCAGTTGTTTTTTCCCCCCTCAATGTACAAAGCATTTATTTTCTGTTAACCAAAGACACACAATTAAGATATTTATTTATCTGTGTAGAAATTCAGTTATATGTACATTAAACTATACTATTATGTTACTGTTCTCAAATTCCCTGACTCAAGGGAGTGAGAAGAAATGGGATGGAATATACTAAGTTTTGCCTTCTTGCTATGTTGATTATTAACTGGTGACTCAGATACTTATGAGAATATTCAATATAATTACATTTATTAATTAAACCTCAAATGCTAGACTTACAGATCAAGGAAAGGGGCAAAGTACACCTGTACATGTTCTTGTTTTTCTTTGTCTTCCCCTCTCCTCCTTTTGTTCCTTTTTGTCTCATTTCTCTACCATAATCATATTTAGAGGGGATGTTATTGTGTAACCTTGGCATGTTGTAGAACTTTGAATGTCATATCTACGCATCTATATCACAAGATAAGTGAACTCCAAAGAAGTATAGTGGCAAAAGGGACAGAAGCAGCTTTATATTGTCGCATGTCTCAGCTAATTGTATATTTAATTTGTGTTTTTACATCTTCATACTCAGTTGGAAGTTTCTAAAGATTTCCTTTAAAAACTTATAACCATTCATTTGTGCTATAAATTGTAGAAAGATTTTTATAAAATTTCAGCCATTTTTAAAGAATGAACCTCTCCTTATTTTGTTTTTGTTTTTATAAAACATACTTTCTATAATTATCATAGAACATACTGTGTTGTTTCTGTGGAACCAGAAAAAAGAAAGTAGATTTTTAAAATATTTCTTATAAACACAAAGGAAAGAAAATTATAGATGATAATGGGATTTATAACTTCATGCACATTATACCATGAAAGGGATAAATAGAATGAAAAAAGAGATGTATTGGTTGTTTCCATGTCAACGTGACACAGCTATAGTCTTCAGAGAAGAGGGAGTCTCAGGTGAGAAAATACATTCATAAAACCCAGCTATAGTCAAGGCTGTAAGACATTTTCTTAATTAATGACTCACGGGTGAGAGCCAGGTCTATTATAGATGGTGCAATCCCTGGGCTGCTGGTCCTGGCTTCTTTATGAAAGCAGGCTGAACAAGCCATGAGAAGCAATCTAGTAAGCAGCATACTCCACATGGCCTCTGCATCAACTCCTGCCTTCAAGTTCCTGCCCTGTGTGAGTTCCTGCCCTCACTGCCTTTGATGATGAACTGTTATATAGAAACATGAGGGTAATAAACCCTTTCTTGCTCAACTTGCTTTTTGGCCAGGATGATTTATCACAGCAATAGCAAGCCTAAGACAAGTGGAAAAGAAATAAAATGAGTAGTGGGATGCTTTACAGAAGTAAATGAAGGTTAAAGTTCCACATGGTTCATTGGTCAATGAGCCAAATGAAACCTTGAAGTATCAGTATACTTATCTAGGTTAATTTCTCTGTATGACTTTGAAAACTTACCTCATTTCCTTACTTGAGCAAATCACATCATTACAAACCAGAAATGATGATCTCTGGGATAGTTTCTATGCTTTTGTGCCAGGACACCTGCCCACCCCACTCCCATTCAGTCTGTAACTTACTGTTTCCATCAGGGTCTGCTTTCCTCTTTCTGCTTTTACTATGTGCCCAATTCTATAAACTGGATTATGCTCTGACTCCTATTTCAGGAATGACCTTTTCTATATATATTAAAAACTGAATACAGTGGCTTAAAAATCAGTATATCTCAGTTCAGATGACAAGGAACTCTGCAACTTTGCCCTTGGTGCCATCAGACAGCCTTTCAGCTTTTGTCTTTTTACCACACTTTCCTTAACACCTTCTCTTTTCTCCTCTTCACCACAGAATAGTTGTTACACCTTTAGTTTCTAGGTCAGAGCTTAATGCAGGTTAAAAAACAAACTAAGTTTTATAGTTTTAGGGAAACAAAGAATGTCTTAGTGTCCTTCCTATGCCTGCTATGAGACTCCAGCCTGCCTTACAGGTGAGTGTGACAGTCTTTGGTGCATTGAGATTAACTACATGTTAGCATGTCTATTGGTGTTTATTGTTCAGGTCACATTTATGCAGCCATGTTGGTGAGAATTCAGAGGCCATCAACAATCTACCAAATCAGGCTCTTACAGTTCTTAAACTCTCTCTACCACAATGTTCTCTAAGATTTAGATGCAGGAGTTGTGTGTAGCTGTACCCTCTGGAGCCGATCTCCACAATTCTACATTTTTATTGTTTGTGCTTTTTAGTAATAGTTTCCATGTAGTAAGAGTTTCTGGCCTGTTCTAGGCCCAAGGTCCAGACCAGCAGAACCAAATAATCACACAAAGGCTTAATTACAAACTATTAATTACAAACTGTTCAGCCCATGGCTTAGGCATACTAGCTTACCTCAATCCATTTCTACTAATCTATGTTTTGCCTTGTGGCTTCTGGTTTACCTGTATTCCATTACGTCTTGCTTCTTGGGTAGCAGCTCACAGTGTCTCTGTCTGACTCTGTCTTCCTTCTTTATCTATGCTCAGATTTTCTGACTGCTTCTAAGATGCCTTGTCATAGGCCCAAACAATTTCTTTGTTATCCAATGGTATTCACAGCATACACAAAGACATCCTACACCATCTCCATTTGTTGCAAATTTCTTGATGAGGGGTGGGAACTACATTTATCTGTAGATATAAGAATGTATATTTAGAATGTAATTGTAGGTTAAGCTGGTTTATAAAAGTGGCAGTTGTAGGTTCTTCATGATAAATGACTGAGTAGTTTTCTTGGTTTCCATTATTAGGCGTTATTTTCCTCTTGCTGAACAGACATAAATTCAATTAGAGGGATATTGGTTACTGCCAAGATATGTGTGCCACTACTACATCATTAAGGTCATCATGCCATGCTGGCTGTTGTTGTGGTTAATAGGCATCATAGCTGGGAAAAACTTTTGGTCACTTGCCTCTTTTTGGAAGTTTGTAGGGCACCTTCTGGTACCATTAAAGCTAGATTTAAAAAGATATACATACAAGTAACATTAGGCACACTAAGCAGGATACACACACAATATCACACACACATACATATATATATATATATATATATATATATATATATATTCACCTACACATATATGTATATACATGTCAATATTTTTTTAAAAAGACCATGACTTTTAAAAAGAGAAAGTGGATACATGGGGGTTTAGAGGGAGGAAAGAGAAAGGAAAAATGGCATAATTATAATCTTGAAATAAATTATTTAAATAAAAATAACTATGTAAACTGAATGGCATATGTTGTATTATGGGGTCCAGAGGATCAGGGCTGGAGTCAACAGGATGGTTCTTCTGAGTTCTGCTGAGCTCACTTGTCTATTGATACATTGGCTGAATTGTTTCCAGGCTAGAGAAGCCTGCCATAGCTAAGGAGCCTTGACTAGCACAGCTCTGCATCACTGACCTTTTGACACTGATGAAGGACTTTCTAGGGAAGGCAAATAATACGTATAAGCTCATAGTCACAGGTGGGAACCACAGCAAAATCCCATAACAAATATGGCTGTGGAAATATTACAGATTTGGGATCTTAGTGCAATTTGCCATCAACAGAACATAGCACACTGCCACCTTAAAGTGAGTCTGGAAAATAAAGACATTTACTGGGACACATTGATAAGATTTTTCTTTTCTTCCTTTTTCTCTTCCTCTTCCCTTTTTTCTATTTCTTCTATCAGTGAGCTGACAGTCATCTTTCCCTCTGTAGTACTGGGTTAGTTTGTCACCAGTGTCCTCAGATCTCTTTTCCAGTCTGTCTTTCTTGACCTGTGGGTATTTCTTATTCATGAAGTTCCATAAGAACCTTACTTACTAGCTGAATTTTCTGCTTTCTGTCTCCTGTCTTTCTCTAATGCTATCTTTTGCCCTTTTCTGGGAGTTTTCTTGATTACTTTTTCTGAATCTAGGGGTCTGTACAGTTTAGCTGGTTCCAACATTTCCCATTTAATGTTGATCAATATTCAGTAGAAGACATATGAAAGAAGAAAATTAATAGTATATTTTACAAATGTTAAAATGATCAAAATTGTAGTTTTATTGGATTACATGTGATAAGCAAGAAATAAGATTTTATAAAAGATGAGAGGACACATGAATTAAAGAAGAAGACAAATCAATCAGAAGCAATTCCTAGGAGCTTACTGTGGACAGGGTTCCTTGCATGTAGTGGTTAAAGTGGAAGATAATGAACAGTGAGAGTGTGTAGATTTATACAGCTTATGAAAGATATGAACAGCAATGCCAT
This sequence comes from Phyllotis vaccarum, assembly GCA_033318265.1. NCBI lineage: Eukaryota > Metazoa > Chordata > Mammalia > Rodentia > Cricetidae > Phyllotis > Phyllotis vaccarum. The sequence goes on along the minus strand of JARWLC010000007.1, from coordinate 76,295,024 downwards.
ATGACATGAAGACCCAGCTTTTTAGTCAGAGTCATTGAGCAATGTTTTTGACATTTGAAGACAATTTTTGAAGAACCTCAGAAAAACTTTAGAGGATTAGTCTTTAATGTCTTTTAAGATTTTCTTGTAAAATCAAAGTTCTCTACTAAATCTTAAATAATACATTCTTAATATGGCCTATTATCATTAGTTTGGAATACCTACAGATATAAATTTTGTTGGTAAAGCTAAGGAAGATTTTGGCACTCAAACAAAACACAATAAAAGTATGCATAGCGGTAATTTATAAAACAATTCAAATAGCTTCTTCCTTTAAGTTTCAGATTTTAAGTGTTACAATTATTTGGAATCTTGGCTATTTTCAATTGAATATATTTGTATCAGAAGTCTATATCTTGTTCAAAAGAGTGTAAACATAAAACAGTAATAACAAACCTCAAGACAAAGAAATAAATGGATGACCAACTTCTGTAGTTGGCTTTTAAACTAATTTGACGAATTAGCTCATATGTCACATACTGTCTCTAGGCTCATTTTACATATCAGAAAAATTATGGAATAATATTTTTAGATCAAATATACTTTATTAGTTCTTTGAGAGTTTATAAAATGTGTTTTGATCATATTCACCTCAGCTCTTCCCCAATTTATGCCTCTTTTAAATAAATGTTCAAAATTGTGCCCTTAAATATTCTTCAAGACAAATTTGTGCTACCCAAATATTCTTGGATTTGTGTTCTTCTACATGACAATGGTCAACTTATCTGGAGCTACAATTTCAGAGAAAATAGTCCTTTTTCCTTTGCAGCTCACAATAGCCACTAGCTCCACGGCTGTGGTTGGGATTGCATGCTCAACTACTTCTTCCTTGTTGAGAAACAATTAAAAATTGTTCAATAGCCTTAGCTATCAGGCAAATACAGATTCAAATCTTATACTATCAAAAATGACTAATGTTAAAAAAGTGATTATAGGATAAAGTAGTGCATGCCTTTAATCTCTGCACTTAGGAGGCAAAGGCACACATTTCTATGAGTTCAAGACCAGCCTGGTCTACATAGTGAGTTCTAGTTCCACAATAGACAGTTACATAGTGAGTTTACTCTGTATTAAACAAACAAACAAACAAACAAACACTGCAACAACAAAAGATGACAACCTTCTGGTGTAAATGTTAGGGAAGGGGACACTTATCCATTGTTGGTGGAAATGCAAACTGGTGCAGTCACTATGGAAATGGTGTGAAAGTTCTTCAAAAAGCTGGAAATGGATCAGCCACATGCTCCATCTCTTAGATATATACCCTAAGGACTTCATATCCTAATGTAGAGATATTTGCTTATCCATATCCACTGATGCTCTATTCACAATAGTCAGGAAATGAAAACAACTTAGGTATCCATTATCTGATGAATAGATAATTAAAATGTTGTCTATTTACACAATGCATTATCATTTATCTGTTAATAGAAATGAAATTATGAAATTCACAGGTAAGTGGATGGATGGAGCTGGAAAGAATAACCTAGACTCAGAAAGACACGTCATGTTTTCTCTCATTTATAAATGCTAACTTTGAACTCTGAGATATCTGTGTTTCATTTGGAATACTCACACAGGTCAGGAAATTATGAAAGGGGTTTTCCAGGGAGAGAAAATGGAATGAACTTATATGAAAACCCAAAAGGGAGTAATAAAACAGGAAGGCATATACTGGGGTGGGCAGAGGACAGGTAAAATGGGGGACTGTAGGGTTAGAAATAACACCTAAGACCTTTCAGAAAGGGTCTGAAAATTTACTTGCAGGGTCTTACACACACACACACACACACACACACACACACACACACACACACACACACACACACTGCACACATGTACCCACATATATGAATGCACACAGAGTTAAAATGGAGTTACCCAATAAAAGGCAGCATTGCCCAGAGGCTAACAAATAAAAGCCTCAGTGTCAGACATGAGTTACTGTAGTTGGACTTTCTTTGGGACCACTAGCTCCCAAATAGTGACACAAAAATTATTAATTGTGAAAGTTTGAGCTTAGCTTAGACTTATTCCCCACTATCTCTTATAACTTAAATTAACCTGTTTATATATATCTATGATCTGCTATGTAGCTCAGTTTTTCCCTTCCATATTGCATGTCCAGCTCCCTCAACATATCTCTAAAGAGTCTCTTGCACCTCTGATTTCCCCCTACTTCCTCTCTCTCCCTGGAAATCCTACAATTCCCCTTATGCCTAGCTGTTGTCCATTCATCTCCTTATTAAACAAATCAGAAGCTGCCTTAGGTAGAGAAACATTTTTACAGTGTACAAAAATATTATCCTACAACAAGTTACTTTTTCAGAAGTTATTGGTCATTGTGATCACATAGATACACATGATAATATATTATTACCATTGCTTTAGATTATCCTCCAGAGTAGAAGGTAAGATTCTATTGCTTAAAGCACTATATGCTTGAGTCAAAGAACATGGAAAATGAAGCTGGTACTAATCTTGAAGCTTCATCCTATTGGTTAGCTTTCCTAGTGCTGGATGTCACCCTGCAAACTCTTGGAGGAGAACAGTAATTATCCATCATATCCAAATGTGAATGCTTGGAGATATAATAATGACTGGCTTGTGAAAACTTTTGCACTAGGCAATACTGGCATAAACATCATGGAAGTAAACATTCACTTTCTGATTGAATGTATGTCCCATTCCACATGGTAAAACCCAAACTTGGCATTATTATTAGATTGAGATTTATGCAGGTCGTAGGCACCAGAGATCCTACTACAATGATGTTGTTGAATGGAAAAATATTAAATTACTTCTAATGATTATCATTATATCTATAGATCAATGAATGTATCTCTCATCCCTGATTTGAAAAAAAAATATTTGCAGTAGATAGTGATTAACATAGAGACTTCCACACAGCCAAGATGCAGGGAATATAAAATTTTAATTTCTATAGAGTACATAAGGCTCAGTAATAATTGTGGAAGAGGGGGCAGAAAACGTCTAAAAGTCTGAGGCAATAAATGAATGCATGCAAGGAAGCTTTATCTTCTGAACGATCAGAACAACTGAACACATGAATTCACAGTGGTTGCAACAGCATGTAAAAAACATGGGCAATGGCAGGCCAGGCCATTCTACAAGGCAAGATTAGTTGAGCATACAACCCCACTCCTAGCCTTGGAGCTATTGACAATCATTACCTGCTGGCCAAGGAAAAAAGAGTTTTCTCTAAGAATGTAGCTCTTTATTAGTTGATCACTTGCCAGTAAGAGAACACACATCTGTGGATATTTGGGCAACACAAATTGGTCTGAAGGATTTAAGAGAAATATGACATAAAATTGGGTGACTAGGGAATAGAAGTAAATTGGGAGTTGTGTGAATATGAATAAAGACATTGCATGAAACTTATAAAGAAGTAAAACCACAGTAAAAATCTGTGAAACTGACTGATGCCTGATGGCTTTGGGTTCCACATTCTGCCTCTCAAAGTGACTTTTGGTCCATTTCTCTATGTCCGAGCGACTCAGTTCAGGGTGAATTGGATACTTGGATTTGCATTCTACACTTGAACCTCAGTCTATGTCTGGGATTTTGCTTAACCTTGATATTTTTTCCCTCTCTTTTTGTAGTGCCCTCAATTCCTCTGGACACACTAGTTCTCATCTCAGTTCAAGTGAGTTTTCCCAGAGAACAGCTTGGTAACTCTGTCATATGAAAACACAGGACCATGGATATTTTTAGTTTTATAGTGCTCTTCCATTCTTCTTTTGTTCAGATAGACCATAAATGGGCACTTAGGGCCAATGTGATCATCTGGAGACTATGCCATAAATGCAGTATGGCTAGCTTTGAGCTTTCCCAGAATGTCCTCAAACTATTACTTAGGTCTTTATAAAAACAAGCACATTTAACTGCCTACAGATTCTAACTCAGATGCCTACAAGAGTGCTATAAAATATGCTGTAGATTAACATTGAAAGAATACTTGTAAAATCTAAAATTAGGGATATCTCTGCCTTTTCCCCAACAACTTTTCTGGAATGGAGGTTTGTGTTCAACTCATTTGCTTATCTGACAGTATGTTCTCTGACTGGTGTGTCTTAGCTCCAGATCTTAAGATATATGTATAGCTCTCATTCCTCATCAAAGAGATACTTTTTCCATAATATGGAGACCATTACAGAAATCCATAACTGATCACAATGCAGAGAACAATTGACAGAGACAGGTGTCCAATATCAACAGATATCTGAAATACAACTCATATACTTAAGCCTCAGGAAACATTATGGAAGAGGAAGAAGAAAGATTGTAAGAGCCAGAGGACCATGTCTGCTTCCAGTGTGTCCTGAAAGAAAAAGTGCACCCATGAAATCTTAACATGGTTGCCTGAAAAAGACTTCACAATGACAATACCAGTTGACATGCCACTGTGAATGGGAGACCAGCATAAATCTCAGCTTCACCCCTAGATGAAAAACTACAAGTAACTAATGGCTTCCAAGAGAAGGAAAATCTGTCTTCTCCAGGAATAAGACATCAAGTAGAATAGATCCAATATCAAGTTGTCAACCCTAAACCCATATAATATAAGCAACATCAAATGGACTCAGAAGTTTGTATACATAATTGTTTTTGAGACAGTGTTTCTTTATGTCGTCCTGACTATTCTGGAACTTGTTCTGTAGGACAAGCTGGCCTCGAACTCAGAGATCTTCCTGCTTCTGCCTCCTTAGTGCTAGGATGAAAAATGTGTGCCACCACTGCCTGTGTGTAATTATATATTAATATATGTATACATATAAAATAATAATTAAGGAAAAAGAGATTATGAAAAATATTGATTGGTTCTTTCTCAACATGTTACCCTCACTTACTTTAGAATTCCAGCTTGTGAACTTGTCTTACAGAAATCACTTGTGTGATCCTTCTCAGCTTCCTTTCTTTCTGTGTTTGGTGTTTCTGCAGCATCATCTCTATTCAAAGACAATCTTTCATTGATGAATTAAGACTTTGAAAAACTATGAAATATCATTAAAAGATTTAATCAGATGCTATTTCTTTTGTTGTCTGCTGTAGGGAATGTATGTGTAGAGGCTGCAACAGTGACAATGGACTGATGTTGGTAATTGGAAAGGAAACTTTAGAGCAGGACAATTAGGCTTGGTATTACTGTCCGGTCTGCTCTGTTTATCCACAATGACCACTAACTTCATCTCTGCTGCCACATAAGGTGAGTACTCTTCACCTATTTTCTTGCATCCTTGTATTTTTTTTTTTTTACCATGTTTCATCTTCCCTCTAGAACCACTTATTTGTGACAAGTTTATATTTTCAAATTTCACCCTATATCTTTGTAATTTTGAGGTAAAGGTAAGAGGTGAAAAGTGGTCTTCTAGGTGAAATCATATACCATCCTGACCAAAAGTCCTTATTACTCAGAATGATAAATGTGCATTAAGTGTACAGTAGGTTAGTGTGAATTCAGGCCTGAACTGTAAGTTCATTTAAGAGAGGTTAAAAAAAAACCATACAAAACATGTGGTAGGAATAATGATAAAATACTTTATGGATTTAGATTTCACACTGGATCTGGAGCAGTGGCACTCAGCAGGGCTATAGTGCCCTCAGGGGGATGTTTCTGAAATTGATCACAGTTATTTTAGTTACTCTAGATAAAAAGAGCCAGTATTTAATAGGTGGAGATGAGAAGCATGCTTCATTTCCTACAATGTTCAGGGCTACTTCATAATGCAGTTTGCAGAATGACTTCTCAGATGCCCTGATTTTCCTGGCTTCCTGACTTCCAAACAGGATTATCTATGTCAAGTAACTATTTTAAATAGTCTACATGAAGAATACATCCCACATATTAATGGTAGATATTTTCACAAGGCATTATTATTAAATGAGTCTTCTAGGAATCTAATCACCATATACATTCAGTGACAATTACACATTTCCTTTTTGCTCAGAACTTTACCAAGAATTATTCACCATTTCAAAAATAGTCATTTCACAGACAGCAATGATGTTCACGGTATATAAATTGTTAACAACATAAATCCTGCTGTTTTGTCACTTGTGACCTTCATGAGCAATAAAGAAAATAGAAAATTCTTTAGAAATGACTTAGAATCTAATATTTGAAGAAATAACATGAACCAGAAGAACATAATTTTTACAGGAGTATCATTTAGGTCATTCTATATATTTTGACTTTTGTATGTGGCATACTGATACATGTTGATATGTCAAAGTCCCTTACCTAAATGCTTATGTTATATACAAAGGGGTGGAACACTACTAAAATGATCTTCTGTATTTTGCATAAAGCTTCCTTTAAAAATTAATAGTAGGTTTCTATACAGATATTCAGTGGCTTTTAGTGTTCGTTCTCCCTCCTTGACTGTTCTCCCACAGTCTCCTCTCTGTTTAACCCTCCTGTTCTAGTTTCTTCTTTATCTCTCCAGAACACTATATTCTGCATCTACTTCCTTGTGAGATTCTCTTCACTCCGGGTCCCTTACTAAGTGCCTCACTTCATTGGTTATTCATATTGTAGTATCCATATGGAATGATTAAGAACTAACACCCATTATAAGAAAATATACACAAAATTTGTCTGTTTGGATCTAGGTTACCTCATTCAGTACAGTTCCGTTTTCTAGCTCCATCAATTTACCCCAAAACTTTATTTTTTACAGTTTAAGAATATTTCATTATGTAAATGTACCACATTTTTTTTCCTTATCAATTCACCAATTGATGAACATCTAGGCTGTCTTCAATTTTGGGCAGTTATATATTGATCAGCAATAAACATGGATGAGCAAATGTCTTTGGGACCATTTAATTTTGGGCTCGCTTACTGTTTTAGAGAGTTAGTCCATGATAAACATTGTGGGAAGCAGATAGGTATGGTACTGGTACTGGAATATCACACCCCAATCTGTAGGCAGGAGAGAGGAGAGAGAGAGAGAGAGTGAGAGAGAGAGAGAGAGAGAGAGAGAGAGAGAGAGAGAGAGAGAGAGAGAGAGAGAGGAGAATGGACCTGGCACAGGATGTTTTTTGAAACTTTAAAGCCCACTTAATGGACATACCTTCTCCAAAAAGGCCACACCTACTCCAATAAAGCTGAATCTCTCCTAGTCTTTCCAAACAGTTCTATAAACTGGGACCAGGCATTTAAATCTTTTGCCCAATTTGTACAGATCAATCTACAAACTCCTTCTCCACATCTTTTTCTCAACAATTTTCTAATTATGGATCAGTGAAGTGAACAATCACACACTTAGCCATGTTTACTTCCAAACAAAATGTATAACCATATGTACTACCCAAAGTTCTGCCTACTGAAATTTCTTTCACTGATATCTTTCTGGGTTGTCCCAGAAAGTGACTGTAGACTGAATGCTGCAGCCATTCACTTCAGGATGGTACCTGAATAACATGCAGAACCCTCAATAAATCAGACCCTAGTCTTCTCCTTTGTGGGGTTTCCTTTTCCCTGAGGTGTAGTATGAGGTTTCTGGCCCTGACTTTTGGGCCTAACCTCAAGGTTTATGCCCACAGACCCACAGACCCGCAGAGACATACAGATACTTTCAATAGTTTTAGGCTGATCGCATATCACTTGCTAGTTCTCTACCCTTCATTTAACCCATGACTCTTATCTTGTTCAGCCATGGGGCTCAGTACCTTTTCTTAGAGCAGCATAGTTGTCCTCTGCTTCTTCCGGCTTCTCTCTGGCATTCTGCTCTGTGCTTCCTGTTCTCAGAGTTCTCTTAGTCTGGTAGCCCCACCCACACTTCCTGCCTGCCTTTGGCCAATCAGCGCTTTTTATTAAACCAGTGGGTGGGACAATTATTTACAATGTAATGACATAATCTCCCACATATCTTCTTTTCTCTTTTTAAAACAAAAAGAACTCCAAATCTAATATTCTTTTTCCCCCATTATCTATAGCAACTTATAAACAACACTGTAAATAAACACAAACATCCGTAATCCATGTTTTGGGAATGTGGGCGTTGTTCTCTAGGCTACTTCCTGCTGAATGGAGAAGCTGTCAATCCCATAGGAATTCAAAAAAAAATGTAGGATTATGGACAAGTCTTTAGTGGAGTAATCTGTAAGGCTGGGTCATCACAGCCAGTCTCTTTGAAATTGTTCTGGATACAGAGATTGGGAAACTTCAACAGAGTTGCTCTGAAATGATGAATCATCTGGGCCATCCATTTCCATTGGAGATTTTTCAGGGTGTCTTCCTCTATCAAACTTTATGTTCTTTATTCAGAAATAAATCTACATCCTCTCATTTTCTGTGGAAATAAAAAGAAAACCTCTTCTCCGAAGTAGAATATCTTTGGATTTCAATTTTAAAGTAAACTAATTTACAAAATATATAGGTTGAATGATTCCAACAGCATTTATAAACAACTGTCTATTAGCAGCTTTTACTAAGTCATTTTCAGTCAAGAAGCTTAAAGATAAGACAATAATATACAGTATCCAGACATTCTTTGTATTTTCCATCTTTACGTGGCTTATCTTTTATTTATTTATTTATTTATTTATTTATTTATTTATTTATTTATTTATTTATTTATTTATTTATTTTACTCTATTTCTCTTTTAAGGGCTTTCTCTCTACCTTTTTTTTTTCTAAGCCTATGTATCTATATTTTTAACACACTCTAAACCACTTGGACTTTTTAAAAAACTGTCTTTACTGTGTATTTCTTTCTTAACTTTTTCTGTCTCTGACCACAGCTTTGATTGTCTAGGGTGACTGACTCTACCCAGATTCTTCTATTTCTTTCTGTTTATGAATGCACCTTTAATCTGTCAAGGATTCTTTTATTTCTTTCAATTTCTGAACACACCTTTAATCTGCCAAGGTTCTTGAAGGTTGGTAGAATGGATGGATGGCTCCACCCAGCTCCTAGTCTAGCTTCATAGAATTTAGCTTTTTAACCCAGGTACTCTGGAGAATTTTAGGGTCCATAAAATTATCATTTAAAGCTTTGCCATCTGCTGCTCATTAACTCCATTTAAGTATTAGACAGCAGGGCCTCTTAAAAGACTCACAGTATTTTGCTTCTAAGGCTGAATCAGGAAGCTTTTCTTCAAAAAGCCAAGCCTCACTTTGCCTCCGGCAAACAGAACACCACCACTTGAAAGCCATCTTTCATTCTGTTCCTTTTTTGTCCTTATGAAACCTTAAATACATCATTTACAATATTTTGCTTACATCTAGACCCAGGAACTGGCCTTGTTCACCTTAAGTTGCATGTAGCAAACACACCATTTTATAATTTAATCTCATATACCACTCAGTCTCTTTACTGCAGGCCACTTCAGAGACATAACTTAGAAGATGCTTTGGGCTTCATTTCCTGTGCTCTAGACTGTTTTTTAAGCTTTCTATGGATTTATGTGGGTATACATCATGAATATGCCCTACATTTGGTGCCATTTGTAGTATGAGGTTACTGGCCCGGACTTTTGGGCCTAACCTCAAGGTTTATGCCCACAGACCAACAGACCCACAGAGACATACACTTTCAATAGTTTTAGGCTGATCGGCCTCAGGCCCAGGCATATCACTTGCTAGCTCTCTACCCTTCATCTAACCCATGACTCTTATCTTGTTCAGCCATGTGGCTGGGACACCAAGCCAGAAACCCAAAGGAGCAACATGTAAGGAACACAGGTGAGCCATGGGCCATGTGGCAGACAGATTAATGAGAATGGGTTGAGTTAAGATGTAACAGGAAGCTAGTGATATGCCTGAGCCTTATTCCAATCAGCTTCAAATTAATGAAAGTATCTGTGTGTCTCTGTGGGTCTGTGAGCCTAAACCTTGAGGTTAGGCCCAAAAGTCAGGGCCAGAAACCTCCTACTACACTGAGGTCCATTGGCCACTAGTCTGTGAGGACAAAGGGAACAGAAGTGTACAGCTATGAGCATGAATACCCTTATAGGATTCAGCTTCAGTAAAACAGCTCAACTTTATCCCAGAGTGAGAGGAAGATATATGACAGGGACAACAGCTGGAATATCATCTAAAGGCTACTCATTGCATTTGGAAAGCCAGTCCCAATATATAGATAGAACCATACACCCAATTGTCATATGGTGGCAGGGACTGTGTCGAAGGTCACACTTGAGGTAAGTCAGGCATCCAGATACAGAGACAGCTTCCAAAGTAAGGTCAGACAGAGAGTAGGAAGCTTCTGCTGGGGGAAAATAGTTTTCCATCTTCCAATCCCTGATGTGGGAATGCCTTACTGTATGCTGTGAATCTCAATCTTTAAATAAAGGAGCTGTTTTGGGCCATGACAGGCACCATAGAAGAAGAATAGGTAGGAAAGGAAGGGGCAGAGTCAGAGGCAGATCCAAGCAAGCCGCCCAAGGAACAACATGTAAGGAGCACAGGTGAGCCATGGGCCACGTGGCAGACAGATTAATAAAAATGGGTTGAGTTAAGATGTAAGAGCTAGCTAGCAATGTGCCTGAGCCATAGGCCAAACAGCATAAAGTTAATATACGCGTCCGAGTCATTTCTGGGGGCCTGAGCGGTGGTGGGTTCCTAAGCAGTCTCGGGGGGCAGGTCTGTGGGTCTCGGACCTCTGGCTGCCCAGGACCTAGAAACCCCCACTACTACAAATCCCCATCTTCCAGAGATCAGAGATCTGTCTGGAGATGGTAGACTGCAACCATAAGCAGCAGGGCTTTTCGGTATCTCCTTTTGTTTTATTTTATAATGGAGAGGTATCATTGGGAGCCTTGAGGAGCCTGTAATCTCTACCAGAGGAGTCCAAAGCCTAGTAGTGAACCATGCCAGAAGATGGTGGTAATTTGTTGCCAGAGGAACTGAATAAGGCAGGGTCAAGCATCAAATTAAAACAGAGCATAAGTAGGGGACTAGTAAAGGGTAAGAGCCAAGAAAACAAAGGGTTTTGGAACCAGCTCAAAAATTCTTAGGCCTGATACTGGGCCAGGAGATCCTTGCTCAGGCCTCTAAAGGTCTTTACATTTTGTTTCACTAATTTGGACTCATTGTCACAGAAAAAACACTCTTCTCCCAAGACCACACAAGTCTCACCTTTGTTTTTCAGTTTTTAGGTCAAGAGTTCTTAGAATCTGCAGAAAAGAGTTTATCTTTCTATGGAGAGAGAAGACTTTCAGCCATCTGTTTAATGGGCTAATCAAGTTTGCCCCAAGGGTCCTCTGCCTGATGATAGGTCTATATGATGGTCCTTTGCACCTAGAGAAATGACAAGCCCAAGTCTCATGAGCAGAGAGATGAAAATATTACAATATCATCTCCTACACACCACCTCAGGTCTCCAAATCAGCCAGGCATTCTTGTTTGAATCTGCTTTGTCTGTCTGGGAAGTAAATAAAAGGAGCATTGAACATTTGGTGGAATTGGTGTAAAGGAAGAAAGAGACAGCATTCAAGCATCCTTAAAATAGGATATTTACAACATCCCTGAGCCTATAATGATGTTTTAACCTTGGTGTGTCTCTCTAACAAAGAAACAATATTGGAGAATATTAGGGGAACTTTGAAAAAAAACATGAGAATCAGCAGCATCCAAGAGAGCAAAAACAGCCATGAGAACAAAAAGGGAAGACTGGGGTGAGCAGCTGCATTGGGTTATATCAGTAAGGGCATGTATATGTCCCTCCAGGTGTTTTGGTTGCCTATTCTTGGGTGTCTGCATCACTTCCTTTTTGTTTTCTCTGTGATCAATAATTGTGCCATTTTTTGACTGTAAGGATTGTGTCAGACATTGTGGGCTGCTACCCAGACAGGACAAGGTTGATCCTGTGGGGAAGACAAATCCCACAAATCCCTTTCCAATTGTTAGAGAGAGATCCATGGAGGGATAAGTGTGACTTCATATGGCAGACAAAAATAGGACTTGTTCTTATTTGGAGTATATTTAAAATTGTGGGGAGAGAGGATTATCATCCAGCTTGACTAAGAGTGTGCTAGTCAAGAGAGCAGGTTAACTACATAAAAGCTGTCTGGATATAGATTAAATGGTTCTTGAGATATATTAGAACCAGGAAGATGCCATACAGTTTCTTTAACTAGGGGTGGAAGAAAAGATGTGATTCAGTGTCATTGTCTCCTTCACAATAGTGAATGTGATCCCTGTTGGCCCTCCTTCTGTGAAAGTAGCGGGGCTCATGGGATAGGGGATGGAGACAATAAGTGGTAGGGGTGTGTGGTATGGTTGCCAAAAATTTATCTGTGGAGCAATGGTTATCTATTTTTCCTGAGGAGCTGCTGAAACTGTTAATAAAACAAATGTGGTTTCTCATAAGCCATTGGATGTGTGGGAGGGGAAGAAAAAAATGATCATATCAAGGTTTTTGCCTATGATTTATAAGGTACGCTCGTTTCTTGTCCTTATAGTGGATAAAGCATTGATCTCAGTTAATAATCAAAGAGCTCCCCCTATTGGTATATGGAGAAACTCCATGATCCCCTGAGATTTGTATAAGGCTTCTACTATCATGAGGGAGAAGTTAAATATAAGAACCTGCATTAGTTTTTGTGGCTCATATCAAGTCCGGGGGATATTTTTAATGTGACTGTTATTAGATCAAAGGACTTCCTTGGCTTCTGAGGTCAAGGAGCAAGGAGAGGAGGCATCTTGGTCACCCTTAAGTAAGTCAAATAGAAGCTGCAATTGGGTGGTTGGCATGGGAACAGAGGCCTCAATTAATTAATATTGTCCAAGAAGCATTGAGGAGTATTTAGAGTTAATGGTCTTGAGAAGTCAGTAACAGGCTTAGATGGCTAGAATAATCTATGTCCCCAGGCATGTGATGGGGAGGTGGTAAGTTGGATCTTCTGCTATTGTAAGGCTTCTTTCTTTTAGGACTTTATGGCTTGCTGATGTTTTTAAGGTTAATTTTTGATCCTTTTTTTTATCATGCCACTTTAAATTTTTCTAGTATGTTATTAACCCAGTACAATAACTCATTGCTCACCTTGGAAGGAATATCTCTGCATGCCCTATACCACTGGACTCTTAAATATTTCACTGAGATAGAAGGTCCTTGAATTTTGGTTAGATTTCCTTTCCATCCTCTCATGTGCATGTGTAAGGCCCAAGCATTGCAAACATAGCACTGGCAGGTATTTTCCTCCCCCTTTCCTCTCTCTTGCTAGTTTGTGAGATCACATTCCTAAAGATGTCTAAGTCCTGGTCACCAAGGTTCATTCCCTCATTTGGCACTTCTTTATGCGCAATGAAAACCTCCAATTTCAGCTATCAAATCATGAATATCCAGCAATAAAAATTCATTATTTGGCTACACGGGCTAAGATACCCAGCCAGCACTTACTAACTTATCCTAACACAGACTTCTCTTTTTTCCTCCCTTAAAAACCACACGTGTAGACATACTTGTTGCTGTATTTGTCTGATCCAGATCCAGGGCAGCCCTACCTCTATCCCTTTTGTCCCTTTGGGGTAATAAATTTTCTTTGTGTTTAGAATTTTGTGTCCTGGTCTGTTCTGTCAAATCCAAGGCCTCCTTCACAAATTGGTTGCTACCTACTGCTCATTCAGTACAATCAGCATAATGCCATCAATATAGTGAACCAATGTGATATTTCATGGAAAAGACAGATAACTAAGGTCCCTTTGAAATTATAACACAGGAGTAGAGAGTAAATACATTCTTGAGGCAAAAATGTAAGTTTAGAAAAATGGTGCCCATATTCCCAAGAGGTAGGGTGGGTGGTTTTTGGTCTTTCGATGGGTTATGGATGATTGTCATTGTTTAGGGTAATTGGTTAAAATTTGTTATTGGTTATGGTTAAGAAAAAAGCTAAACAATAAAGATTAGATTCAGGATTCTTGTTATAAAAAAAGAAAAAAAAAGAAAAAGGGGATATAGATATGCTAGGATATAAGGTTAGATTATTGAAACTACTTTTAAAAACCAATTACTAGATTTAAATATTTTATATTGGATTGGATTTTTAATTGTATACAAATTGTGTATATTGATATAAAGTTGAGATTAATTCTATTGCTGTACATATATCTCTATTCTTGTTCAAGGTATTGTACTTATACAGCTCATCTAACAATATAATACAAGTTGCTAGTCTTTGAAAGTTATTATTATCAACTAATAAGGCTATAAAGAAATGCAAGTTAGTAGTTAGACATTACAATCAAACTTATAGTCACATTAGATATGTTTTCAAGGTCAAACAGAGATATATTTTAGAATAACAGATCTTCAAACACTTCAAGAATCTACAGAATATGGCATTTAAGACATTTTAATAACATAGGTTCTTATTATTTTTATGACAACGAGACATTTACTCCTGGCAGCATCAATATACTTCAGAGATTATGGACATCAAAGAAAGTCCTTTGTGTCAAAAGTTAGCCACTGGCAAGAAAGTACCCTTGCCTTGACTGTTGACAGTATAATCTTTAAAATGGACAAGCAGGAGACATGCACACACACATGAATTGCCAAATCTTACCAAGCCAAAGTAGAAAGGTCTTTGAGATTATCCTGCTTCTCAGAGAAGTCTGTTAGATGTGCTAGGTCTGTAGGATAAAGATGAATGCTTCAACAATACAGAAGAAACTAGGGTGATTGTCCAGGCAGCCAGCTGTTTTATTTCTTACTTTCAGAAGTTTCTTGCTTGCACGTGCTGTGTACTTAGTTAATATTATTTCCTTTTTTGGTCTCCAAGGAAGTTGAAGATAAGATAGTTATAGTTTTCTAGTGACAGTTTTAGAAAAGAAACTCACTTAGAGGCTAAAGTGTATAAGTTTGAGAAACATCAAAAAATAGTTTTCAGTTAGTAATACAAATTAGATAGAAAGTAATTTAGGTATAATCTTTTAGACTTACCAAAATAGGATAAATAATGGAAATTTGAATTTGTCAATTGTTAATGGACTAGATATCACTTATGTAATTATTGTTTGTGTCCATTGTATACAATTGTTGTATCTATTGTATATAGTTTTATTATATGTGATGGTATATTTTGTATTTAATAAAATCAGCCTGAAATAGAGAGAGCAGAATCACCCACAGTCAAGCCATGAGGGTCAGAGAGTGGTAACTCACGCCTTTAATCTCAGTACAGGGATGGCAAAGTGATAACTTACACATTTAGTATACTGCTGGCCTTGTCAATTAAAAACAAATTGCTTCTGGTGGTCTTTGTGGATAGGCAACAAATAAAATGTATTTGATAAAGCAATAGCTGCATACCATGTACCAGAAGATGCATTAATCTGCTCAAATAAGGACACATCTGGACAGCAGCCTGCAATGGGAATCACTACTGATTGAGTTGTAAATAGTCAAGTGTCATTCTCCACAATTAATAGACTTCTGAACTGGTTAGATGGGAGGGAGATGTGATGGGAACCACCTCCCTTGCATTTTTCAAGTCTTTGATGTGGCCCTAATTTCTGCTATTCCTCCAGGGTTGCAATGCTGCTTTTGATTACTTATTTTCCTTGGCAGAAGCAACTCTAAAGGCTTTCTTTCAGTTTTTCAACCATGATAGCCCTTGCATCACAGGTCAGGGAACCAATGTGAGAATTCTGCCAACTTCTAAGGATTTGTATCTCATTTATACATTTTAGAACCAGGCAAATAACTGCAGGATAAGTTTGAGGATCCATTGCACTTACTGTGAGTGGACTTTCAGCCAAAACTCTATTGACCACCTTATATTTGTAAGCCTCTACTTTAACTGAGGAGCCACAAAGATTCTTGAGACTTTCTAGAATCATCAATTCAAAACCAAAGGTCCATATGAGTCATGCCACCATAAAATTCACTTTGCCATTGGGGGTAGGTATAATTAAGACATCTTGTATGCATGTGTGAAATTGTCAAAGAATAATATGAGATACTCTTTAAAAAATTTCATTTTGCCTGTGCTGATCATTACAGGTTATGTTTTCTGCTACCGATTACAGTAACTATAACACCTTGCTTTTGGTGATTCAGTAATGCCACCTGGCCCCTGCTATCCTGGGGACCAGTTATATCCACTGGAGTTAATTCATCTAAGTGAGCAGATGCATCTCCTTCCCTAAGGTTTGACACAAGGAAAATGGAAGCAACAAAGCTCTTCAGATATGCTGGTGCTCCCTCATCATTTTGTGTCTTATGGGATTAGTGAAAGGCATGTGTTTTGGGCTTTCCAATTGTGGAGGACTAAGTTTTACATACTGTAACCATATCATCCCCTGGGGGTCTAGCCTCGAGTCCTGCAGGGGTTAAAGGGAATCCACAGAGTTGACTCATTAAGAATTTTCAGTCTGAAGGGGTTGGGGGGGGGGGAAGCCACATTTTCTCCATGGTTCCCTTCTCCTCCTCCTCCTTCTTCTCTGTATTCTTCATTTTGTGTTCTATATTATCTTTTCTTATCTCTATCAATAACTGTCCCTTCTGTTTCTCTTGATAATCTCCTCCTAATTCTCTTAATGTTGATTCTTTCTTAATTCTATCTTTACTTTTGATATTTTCCTTCTAACTAATTTTAAGTCTATATCTTAGACTTTCCCTTCTAGCTTATATACCACAGAAAAATCTTTCAGGCAATAATATTTTTATATTATAATGTGTTTACATTCTATTTTTCAAGTGAATTATTACAATGAATACAAGTTTAAAAAAGGATGTTTTTCATATCCCTTACATGATTGAACATTTTATGTATTATAAATAAAAAGCAATTGTCCCAAGATCCCATGTACATTCATACTCAAGCAACTTGTTATATACATTTACAGCATAGGAAATCAAACTAGTCAGGTCTTTTACTGGAAGGCTTCACAAAGGGTAATCTTATAAGAAATCTTAAAGTAATCACAAACCTAAACTTTTATATATAAGAAGGAATCAGTCAGCCGTACTTTAATTACTCAGTGTACATACCAACTCAATAGTTTTTTTTTTTTATATCAGGAGATTGAGGGTAGAAATGGGTATGAGGAATTAATCATCACCATTGATCATCAACCAATGCTAGCAAGAAAGGTAATTAGCTGATGATAATTGGGCTGCTTTTTTCTTGTTCCCTAACCTTAAGGAGTTTCTTATTCATTCATGTATGTATATTTCTATGTGCTTTTCTTATCTTCTTGTGTTTTTCACCTCAAAGCTATTTGAGAAAACATCCTAATCTAGCTTTAAGTTATTTTCAAAGCTTTGTTTCAGATATTATGTACTCTGAAACCTGTGAACACATCTCCTGATATTAAGGTTAAACGTATTTAAGCTAGCTATGAATACTCAGTTGGTTTTTTTTTTTAATCATGAGCCAAACTAAAGTCTATATGGCTCATCAATAGAAACTCATGTGCTCTAGCTGTTAACACTTCCTTGTATTTATTTTAATAATCAAACTAAAATTATCATCAATTAGAACAGTTTAGGGAAAAAGTGTCCTCATAATATTCTCCGGTAAAAATGCCCAGTAGGAAGGGATGTTTTCAATAGAGATAAACACATTACATTACAGGCAGTGGGGATCTCCCCACACCCATTCACACCATGCCAGATACCATAGAAAGACAGCAGCAGCAATCATATAGAGGCACAGCAGAGGCAAATGACATTTCTCAGTCTGTGGTCTTGGGACCTTGATTATCAAAGATTCACCCATCAGGGAATTTCCTCCTGGTGGGCTGACACCAGGAACTTCAATTGCCACCTGCTTCTTCTCTGACATGGTCAGCAGCATACCCACTCTAACCCTACAAGTTTCCTGAATCTTAAAAATCTCTTCATCAATGCCTCACCAAGGGATATAAGGTATCTCCAACTCCTTTTCAGCAATCTTTGGACAAATGCTTCAGGCAACCATTCAAACAAACCTTTGATACCCTTTTTAAAAACTCTATGAGTTTCCACATTAAGCTTAAAATCTCTACTCATAGGGTATATTAATGAACTCAGGCTGATCCAGATTTGTTTCTTCCACCATTATCCCATATCCTTAAATTTCATCCCCACATATCTGCTTCAATTAACTATCAAACACATCAAGCTCTTTAGCAGTATAATGCACCTTCTCATGGACTACACTTTACTTTTCTCCCTCTAGAAACCTGTTTTGCCTTAAATCTTGGGACAACTATTGGTGGGCCTAAGGGACATCAATATTGCCTTTCTTAGCATAGTCTTCAGGGAATGATGTCACTGCTGGTTTAGCAAAAATGATGAATTAATTTTCTCAGCAAAGGTAACAAAAGCAATATTTCAAGGGGGTAGGGCTAAGGATAGAGAGGCTACTTCCTTAAGTGAGAAAAGCCCTTGAGAATCTGAGGATGCAAAATTCTCAAGTTCAATAGGGTCCTGTCACACATCCCTATCTCAAGATACAGGAGAAGATTTTTTTACCAACTGATTCCCTTACTTTAACTGCCAACATCTTCTGAGGCTGGAACTTGAGTTTTAACTTTAATTTGCCTATCTTATAATGAAGGCTTCAGTGTGAATTTCCAGAACTTGAGCCCTGTGGCTGCTGAAAAGAAGATTCTCTTCCAGGGCACACTTTAGTCTATTATGAACATTTGCAGCCAGTCAGTTTTGTGACTGAGTTCATTGTCCTTCACTGTATTCTGGGATACTAGAAGTTGTTTAATTCTTTTTCACAGAACTTATGTCTATTCTTTGTCAATTTATCCAGCGATGCTAAGAGCAACTGCATCACCATCATTTTCCTTATTTTTCTACAAATTGTCAGAAGTTTTACATAATTATGAAATCTGTTGTCTCCCACAATTTGTGAATCAGAATGAATACATTTATCTTTTTAAGTTTGCAAAATAGTTCACACCATGGGCTTTTAGTGCTCTCTGAATTCCCAGGAGAAGCTTCAGTAACTAGACAGGCTTTGGTAACTGTAAGTGTGACAAATTGTAAAGCTTACTTCAGATACTTAAAAGACTTTGTTGCCTAAAAATCTGTTGCTGTAGAACCACTTCTGGCATCAAACTTGTATTACTCCAAAGATCTAGATTAGAAGTAGATCTTTCGACTTCAAATTAAGCAGAAATCCTTCACAAATGTGCCTTTCATTTTTGGGTCTTAGTTAATTCCAGTTGTAGCCAAATTGACAAGCATGGATAGCCATTGGGATAACCAACCACTTTTTTATTGAATTGAAGGCCAACTCAATTAGCTGGAGCCCATACATGACAGTGCTCTACCAATTACAACCTCAATTGCTTTGAGGTTATGAGCCTGAGGAAACATCTAACACCATTGTTCTGCTAAAGCACTATGGCAACATAATGACTCTTAATGTCCTACTCTTGTACCCATATTATAGTGCCTCACTCACTTCACATCAGAGAGGTCTCTTCTTGCAGTACATGAGAATCAACAGAGACACTAGACAATGCACAGAGAGTGAGAGACTTTAGAGCACTTGGTCTTAAATGGGATATTTTCATCAAAGCCTTCCTCCCATGGCTTAGGGAGTTATGAAGAAGAGGGAGTAGAAAGATAGTAAGAGCCAGAGGTGATAGATGACTCCAAAGAAGCAATGTATTCAAAATATAATATGACTTACACATATCAACTCACAGAGTTTATAGCAGCACACACAGGACTTGTATTGGCTAAAGCTCCATGAAGTTCCTGCACTGAGAGGAGAAGGTGGACATGGCATCCCACCCTTAACCAAGATGCAGGGTGCGAATTGTTTTCTCTGACCAAAAAAATCAATGCTCTCCAGTGCTGTCTCACTGAATATATTAACTAAACTTAAAGGCAGCTCCTATGTTCAGGAGTAGTTGGCCAACACAAAACAAATTCAGTGGTAATTTTATAGACATTTTGTCTCATTTTGCTTTGAGGTGGCAATAATTTTGTCTTACCAAAATCTTATTTTGTCTTTTGTTTGTTTATTCATTGTTTGTTTTTTGCATGTTTTTTTTTGAAGAGAGAATATAGACAGACAGTCAGAGAGATAAAATGAACATAAAGTTAGGTGAGTAGAGAAGGGGAGAAGAATCTGGGAGGAGTTAGGGAAAAATTTAATAAATATTTTATTTGCCACCACCCAAATCTGAACTATTATTTACATATTAATACATGATAGTGAATGAATGCTACAATGCACTTGGATATTTCAGGAGAGAGGTACTTTTTTCCAAGTTTTTTTTTCTATAACAGCAGTTATAGTCTGCTGCTTATTTTTATAGGTTGAATACCTGGCTACCTCATGACTTTTCTTTTTTTATTTCAATTTTGTATAAGTTGTTCTTGATTTTTCTTTCTTAAACTTAAATGTTTAAATTGTATACAGATATTTATTTTTCTCTAATAGTGAAAATAAGACATTATGCCAATTATTTTGGTTGAGTCAGTTCCTCTTCTCTAACTCTAACCTTGGCAGACTCATAAAGGTGGTTGTAATTAGATAGGACCTTTAATAAGGCAGTTAAGGATACATGGCACCTTAAAGATGGGGTTATGACCCAGTATAACTTGTATCATCATCATCATCATCATCATCATCATCATCATCATAAGGCAATATTGGTGAACACACACAGAAACACAGACACATATAGAAACACACAGACTCACACATAAAGACAAAATGCATTGAGACATAAACAGATATATGTACACATGGAAACATAGACACTGCCCCACTGACATGATCACACAAATGCCCAAGATCATGGGCAACTGTGGTTTGAAGGTAGGCAAGTTCAAAGCCATGTAAGTCAGCTCCAGGAGAAATCAAACCTGACAAGTCTTTGATCTTGACCCTTTAGCCTGAGAAACTGGTAAAGCAGTTTCTGTTTAGGTCAAAAAGTCTGTGAATTTTGATATGTCAAATATAGATGTGTTTGGTGTGAGGTGAAATTGTTTAGGATTACATGTTTTGAACAACTTAAAAGGGCAATATAAAGATGTTAGAAACAAAGAGGGCTTAATAGAATCTGTAAGCAACCTACACATTGGCTTCCTTGAATTTTGTGTCCCAAAAAGCTAAATGGGGACACAGAATCGCAATTGGCCTCCAGACTATTGTGAGCTGAAGTACTTTTGTTACTTCATCTCCAAGCCAGTGATTGGTTAAGGTGTAACCTTCTGCTACATTTCTACCTGCTACTTTATCAACAAAGCTCAGAACTAAGGAAGTGGAGTCTGAGAAGGCAGATTTCATAGTTCCAGAACTATCACTGGATGTCACAAGCTAGAAGTATTCCTTTTTTTGTTACAAAGTTAATTCAAGATTCTGTAAGTTATTGCTTACCTTGCTATGTAGAATGTAGTCTGGGCAGAACCTAATCTGAGTGTCACTGGTTGCACTACTGGGTAATGGATGACAAGAAAATCTTTATTGAAGGTTAGAAAGATGGTGATGTATTCTGGTACACAGAATCAGAATATGTCAATGCCACCATTTTTGGAAGCATAGAATCCTAGCAAGTATAAAGAAGTGGTTGCAAAGGAGAACACTAACTGTATCCTGTGTGCTATGGGTGCACTTGGTAAGATTTTGAAAACATCAGTGAGTGAGAGAGAAAGGAGCTGAAAAACACACCATTCAATAGAGGAGCCCACAACTTCCATTACTAGAAAAGCCAAATGCTTCATGATCCTATGTAAAGAGGTAATAGAATAAAGAATCCAGGAAAAAATGTCTTGAAAAGTCAGATAACTTAAGATCTTCATAAAAAGATTAGACTAAAAATTTAGTATTATAGTGGACTAGCAAGTTCTTGATGAAAACTAATATATTCAAAATAAATAAGCATAGTGGGTCATGGTAGTACATTCCTGTAATCCCAGCACTAGGAAGCTATAAACTGAAGGAAAGCAAATTCCAGACAAATTTGGACTACAAGGCAAGACCTTAGTTCAGAAACATCATTCCAAAATAGAGATACGAAATAACAATAATAAAACCCACAAGTCACCACCACAACAAATCCCCATATAAAATTGATACCAGTGCATCCATGATACCCTAAAAATATTCGATGAGTTAATTTCTGGAATAGTGTTCTCAGAAGTAAATGAATGTAAAATCCTTTGTATTATTTGAAGAGTTAACTACAAATGAAATCTAAGTCTTGTAAAAAAAATGTGGTGGGGGGGGGCTGTGCCTGTTAGTAACTGATCATAATGGCTTAATATATTTTTTTATTTGGCCTAATCTGACATACTTTTAATATATCTCATGGAGTCGTCATCCACCTGAGCTCAGCATTACAATCTGCTTCTAGCCTATGTTTTTGACACTGCTCTAACTCACTAAAGCTGATACAGATGGAGCTGTCCATCACTAAATACAATGCAGATACCAATTGATGATGGGGAGCCCAGCCTCAGTGGATACATTTACATCTCAGCTCCTAAATCTATGGCTCAGAGAATATGGGAGAGGGGAGGAAAGAGTCATAATCCTTGGAAGACTTCTGTGAAACACCCTCTCCTAGAAATGGCTGCATAAACAAGACCATTACAATGGCAATGTAAAAGCCCATGCCAATGCAAAAGGTAGAAAATCTCATGGAGTCTCACTACTGGACAAAACTATAGGTAACTGCAGGGAAAAGAACATTGAGCCCCTTTATTTGTTATTCATATGCACACAAACAACAAGAGTAGACTCATAATATTGTATTTATATTTGTGTACACACAGGCATACGTGTATCTGTGTGTAAAACAATAATAAAGAAAAACAGGCTGGCAGTTTGAGAAGGGGAAGGCATGAGAGTGTTGGAAGGAGGGGACTGGAGAAGAATTGAAGAAAGAAAGGGAAAAGGTAATGTAATGTAATTGTATTTTAATTAAAAATGTATAAAAATTAAAGAAAAAACAAAAGCAAGGAAGAGTTCAAATTGTTGAGAGTGAAAAATATTGGGGGAGATTAGGGGAGAAATGGAGTAGGTATGTTCGTATTTCATTGTATATGTATGCACAAGAACATCTCAAATAATACATCTTAAAAATATGATTTTACAAAGATGGAAATGACATTCATAGACTCAGATATCCCAAAGGTCAGAACTGGAGATAGGACAGGTATAAGTCCAAGCCAGATACATTCAGTACTAGCAGTTTCATCTGTAGAGACAAAAAGAGCTACAAGTCGATAACACATGTAATTTGGAAAAGGGTTTTCAGTTAGTAATCTTCCTACTAATTGATAAACAGCAATTTCTGTTCACTGTCTATACCAGATACCTTCTTAAAGATATAGCAGGCTCAGCTCACTTTTACAATTCTTGAACATGTTAAAGTTAGTCAGAATATGGCTATATTTGGAAAGCTAATCCCGTGGTTTCATCTCCTTACTCCACCTTTAGCCTCTGCATCCCTTGCTCATCCTGCATATGAGAGCCTGCCTTGTTTATATGTAGACACTTTACTGGGTACTCTCCTTGGGACTGTATTTAGCTTGTATATCTAAGGTCCAGTCCTATGCCATGCAAAAAACTATGCTCTGCACTAGCCTTCATCCTGCTTCTCTGATGGAAGAGACCCAGAGAAAGGACTCTTGCACTGTTCTCAGATATATGTTTAGGGTTGCTTTCAACACTGCACTCTAGTTATAAACATCTGGAGCTTGGACCATAGGCTAGGGGAGGACCTTTTGCCTCTCTTCATCCTTTAGAGTACCCACAATCGGAGCCAGGAAAAGTGGGCACCTCTAAGCATAGTGGTCATGAGAAGTCACCCTTTAACTCAAGTCTAAAGGACTTTTATTACTCTGAACTCTACAAAATGAAAGAAGGAGCTTTTACTGGCGAGAAAAAATCATGGCTTCTCTTACAGAACAAGTTTCTAAACTGTGGTTGCTACCCCACACATGGCTTCAAAAATTTGACAACAATGAGATACTTCTGAAAGTACAATGACTGAAAAGTAGTTAAAAGCCAAATTGGATGAATCCAGGGTGTGTAAGGCAGTAATTTCCAGTGTTGCATTATGGAATTTCAACTGTAGTCTTGGCTGAAAACACAATATGCCCACTTTGCAGTGCACACACATGCCCTCAAGTCATCCAACATCAGCATCCCTACCAGAAACACTCAGTTTAGATTTGACAGACTTTGCTGTGAACAGCAGTACTTTTATTACATGTACAAAGTGTTTTGTCTTTATAGACACATGATGGCTTCTTTGTAGGAAGCACCATTTAATGGTCTCTAACCAATGTTATGTTGAATTGTTCAATTTCAAATGTTGATGTTTGTCTCTGTTGTGGTGGCTAATGCCTTTAATCTCAACACCTGGAAAGCAGAGGCAGGAGGATCTCTCTGAGTTCAAGGCTAGCATGATCATCCTAGTGAATCCTAGGATAGCCAGAACTACATAATACCCTGTCTTAAAACCAACCAACCAAAAGTTGTTTGAGTTGCTGAGCTCAGTTTAATTTAAAAAAAAAAACAGAAAACAAAGTAAAAAAATCATTAAATGATTTTCAGCTTAAACTTCAGAGTTTCTGAAATGGTTTTAAACATATTTCTACCACTTATACTACATATTTGTGCAAAAGTGGAGTTCTTCTTAGCCCTTTAACTGTGAAAATCAAGATATTGGTCATCTCTGAAAAAGAATGAAGGTGTTTCATGCCATGCAACAACAGCTACTTAGCCAAGATGTAATTATCTATGTAGAAATACATTTATCTCACTAGAATTTGAATTTGATTTTATCTTTAATAAATGGAAAAATTAAATGCATACTGAAGAATTATTTTAAAATGTGTTTCCTTTTTTATAATTGCTTATTAGAGAAATTTGATGCATAGTTATATTGAACAGAAAGGATAGAGTATAATGCCCTAGACCCACACTTAACTTCTGTGCAACAGTTTCATACATGTTTTTTAATTTAATTGTTTTATTTTTATAAGTCTTTGCCTGCTTGACTAAATGTACAATATGAGAATGTCTGTCTTGCAGTGTGGTTTCTTGGTCTTGGGCGGCCCAGACCCACAGACCTGCCATGCCAGACCATTTAGTCACTCTCCGCTGCTGCTCAGACCCCCAGAAATGACTCAGACGCTTATATTAACTTTATGTATGCTGTTTGGCTTATGGCTCAGGCACATTGCTAGCTAGCTCTTACATCTTAAATCAATCCATTTCTATTAATCTGTCTGCCACAGACAGACCATTTAGACTTTAAAAAAAACTGTCTTTACTGTATATTTATTTCTTAACTTTTTCTGTCTCTGACCACACCTTTGCTTGATTAGGGTGATTGACTCCACCCAGATTCTTCTATTTCTTTCAGTCTCTGAACACACCTTTAATCTTCCAGGATTCAAGGTTGGTAGAATGGGCGGATGGCTCCACCCAGCTCTTAGTCTAATTTCATAGAATTTAGCTTTTTATCCCAGGTACTATGGAAATTTTAGGATCCATATAATTACCAAGTAAAGCTTTGCCATCTGCTTCTCATTAACTCCATTCAAGAATTAGACAGCAAAGCCTCTTTAAAAACTCATAAGTATTTTGCCTCTAAGGCTGAACCAGGAAGCCTCACTTAAAAAAACCAGGCCTCTGCTTGCCTCTAAGAGACAGCTTATTCAAGAAAATATCACCACTAAGAAGTCACTATTGACTCTATTCTCTTTTTATCCATATTAGCAGAAACCTTAAGTCCACCATATAGAGCATCTTGCTTACATCTAGGTTCATGAACTGGCCTTGTTTACCTTAAGTTGCACTTTTTCAAAAGCCCGCCATTGTAGCCCAAGCCCACATGCTTCACCAGGGTGTCTCTGTACCATGGCTCACATGAGAGACACAACTCAGAAGCTGCTTTGTGCTCTAGACCATTGTGTTAGCTTTCTATGGATTTATGCGGTATATTTTACCCATGTTGGGCTGCCATTTGTAGTAAGTGGTTTCTGGCCTGAACTTTTGGGCCTAACCTCAAGGTTTAGGCCCACACACCCACAGACTCACAGAGACACACAGATGCTTACAGTAGTTTCAGGCAGATTGGCAAAGGCCCAGGCATATAACTTGCTAGCTCTTTACCCTTAATCTAACCCATGACTCTTATCCTGTTCAGCCATGCGGCTTGGTACCTCTAAGAAGCAGCATAGTTTTCCTCTGCTTCTTCCAGCTTCTCTCTGGCATTCTGCTCTGTTCTTCTGGTTCCCAGAGTTTTCCTAGTCTCGTAGCCCCACCCACACTTCCTGTCTGCTTTTGGCCAATCAGTGCTTTTTATTAAACCAGTGAGTGGGACAATTATTTACAATGGCACAACCTAATCCTCCCACAAGTGGAAGCTGGGATACAAACATTTGTTTGGACTTCTGAGAAGATAGGTGGTAGAGGACAAAAAAGCACAGCAGTTAATGATCATCTGTGCACAGTAGAAGCTCATGGCATTTTTAGTTAAAATTGAGTTTCTTATGTTGGAATGCAGACTGGAGCTACATTGATGCTTATAGGAACCAGCATTTATAGCCATTTTTCTTCATGTGAATTATTCATATTTAAACCACACAGTGAGTAGACTAGAAAGTATTTACTAATATTGAAACTGAAGACAAAATGTAAACTGAACATGAGTTGTATCAGTTATGACCAGCTCTGTCCCTAGATTCTCCACAGGTATGGACTCTCAATTGTGGCTGACCCTCCGATGAAAGCATGTGCAAAGCACTCTTCATATTAGACTCTTTAGTTTTTGAGAATTAAGGGGGTATTACATTTAGTATCTTTAGATAAGGATATTAAAACTTAGAGAATCCTAGTAACTTATCCAAAATTGAACAGTTATGGTGCAATACTATTTGAGTTTTTAACAGTCTTCTTTCAGGTTTTATGTTTTTTTTTATTTTCTAAATTTTTAATGGGCAGAACTATCTCTGAGCAAAATTGTTGAACAGAATGGCATTTTGTCTTTTCTTTCTATATATCTGGGCCATCTTTATCCTCTCTGGCAACCTTTTTTCCAAATGTTGGATATTCAGTGCTACTCCACCTACACTTGAGGATCAAGCAAGTTATCACTCACAGCTGCTTAGTAGTCAACAGGAAAAAAATAACCCTGGCAGACACGGTATGGAACTTTAAGTGGCAGTAGAGATGGCAGCAGTAGAGGGTATAAGGATTAGTCTGACACATCAGAGTCCACTGATGCTCAGGACTTACCTTTATAGTGGCAATCTGCAAGGGGCAGTGTTCAAATCCAAGGTTCTCTTATGGGTGGCTTTTAGATTTAACACTGAGGGAAGGTTCTACTGCTTATGCTATGGGACAAATCTAATTTCCTTTAA
This sequence comes from Phyllotis vaccarum, assembly GCA_033318265.1. Taxonomy (NCBI): domain Eukaryota; kingdom Metazoa; phylum Chordata; class Mammalia; order Rodentia; family Cricetidae; genus Phyllotis; species Phyllotis vaccarum. The sequence continues at coordinate 76,267,671 of JARWLC010000007.1, read as the reverse complement.
TATCCTTGGAGTTTTGAGATGAGAAAATAAACAAATGAACACATCTACCCGGAGCCACAAAGTTTGGTCTTTGGTGTCTTTGCAATACTTGCTCATCTTCTCTGCCCATGCCTCATCCTTCCTTCCTCCTTGACACATCTTTTGCTTTTTGCTTATGCAGCTTAACCTGGCATCAAATTCATTGTCTACCTGCCTCATTCCTTTCAGGTGTAAGTGGAGTTTCTCTTAAAATACACCAATCCAAGATTAATATTTATTAAAATATAAGCCAGCACTCATGATACAGGTAACAGCTTATATTGGCACCTGATTATCCGAGTAGTGGATGATGGATGCCAAACCGGTCTCTCCAGCAGTCAGGAACCAGGAAATGGGCCTTCTGAGGATCCCAGCAGCCCCTTATAAATGGGGTTGGCCACTCCTCCTTCAGGAGCCCGGGAACCTGAATAAGCATCTTCGGACCTTATTAGCTGACACCTGAATCCCACCACATCTCCCCCTTTTGTCTAACTAAGAAGGTTCTAAACTAAGTCTATATACAATAGGAATTATTATGAGGTAGTATCTAGGAGAGGATAAGGCACAAACTACAACCAAAACCTAACACATATAAAGTACATCATATATTTCTAGAATATTGGTAGATGGTAGGGTGTATAAATTACTTCTAAAATGTTCATCTGGGAAAGTGAAAATTGAACATCTGAATGTTCCTAACTAAGGAATAATAGGGTAGTAACCTTAAATACCTATTCTTCAACTCCTTCAAGACCTGAGAAGGAAAATGTATCACCTGAAAGTCAGAAGCACATGCAAGTAGTGGCTTCCAAAATTTGGGAGAGGACAGCAACACAACTACCTGGACAATTACCTGTGGTTTTGTGCACCATTGGAGCATCCATCATATTGGCTACAGGCCTATGGTATCTGACAGATCTTTTCACAAGCAGGGGAATTTTGGAGGTAAGGGCAGTTCTTTACACAACCAGCCATTCTCTGCCAAAAGGACAAACTCAAGAAGTGTCCTTGATGCTAAACACCATCTTGGGAAAGGAGCAGTGACACCAGGAGTCATTGCATCTCTCATGGCCAAATTCCAAATGTTAAATGCTATATTCTCTGGGTCTATGAAATGGTTGAAGACTCCTGTCTATGATATTCTAACCTGTATCTGAGATGACTGTGACATGGCACCTTAAGTAATGTTGACTGCAGTCTTTATCATCCTAAGGATTAAACCTGTACTATAGAATTAGATTACCTATATAAGGGGTGTATAATCTCTAAAAAATGACTTTCAGTATGACTATCAAAATTATCCAGGGGTATATATACCATGTAAAGTGGAAACAGTATTTTAGACATGTATAAACATATATACCATCCAAATAGAGGTATATAAAACATCTTGTGCATATATCATAGCTAGTGCAATCATATATTATATCTAGTATAATTAAATGGAGGTAGTAATTGTATAGTGGACATGACAATAATGTGACAATAATATTTTAAACAGAGGTAGAAGCATATATAAAATATAGCAGTTATAGATTCAATTTTATATAACAGTTACAGATTCAGTTTTATATCGATGTACAAGTTGCTTTGCTTATATACAGCAATTTCAGATTTAACCTTGTACCAATGTACACATTGTCTTAATCAAACATATAAAATGATTTCACATTTGTATAAATATACAAATATCAATGCAAGTGCAAATTGTCTTTAGCTTAGCCCATATATTCGACTAAAAATTGTTTATAGGTAGGTAGAACAATCTGCCTTTATCTATCCTCTCTATTCCCCTTTCTCTTCTTCAGAAGAGATCCTTGAGGCTATATTATTGTCCTGTCCTCAACCCAATTTTAACTTATAACTATTCTATCAGAATAATAATTACCCACAACCCTCAGAGCACAAAACTTATTGGGAAAGTGGTTGTAGTCTTTCATAAGATTGCTTCCTGCTGACTTGAGGGCAATGGCATCTCTCTGGGATCCTGTAAAAGCTAAAACAATGGTCAGATCCTAATGGACTGACCATACACATCCATAACCATTCTCAGAATACTGGTTAACTCCATCTGGAATTCTTATTAGAAATGTGATCTGAAGGATAATTATGAGCTGTCTTGCAACCATTTTTGAATAATCTATTTTCTAAAAGCAATCATTGATTGGTGTGCACCAGGTTCTTGATTTCTCTATTTCTGTCTCTGTCTATCTGACTGCCTATCTCTTTCTCTCATACTCTTCCTTTTATTCCTGTTTTACCAGTAGGAATTGTTGTGGTGGGGGCCCCATCTCAGTTCCAGATTCTTTGTAGATAGCTGATAGGAGGAAATGTTATTTACAATGGAAAACTTAAGCATTGTTGATACACAAAAAATATATTTATATCCTTTATGACTTCAGAAGATTGTATGCAGACAGGATGTTTGGAAGGTACAGATACAGACAGAAACAAGGTTCAAGATGAAGTCACAATAAAATTGGTCCCTAAACATTCCAATTGTCTTCTGTCCCACACCAGGTGGGTTTTCTGATATGAGACAGAATTTCTCACATTTTCTTTACCAATATGCCTGGGTTTAGAGAGGGAGAAATCCACTTGCTCCACGTCCAAATCCAGCCCTATTAATAGTCAAATAAGGACCATATTTTTTAAAAAAGAGGTGTAGATGCAAGATGTAAAGCAGTGAGATTTGACAGATTACCCAGTAGTGCATATTTGTATCAGTTGGTCTCATAGTCCATTGTTTACATTCCTTCATTATCAATCTCTCTTCCATTGCAGGTGATTAATCATTCAATGTCCAGTCAATGTCTTAAAGATAGTTGTATCCATTTTCCTGTAAAGACAAAATTGAGACCCTGCCCCAGTCTTGTTCAATGTGTTTTCCTTACCATGTATCCATTTGTCATTTCAGGGATGAGCAATTAATTATTTCTCCTCCTCAGGAAGAGACTCCTTTACAAAGCAGACCTTTATTAATTTTGTCAGTACCCATATCTTTTCTTTTCCTGTTGAAACAAAAGCAAAAGCCCTACCCCATCAAAGCACATTCTGAAGTCAACACATCCTTGAAGTAGATGTGTTGGTTTATCTCAGAAGATTTCTCCATCACCCAATGTCTCTCAGCAGCTGATGTTCCCTTTTCATCAGCGTTAAGAAAATTCATAGTAAATAAGGCACTGTGCAACCTCTCCCTGGGTTTTCTCGTTTCTCTCTTCTGTTTATAAAGCATCTCTTTCAAAGTGTGGTGAGATCTCTCTACAACTCCCTGTCCTGTATGATTGTGTGGTATCTCTGTAATATACTTTATATTATAATATCCCAAAGTCAGTTTCATTTTTTGGGAAGTGTAAGCTGGAGTATTGTCAGTCTTAATTTTAGCGGGAATTCCCATTATGGTCATGGCTTCCAAAAGGTGAGTAAGCACAGCATCAGCTTTTTCAGAACTCAGGGCAGTCACCCATTGCATTCCAGAGTAAGTATCAATAGTATGATGTACATATTTCAACTTTCCAAATTCCGGGAAGTGAAGCACATCCATTTGCCAGATCTCATTTCTCTGTGTACCCTTAGGATTATTTCCTGCAGGTAAAGGCAGTTGGTTATAGAAAGAGCAAGTGTTACAATTCCTTAGTATTTTTTTTGCTTGATGCCAAGTGATGGAAAAATACTTCTTTAGTCCTTTGCTATTAACATGATGTTTCTCATGAAATTCTGTAGTCTCTAGCACATTTCCTATTAGCAACTGATCAATTTCATCATTACCCTGCGCTAGAGGGCCTGGGAGAGCCATATGTGCCATGATATGTGTTATGTACATAGGATGTATCCTATCTCTGATGATATCCTGTAGTTGTATGAACAGTAAGGTCAAATCTGTATCAACAGGAATGAAGTCAGCAGTTTCAATATGTAAAACAACTTCTTCTGCATACTGAGAGTCAGTAATTATGTTGAGAGGCTCTGTAAAATCCTGTGTTTATCCTGTACCACATGAGGAAAGATCCAATTAGTTTCCTTTATAAATTGAATTCTCTTACTTCTAGGATATTTATTATTAATCTCTCCTAAAAAATCATGACAAGCTTTTTGCCAAGGTTCACTGTCTGCCCATAATCGATCAATTTCTTCATTAGTCAAAGGCACAACAATTTCTGCAGGGTCCTTTCCAGTCAATTGGTGAAGTCTGAATTTACCTTTGAAAATCAGATTAGAATTTTTTTCAATATGTGTTTTCAGCTTCTTGCTTGGCCTATGCGGCAGAAATATCCATTCTAATATAATGTTTTCTCTTTGCGTTAAGATTTCTGTTGGAGATTGTGTAGAGGGTAAAATAACCAGTGTGCAATATAGGTATGGGTCTACACGATCCACATGTGCTTCTTTAAGTTTCTTTTCCACCAACTCTAATTCTTTCTTGGCTTCATCAGAGAAATCTCTTGAACAATTTAAATCGTTTTCACCATCCAAAGTCTTGAACAAATTAAATGTTTCATAGTTTTTTATACCAATAAAGGGCCATAGATGAGCAATATCCCATAGTAACTTTTGAAAATCATTAAGAGTCCTCAATTTATCTCTTCAGTTTCACCTTTTGTGGCATAATTTTCTGTAAACCTATTTATATCCTAAATAATTGATAGAATCTCCCCTCTGTACTTTCTCTGGGGCAATTTGTAGTCCCCAATCAGGCAATATTTTCTTTAGTTCTTCAATCAATGTTTCTAATGTATTTGGGTTTGGGTCTGCCAATAAAATATCAGCCATATAATGGTAAATGATAGATTGTGGGAAGCGCTTGTGCTGTACTTCTAGTGGTTGTTGTACAAAGTATTGGCATAAGGTGGGGACTATTCAACATTCCTTGGGCAACGACCCTCAATTTGAACCTCTTAACTGGACATGAATTATTAAGAGTAGGCACTGTGAAAACAAATTTCTCTTTGTCCTGTTCCTGTAAAAGTATGGTTAAAAAAATCCTTCAAATCAATAATCATAATAGTCCATCCATTAGGTAACAGGGAAGGCAGAGGAATACCAGATTGTAAAGAACCCATAGGTTGAATCAATTCATTAATTGCTCTTAGATCTGTCATCATCCTCCATTTTCCAGATTTCTTTTTGACAACAAAAACAGGAGAATTCCATGGATTGGTTGATTCTTCGATATGTTGAGCCTGTAACTGCTCTTGTACTAACTGTTCCAAAGCCTGAAGTTTTTCTTTCTGTCAAGGGCTATTGCTGAACCCAAATAGGCTTTTCTGTTAACCATTTCAAAGGCAGAGCTTGAGTGTCCTTTTAGGTTCTTGGGGTGTTGGGCAATTCTCTTGTACAACCTGAACGGCTGGTGAAGTTTCATCATAACACCTTAAAGCATCACTTTTGGAAACATAATTGAGTCTCCGGTTGGTATCAGAACCTGGAGGGAATATGTCAGCCATATATGGCTTCAACTGTCCTTTCTAACCTTCTAGTCCTATGCATTCGAGCCATCTTACAATCTGTTTCACCTGAGATATTGTTCTAATACCCAGAAATTGGATATCCACTGCCTGTAAAGGCCACCTTGGATGCCATGATTGTGGGGTTATGATCGAAACATCAACCCTCCATGTTGACTAAGCCCTGGATATAAATATTATCTACCTGTATTTTCAATTTTGGTCTTTGTTCATTTATTGAAGTCTGCCAAAATATTCATTTTGTGATTCTTCTTGGAACTTCCAATATCTCTTTTAAGTTTATTCTATTATCTAATGCCGTATGATCTTCTAGATCAGGCATTGGATGTCCTACTCATCCTGAGGATGCTGGTCTTCCACTGTGACTGAATATGACCTTACCTTTCTTGATTTTGAAGTCTTATTTTTGGGGACTTCCTGGAGGAAGCCCCAAGAGATGTTTCCCAATGGTAAAGGGTTGCCTTCTTTTTCCCTGGTAGACCTACATTCATTGGTCAAATGTTGTCCTTTGCCACACCTTCTGCATAACCCAGAAGGCAATCTCTTTCTGTTAGAATCAAACCTAAAACAGGTATTATTTCCAAGAGAACCTTGTAAACAATTCCATCTTATATGGTCTGGTTTACCACAGTTGAAACAAGTGATGCCTTGGTTCCTCACCCTAACATTAGCAATGGCTTGGTCTACCCAATTCTCCTTATTGCAATGGAGAGATTCAGCACTTATTGTCTATTGAATCCATGCTTCTATTGGTGCAGATCTCATCTTTAAGGGCATAACCATTCCTTTACATTCCATATTAGCATAATCAAAGGCCAGAGAAAGTATTAACTGCTTCCTTACTTTTGGATCTGATACTGCTCTATGTACAGCTGTGGTAAGACTCTGTAGAAAGTCAGTATAAGGTTCTTTTAAGTCTTGTTTGACCTTAGTATAAGGCTCAATCTTTTGACTCAGGTCCCAAATCTTTTCCCAAGCATTCAGTGCAGCAGTATGGCATAGCAATAAAGTTTGCTAGTCATAAGTAGTTTGAGCCTTCACATCAGCAAACATGCCCTCACCAAAAATTTGGTCCTGAGAATCAAAGAAACCTATAAATTTTCCTTCTTGTTCTAAGGCCCTAGCCTCCTCCCTAAACAAGCTTCTCCACTTTAAATTTTGACTTTGGTCCAAGATGGCGGCTATTAGCTGTATCCAATCACATGGCAAGATTCCATTTTTTGTTGACCATTAGTTTAACAGCTGTTTTACATAAGTAGAGTGTATACCATGTAATACCATTGCCCCCTTAAAATCCTTGATATCTCTCATATGTACTGGCTAATAACTATACCCTACAAATTCTGAGGACCCCCCAAATGCTTTCTTTGTCTGAACAGTAGCCAGGAACAATAGTGGTGGGAAGGGGGTAGCCCAGTCATGTTTATCCCCTTAGGTACAGTGTCTCCAGTACCATAACATCCCATCTGGGGTTGACTTGAACTGTTCTGAGCATAAGATGAATTACCAACCTTTTCCAGTACTGCAATATGGTCCTCCCATTCCTGAAGCTTGGATACTACTGGTTCCCATTCCTGGATTTTGGATACTACTGGCTTTCATTCCTGGAGTTTAGATACTATTGATTTTTCTAGAGCTTGATTTTCCTGATGAAGCAGTCCTTCAAAGGACCTCACAGAACCAGTAATTTTTCAATCCACATCATTAACATAATTAATAATTTTCTTGTCCTTGTCATTAATGTAGTCAACAAGTTTCTTGTTTTCATCATTTACATAGAGCCTATATTTTTCTTGTACAGTGTTATCCATATCCAAAGAGGAAGCCTTATCTGAAAGCTTGTTGTAACCAATTTCCAGAGAATTAATCTTATCTGCCATTTTAGTGTTTGAAATTTCCATATCACACATCCTGGATATCAATTGTTGATTTTCAGATTTCATCTTTTTCATCATGCTCATATTTGAAACACAAAATAGAGAAACAAGCCAAAAAATAGTAGGACTGGGGTATTGAAGCCTTCAAGATATTCATTCAAAAATTGCTCAATAACCATGGAAAAATGTGACCTGAAGTCATTAATTGAATAATTATTAGCCATTACCTCAATTCAGGTGCAATGACGATGTTTGGTACACAGGAGTCACAGTAGTGTTCAATTCTCTGCTCACAATATGGCAGCTTCAGGGATTCTCAGCAGCAAGAGGCTACCTACAGACCCTATGTGGTTTTAAAGGGCCCCAGCAGGCAGAATACAATCCATAGAAAAGCAAATTCTCACAAATTAAGACAGGATGTCAATCACAAAATAGAAGGGTTTTTGATTTGTTTGTGTGTGTGTGCACAGAGGAATTTATACTTGCCTGAGTCAGCGACCACTTGGGCTGCAAGGTGGGGGGTTTGTGGGGAGACAGTGTGCTTAAGCAGAGGAATTGTGACTGTGCTGGGCCGGCAGGGTGGCAGGGTGAGCGGCCAAGGAACCGCAGAGCAAGCACACTTTAAACTCACCTACTTAGGCTGGCTGGGGGAGTGGGGCGGGTGGTGTGGGGCAACCTTGTTTTCACAGAGGAATTTACACTTGCCTGGGTTGGGCTCAGTCAGTGACTGGTGACCGCTTGTGTTGGTGGGAGGGGCAACCATGTGGGCAGGGAAGCTAAGGGCAAGTGTGCTTTAAGCTCGCTTGCTTGTGGAAGTTGCAGTGGCTTAGAGGCAGCAACTAGGAGCCACCATTCAGTGTTGAGAAAAAACAGCATTGAGGGGCAGAGGAATGGGCTAGCAGAGGAACCCAGCTGGTAGGGGCAGGGGACCACTCATTGCTGTGTTCTGCTGGCTGGCTAGAGAGTGAGGGATGGAGCCCAGTATGAAGGAGCGATAGGCCAATGAGGGAGGGAGCTTTAAGCCCACACACTGGAGTGCAGGTTCCCAAAGCTGAACACTCTGCCTGTCTTCTGCTTTCTAATAGTGTTCAAAACACAAATGGACCCCCTACGCCCATGGGCACAGGGTCAATGATGTTGGGCACCAGATGTAGGCAGCGTTTCTCTTAAAATACACCAATCCAAGATTAATATTTATTAAAATATAAGCCAGCACTCATGATATAGGTAACAGCTTATATGGGTGCCTGATAGACTGGATTATCTAAGCGGTGGACAATGGATGCCAAACCAGTCTCTCCAGCAGTCAAAAAACAGGAAACGGGCCTTCCTAGGATCCCAGTAACCCCTTATGAATGGGGTTGGCTACTCCCCCTTCAGGAGCCCGGGACCCTGAATAAGCATCTTTGGACCTTATTGGCTGACACCTGAATCCCACAACATTCAGGTCTCAGGGTTACCAAACCTGGCATTATGCATTTTTATTTCACTCTTTAGTATTAAAATATCCCAAGAGAACCAAAGCCATTGACTAGTATTTTCCTTTCAGATAAATGTTAAGGCATCTTTTTAGCCTGTCTTGTTATTCTTTCCTTCTGTTGACCCTAGAAATGCAGTTTGTAAATGTGAGGCTAATTTTAGCCATCTACATAATCATTTGTCATTGTTCTAAATTGCTGTGCAATGATGCCACGATTATGCATATCCTTAAATCAGAGTCATGTTAGCTCTGTGGCAGGTTCTGTTTAATTATAACACCAAATCACACTTAGGGTTCCCAGATCACTGGGATTATTGTTTCTACGACATTGTGACCAGTTTTTTGTTTTTTTTTTTAATAACTTACAAACTAAAATGGAGGAAAACTTGAAAGACCATGTATCTCCCTTCCTCCTTGCCTCAGTGTGACTATGAAATTGACATTTTTGTTACTGCCATCTTTGGCTCTCTAAAATTACTTCTTGGATCTCACACTCTAAATTTTCTTCACAGATTTATCCTTTTGATTTACCTAAAAAGTAATGTCTTCTAAAATGTGCTTAAAAATCTGTCTAAAACTTGTCAAGCAAACTTGACAGGGTAAATAAAGGAAGAGGGGGCAGAAATAGTGTAAGAGCCAGAGGTACAGGGTGCCTGCTACTAGATAATGCCCCCTAGACATGGAATGGAAAAATGTACCCATGAACTCTCAACAGCAAGGATGTCTGAATACAAACATTTTAACATAAACAGGAGGAATTCTGTAAGGTCCCATATCTGTATGAAAAGCTATAGTTAGTAGTTGCTGATAAAGTAATAATTAGTTTCCCTTAGGGACAACTTTCCATGTAACTGTTCAACCTCCAGTGGTCAGCCATAAACACATATCATATGAGAAACACTAAAGATACTCAGTAGGCTGTAAATACATGTATGTGAGTATTTATATTATTATTATGTAATATAAAGTTTCTGGTCTAAACATTTGGGCCTAGCCCCAAGGTTTGGACCTGCTCATAGCCTTGCTGCCACTTAACCAAAAATAATCACACAAAGGCTTATATTAATTTTATGCTGTTTGACCTATGACTCAGGTATACTCCTAGCTGGCTCTTTCATCATAAACTAGCCCATGGTTCTTATCTTGTTTAGCCATGAGGCTTGGTACCTTTTCTCAGAGCAGCACGGTTGTCTTCTTTCCTCTGAGTCTTCTGGTGTCTCTTTGGTGTCTCTCTGGAGTTTTACCTCTTCCTGTTCCCAGAGTTTTCTTCATCTGGTAGCCCTGCCTACACTTCCTGTTTGCCTACTGGACATTCAGCTTTTTATTAAACCAGTAGGAGGGTCAATGTATCAGAACATAATTCCACTACATTTCCCTTTTCTTTCTTTAAAAAAATTTTTTAAGCAAGAACCCTAAATATAATTCCCTTTGTATAACTTTTTTTCACCATTATCTATAACAACTTGTAACCAACACTGTAAACATGACAAACATCCATAATCCATTTTGGGGGAATGTGGGCATGGTTTTCTGTAGTAGGAGGTTTAGACCCGCAGACCCACAGTCCGGCAGAGACACACAGATGTTTACAATAGTTTTAGGCTGATCAGCCTAAGGCTCCTGCATATCACTTGCTAACTCTTTACCCTTAAACTAACCCATGACTTTTATCCTGTTCAGCCATGTGGCTTGGTACCTTTTCTCAGAGCAGCATAGTTGTCCTCTGCTTCTTCCGGCTTCTCTCTCCCATTCTGCTTTGTTCTTCCTGTTCCTAGAGTCTTCCTAGTCTGTTAGCCCTACCCACAATTCCTGTCTGCCTTTGGCAATCAGTGCTTTTTATTAAACTCATAGGAGGGGACAATTATTTACAATGGAATGACATAATCCCCCTACAGTTTTCTAGGCTACTTCCTGCTGAATGGGGTTGCTGACAATCTTATGGGGACCCAAAGAAAAATTTAGGATTATTGACAAGTCTTTAGTGGAGTAGTCTATAAGGTTAGGTCATCTCAGCCAGTCTCCTTAAAGCTGTTCTGGATTTAGGGTTCAGAGAAAATTGCAACAGAGGTGCTCTGAAATGCTGAATCATCTGGGTCATCTGTTTCCATTGGAGACTTTTCAAAGGGTCTTCCTTGATCAAACTTTATTTTCTTCAACTAGGAATGAATTCATAGGCTTTCATTTTCTGTGGAAATAAAAAAAAAAAAAACCTTCTTCTCCAAAGTAGCAGGTAGAATATCTTTTGATTTCAAATTTAAAGTCAATTAATTTACAAAAATATATAGGTTGAATTAATCCAGTAGCATTTATAATCAACTGTCTTTTAGCAGCTTTTACTTCTTCATTTGCAGTCAAAATCTTAAAGACAAAATAATAACACACAGTATCCAGATACTTTTTGTGATTTTCATCTCTACGTGGATTATTATTATTTTTTACTCTATTTCTTTTTTAAGGGCTTTATTCTTTTTCATTTTTTCTCTCTCAAGTCTACATATATTTTTAAACACACTCTAAACTAGAGTTTTTTTTCTTTTAAAATCCGTTTCTACTGTATATCTATAATCTTGTTCTCTTTCTGACCACACCTCTGCTTGGTTAGGGTGGTTGACTCTACCTAGCTCCCTCTATTTATTTCTGTTTATGACCACATTTTTAATCTGCTAAAGTGTGACTAGTATTAAAAGGTTGGTTAGGATGGCTGGTGGCTCCACTGAGCTTCTAATCTAGTTTCATGGAATTTATCTTTTAAGCAGAGGTACTGGTAAGACCCACAATTATCACTCTGGGGAATTTTAGGGTCCATATAACCACCAAGTAGAGCATTGCTGCCCATTACACATGAACTCCATTTAAGTATTTGGCAGCAGGGCTTCTTAAAAGACTCACAAGTGTTTTGCCTCTAAGGCTGAATTAGGAAGCCTCTCTTAAACAAGCTGAGTCTCTGCTTGCCTCCAACAAACAGAGTACTCCCAAGAAAATGCTGCTACTACTAAGAAGCAGTCTTTGACTCTGTTCCCTTTTTATCTATGTAAACAGAAAGCTTAAATTCATCATATGCAGCTCCAGTGGGACATCAGGAACCTGATTTGTTGTTGCTTAAACTGCATTCCAAAAGCCTACCACTTTGTAGCTCAGCTATGCCAGGGCCTGTCTGTACCATGGTTCAAGTGAGAGAGATACAACTCAGAAGTTGTCTGGCTCTGATTCTGTGCTCTAGAACCCTTTTTAATCTTTCTCCAGCTTTATGTAGGTGTATATGACCCACGTTGGAGTGCCATTTGTAATATGAAGTGCCTAGCCCCGAAGTTTAGACCTGGTCATTGTTACATATATGTACATATGTTACTTTTAATTACTTAACTTTAGTTATTGTTTTATATATTTATATGTTATGTGGTTATTTATATAATAATATTAGCTAAAGAAGAAATCATGAATGGACAGGAAGGAGAGGCCAGGATGATGTAGACACTTGTGTATGAATTTTACTCTAAAAACCTTAAATAACAAAAGAAAAATGCTTGTATTTTCCTACTGAACCATTTTTCTTTCTACAGTTTCGGTGTCTTCATATTTCTGCATAATTTTCAAGGAATAATACTTCCTTGGCTTCTCCAAAGAGGTGAAGTATTGAATTGTAAACTATACATCTTAGCAGCCCTGTTTACATATCTTTCAATATATGGCATATAAGAACAAAAGCATTTTCTATACTTTTCACTACTTCAAATTTTTCTTCAAACTACTATGTCTTATGCTTATTTTCTTTGGCAATCAAATATTTCTTGAATATATTAATTGTTAACTAACAATTTCACTAAATTCAGTTCCCCTTTAACTACTATCTTTAGCAAATATGCAATGCTGTAAAATTTTAGTCACTATTTTGTAGATGCAACCAGACACCTAATATCCTGTTACTGTTAGGTGTTACTGCCCGTGTGTCTGTGATTTGTTGGTAGGACATCTCCTAGTACATGTAAGGTCCTGTGTTCAATTTCAGTATTTGAAAGGAAAAGCAATTCTTACCCTTATTTTCTCTGACAATAGGTTTTGATTTAATTTGCAAACATCCCTTCCATCACATTTAGGCAGAAATTGAATAGGACCAGGCTTCACCCCTCAGACTGTTTACCAATCTTCAGTCCATTCTCTCTTTGTTAATACATGATACAATGTTTGATAGTATTTTGTGGAAGACAGTTTGTCTCAATGCCTCACTTGTTGTGGGTAAAAGGACTGCTGATTTTTAGAGTGCACTATAGTAGAGATGGAGGAAACGGCTTCTATTCTTAGTAGTGGACACACAGTGCTCTAAGCACATTTTGAAGAGCTTTATGGAAACCCATGGGTGGCTTTATCTGCCCCATGAAGAATATTATAGTTTTGACTTAGAGCTAAATTAAAGAATTTTTCATACTAGCAAAAGAAGTGAGAAGTAAGAAAAGAAGGCAGGGTGATGCTGGGCACAGGCTAAGACTTGTACGCATGTTTTATAGACAAAGTTGTTTGGAAGAGCAAAACTTCACAGTTTTTTAACTAAAAAAGTTTGAATGTCTTTGCATTTCCTCTACAATGACACTACTGAAGTGGATCTCACATCTGTCTCTCTTTATTACCCTGAGAACTGTCCCAAATGGAGGAAACATTACTGAGAATTGTATCCATTGAGCAGGGGTTACAATAGCCATTTGCTGTCAGCCTTGCTTACCAAGTTTTAGATTTTTAAAAAGAAGCTACTCAGAACTTAGGTTGTAATGATAAACCTTGCAACTAGATAGAGTTGTTTGTCTTATTTAAAAACACTGCATGCTTCAGGTTTTACAAGAACATTAGAGCTGATGGAGAGAGAAAGCAAGGTGCAGAAGGTAATATCTTTCATGAAATGGATCCTCTTGAGTCCTTCTCAGGTTCTTGTGCTGCTGGTACATAATTTCCAGGTTGTTAGTGGGGAAGATGAGACACTACTCTAAGAATTTCACCCACTACCAAGAAAATTGGAATAGTTAATAAAGCATAATCAGTGAATTATGCAATTTTCTCATTCTTTTATATTACAGTAGCTAAAGACAAACTGACACTAAATTCTAAGCTTTTTTTATCTGGATAATTCATGGTAATTTATTCCCTTCTAGGAAACCATTTTAATTTATAAAAATTGAACTTTGGATTATAGGAATGCTTACACACTTGTTATTGGCTCAATAATTTTCTTCAACTATATGGATTATACTTAAAATGCTTAAAATTCTATAATTTAATCATTAGCCTAATCAATAAAACTTCAAATTCTACAAGCTTTGTTGTGACAGGTTCCTCTGAGGAGGCTTTGGGCAGAGAGCCAACCCTTACATGGGTCTTTACACCTATGGTTCTATTTTACTGTCTAGGGACAAGCTTCTACAATGCTCTAATGAGTAGTTCTTGAAGTTTGCTCCATGAAAAAGCAAAAGTAGTATGTTTCAATGAAGAAAGAATGTGGATGACAAAACAGAGCACCATGGTATTAGGGGACTGGAAAACCAACATAGAAAGAGGTAGGAATTACAGCTGTGTAGCAAGCCCAGGGGCTGAAAGGTTGGATGGGATCTCCAGGTAGAAGAAAGGGAAATGTTTGATGATTTCATATACTTGATCACTTCTCAAATATCAATAAGCTGCTGGAGATTCTATTACAATAATAATAGGCCATAGAGAACAAAATAAATTAGAAATTGGGTTATTATCTTTAGAAGAAAACAATGAATTGCATGAGAAGATATAAGCCACATGCTATGAGGCTTTAAGTGGCAACAAGCAGCATCAATCCTGTCCTGTTAATAGAAATAATAAGAGAAAAACCAAAATTTTCTAACAGCCATTCTTAATATGTGGTCCCTGGGCTAGAAGCATTAAAAAATGCAATGTTAAAAACGTTAGTAACTTCTTTCTAGATGACACAGATGCATGCTAAAGTCTTTGAAGTTGATATTTATTAAAAAATTACTCACAGCAAAACAATAACAATTCATAATTAAAAGAGATAAAAATTAATTAACCCAAAAGCTAATAGCACCTTATTGTTTTTTTCTCTACCATGTAATCTATTTTATTTTTTTACAATCCTTTTATATGAAATCTGATTTACAGTTTTTAAAGTGGGTTTTAATTATTGTTTGATTAAAAAGTTGAGTGAAGCACCTTCAGTTATAGTTTGTGGTTATCTGAGAATTCCTTCGCTCATATATATGTTCCATCAGACCTCAAACAGAATCCAAACCAGACAATGCTCATAGTGCACATCACTTGTTGAACACCATATAGAACAGTGAGTGCTGCTTCTGGATGTCTACTGGCCTTTATAGTTCCTCTCTCAATGATTCAAACCCACATCTGACCAGTTGGTCAGAACATAGAAATTGGCTTCTACTGTTAATTCACTCAGTAAATATTACTCATACAATTCTAGGAGCTGAATATTTCGATGAACCAAGTAAAGTAAAAATCCTTGGCTACCGGGATTTTCTTCTGAGATTAGAAACACACATAAATTAGATATTGCATTTGAAAAAGGGTAGGGATTATTGGGGAGAGGGGAATGTAGTAGGAGGTTTCTGGCCTGGACTTTCTAGCCTAGCCTCAAGGTTTAGGCCCACAGACCCACAGACCCGCAGAGACACACAAATACTTTCATTAATTTGAAGCTGATTGGCATAAGGCTCAGGCATATCACTTGCTAGCTCTTTACCCTGAGACTAACCCATGGGTTTTTTTGTTTGTTTTTTGTTTTTTGTTTGTTTAGCCATGTGGCTTGATACCTTTTTTTAGAGCAGCATGGTTGTCCTCTGCTTCCTCCAGCTTCTCTCTGGTGTTCTGCTCTGTGTTTCTTGTTCTCAGAGTTTTCTTAGTCTGGTAGCTCCTCCCACACTTCCTGCCTGCGTTTGGCCAATCAGCGCTTTTTATTAAACCAGTGGGTGGGATGTAATCTCCCACAGGAAAACTTGGAAGTAATCTCCAGGATTTTGAAATAACAGTGGCACACTCATAGAGGGCTCAAAACCAAAGGTAGCAAACAAAACTGATGAAAGTAACAGAGAAAGTAAAGAAAGATTGGTGAGATGTTCTGAGTGCAGCAGCATTGCTGTGTGGTGGTGGGTGAACTGTAGCATTGAAGAGGGTTATGTAAGGAGGGGTGTGCTGAGCTGGGTTGTGGACCCCCTCTAGGCCTTGTGATGAATAAAATGAGAAAGGGGAAGATGATCATGGGTGAGAGCCATTGCGGAGTTGAAGAGATGAGAAGTGACGTTACCTGACTCACATGAAGAGAATTTGAAGAGAATAACAATTTTCCATTTTTTCCCCCAACCCTCAGCATATGGCACCACATCTATATCTTCCCTGCTTCTGAGATCTGTGCTGTTCTTTTGGTCTCTTATTGTACAGCCCCTACCACATTAGTTTAGGAAACTTTGCTTGTTTTTTACTTGAAAAATTTTAGTGAATATTTTTTTTGTTCATGTTTTACTTTCTTTGTCTTACTTTGGTTTGTTCCTTTAGAATAGTTCTTCCCAATATCTCCAGAGTTTTAATGAAATTACACCCCAGCTAAAGGAATAAATAGCTCCATTATTTTCCCTTCCAAAGAAATCCTCAAATCTTCAGTGTAACTTTCCATGGCTTTCTTCTCAGTATTCATCATCATATAGCCCCATCTCATTTTACATGATATGTTCTGTAATATTGAACTTCCACAGTGCACAGCTCTTTTTTGATTTTGACCTTTTAAGGATGACTACTCCAAAAAGTTTTTCTTGATGTTTAAACCTGAATTGTTCACATTTTGTTTTTCTACTCATACACCTTCCTTTACACCCTATACTGAACTTACTCTATAGTCCAATGGCTTTCTTATGTACAGATCCCTCGTGCTTAGATTGAAAGAAGTATTTTTTTCTACTGTTTATAGCACATCAAAGGTATTTTCTACTTTTAGGATGAATTAAAAGACTAGGCACGAACTGTATTTAACACTTTATGTATATTTATTACTTTTCTCATGATCAGGTGAAACAAACACTTATTGAATATAAGAAAGAAGAAATAAATGATAAAGGAATATTATAATTCTATTTTTTAATTTTTCTTGGATTGTCTAAAAGCTGATAAATGATGGTGAATCATGTCCAGCCACTGGCCCTGTACATACGTAGGGAATATAATGAATTGCTTGTTAATATTGGATTTTTTTTGGCCAAGTATCATAGTGAATCTTCTCTAGCTTCCACTCTGAAAGAAATGGTATAAAAGGCCATACCATCAACTGTATGAAGCAAATATAGCCCTGATGTACACAGTTAACAACAAGAGTTAGTCACTTCAGTAGATATCAATTGTTTTTACTTAATTCTAATTACAATGAGGTTTCTATTATTTAAATTTGGGTAGAGAAGAAGCTTTCATAGCATGTGTGAGACACAAGACACTAGTACATTTGAGAATTGGAGTTCTCCACTTAGTGCTTGTCTTACTTGGAAACAAGTCACCTTATCTTATTTCTAATTCTGAAGCAATGGGTAAATAGAAATTCTAATGATTTAATATTTTTCCAAATAAAAAATTAGGATGTTAGGGTTGGTAAATATTCCATGTACTTAGGTTATAGACTATTAATGGCTGAAAGAGTAAAACAAATCCCTATTGAGACAACTATAGCTAAGAATATGTTTCAATCCTCAGTCCCTTCTACATACTTGAAATAATTTTACTCTTTCAATCTTGAATTTGTGATGATCTACATTTTTTATTTGAATTTTGTTTTTGATTATTCACTCTTAATGGTGGCTAAATTCTTCTTTACTATACCAAGATTCAATAAATTTTACTATATTTTCTTCAATATAAAATTTGAACATAGTTCTTATTAATTCCTGAGTACATATATTGCTTATAAAGAATTCTCAGTCTCTATTGAATGTAATTTTCAAGTTTACTTTAATTGCAAAATATTTGTATTCCTTGATTAAATAATACACATTAAATTCTTCCTGAAAACCAAGTGCTTTCTAAGTTAGTAAGAAGTAAATGCCAATATTTTGGCTTATTTTTTTTCTAATTTGTACTGGTGCTAAAATTTGTAATTGCACTAAAGCATTAGAAATAAGAAAATGAAGCTATTATCAAATTTTATACTCTCCCACTTGAAATGTGTTTTCTTTTCTGAAATCAAGTTTTTTCTAAAAAAATCTCCAAAAGGAAAAAAATGTTTCTAATTTTTTAAAATCAAGAGTATAGTACAGTTGTGATTGTGGAACAAAAACAATTCTTACCTTGATATTTATGCTGGACTAAAAAGGTCATGTTTGGATTTCTGGCCCCAGCCTCAGAACTTAACATTCTACTTCTGTTTTCCTCCCATTGGCTGAATGAATTTTTAAGCCATGAGGTAAATGAAGTAGAGGGATTAAAATCAGATGGTTTTTCAGAGACTTCCAATAACAAGGGCTAAAACTGTTTTTTTTTTCCTATCCGCTTATTATATTATACACTTTATAGTTATATGGCCAAATAGGAAGAGTTGGCAGTATTGTTCAACTACACAATGAAAAGCATTTCTTAACTATTCTTACAATGAATTGTGAGTTTTTAAAAGGCCATATCCAAATAAGAACTGTATTTAAAAACAAAACAAAACAAAACAAAACCCATAGCCACTTTCAAGTAGTAGTAATAGCCATGTGCAATTGGTGGAGCTACAGCAGACTTTTGTTTCAAAGTCCTTCCATTAAAATGATGATTGTTGGCCATTTTATGGACATGAAACTATGGGGAAAGGGGGCCATTTACATAGTTACTTTTCATTGCAAGTATATCTCTATAATCATAGGTTAATGTGTCTGCCACCTCTCCTCATAGAAGCTTATTTTTGTAGTAGGTGGTTATTATTACAGAGCACAGCTTGTTAACATATAGATAACAAGAGATTGACTTATCAGCTTTCAATAGGATTACACCTCCTGTCTATGAGGCTCAGGGGTCATCATGAAAAAGGGTCAGAAATTCTGTATGGGCCAGCAGCATTAGATATCCTCAGAAAAACATTCTTTTCTAAACATGAGACAGTAGTGCACAATGGCCAGTGCAATGGCTGTGATGATATGCATAAGACTGGTACACAATCTCAGCATGGGTGGAACAGGGCCTTAGGAAGTCCCACATTTTTCTGAGAAGCTATTGGCAATTGATGGCTGATGGGAAAAGATTAAGTTTTTTGAGAAATATGGCCACTGAGAGATTTCCCATGCTCTAATAGATCATCCCACAACCAGTCAGGGTGAATTCATTAAGACTGAAAAAGCACATGAAGTTGAGGACAAGGGGAGGAATAGGAGAGAAAGGAATTTAGGGTAGATTTGATCAATACATATTATACATGTATGGAATTCTCAAATAACAAAACAGAATTGAATTACAATGTATTCATTGTAGGCTTTATGCAGTAGATAAGAATCTGTCTCTCAGTAGCAGCTATTACCATGAAGATCTCTTTAATCTCTAGCAAACAGATAAATTAAGGTTTAAGAATTCTATCCAGAAATAAAAATGTGTGTTTCTTTTGTGAGAATTGTATGGCATTTATTATATATTTTTATATTAGATAAATATGCTGTCTTTTATTTATCTTACTAGTACTTGATAGCCTTTCCATATAAAAACTGTTTAAATCTCACCATAAAAAATGAAAATGTAGACAAATGTCTTCTCCAGCTGCTACACGTTCCTGTTTTTAAAAAGTCCCTAACTTATAATTGGAAAGTAGAGACACAAACATGGAGCATGAAGAAATCTCACCCATTTATATTGGCAATCAGAACAGGAGTGAGTACTGAAAGCATACTGCACAGTGCATACTTAGTCTACTGAGGCAGGAAAGTAGACATGTGATGTGGAAATGCCTTTCTGTATGCTGTGTATATCAATTTTTAAATAAAGGTGCTGTCTTGGCCCATGACAGGCACCACAGAAAAAGTAGGAAGAGAAATCAAAGATAGGTAGGAGAAGTGGGGCGAAGTCAGGGAGACCAAGCTGAAGCCCAAAGGAGCAACATGTAAGGAACACAGGTGAGCCACGGGCCACGTGTCAGACAGATTAATAGAAATGGGTTAATTTCAGATGGAAGAGCAAGCTAGCAATGTGCCTGAGCCATAGGCCAAACAACATAAAGTTAATATAAGCATCTAAGTCATTTCTGGGGACCTGAACAGCAGTGGTGGGTGGCAAAGCGGTCTGGCGTGGCAGGGTGGGCCTCTGGCCACCCAGGACCAAGAAACTCCACTACAACAGACATGGTCCTTTCCTGTGTGACCACAAACTTGCTCTTCACTAAGCTGAGTGTTGGATGAGCTACTTAACATTCTTTAGTAAATCTCTATTTGGCTTGGAATAGGTGATATTGGCTTTTATTGATGTGGGAATGCATTTGTGTGTGCTGTATCTTTAAATAAAGGAGCTGGTTTGGGCCATGGCAGGTACCGTAGAATAGGTAGGAGGAGAAATCAGAGCTTAGGTGGGAGAAGCAGGGTGGAGTCAGGCAGACCGAGCTGAAGCCGCCGAAGGAACAGCATGTAAGGAGGCACGGGTGAGCCACGCGGGCCACGTGGCCCGCAGATTAATAGAAATGGGTTGATTTAAGATGTAAGAGCTAGCTAGCAATGTGCCTGAGCCATAGGCCAAACAGCATGAAGTAAATAGAAGTGTCTGAGTCGTTTCTGGGGACCCGGGCGGTGGGCGGATAAGCAGTCCGGGCGACAGGTCTGTGGGTCCGGGACCTCTGACGCACGGGACCCACGAACTCACTACAACAGATGGCGCATCCAACGTGGGTCGATTATCCACTTAGAGCCTTAAAAGATTAGAAAAGGTTCTAGATCACATAAATTGAGCCAGGGCAGCTTCCAAATTGTGTGTGTAGAGCGGGTCTTTGTACAAATAAAGCATGGTCCGGGTCACACTCAAAATGCCGCCAGCGGTGGGCTGGTGGCAGGCAGTGTGAACTACAATCAGGCGGGTTCCTGAAAACTAACAAAAGACTCAGTAACGTGATTGATTTTAGATTTCTGCTTATTTTGAACAAAAGAGAAACAAATTTTCTTCGTGGCAGCATTTTCTTGGGTGTGCTCTGTTTACGGTCCGTTTAAGAAAACTTAGTGATTCAGCCTAATTTGCAAAAACTGTGCTTCTTTTTGGAGAATGTATTTTAAAAGCTCTTAAGGTTAGAAGATGATTAAAGATTCACAATAAAACAGATTCAGATAAAAAGAAAACCTGTAAACTGGTTACAATGTTTGTAAAAGGTACATAGGCTTCAAAGAAAAAAGAAAGAGGTTAGAAAAAGTTTTTAAAGCGAGAAATAGAGTAATAAAAATATAATAAGCCACGTAAAGATGGAAAATAGACACAAAATCTGGATTTTGGTTGTTATTGTGTTTTCTTTTAATTTTTTAACTGTTAATGAGCTAACTGCAAAAAGACAATGGATTGCAAAGGCTACTAAGTTAAACAAGAATGTATATTTTAAAGGTATTTTGATTTTGAAATTTGTGTCTAAGAATTTATTGCTTTGGAAGAGTTCTGTTTCTGTTTCCACAGATGAGAACCTGTGGATTGCTTACAGGCAAATATGGTTTCATCAACCAAGACCCCCTGAAAAAAAACCTCTGATGAGAAGAGATGGCCAGATCAGCTTCATGGCTGCAGATTATGATCCAGTCTCAACAATCGATGAGATTTTCAACGCCCCTTAATCAGCAGGAAGTAGTAATAGATAACTTCGCCCAAATTCCCCAAATATTGTTTCTAAATGTTTGTTTTCATTATAAATGGTTAATGGTCATAGTCAATCTCTTTCTAAGAAGAAACAGGGGATATGGTATGGTATGGTATGTGAATGCTTTTTTAAAAAATTAGATTATTGAATTTACAGGTAATCAGCTGTTAATCTCAAACTGCTTTACATTAGTATAGATTTTGGTTTATTGATACAAATTTAAGGTCAATTTTGTTATGCTGTATGTGTTTTTCTATTCTTCTTTAAGGTATGATGTTCATGTAACTGTTTGAAAATTGTAGTGTATAATTAAGAAATGAAGGTTAATAGTCACTTTTGATAATCAAACTTATAGTTAGGTTAGTTAAGATTTTTAGGTATACAAAGATATATTTCAATTAGATAGATAATCTTCAAATACTTCTAAGACCTACAGAATATGGCATTTAAAATGTTTTAAGAGCTTAGACTTTTCTGGACAGTGAGACAGATTTGTTCCTGGCAGCACCAATCTTCAAGAGAAAAATGGGCTTCGAAGAAACTCCATATGGAGTCTACTCTATTTGTGGTAATGGTTAGCCACTAGAGAAGAACCTGTTCTTATATTGACTGCTTGACAGTATGCTGTTTAAACTGGACATGCAGGTTCCATAAGAAGATGACCTCTGAACTTTGGCAGAACAAGCCTAGATGGTCATTCAGGTTCCTGCTTTACAGAGAAAACTGTCAGACATTCTTCAGGACTCAAGGAGAAGCAACGGATGAACTGTGCCAGAATGGGCAGAGCGGATTTCCTGCTTCACTGAAATGAAAAGAGACTCCAGGCCTATAGGCTGAAGATGGTTGCCCCAACTTTATAAAAGAGCTTTGGGTGACTGTCCAGACAGATAGGTGTCATCTCTGTCCTTTCTAGCTTTTAGAAGTCGCTTGCACTTCTGGTTTACTTGGGTAAATATGTCCTTCTGTGGTCTTTGATGTAGTTGAAGATTAGATAGTTAGAGGTATAGTTTTTCTTAGTCATTTGAAAGATATATTAGATATAAAACTTTAGATTCATAAAGATAATGTAGATTATAGAATATTTTCTTTAATTTTGCTAAATACAAATAGACTAGATATTGTAACTGTAATTCTTGCTTGATAGCTATTTTGTTATATATAATTTTGCCATGTTAAAATTGAAACCTTCCTTTTTGATTAGAGAGAAAGGGGGAAGTGATGTGGGAATGCATTTGTGTGTGCTGTATCTTTAAATAAAGGAGCTGGTTTGGGCCATGGCAGGTACCGTAGAATAGGTAGGAGGAGAAATCAGAGCTTAGGTGGGAGAAGCAGGGTGGAGTCAGGCAGACCGAGCTGAAGCCGCCGAAGGAACAGCATGTAAGGAGGCACGGGTGAGCCACGCGGGCCACGTGGCCCGCAGATTAATAGAAATGGGTTGATTTAAGATGTAAGAGCTAGCTAGCAATGTGCCTGAGCCATAGGCCAAACAGCATGAAGTAAATAGAAGTGTCTGAGTCGTTTCTGGGGACCCGGGCGGTGGGCGGATAAGCAGTCCGGGCGACAGGTCTGTGGGTCCGGGACCTCTGACGCACGGGACCCGCGAACTCACTACAACATTTTATTGCTTGCAGCCAAGAGTTAGACTAATAACACAATTCAAATACAAAACTAATAGAGAATTACATTGTCACCTAAATGTAGTTAAGGTTAATTCTATAAAACTTTATTTATTAGGGCTTCATAGCCATTACAAGTGATGTAACTGAAGACAAAACCGCCAAACCAAGAATTAAAGAAAAATCGTATGTGTCAAACAAAAATTTGTGGTCAGACTAGAAATGATATCAAAACATGAACAGAAAGGGGACCTTACAAAGGATCAATAGTTTGTGAAGGATATTAAGAGCAAGGACCATTTCATTATGGGGAAAAATTAAACAATGGAATCCCCTGCCTACAGGTTCACAATCCCTGGGTGGATGCCCAGAGTGGTGATGTTTTTCCTCCTACTTGGTCTTGTGAATTTATAGTTAGCTCCATGACACTCTAAACTTCAGAGAGTTCAGCTCACAACTCATCCATACCACTAGATTAGTAGAAATTAGTTTAAATATTAAGCAAAATTCACTCTTAAAAATTGATGTGCAATGAGTGAATTATGAAGGCTCAGTATTACTCTGAACATTTTAATGAGGCTTTCATTTAAAGAATGGATTGGGCCAGAATTTTAATGAAGCAACACAGTTTCATCTGGGAGCAAGAACTCAGACATAATCTAGTCTTCAGAAATAGAATAATGACATTTCAGTAGAGGAAATATAGCCTTCAGTCATCTGTTCTGTGTTTACACAGTGTTAGAATCACTGAGTCTTGACCCAAATCCAGGAAGGAACAGCAGGAGCAGTTAACCCTCCTTTCTTCTTATGTATAGAAAGCTCCCAGTGGTTACCCATTCCTTATTTAAGTATGAATAAATTTAAAAATGTGTTATAATAGAATCATTGTGCAAACATATCCTATTCACAAGTTTATAACCTAAAGACTCATAAGCTATGGGGATGAATGATATTGTGAAACCTAGAAAATACATATTCAGAAATTGTTTTGTGAAAAACTAAATATTTAATGTAGAATGAACATTTCTGTGTACCTCTATACTTACTATGTAGCTTTAACTATTTAAAACATTTAACTATTAAATATTTAACTATTTTAAGTATTTAAAATAGTCACAAATATTTTATTTCCTCTGTTTTCACCTTTGCCATTACATTTTTGTTCTTTCTTATCTTTGCCTGGAGGAATTTAAATTTTAAATAAGTGCAAAACATTATGTGTAGTTATCCTTTTATATATTAGCATAACGTATCAAAATAACCACAACAAAAATAGTGTTTAATTATTGAATAACACCCAAATATTTCCATGTTTAGTTTTTGACAATTCTCTTAAAAATAATCCCCCTTCAAAAAAGTAGTTAATTATTAAAGTGTAGAGCTAAATGGGCAGCTCCCACGTTTATGTTTATTGTATCTTTTAAGTTTTCCTCCTCCTCCCTATAATAAGGAAGTGTTGAAGAGAGTTGGCCATTCATCTGCATGAGATATGTCTAAATGAGACTCTGGCTTCTATAGATAGGTTATTCTGCTTTTTCTACTATACAGCAGATTCTTGTTAGTTCAGAGCAATCAGCTCTAATGTTTTCACTGTGAAGTTTCAGTTCAGAAGTTTCTTTAGCATACTTCTACTGGTGAGTATTGTCTACAGTGGTGCTCAACCTATGGTTCATGACCCATTTTTTTTTGGGGGGGGTGTTACATATCACATAGTTTGCACAGCAGATATTTACACTAAGACTAATAACTGTAGCACAATTACAGTTCTGGAGTAGCAATCAAATTATTTTATGGTTGGAGATCACTACAACATCAGGAACTGAATTGAAGGGTAACAGCGCTAGAAAGGTTGAAAACCACTGGTCTAAATCAATTTTTTATGTATGGGATGCATGTGTTTATTTATTTTCTAATTCTTTTAATTTTTGTGCATTTGGTAGCTTGGAATCTTTACAGAATCCCTCTTGATACCTTTATCACCCTGTGGTTACTGTTAGTTTATTGTTAAGAAGCAGAATAAATGCTAGTCATTTCTAGCATCATTGAAATAAGGTGGAGTCAGAGGTCACTCTAGTGCTTTGAAGACTTCATTTCAACACAGAGACTTGCATTTTACAGCTGTGGGGAGGTTGAAAGTCATCACTGAGAGCTGAACCCTGTGTGGAAAAGTTTTCAGAAGGAAGCAGCTGTCTTGCTAAGGGTTATGTGAGATCCCTCTTCCTTGGGACAACTGGATTCAATTATTGGTCCCCTGATGGATAAGGTTCTGGTTTCCTTGCTTCAAACTAGCAAACTCAAAAGTTCTCTTAGCTCCCCCACAAATAATATCTAAGCATCATTAGAAGATGATGGATTAAAGAAACTTTACCTTTTTTTCATAAATTAGATTCCCTCCCTCCCTCTCTTGCCTCTTTTCTTTCTTTCTTTCTTTCTTTCTTTCTTTCTTTCTTTCTTTCTTTCTTTCTTTCTTTCTTTCTTTCTTTCTTTCTTTCTTTCTTTCTTTCTTTCTTTCTTTCTTTCTTTCTTTCTTCTCTCTCTCTCTCTCTCTCTCTCTTTCTTTCTTTCTTTCTTTCTTTTCCTTCTTTCCTTCCTTCCTTCTTTCCTTCCTTCCTTCTTTCCTTCCTTCCTTCCTTCCTTCCTTCCTTCCTTCCTTCCTTCCTTCCTTCCTTCCTTCCTTCCTTCCTTCCTTCCTTTCTTTCTTTCTTTCTTTCTTTTCTTTCTTTCTTTCTTTCTTTCTTTCTTTCTTTCTTTCTTTCTTTCTTTCTTTCCTTCTTTCCTTCCTTCCTTCTTTCCTTCCTTCCTTCCTTCCTTCTTTCTTTCTTTCTCTTTCTTTCTTTCTTTCTTTCTTTCTTTCTTTCTTTCTTTCTTTCTTTCTTTCTTTCTTTCTTTCTTTCTTTCTTTCTTTCTTTCTTTCTTTCTTTCTCTTCTTTCTTTCTTTCTTTCTTTCTTTCTTTCTTTCCTTCTTTCTTTCCTTCCTTCCTTCCTTCCTTCCTTCTTTCTTTCTTTCTTTTTTCTTTCTCTCTCTCTCTCTCTCTCTCTCTCTCTCTCTCTCTCTCTTTCTTTCTTTCAACAGGATATTACTGAACCATGTAAACTTTCTGCATTGGCCTTAAATCCTGGGATCACAGGCATGCTTTATTAGATCAGGCTTATTTTCAAATGATTTTGGGACTAAAGTAACTATGAAAATTACTGATTGAAGACATAGATACTAATAGACTAATAATAAAAATTTAACTAACATTCTATTTATTAGCTCAGGAAGTAGCAGATAATAAACATTTGTGAACATAAGTGACTCTAATATGTAATGAAATGGAACACAGTCCCATTTAAAAAGAAAACTAGAATGTTCTTCAACCTATTCAAATACTCTATAGCTTTTGTATATGTAATATAAAATATAGAGTTAAATTCATTGAATAGCAATAGCTTGAAAATCTATACTGGGTTGAGAGATTACAGAAAAATTTGGGATTTTTATTAACCAAATTCCTTTAGATTTTTTGGTGGGACACAGAAAACAAGTTATTTCTTAATTAATATTAAATTGCTTATTTTGCCTATCTCAAAATAGGACATCTTAATGTCCCTAGCTTTGCCTATATACTCTGACTAGCGTTAATTTAGCTCATGGATACTTTACTTCTGGACTGCCTCAGTGAATATGACCAAATGATTATTGCTCTCTCTCATTGCCTTTGGTTACATTTCTGGTAATATGTGGCATTAACCCATTTACTTCCTACTGCCTTTGAGAACAATAAAGAAGGTATGTGCATTTATCTTTGCTTCCAGATGAAGGGTTACATCCATGCTCCTTTTAAAAACTTCCTGTCACTGTTTTTGATCTAATCCAAGCTGAGATGTTCAGAAAAGGAGCCCCATGTCCCCCCTTGCATCGCAGTTACCTCTTCCACTGGCTATTCATGGGTCATAGCTTGGGATCCCACCATACTTCTATCTGTTCCAAAGAAGGGACTATGTAGACAAGTGAGTGCCATGAGCTGCAAAGAAGCTCCACAGGAAGTGAAGGCTAAGGAGCCACAGGAAGACATGTTGAGAGATACCTTACCTACCAGTTGTCTTGTTTGATGTGTGCTATGGCTGTCATAAGATTATTTCTTTTTGTTCTCTTTTGTCTGTTGATTTCAATTACATAAAAATTCTTTCAACAAAACCTATACTTTAAAAAAGATTGCCTCTTCAACATTCTTATACTGATTTTTCCTGGTATAAGAGTGCAGTCTACAAGTCTTGGTATTTTGAGCAGTGTAAAATTTGGTAATTCAAACATGGATGAAAGCTGATTATAATTGCAGGGAATTTAACAAAGCAACTCTATAAAATTTCTTAAGAATATCTCTCACCTGATCTGACATTGAGGGTTGTAAACCTTAAAAGTAGTGATCAACCAAACAAGATCCATTTAGTTAAGGAATTTATCTGTATTAGTTATTGAAGGAGTGATTCAATCCTGGATTTATAAGAGGAAAGGATTTGTTAACGACACTTAAAGTCACACTCTGTAAGAAGAACTTTTCACTGTCCAACGATGTTGGCCACACTATAGGTTATTATACACTGACTATCAAGAATACATTGGATAAGAAATCATAATTTAGTGGGAGCTCAAAATTGGCCATGTTGTTCCTGACATTTGGTAATGATACTGCCTTCTTTTACACACAGGAAATAGAAATTATTTTGGGTTCTTACTAATGACTCAACTTCTTTCGGTAAATATCCCCCCACTTTTCTACTATATTTGAGATAACTCCCCTTTTAAGACCAAGCCAAAACTGTCCTGGTAAATATTTAACACATTTTCTTAAAAAATAATCCTGATGTGTAGTGTTTGCTGATTTCTGTGTTGCCAATCTTTCTGTTAGATAGACCAAAGAGAGAATGGCAAATAAGCCCCACAAAGCAGAGGTTGATGAAAACTCCCTCTACCCTGCCTCACTTCCCCCTTACCTCCTTCTCTCATGCTTTCCCTAATCTCTCTCTTCCTTCCCTCTCTCCTCCTTTCTGGGAAGGAGGTCTTGCTATTTCCCAGCCTGGTCTTGAGTGCCTGTACTCAATGAATCCTGCCATATCAAAGTCTCAGAAAGTCATATTTTCTGTATTTCAATCCCCTAACTGACAAAATGATAATAAATAAAAGCATGTCCTATTGATTAACATGGTGTAGTATTAGGTTTCTAGCCCAGACTTTTGGGCCTAGCCTCAAGGTTTAGGCCCGCAGACCCACATAAACACACAGATTCTTATAATAGTTTTAGGCTGATTGGCCTAAGGCCCAGGCATATAACTTGCTAATTCTTTACCCTTAAACTAACCTGACTCTTATCCTGTTCAGCCATGCAGCTCAGTACCTTTTCTCAGAGCAGCATAGTTTTCTTCTGTTTCTTCTGGCTTTTCTCTGGCCTTCTGCTCTGTTCCACCTGTTCCTAGAGTCTTCTTAGTCTGGTAGCCCTGCTCACACTTTTTTCTGCCTTTGGCCAATCAGCACTTTTTATTAAACCAGTGGGCAGGACAATTATTTACAATGGAATAACATAATCTCCCTACAAAATGGTAGTATTTTTTTTTATTCCATCCCAAACACAAATATCTTTGAAACAAAATTATAACTGTAACTCACCTTCATTTTGCAGAAATTTATCCAGGAGCTATTGCTCTAATTCTGTTTTTTATAGACATGTATATGTGGGAGTCATGTGCCTATGGATACAGGTGCTTGTTAAGGCTAGAAGAGAGTGTGTCAGAGTCACTGGAGCTAGAGTTGAAAGTGACTGTGAGCCATATAAAATGGGTGCTGGAAACTGAAAGCAAGTCCTCTGACATAACAATAATCACTCCTAAATATGCAGCCATTTTTCCAGCCTCTTTCTATAATTCCTTCATATAGCTGAATTTTATTTATTTCTTCCCTCCTTCCTAATTATCAGTACATTACCTGTGACATCAGCAGCCACTGTGTAGGCATCAATAGCAGTTATCAATAAAATTATTCCTTAGGTTGAATCTGTAAACTGGCATTTGAAGATGGACATGTAGGATTCTCATTGGATTATGCTTTAAAGCAGCACATGAGGGAAGGTGAGGGGAGAGGAGAGTTTGGAATAACAGTGGTGCTTATCTCAGAGCTTTAAGAACCTCTCTTGGGAGCTCTGACACTGAGATGCTTCATCCACACTATTTTGAACAGTGTTGATGGAAAAGCTCCTTTGTTCAATACTAAGCAGTCACTGATGTAGAAGGCTCCTGCAAGGAGTTCCATTTGGTGTTTTTTAGAGAGAAGCACAGCTGTGCATATGAACAAACAATCAGCCAAGAGAATTAATGATTATATTAGAAAGAAGATCTGAGGAGATGCATTATGCTTCTTAAGATTTGTTTCATAAGGTAATTTACAATATTCAGAGTAGTCTCTTTTCTTGGAAAAACATACAAGATTGATGTTGAGTGAGGATATGAGGATACAGTACTGTATCATGTTCATTTCAGTGAGATTAGCAATTAATCTTGGTGAATGGTGTCCTATCCTCATATGTCTCAGCTATAGTTGATGCCTTAGATGTGCTTTGGAAAGATTTTTCAATGATATATTTATGTTTTATAAGGCTGAAAACTAAGGGCAGTTACAAGAAGGTATAGGGTCTATGAATGAAATGGTCAATGTCATATATTTTCTATAAAATGGGTTTTGGTGGTGATGATATATGATGTTTATTATAAACTCCAGTTTGTGGTATGGGCTAATTCCTTGGAATAAAACAAAAAAGAAAATTCATTAATATATAAGTCTAGATCAGGTAACTTTTTTTCTTTTGGAGGCACTCTGTACTAACTCACAGCCATGTAATTTTAGGGATAATGTTGGTTTATGCTGATGTATAGTTGAATATTTCACATCAGGATTAGCTAGATCATTTTTGGTGAATTGAATCTCATTCTGTTGGATCCCTGCAGAGCCTCTTGTCCTTATTCCACGGATGCCTCATCCTTGAGCTATTCCTGCAATCGAGTGACAGAAGCTAGTTGACATCAGTTAGCTGCAGTATTCTGTCTACCTATTTTGTTAGTACATCATCTCTAGAAGGGTGATAGGTATTGATATGTGATAAGGAAAGTACAAAGGAAACACTCTTGCAGTCTCTTCTAGATCTTGTAGGAGAATAGGTGTAATAAGAAGTTTCTGGCCTAGCCTTTCCTGTTGTGCCCCAAGGTTTGGACCCACTCACAGCACTGCTGCTGATTAGCCAAAAATAATCACACCAAGGCTTATATTAATTTTATGCTGACTGGTGTATAGTTCAGGTATTGCTAGATAGCTCTCCCATCTTAACTCATTTCCATTCATTTGTTGGCCATGTGGCTTGGTACCTTTTCTCAGAGCAGCATTCTTGCCTCCTTTCCTCTGCATCTGCTGTGTCTCTCCTGGCATCTCTCCTCTGCTCTTCCCGTTTCCAGAGCTTCCTTATTATGGCCACCCACCAACACTTCCTGTATGCCTTCTGACCAGACAGCATTTTATTAAACCAGTAAGAGGGACAAATATTTACAATGTACCAGAACATAATCCCACTACAGATAGGTGTGGAGTTAGATAACACCAAAATATAATTTGTAGAGAAATAGGCACTGAAATAACAATGTGAAGCAAGAATAGGTAGATGGCTAGAAACTGAGAGAAGCATCACAAAATAACTGTGGTATAAATGGGCTGCCTCTCTATGACCATCAGTTCTTGGTGGCAGTACTCTTCTCTGACTGTTTTGACTGTGGTAGTGTTTTTTTGTTTTAAATATTGGTCTCAGATGTGAGTCAGTTCTGAAGTTTCATTATGATTTGGAAACTCCAAAATCACTTACCAAACAAGGTAATCAATGCAAGGTTTTCTGCTAACTTCCCAGTGATACATACTTATCATAGTACCTACTATAAGCCATATGTAGGATAGGAGTATACCTATTGATTACCAGTTTCTTTGTATCTCGTTTTCTTACTTGCAGTCCATGGGTAATTATGTTTTTCTTAGCATTTGTAAATTATCTTATTATTTTCCTATGTGGATCTATGTGATCTTAGGTCCTTTGGTTAAAAAGTTGGAGGAATTATTGCCTTTTGGAGAATATATAAAGTTAGGAGTTCATTTGTATAAAACCTCAATAAGATTTTGTTTAAATTAAGATGTTTGAATTTAGAAACTGAATAAGGTATTGCTTTTTATGGGTCATCTGCCTCATAACTCTGTTTTGATATTTATTTTTGAGGGCTGTATAAATTACATGGCATTTTAAGTTCATTTTCTCCATAGAAGACCACATTCTGCCATTTGCACATCAAAGCCCTAAGACGTTGGCATTATTTTCAATAACTATACTAGCACAACAAATATAGCTTCCTCACATCCTCAATTTTGATAAGAGTATATACTACCTTTAAGCCTTGATTTAATGGAGCAGACAGACAGTTACCTACATACCTCTGAATCATTTCTGAACACCTGCTTGTTTTTTTTTTTATTTGTAAATCAAATGTCATATGGTCCATGGGTAGGTCTCATGGGTTGAATAATATTTATTGTGGCATGGATGCTTCTCTGAAAATTTTTTCTCTTCTGCAATGGGCTCTGGTATTGCTAGCATTACTGTTTCAATACTACCTTGAATTATCTATCAGAATGTTAAAATTTGCATCACCTTATTCAAGTTTCTATTTCATTCTATAAATGCCTCTAAGTGCCACTTTTAAGATCTCATACATATTCTTCCAGTTCTGACTAGTTCTTCCTGTTTAGTCCTGGAGCTTCATAGATAGAGAAAATTGTTCACTTTTTTTACAGTGCTTTTCTTATGAATATGTTGTGAATCAGATCTAGCTATTGTGTCCTTAGAGGCTAGGAAAGGAGGTAGGGCTAAATCCTCATAGGCAGCATATATGCTATGCTTTGTGATGGGAAGTTTTATGTGTCAACTTACCCAGGCTATAATCATGTTACTTGAATAAATACTAGTCAATCAGGGTGTGAAAGTATTTTGTAATTGTGATGAAAGTCAAAATAAGTCATGTGAGGAACACAAACCTATATAGAAGTGAGCCTAATTCAATGAGTAGAAAGAATGGTTCTACAAGTTCCATGTGCTAACTGACATCACCACTGGAGACCTGACAGACATATCTGAATTCATCATTTCTAGAAAAGATTCAAATTTTGGACTATGGCAGCACTCTCTCCTGTTAATTCCAATGTGCCATTTTTGGTGCCCTTCCCTATGGCTTTTGGCCCTGCCTAGCCAATCCCTATAGTTGACTATGTGAGTCTTTTACAATAAGTCTATTACTATATTTTTTTGACTGCTCTTGCTTTTCTGGTAGATTGTTGCATCTTTCACAACAGAGGCCTGTGACCCTTCAGGAGAGGGATCTTACAAATTTTAAAGAGTAACACTGGTTCAACTCTTCAGCTTCAGAGGGATTGAAGATTATTTTTCAGTATGTGTGCCCAAAGCTCTTGTTCTAAGTTTTATAATCATATTATTTTTTTTAAAAAATAAGACTTATTTTGGTAAAGACTGGAGAGTTTAGAGAATTCAACTTTCTTTGCAAGCTTTATATTAGTAAATTAAGCTCCAGTCCTGATATTCATCTTATTTTTTTTCTTGATGTGAGGAGTAGAAGCTACTTTTTATGCCACCATACTGTTCTTTATGTTTTAAATGTATGTACTTTAGTGTTATGACACCCAAGAATATATCTACTTGCAAATCTTGCTCCTGACATAATGTTATAAATGACTATCAAATATTCAATTATGTAGCCTAGAAACACAGAAGATATTATGGATAAACTCTTTCCTTCATCATCTTTATGTTAGTGACTTATAAGTCCTGTAGTTTTCTTTCAGATATTTCTTGAATCTCTCTACTTTCTTGAATCTTTACTTCTACAAGAACTAGGGTTTAAGTTCTAGTGTCTCTGTTAGGTTTCTGTTTCAACTCTTAAGCTAATTTATACTGTTCTACTCTAACTTCATAATTGCCAGGATATTCCTTAGAAAATTTCATTCTGTTTATGTTACTGTCTTTCATACTTGAATCTCTGCTATAACTTCTCAAGACTCCTTGAATGCTGTTTCTTCTAAGCCACCAGTGATCCCCCTTTTCACTTTACTATGCAGAGTTTGCCACTTGTTCATTGAGAGAAGCTATTTTCCTTTTGACAACAGAACTTTTGCATATGCTGTTTCCTCTCTCTGAAATATTTTTCATATACATATCTTTCTTAGCTATTAGTTCTATTTCATATATCAGTGACTTATGGAGTATTCTCATCAAGAAAACTAATGGAAGAGGCTTGGATGGCATTAAAGTGTAAGTAATCTCTTCCTATTTGGAGTTGAGTGTAAATTGATTACTCATTTGTAAGGACCACTCTAAGTTGTGTTTGTGTTACACAACTGAGAATCTTCAGGAATATGTAGAAAAGATTATTAATAATCTGTACTAAAATCATGTGGCTTAAAAATATATCCTAATGCTCAAGCCAAATATTGACTTTTAGTAAAATTTATGCAATATGAGAGAAGTCTCTGATTTCCATAAAGCTAAGTATTATATTAGCTTTTTAAAAAATAAGGTGATGGGGGAATAAAATCTTGTTTATATGGCTCTTTCTCTTGTTCATTTTGAGCTCTGGTAGTCATTTTTGTTTGGGCTTTGATTTCTATTGATTTTTATGCCTGATAGAATCCATACTGCTTCCTTTGCTCAAGCCCTATTTGGACCCCTCTCCCACACATATTCTGGCTTCCCAAATAATATTGATCTTTACTTTTTCTGTGAACAATTCTTCATTGCATGCACCACACGTGCCCTCATTCACACCTTACCTCTCATCTCAAAGCTTACACTCTGTGGGCTCTGCTATGAGTTTATATAGTACTTTGCCATTTATTCTCATGATCACATGTTTTGTCCTTATGCCATGGAATGCTAGAATTTAACAGTACTTGATTTTAAAGAATTCTTTATTCTTCCTAGCAAAACATTTTACTCAAAGAAAATGGACAAGAGACATTTATTGAATATATAATTCAGTTTAATGATTGACAATTTTTAGAGACCAATGAGGAACCAAAAACCACATAAGTGCCAAGGGAACAAAAGAAATCTGGTCAAACAGTGGGGAAAAGACCAAAAAAAAAACCCCCAAGAGGTAGATGAGAGGTAGAGAAGAAATAAAAACTCTCAAAAGGAGATATAAAGTCTCAAGATTATTCGGTTAAAATGATAAAATTGTTAGTGGTTTGTTGTGGGATTCAGGTGTCAGCTGATAAGGTCAAAAGACACTTATACAGGGCACCGGGCCCCCTGAAGGGGGCTGGGAAAAGCCCATTGAAAAGGGGCTACTAGAACACGAGACGCTCTCTTCCTGGTTCCTGGATGTTTGGGGATAGGATCGACTCCACCGACTGTCCTCACCGTTCCAGACTCCAGTCCCTGTTCAGGTGCAACTGTAATCTGTTAACTGTACCATGAGTTCTGATTTATATTTTAATATTTATCTGGTACTGGTGCCTTCTAAGTAAACTCCGCCTACAGTGGTTGAATGTCATAATGACATCTGTGCTTGAGAGAAGTATACTGTTTTCAGATGGTTTTCTTTTTCAGTTTGAAGTTAATGACAGTAAATAATGAATTCAGTCTGGGGAGGTAGAATTTGTATTAAAAATTAAAAATAAAGTCAGAATAAGAATCTTGCCACATTGCACAAGAGGATATGTAATTTTTCACTCATAAAATTTGAAGTTCTAAAGATAGGGTCTTTAAAAATGGCATTAACAGATCTCTATGAGATGGTGTCTTGAAGGTGACTCTCAACATTTGAGGATAAAACATTTGAGGATAAAACTGAAATACAGAAATCTTCTGTGGACTTTAGAATTTTGTTAGCTCTCATCTGTATTTTTATAGAAGGTAGTCAACAGTTTTGGGTTGACTGAATTCAATTTTTATTCTTTTGCTTATATGTTATACAGACATGTTTTCCAAATCCACTGAAAATAATACTATGTAAATATCCAAAAAGGCACCAGTTTGTCTACATTTTCTTTTGATTATAATTGTTATATTGGATAATAGTATCAAAACTCAGAAAACTTAGACTTTAGATGGATAAAATAAGATTATTCAATCTTGCAGTCCTTATAACTGTTCAAAGTCAAGAGAGATAAAGATCTCCATTTGACATCAAGGCATACCAATTTACAATACCTCAGTTCAATCTAATACATTTTATGCACGAGCTCATTTATTCTTTTATATTATACACATTCCATGGTGCTTGTCAAACAATTTCCAGCACAAGACTTATTTGTGATTAAGAACTGTGTAAAGGTAGTATCAAAGTTAAGTTCTTTTTCTCCCTTTATTCAGAAGTGACCATTGTTTAGGTGACATTTACATTTCAAAATATGTTTTGAGTTGTTGCTCCCTGATTTTTCTTTTTTTATCCATTATTGCAAGCCACAGATTGTAGTAGTGTGATTTCTTGGTCCCAGGCGGCCAGAGGTACAGACCCACAGACCTGCCATACCCCAGACCCCTTAGCCGCCCACCACTGCTCAGGCCCCCAAAATGACTCATATGCTTATATTAACTTCATGCTGTTTGGCCTATGGCTCAGGCACATTGCTGTCTTGTTCTTACATCTTAACTCAACTCATTTCCATTATTCTGTATGCCACATGGCCCATGGCTTACCTGTGTTCCTTACATGTTGCTCCTTTGGGCTTCTGGCTCTGTCTGTCTGACTCTGCCCTGCTTCTCCTACCTATGCTCTGATTTCTACTCCTACTTTTTCTATGGTGCCTGTCATGGGCCAAAACAGCTACTTTATTTAAAGATTGATATTCACAGCATACAGAAAGACATTCCCACATCAACAGATTGAGCTCATTTTTTCTTCTAAACTCTTATTATCTTCCTCAATGATAAACTTATGCAGAAAATTAAAATGTTTATGTATTTATAAGATAGTAATTGCTGAATCATGTGGTACAATTTTTTTCCTTTAATACACAACTATTCTGTTTTCACTAGAGCTGTTTGTCTTCTTTTAAACACAATAATGTGCTTATTATGATTCTAGCTTCCATTGTTTTGGCAAGTTTTTATAAAAGGAACCACAAATCTGTTAAGCTTTTAATTCTTTAGACCTGTACCCTCTGCTCTGAGACTCTGGGCGAGGCCCCAGGTTGTTTACCATCCCACTCTTGTTCCTCAGAGTTGTTCAGGTGCTTGCATACTCATCACCTGGGGATTTTGTTGAGTCTTGTTTTGTGCTGAATCTTTTGTAACACATTCCTTTGTTTTTCTTGGCTAATTCAGTCACTCTTTTAAGAATTATTTTTTCAGAAGCTTCTAGAAAAAGGATATATCTGAGATAATGCAAGTTCATTTTTGACTTTTTTAATTTAGAAGTTTTTTTACATATCAATGACAGTTCCCCTTCCCCCCTCTCCTCCCACTCACTCCCAGCTTCCCTCACCCCACCCAACCACCCACTCTTCAAAGAGGAGAAGGCCTCCCATGGAAAGTCAGTAAAGTCTGGTATATCAGTTGAGGTAGGACCAAGCCCCTCCCACCAGTATCTAGGCTGAGCAAGATATTCCTCTATAGGGAATGAGTTCCAGAAAGCCACTTCATACACTAAGGATTTATCTTGGCCCTACTGCCAGAGTCCTCACCAACTCCTCAAACATATAACTATCATCCATATTCAGAGTGTCTAGTTCCCATTCAGATCTATCAATCCCAATGTTGGTGAGCTTCCAATATCTTGAGTCAGCTGTCACTGTGGGTTCTCCATCTCAGTCTTGACCCCTTTACTCATATATTCTCTCCTTCCTCTCTTCAACTAGACTCCAGTACCTCAAAAATTATCCTGAGTGAGGTAACCCAGACACAGGAAAGCAAACATGGTATGTACTCACTCATAAATAGATATTAGATATAAGACAAAGGATAACCAGGCTACAGTTCACAATTCCATAGAAGCTAGGTAACAAGAAAAACATCCATGGATCCTCCTGGTAAGGGGAAATAAATAAGATCTCCTAGCAAATTGGGATCATGGGAAGTGTATGAAGAGGCGGGAAGAGAACATGAAAAAAAAAGGATGGTAGAATTGGTGGAGGGATACAGAGGGAGAATAACAAAATAGATATCTTGACAGAGGAAACCATTTGGGGGCTAAGGAAAAACTTAGTGCTATGGAAACTCCCAGGAGTCTACAAGAATGACCCCAGCTAAGATTTCAAGCAATAGTGGAGAGAGTACCTGAACTGACCTTTTCCTGTAATCAAATCAATGATGACCCTAATTGTTATTACAGAAACTTCACCCAGAGACTGATAGAAGTAAATGCAGAGATCCACAGCTAACATAATGCAAATTCTTAACTTGTAAATTTTTTTTGAGAATTCACATTGACATAAAAATACAGTGTTCAACTGTTTGCTTTCTTGGCAACACTTCACTGGACTCTGACCTTAACCAAGAAACACCAACAAACCAAGAGGAATTTTATATAAGACTTTGTTTTGCTTATTTTTAGTGAGATCATGAAACCAAAAGAGTCAGATGTAACGGGCTTGTGACTACAGCACTCTACTGGTGCTTCATAGTTCTTTTATTGTTGTTTTGTGAAAATAAAAAAATCCTGTAATTCTCTCCCCTTCGACCCCTTCCTGAGGTCCCTGAAACTAGCCCAGGCTGACTGGGTTTCAGTATGGTAATTGATCAGATGGCTGTTTGGTCAAGACTCAGGCTCTTAGCTCCTAGACTCCCTGTGTGGCTAGTGATTAACTAAGATGGCTGTTTGCTTAAAGACTTGGGCCCTCAGAACTCTTGGGAAAGCTTTGTCCACAAGGTTTTATGGTTGCTTACCTAGCTGCCCAGGAGATGTGCTTCTTGCCTCCCCCTTGAGATACGCCTGACTTTCTGAACCCATCTCCACACAGAATTGTTTGAATGGGACCACCCGAGATAACTGCAAACATTCCTTTGCAATCCTCCTATCTCACAAACCCAGATGTACACCCCCTCCCCTACCCAGAGAGGGGTATAAAAATTCTGCCCCGAAAATATTCAGGGCTCCAGGCTTTCCTGCAGTGCCTGGAGCCCACACATGTGTGTACTGGTATTCATATTCATATTCATTATACTCTCTTTTTCTTTAATGTTAACAGTGGCCATTAGCCATGGTCTTAGGGTATCTTGGGGTGCCCTAGAGGCGCCCACCTTTTACATATGGAGGCCCCATTGAGATTATTCAAAGACCCCCATACCCCTGTGGACCACTCTATTGGTGAGTAAAACTGGCGATGTCTGCCGAGAAGAGACATGAATCTCTCTTGGATTCTGTGTGGCCGCTGAGAAGGGACGTGAGTCTCTCTTGGCTGCGGGTGACAGACATGCCGGGAACCGCAGGCCACAGGCTCTCCAAGGATGCTTGGAAGCCCATCTGCTGTCTTAGACAGACTCTGTGTTCAGGAAGCCCATCTGCTGTCTTAGATAGGCTCTGTATTCAGGACAACCAAGAGCTTGGAAGCCCATCTGCTGTCTCAGACAGACTCCGTAATGTATCAGTGCCAGTTTCTGCTCTGAATGAGCTCACTGCACATGTTCGAACTGTTAGATCTGTTTTTATTTTCATTTTGCCATTGATGGTGCAGCCGGCTTTGTCTGTGTTGTGTTGTCTGTGTGTCTCTGTCTGTCCATCTGTCTCTGTTTTGTTGGACTCTGTCTCCTTGTTGTCAAAATGGGTCAAAAATCCTCTCCTGCTGGTCTGAAGTCTCAGACCAGGCTATTAACTTCTCTCATTGTTAGGAAAGGTGAATAGCCAACTTCCATCCAGGTCGTGGCAGACACACGGACCAGCAGTGTACATTTTGGTCTGGGAGGACCTGGCTGAAAACCCTCCCAATTGGGTGTGGCTGATCCTACCTCCTCCACCAACTCCCTTGACGTTAGGCTCCTCTATAATTATGCTTCCTCTTAAATCCTCCTCTAAGTCCTCTGCCTACCAGAGTCTCAGATCCAACAGGACCCCCAGAAGCTCCCCCCTTCTGCCCAGGCACCCCCAGCGCCATTGGGAGTGAGACCAGTGCAAGGGACCCGGAGCCGGAGAGCCGGGCCACCTAAGGGCGTTGCCATCACTCTCCTCTCCACCTGATGATAGCTGATAATCCTTTTAAACTATGTTCTCTTATCAGCCCACTTGAAAAAACTCTCTTTACCTCTGAGAAAAGGGATCGATTGGATCTTATTAGAAGCTTGGAAACTGTTCCCCAGCTCGGATGGCTGCCCTGACACAGTTGCCTAACCTAGACATCCCCATTGGGATCCAAGTACTCCTGAAGGTAGAAGACACCTATTACTCTGTCACCAGGCTCTGATGTGCCAACTAATCTGGCCAAGGTAAGAGAAGTGATGCAAGGGTCTGATGATTCCCCCTCTGAGTTTTTAGAGAGGCTACTAGAGGCCTATCAGAGATGTACACTGTTTGATCTAGCATCAGAAGAACGGGGGGGGGGGGGTGGTAGAAAAGGCCTTTATAGGACAGTCAGCAATAGATATTTGCAGAGAGTTAGAGTGGATGGCTTGCAAGATATGGGCTTGAAACTTAGTTAGAGAGGCTGGAAAGTGTTTTGAGAGAGAGAGGAGAGCAGCAGAAGTGAGGAAAGTGTAGAGAGAGAGAGAGAGAAAAGAAGCAGGGATTAGAAAGAAAGCGAGAAGAGAGTCAGAAAGAGAAAAGAAAAACTGAGAGATAAATGAAGGAATAGAGAAAAATCTTGGCTACCTTAGTCGACAGGCAAGGGAGACAGAGTAGAACCTGGGCCCGCACCAGAAGCTTGGAAGAACACTGGGCTAAAGACTGCCCTAGGAAAAAGAAGTGGCTAGTACAGCCAGCCTCCTCACCCTGGATTAGAAACATCAGGGTTCGAATATCCTCCCTGAACTCAGAATATCCTTTAATGTGGAGGGGACCCCAATTGATTTTGAAATAGACACGGAAGAGGTTAGGTTCCCTCTCCAACAAGAAATCATTAGTCCAGGATGTCAGCGGTGCAGTCATAGGGTGTGGACTACTAAAAGAATAATGGACTTAAGAGAAAAAAATGCAGCACTCTTTCCTAGTGACTCCAGAGTGCCCAGAGACTTTCTTACCAAACTGGGGGCAAAGATTACCTTTAACCCCCAGGGGCCCGAGGTGGCCTTCACTAACCCTCTAGTCAGTCAGTCTGCTGTAACTAATTCAGGCCTTCCCGGAGGCATGAGCAGAAATGACTAGACCAGTGCTGGCAATCCAGCGGCCCCCTGTGGTGGTAAATTTGAAACCTTCAGCCACCCCCATGTGGGTCAGATATGAGCAAAGAAGCCAGGAAAGGGATCAAACCCCACACTCAGAGGCTGCTGGAGCAGGGAATCCTGAAACCATGTCAGTCAGAATGGAATATTCCATTGCTGCCCATTAAGAAGCCTGAGACGAGAGACTACAGACCAGCCTAAGACCTGAGGAAAGTCAACAGCTGGGTGGTAGACATTCACACTGTCTTAGACGAGAAAGATGCCTCCTTCTGTCTGCATCTCCATGAGTCCAGCCAGCCTCTGTTTGCCTTTGAGTGGAATGGGTTCTTAGCACAGCTCACCTAGACTAGACTGCCTTAGGGCTTCAAGAACTCTCCCACCATCTTCAATGAGGCTCTGCATCAAGGTAACTAAATTCTGTTTCAGTACATTGATGACTCATTGCTTGCAGCCTCCATGGTGAAACAGTACCGAGAAGAGACTGAGAAACTTCTCATTGAACTGGCCAAACCGGGACATTTGGCCTCTGCTAAGAATGCCCAGATATGCCGGCCCAAGGTGGTGTTCCTGATTGCTAGCGGAGGCCAGAAAGAGAACTGTCACTCAGATACCTCCCCCTGAGAGCCGGAAGAGCCTGAGAGAATTTCTGGAAACTGCTAGATCCTATAGACCCTGGATTCTGGGCTTCGCAGCCTTGGCGGCCCCTCTATACCCCCCCTATAGATGGGGGAAAAGAGCAGAAAGAGGCTTTTGACCAGATCAAGAGGACCTTGCTCTCGACCCCAGCTCCAGCCCTTCCTGATGGTGTTTCACTCCTGGTGAAAGACGCTGGTAAAACCTTGCAAATTTTTCCATGGTTTGGACTCCTGGTGATAGGGTCCGACAATGGTCCAGCGTTCATGGCTCAGGTAAGTTAGGGGGGGCTAGCCAAGGTATTAGGGATTGATTAGAAACTTTATTGTACCCCAAAGTTCAGGATAGGTAGAGAGAACAAATTAACCTCGGAGACTGGCCACAGAGTTTGGGTAATGCTCCTGCCCTATACCCTTTTCTGAGCTCAATACTCCTTCTGCTAAAACTAATCTAACCCCCTTTGAGATACTTTCTGGATCTGGGAACCATCTCTGGTGTAACCCCCTTTTCTGCTAGGTTGCAGGCCCTGGCTAATTTGTGAAAGCAGCTCTCAGACCTTTACTAGCCCGAGAGAGACAGGATCCCACATTGCTACCAGGTGGGAGACCTTGTAATACGTCTGGTGATACCAACATCGGACACTTGAACCCCACTATAAGGGACCCCACCAAGTCGTGACCACATGGCATTGCTGCTTAGATCCACGTTTCTCATCTTAAGCCACTCCTGATGACTGATAATCCCCTCAAGCTCCATGTGTGGCACCAGTCCTCTAGAGAAGAACCTTCACCAAACTGATTGAGCAGACATGGCAGGTGATATCTGGGACTGGGGACAATTTTTCCCACCATCTCCAGTGGAGATAGTGGCCTAGCCTGTATCCAGACCTGGTGCCCTAGCCTGTATCTGGACCTGTGCCTGCTGGCGTCAGGATTAGAATCTTAGGAGATACCCACCATTGACCCTGCCCATCTGCCCCCGTGTGCCCATGAGGGGATCTGAGAGCAGAAGCCCTCACATAAGCAGCCCAAGATGTGAGGTTCCCTAAAATAAGCAGGTCTTACAACAGGGACCTAATAAGTGTAATAAGGGCTTCCCATCGAGTTGATTTGCTGTCAGGAGAAGTGGAAGGATGGGTAATGGGCCCTGTGCATAAAAGAGAGCCTGTCACACTCACAGTACTGCTAAGTGCTGGGGTTTTG
Source organism: Phyllotis vaccarum (assembly GCA_033318265.1). Taxonomy (NCBI): domain Eukaryota; kingdom Metazoa; phylum Chordata; class Mammalia; order Rodentia; family Cricetidae; genus Phyllotis; species Phyllotis vaccarum. The sequence continues at coordinate 76,225,191 of JARWLC010000007.1, read as the reverse complement.
GTCCGAGGTCGGCAGGGCTTAGACCAGAGACTAGATAAAGAGTCATCTCTAAGATTAGAGATATTCAGAAGAGAAAAGGGAGGAATGTGAAAATAAAAAATTCCTGTAATTCTCTCCCCTTCGACCCCTTCCTGAGGTCCCTGAAACTAGCCCAGGCTGACTGGGTTTCAGTATGGTAATTGATCAGATGGCTGTTTGGTCAAGACTCAGGCTCTTAGCTCCTAGACTCCCTGTGTGGCTAGTGATTAACTAAGATGGCTGTTTGCTTAAAGACTTAGGCCCTCAGAACTCTTGGGAAAGCTTTGTCCACAAGGTTTTATGGTTGCTTATCTAGCTGCCCAGGAGATGTGCTTCTTGCCTCCCCCTTGAGATATGCCTGACTTTCTGAACCCATCTCCACACAGAATTGTTTGAGTGGGACCACCCGAGATAACTGCAAACATTCCTTTGCAATCCTCCTATCTCACAAACCAAGATGTATACCCCCTCCCCTACCCAGAGAGGGGTATAAAAATTCTGCCCCGAAAATATTCAGGGCTCCAGGCTTTTTTGCAGTGCCTGGATCCCACAGATGTGTGTACTGGTATTCATATTCATGTTTTTATTCATTAAACTCTCTTTTTCTTTAATGTTAACAGTGGTCATTAGCCGTGGTCTTGGGGTGTCCTTGGGTTTCTTGGGGTGCCCTAGGGGCGCCCGCCCATTACAGTTTATGCTCTTGTTTTCTGTGGCATTTTTATTTTTATCCTTTCTGGCCTGGAATTTACTATGTAGAGCACTAGTGTTGGACTTCAGTAATTTCCTGGCTTTTACCTCTCAAGTGCTGAGATGAAAAACATGAGCCATTATACCTGGATCTAAATTACTCCTATAGTTATCAAATTATAATACTGAATCTTAGTTGGGAAGAAATATAATGGACCTGTTAGGGCCAATAGTCATATAAAATACAGATAAAGCATCCCCAACATTTAAAGAATATTACTTAGAGAACGTAAACTACTCACAAGCAATAAATGAAGACCCTCTAAATAGTAATTCTGAAAGGGCAAAATAAAGAGTTAACCAAAGGGTATTTCATAAGAAATTTTACATCAACAGTATCAGATACTACCATTTGTGTTTAACATAAAACTAAAACAAGACTGAGCTCTGGTAAATCCAGAAGACATGAGGAAAAATTTTAGATGTTTTCTAACCCTGGAACTCTTAGCAGAGGAAGCTTGAGGGGCTTTATTAAACTGTACATTCTATGATTGATTAGGGGAATGTATCTTGCTTTCTCTATACTTGTGTAGAAATTGTGTTAGTCAGCTTCCTGTTACTATGGCTGAAGTAATAACTTAGCAAGAAAGAAAGTGCTGTGGGATGTCTTATCATACACTGTCAATATACTTATTGCCATTTGCTAACAAAGAAGCTGTTTGGCTTATGGCAAGGCAGCTTAGAAGAAAGCAGGGAAATCAAGCAGAGGTAAAAAAAAAAAGGAGGGTGGAGTCAAAGAGACCTGCAGGCTACCTCATAGAAACCGGAAAGCCACGAAGCCTCGTGACTATGCATGGATTAATAAGATGGGTTGAATTAAGTTGTAAAAGCTAGTTAGTAATAAGCATGACTCATACATAGGTCAAACAATTTATAATTAATATAAGTCTTTGTTTGATTATTTGGGACAAAGCGGTTGTGGGACTGCAGGTCCAGACCTCAGGCTATGTTGGGCCAGAAACTCCTAGCTAGCTACACGAAAGTTTATTTTGACTCATAATAGATTTCAAAGATCATTTGATCCTGTTGCTTTGGGTTTGTGTAGAACATGATAGAAGCATGAGTTGGAGTGAGACTGTTTACTTTGTGCCCAACAAGTACAAGATGGGAGAGAGACTAAGGTCCTGTAAAACTCCTCAAACATATTAAGACCTCCCTATAAGCTCTGTCTCTCAATAGAGTACAGAATATCCAAAGTAAGAAAAGATCATGACAAAAATGAAAAAAGTTGCTAGTTACTGATAGAGACATTTATAACTGGGTTTAGTGGCTATTAGGATTGGAATTTAATTTCTCAAAATTTTATTTTAATATATGATCAAGCTTCTGTGTGCTTGTATATTAAGAATTATACAATGACCCAGAAATGTGAGTCATCATATAAGAATAAAATAGTTTATGAAAACTAGCTCAAATTCTTATTTTCCAGTAACATATTGTTCCAGGCATTGAAGGAGGATTCTTGACAATGACCTCAAGTAATTAATTACATGGTAAAAATCAAATTTGCTTGGTATAATTTTGAGCCTGTAAAATATTAATCACAAAAGGCTTGCTTTTGATGCTGAGAAAGGCTAAGGGTGACCTTTAAAGGACATGTTCAGGGTTTGTAAACAGCCCGTTTTGAATTCCTTCAAGAAAACTTACATGATTAGGACAAGTAAAGTATATCTATATAGTATTCTTAATACTTTACTTTAGCTTTATAGGTAGAAAAATAAAGCAAGTTTTCTCTTTCAAATTATAAACAGCTCCTGTGAATAGATAAACAATTTTCATGAGTGCTACACTTTCATTGTTTGATCTGAAAATAGTTTATAGGACTAAATTAAGAAATAATTCAAAAGGTCTGGAACACTGACAACTTTCCTAGAGAAGCTGGGTTTAATTACCAGCACCCACATGGCAGTTCACAACTATCTATAACTCCAGTTCCAGGAAATCTAAAAACTATGGACACTGCATTCAAGTAGTGCACAGACATACACACAAATAAAAGTGAAACACAAAAGAGAAGAGATTATCTGGATACCCTTTTGGCCCTAGGTGCCAATTCATTTTTTCTCCTTCCTGTGGACCCTCTTTTCTCTCCTTTGTATATCATCTCCATTCCTTGGTACTAACCACAGGCACATAGACACTCTCCCCCTGGGACCACCAGTGGTCCCACTCGATCTGGGGCCTCAGGTGGTAATTTCCCTTTCCTGACCATCCTCATTATGATTTCTCTAGTCTGTAGCAAGGTGCTAACTCTTCAACCTTAACCCCATTCACTGATACTCCAGCCATTGGTACAGACTGAGAGCCTCCCAAGTCTTTTCATTCACATCTCTACAAACTATTCTTTGCTTTACTGCAATCTTTTTTCAGGAGCCCCTCCTCTGAACACAGCCCCAGTTGCTTAAGAACCCTGCTTAATGGTGTGGACATAATCTTTTTAGCTCTTTCCTTTAGATCTTTCAGCCTTTTCTGCTAGCCTACCTTTATTCCTCTCTGCTACTCACTGACCTACAAAAGCACTCTCTACCAGGCAACCCACAGCCACTACAATTTTCTAAAATCCAGAGATAGAAAAATAAAAGGAATAGAACACCCACTCAACAAGATAATACTAGCTACCAACATTTAAAACCACCTCAATTAACCCAATTCCAGATGACTAGGAACTAGTAAAAAGCAAAAAACAAAAAAACCCCAAAACCCAAAAATTCAAAGGTTAATGACCAAGGCAATGTCTCCACCAGAACCCAGTAACCGTACTACAATAGGTCCAGAAAAGTGCAGTATAGTAGAAGCACAAGACAAAGAGTACAAAATAGAAATTATAAATATGTTCAAAACTGTAAAGAGGATATGAATAAATCCTTTAATGAAGGCTATGAAAACATAAGAAAATAATGAGATGAAATAATGAAAACAGCTCCAGACATGAAAGAAATACAATCACTAAAGAAAACCCAAATTGAGATTAATCTGAATATGAAAATTTAGGAAGTCAAACTAAAATCTCAAAAGTTCTAACTTCTCTAGAGGTGGTGGAACTTGTGAGAAAAGAGTCAATAAATGAGGTGAAGTAAATTCATGCAATAGTCAACTTTATTCAGAGCCCCAACAATTTATACTTTGAGGGTTAAGAAATATCATCTGTGTAATGTTTTTAGGAGTTCAAGCTACATAAAGTCACAAGGCCAAGACATCTGTGACTAAACATATTTTTTTCATACAGGCATTTACCGAATAGTTTAAACATTTAATTGAATAATTCCAATAAGCAATAATGTATAATATGAAGTAAATTCACATACATCTTCTACACCATGGAGGAGCATGAAAATACATGTTATGAAGAAACTGAAGTCACAAGACTCTTGTCTTGTTTTATTGGAGTGTTCTCCTAAGCACTCAGAATCTTTTTATATGACTCTACTCCTGGACCATGTTATTATACAAGCATGCAGGAAATCTGGGGCACTAGAAAAAAGAATAAAATCTATGAAAAATCGGATTAGAAGAAGGAAATGAACACACATCAAGGTACAGAAAATATTTTCAACAAAATTATAGAAGAATTTTTTTTTTAATCTAAAGAAGAAAGTGCCTATCAAGGTGCAGAAAGTATACAGAACACCAGGTATACTGGATAAAAAAGAAATTCCCCTTGATACATAATAATCAAAATATTAATATACAAAAAAGAATGTTAAAAGCTGCAAGAGAGAATATCATATGAAAGCAGACTCATTAGAATAACATAACTTCTCAATGGAAGCCAAAAAGGTCTACTAGAGACCATAGACACTAGCATGGAATTTCATATCCAGCAAAACTGTCAGTCACAACAGAAAAAGAAAAAATTCCACAATAATCAGATTCTGTCTACAAATCTAGCTTTACAGAAGGCACCAGAAAAACAAACAAAAAACAAAACATCAACCTGAAAAAAATCAAACACATATAAGGAAACACAAGGAATAAATACCAGTAAATTAAAAGAAGGGGGGCTCATCATAACAATAAAATAGCAGGATTAAAAAAAAATCACTGATTTTTGATTTTGCTTTCAGTTCCACATTTGAAAAATGCAGACTTTTTCTGGCTAGGTGGTATTAGTACAAGCCTTTGATCCCACTACTCAGGAAGCACAGGCAGGAGGCTCTTGGTGAGTTCAAAGCCAGCCTGGTCCACAAAATGATTTCCAGGACAGCTAGTGTTATTCACAAAAAAAACTCTATCTTGAAGAATCAAAAAAAAAAGATGCAGACTAACACATTAGTTTAAAAAACAGGATTTATCTTTTTGCTGCATACAAAAAACACACCTAACCACTAAGGGTAGAAATACCTTCTTGGCATAAGGATAGGAAAAGATATTCCAAACAAAAAGAATCAAGAAGCAAGTATGAATAGCAATTTTCATATTGGTCCAAATAGATTTAAAATCAAAATTAATCAGAAGGTATAGGGAAAGACATTGCGCACTCATCAAAAGAAAATTCATCAAGACACAACAATTCTAAGCATTCACACACTAAACACAAGTACTCAAGTTCATGAAAGAAACACCATGACAACTAAAATCAGATATCTACCCTAATATAGTGATTTTAGAAATTTTAGTACCACACTCTCTCCAATAGATGTGTTATCTAGACAAAATATAAACAAAGAAACACTGAAGTTAAATGACAACATTAAGCAATGGGCCTAAAAATATTTTCATCTAAATGCAAAAGAATATACCTTCTTCTCTGAAGCTCATGAAGCTTTCTCCAAAACTGTTCAGTTTTTGTGAAACATAAAGTAAGTCTACACAGATTCAAGAAAATTGAATTAACACCCTCCATTCTCTCTCACCACTATGAATTAAAACATCAATATTTCTAAAATTATTCAGCAAAAGCTGAATGAACATTGCCCAGTTCTTTTATAAGGTCAGTTACCCTGATAATTGAAACCACACAAAGAGTCATAAAAGAAAGAAAATTAAATTCCAATGTCCTATATGAACATAGATTTTCAATAAAATATTTGCAAACTGACTCTGAAAGCACAACAAAAAGGATTATCAGCAGTGATCAAGTAGGGTTCATTAAAGAAATATAGGGTGGCTTAACATGCATAAATTGATAAACGTAATTCACCAAATCAATAGGCTAAAATAAAAAATCATATGATAATCTCATTAGATTAAAAAAATGTCCTTTGACAAAATCCAGCATCATTTCATGATAAAATTTCTGGAGAAACTAGGGATATAGAGGGCATATTTACACATAATAAAGGCAATTTGCAATAAACCAACATCAACTAAAGAGATACATAACAATGTTGCCTATTCCTGCCATATCTATTCAATATAGTACCTTAGCTAGAGCAGTAAGACAACTGGAGGAGACCAAGTAAAAATATATTTATATGCAGATGATATTTTATATATAAAAAATCCTAACAACTATATAGGGAAATAAATACTTTCAGAAAAGTAACCAAATTAACATAAATATTAGTAGCTTTCCTATATACACATGACAGATCAAGGAAGAAGTTATAGAAGTAATTCATTTCATAATAGCTTAAAACATTTACCTGGGGCTAACACTAAGCAAACATGTGAAAGTCTTATATAACAAAAGCTTTAAGACATCAAAGAAACAAATTGAATAATACACCAGAAAATAAAAGAAATCTCCCACATTTGTGAATTAGTAGAATTAATATAGTAAAAATAGACAACTTACCAAAAGCAATTACAGATTTATTTAATTTTCATCAAAATATCAGTACAATTCTTTACAAAAATTGAAAAGAAAACTTTGAGCTTAATATGGAAACACACACACATACACATATGCACACACAAATTGGATAACTAAAACAGTCATAAATAATGAAACTGTTGGTGGTATCACTATCCCAATTTGAAGGTATACTACAGAGCTATAGTAATAAAAACAAAATGGTATCGGTGTAAAAACAAACATGTTGATCAATGGAATGAATTTTAGACCCAGACATAAGTTCATATACATATGGACACAAAATCTTTGACAAAGACTTTAACGTAAGTCCAGATACCCTGAATCTGATATAAAAGACAATGGAGAAAGGGCTTTGATCTATTGACACAGGAAAAGATTTTCTGAACAGAACACTGATAACACAGGTACAACCAAGGAATAGGGCTGGGGTGATCTGATAGAAATGGCCTCCATAAGCTCAAGGGTTTGAATGCTTGGCCTCTGGGGAGTGGCACAACTAAGAGATGTGACTGTGTTGGATGAAGTGTGTTACTGTAGGGGTAGGCTTTGAGGTCTCATAGGCTCAAAATATGCCTAGTATGGTACACAGTCTCCTTCTATTGCCTGTGCAGCAAGTTGTAGAACTCTCAGCTCCTTCTCCAACACCAAATCTGCCTACACATGACTATGCCTTTTGCCAGGACAATAATGATCTAAACATCTGAATCTGTTAGCCAGACCTAATTAAATGTTTTTCTTTAGAAGAGTTGCCACCGTCATGTCATTGTATTTCTTCTTAGTAATTTGAAACCCTAACTAAGACAGGGATCTCATGAAACTTAAAAGCTACTGCAGGAAAAAGGACACCAGAATTTGAACAAAATGCTAAGGCATATAATTTCAAAATATCGTTATCAATTATAAATCTGGCAGACTAAAATATATGAAGGACTAAAAAAATAATACAAATGACTAAGGCTGGATATCAAGAAAACAAATAATTTAGTTAAAAAAGGAATACAGAACTAAACAGAGAGTTCTCAAAAGATCAAACACAAATGGCCAATTGAAAATATTTAAGGAATTAATGATATACTGCATGTATGATTCATTAGCTCTATAGCGGCACAAATGTTGTAAAGTAACCAACCAGTCTTTGAGTGTCATACCTGACACTGCTCTGGTGGTCACAAACCTGAGATTAGATAGGCCATGGATCAAAGGGGAAAAACCAGATACTACTATTCAGTTTGCTTCCTTTCTTTCTCTCTTTCTCTTTCTTTCTCCCTCTCTTTCTTTCTTTCTTTCTTTCTTTCTTTCTTTCTTTCTTTCTTTCTTTCTTTCTTTCTTTCTTTCTTTCTTTCTTTCTTTCTTTCTTTCTTTCTTTCTTTCTTTCTTTCTTTTTTTTCTTTTTCTTTCTTTTTTGAAACAGGGTTTTTCTGTGTAGCCCTGGATGTTCTCAAACTCACTCTGTAGAAAATGTTGACCTTGAACTCAAAGATCTGCTTGCCCCTGCCTCCTGAGTGTTGGGATTAAAGGCATGTGCCACCATTGTCTGACTTTATACTACTGTTCTTAAAAGATTGTAGCGATAAAACGACTCCTAATGACATTCTGGTATACCCATAAGGTCAATTTCTTACTCAGCCATCATCAGAAATAATTCCTCTTGCAGTAGATGAAACTAATGTAGAGACTCACAACTCGATAATGTACAGTGACTGAGATTTTGGAACAGTCAGTCCTAAATGAGATTTTCTAAATATTAAACTTCCCCCACAGATCAGAAAGCAATGCTGAAGAGGCATGAAAATTGTACGAGCCAGAGGGTATGGATTATAACCAAGGAAACAGTACCCCCAGACACAACAGGGCTGACACACTTATGAACCTATAAAGACTGCGTCAGTATTCACAAGGCTTTACAGCTTCAAATCAGATGGTGTTCCAGTGTTGAAAAGGAGAAATGGAGACAATGTCATCCTTAACAAAGAAGATATATACATCTTACAACTGCTTTCCAAAAAATAATAATCAGTTCTCTCCAATGGAGGATCACTAGACATATAAATCAACTAATGATAGGCCCCATGTCCAGAATTAGATGACCAACATAAAGTAAACTCTATATTATTTTTGTTGATTTTTTTGTCTCATATTTCTTTCATTGGTAACATTTTTAAAATCTTCTGAGTCTTTGGTTTGTATGTTATAGTTTCTGATTTTGTGTTTTTATGGTTTTTTATTTGTGTGTATATGTTTCTTTTGTGTTTTTATTGTTTATTTATATTTATTCTGGTCAGTTTATGTTTTACTTACCCATTGGTTTTCTAAAGAGAGAGAGTAAAAGAAGGCATGAATTTGGATGGGTATAGAAATAGGGAGGATCTGGAGGAGATGGGGGAAGGGAAACTATAATCAGAATTCATTGTATCAAGTTTCAATTTAAAAAAGGAAAAGAAAATTCACAAAAGAAGAGAAAGAGGAATATGTAGGTTAAATATGCTTTGTTGAAGTAGAATAATCTAATATGGTAGATGACAGTAATTAAAAATTGATAAAGCAATAAAATGTCAATGTAAAAAAATAACCTTGTAACACTCCTGACATTGTTATGTTTTCTGTCAGTAATACCAATTACCAGCATCAATGACTATTAATAATTTTCTGTTTGTGAGGAACATGGCATGTTAGAATAAGGTAGGGTTTATGGAGCTGTACTAAAGTGTGATATTTTGTAGGGAGATATCAACAGCAAAGAAGAAAATTCATTTCCAGTTGTTTCTTCAGAGGATGCTGCTATTTGGTCTAATAAACAATTTGTGATTTAGAATTATCATATTAGTGGCTCAAGAAAAATATTTTAGATAAATGCTTCAGTTATTAAATTTTTTTAAAGTAGAAATACTAAGTATAAAGTGCCTGTATGTTTTATGAATGTTTTAAATATCCTATAATAATTATAAGCAATACTGGTATCTTTCTTATCTCTGATGCCTCTATTGTAACAATGAGAATTCATTTTAATCTACTTGCCATTTTGTTTACATAAAGAAGAAAAGATAAACTTGGGATGGCAAGATGGCTCAGCAGGAAAGAACACTTATCAATAGACCTGACAGTGGAATTTTGAAGTTTGAAACCTGCATGGTAGGAAGATATAGTGAACCTTTCCTTCAAGTTTTCCTTTACACATACTGCAGTATGCATTCATACCCATAAATTAATGTATGTTTTAAAAATAAAATAGCAGGTTCATTTTACTTATAAAGTTGAAATTAATAATTAATAATCAGAAAATATAATATATTTTCTAGTTTTGCTTTTGAGATGTATCTCTAATGTTTTACACAAAACCATTTATTCTCAACACGGAAAATTCACTTTGAAGGCATTACATATGCTTTGGCATTAGCTCCAACCTTAAACTTTCATAGTAAATAAGGAAATTGTGTTAATTAAGATAACTGCAAATCTAAGTGAAAAATGCAGTGCTTGAAATAGCATGGGTGAATGTAGTACGAGGTTTCTGGCCCAGACTTTAGGGCCTAACCTCAAGGTCTAGGCCCACAGACCCACAGACCCGCAGACCCGCAGACCCGCACACCCACAGACCCGCAGAGACAAACAGACACTTTCAGTAGTTTTTGGCTGATCAGCCTCAGGCCCAGGCATATCACTTGCTAGCTCTTTACCCTTCATCTAACCCATGATTCTTCTTGTTCAGCCATGCAGCTCGGTACCTTTCTTTAGAGCAGCATAGTTGTCCTCTGTTTTTTTTTTTTTTTTTTTTTTTTTTTTTTTTTTTTTTTTTTTTTTTTTTTTTGGTTTCTCTCTGGCATTCTGCTCTGGAATTCTGTTCTCAGAGTTTTTCTTAGTCTGGTAGTCCTGCCCACACTTCCTGCCTGCCTTTGGCCAATCAGCTCTTTTTATTAAACCAGTGGGTGGGACAATTTTTTACCATGAAACAATACAATACCCCTACAGGTGAAGGCTTAACCTTCTATGTCAATGAGGTACTTCAATAATGAGGTCTCAATTATGACTATAAAATAATGAGAATATGAAATGAGAAAGAGAATTATGGAATCTCTATTAACTCATTCATTACTCCTAATTAGTTTTTAAATACTGTCAGGCAATGCTTAACAAAAGGCTTATCAAGAATATGAAATGAATAGCAGGAATTTAGTCTCTGCACTACTAATTGGGTTAACTAAAGGTAGTTTGTCAGTATCTTCCTAAATAATCTGCATAGTATAGAGCATGTAGAGATGGCCTCTTTCCCCAGACACTTAGACAGGCCTTCTTAGGTGTATCTCCCTCAGCCCAAAGAGGAGAGTGGGTGGATGAGAAATTGGGGGATTGGGGAGTGAAAAGTGGCACCTACAGGAAGGGGGGTGGATGAGATGCTGGGGATTATTGGTGTGAGAAGTAGCATCCCAAGGAAGTCCAACATGGCAATCATTGACAGATACAAATCCTTCAGGGAAGGCTATACCCAGCAGCACAATGGTATGATAAATCCACTTTAAACAATATTGATGTCTTTAGTATTGTGTTTTTAGAAGAGATGTAGAGACAATCAATCTTTCTCTGGGATCCATTGCAGTAACTTTTTTCAACTTAAATTCCATTCACCTAGGCTTTGATTTTAGCTTATGTCATAGTCTTTTTCCAAAATCATAAAAATCTCTACCATGCTTGCACAGATAAATTGTTCAGTTCCATATGCAGTGAAAGCAGAGCAGAGGTGTACTTATTAGAAGAAGGAAGAAAAAGTGGCACACTTTTTCCACTGTGGGCCAAAGAATAAGAATTTAAGACCTGGAGACCCTCACCCAAGCAAAATATAAATACATAAGACTATATAGTTTATATAGAAAAGAAATGTATTGCTCACAGTTTAAGAGACCAGGATGTCTAAGATGAAGAATCTAACATCTGCTGCAAACTGCCTCACTTAATAATTTCATGAGCAAAGACAAGGGGAGTAGACAGAAAAAGTGAGGAGAACATAGACAGAAGGAGAGGGAAATAAATATCGTGATATTTTTTAAATAAGAAAAAGAGGTCACTCAGTTATAACTCTGAATCCACCCATGAACATAAATTTTTGGGAAAATGCTTAACCTTAGAATTGTCCATGTATATTCAGAAAGTGTATTAATGCTTCTGTGATGATATGAGTTATCTTCAGGTCCCTAGCAAAGAGTCTGAGGACATAGCTATTAAATTTATATTTATGGTCTCACTAAAAACATATTTATGAGCCTTGACTAATGATTAATGATAGTAGATTTTTTATTATTTCCATGTCAAGTGTCTTAATCCTTGTTTATTTTCCTTAAGGTTGATTCTATAAGCTTGGAGAAACACTTCCTTGCAATTAAAAAAAAATACTTATGGTAGAGCTACTATGAGACTGGTAAAATAGGTTTCGATGATTTAACTTTCAGCAAATCTTAAAGAAAATAAATTGGCATTGTTTATTTTCTTTGCTGAATCTAACTATTGTAACTCTATAGGTAGTTCACTGAAGGAGAGGGAATGGATAGGGATCTTTCTGCATTTATCCTCTTGTTCAATTTTACAAGCCCCAAACACTGAAAACTAGTATATTTTTGCATGGCACCCATGGATGAGTACAAAGCTTTTCTCTAGCTCATTTATTAAAAGCAGTATGTTCTAAACCAGTTTTACTTATTATTCACTCCTAAATATGCTCAGTAGGATTCTTGAAGTTACTTTTTGTAGGGTAAGAGAATCACTATAATATTTTGAATAACTTTTTTTCCTATAATTCTGGACTAAGTTATGCTATAGCAATGAATTTTCTTGAGCAACAAAACTTTTAAATTGTTTTTCAGAGTAATATTCCTGAGGTGTTCACCACACTACATGCCTACTTTAAAGTGATGCAGCCAACACGACTTCATCTAAAATAATTGACATCATCATTATTATCATTGATGTGAATCTTTTTGGCTTTTAATGTATGATACACCTCAAAGTCTGTTGGTTGAGGCAGCACTGTTATTCTTGGTGTATACAGTCTCACCATTACGCTCCTGTCCTTGCCAGCTTGTTGTCTTTTCTGTAGTTGAGACACTTGCCTGTGCTTCAGTTTATGCTTTGTTTTTTATAGGTGAGTTTTAGGTGCATAAAGTGTTGTTTTATGCTTGTCAGTATTACTTCCCAAGATGTGCTTTATGCAGTATCTGAGTTCTATAAATGTTAATAGTTGCCTAAAGAAAAACTTGCATGATTGAAAAATGTAGAAAAATGTAGTAGCAGGGTAAAAAGTTAAAGTAGCTCACACAATTGAAAAGCCTCAGGCATTGATCATGATATAAAATAAATTTTGATCTTCTCTATGTGTGAAATCACTTTAGTTGAAGATCTCATGAAGCACTTAAAAAAATCCTGGTATGACTTATGGTTGGTATGTTAACTCAAAAGTTATATGCAGAAATAGATACACTAAAGACCAAGTATTATACCACAAAACCTTAGTAGTGAAAGGGAGAATATATGGGCAGATACTTTGCGATGAGGCAAAAATTAACACCAGTTATATATTGATGTAATAGGTTTTCAGAGATAATATTTAAAATATAGTATACAAAAGTGTGTAAATCTTAGAACATTAATTGAGATGTAAATTTCTCCCTTATAAGTAATAGTTAAATTTATGGATGTTAATGCACTGAAACAAGAAGTGTTTTATGGTTTAGAGCCCATTGTACTTAATGACAATAGCCTGCTTGTTCTGTGGATGAGCTCAATGGGGTGATGTACCTTATGATTGAATAGAATTCAAATGCCTTGTATGAAACTTCAAGAAAAAGGCTAAATGATTAATTTGCCTCTTTTCCCCTTTGAAATACCTGCTCTTTTTCTTTCTTTCTTTCTTTTATTTAAACATTTTACCCCCAAGACAGTGTTTCTTTGCAGCTTTGAAGCCTGTCCTAGAACTCATTCTGTAGACCAGGGTGGCCTTGAATTCACTGAGATGTGCCTGTCCCAAGAGCTAGGATTAAAGGCATGCATCACTGCCACCTGGCTCTGCTTCTTTTTCTTCTTGTCCTCTTAAAAATGCTTTAGATTAGGCTAGCGAGATGACTCAGGGAGTAAGAGCACTTGTTCTACAAACATGAAGTCCTGAGTTCAACCCCGAATCAAGAATAGCCACTGGAGATCCACTGTGAAAAGGAGCTAGGCCCTCTGAGAGTAGGCAACTGTCCATTGGCATGGGCATATATGGAGCTTCTAGGGGTGGGATTAGACTGTGTTCCTGTGCATGGGCTGGCACCTTGGAGCCCATTCGCTGCAGAGGAACACCTAGTCCAGCCTCAACTTTGGGATGAGTGAATTAGACCTGCCTGGAGTGGATGTGCCACACTGAGCTGACCCACCTATGGACTTCCTGCCCTTTTGGGGAAGGAGATGTGTGGATGGGAAGGGAGGAGGCTGAAGGCTGACTGGGAAGGATTGTGAGCAGGGAAGGGAGGGGGTGCAAGGGATACATGATAAAAAGACATTTTTAATAAAAAGTAATAAAATAAAAAAATAAAAAACCCAAACTCCCAGAACCCATGTAGAAAGCTCTAAGAGCAAACAGTATTTGGTGTCATCCTTTGATCTGTCTGTGTGCACATGGACACACAGATGCACATACTGCATATTATATGAATATTAAAATCAACTGTTTTGAAAACACTGCTACTTTTTCAGTAATTATTATTAAATACTGAAAGAAATATCTGCTCTACTTGTTGAAAGAATCAGCTTAATGTTTGGTTTAAATATGTGTGTCATTTCCTTAGTGCATCCTCCCATTTTTTTCATATCAGTACCATTACAGACACCTAAGACAATATAGTTCTCTTTTTTCTTTATTCTGTCTCTAAGTTGAGCATCACAGACTAATCCATGACTTAGACTCAATGAGAAATCATAACTTGGCTACTTGATCTTTGCTTAGGCACCTGACCATTAAAATAAACCCTAAAGTATTCAGTTGCTTGGTGCCTATAATATGTCCCATGAAAGCAGTTTAATTTTAATAAAAATATTTATAATTTCAAACATATTTCTGAAGGAGCTTGTAATAAGTTTCTGGCCTGGCCTTTCAAACCTAGCCATCAGGTTTAGACCCACTTGCAGCCCCACTGCTGCTTAACCCCAAATAATCACACAAAGGTTTATATTAATTTCACACTGATTGACCAATAAGGTTCAGACATATTGCTAGCTCAATCTTAACTCAATCTATTTCCATGAATCTGTTTAGCCATGTGGCTTGGTACCTTTTCTCAGAGCAGCATGGTTGTCTTCTTTTCTCTGTGTCTGCTGGTTTCTCTCCTGGTGTCTCACTGGTGTGTCTCTGCTCTGCTTTTGCTGTTCCCTGAGTTCCTAGTCTAGTAGCCCTGCCCACACTTCCTGTCTGCCTTCTTGCCAGTCAGCTTTTTATTAAACCAGTAGGAGGGACAAATATTTACAATGTACCAGAACATAATCCCACTACAGTTGTTTACATACATCATTTTATTTTCATGACAGAGTAAGATGAATACTTGGATTTTGCAGGGGAGAAAATCAGGGCATACTCATTCACAGTCCCAAGTGCCTAGTGGTAGAGTTGGAATGAGAACCATATGGCCTCCTATGAGAAGCTGTTTTGAATAGATACTAAAAGCAGAAAGATTTCTATCTGCATAACATTATTCTCTCTCTCTCTCTCTCTCTCTCTCTCTCTCTCTCTCTCTCTCTCTCTCTCTCTGTGTGTGTGTGTGTGTGTGTGTGTTTTCAGAGCTGATCATCTGTACTAGATAACAAATTGGTGTCTCTTCCCTGGAGAAGACTGTTTCTCCCACCTTTCACATTTTTTGGTTGTCTGTAGTTCTTTCCATAAGGTTGTATTTAAGAATATATATGGATATATTCACATATACATTCAGGTAATAAAAATTAATGGAAAAAGAGGCTATAGTTTTGTAGATCTGAAAGAGAACAAGAAGGGGTATATGAGAGGGTTTTATGGGAGGAAAGGGAAAAGAGAAATATTGCAATTATGCTATAATCTTAAAAAAAGGAAAATAATTAAGAATCACATTTAAGGTCAAGTAGTTATAAAAGGCTTATCTAAAAAGACACGGTCGCAGAAACAGATACAAAGGTAAAAAAAAATACATCTAGCTGATATTTGGTGACAAATGAAGAAAACTGGCTGTAACAAGGGTCTGGGTTGTGTTCAGTGGAGAAAGAGGAAACTTCTTATAGCAGAAAACAGAAAAGAATTGCTTTCATCTTGTTTCATCTGGCTTCATGCTTTCATGAAGGAACTGTGTACTCTTTTCCATAAATGGCTAAACTAAAATCACAAGTATGCAAGGGCTCATTTTTTTCCACATCTTTACCAATTATTGCAATCTCAAGTCTTTTGGATGAAATAATTTAAAAAACAATGTAAATATAAATAAATAAATATACTTCTGCACAGTTCATTTGTTTTCTTAAGGTAAAATACTATTGAGAAGTAGACAAAATGTGGTTTTATTTAAATTTTTTAAACATATTCACCACTGTTCCCCCTCTGTACTCTCTTCCAGTCACCCCCAAGCTTCCAAATATCTGTTTTCCCACCCATTCTCCACAGAGGATAAGGACCCCAAATTGAGTCAATGCAGTCTGGCATATCCAGTTAAGGTAGGAACAATCCTCTCCCCCAAGTATCAAGGCTGAGCAAGGTGTTTCTGTATAGGAAATGGGCTCCTAAGAAGCCACACTGGGAATAAATTCTGGTCCCACTTCCAGAGGCCCCACAAATTGCCCATGCCACACAACTGTCATTCACATTCAGAGGGCCTAGTTTGGTCCCATGCAGGTTCTCCTGCTGTCAATTCAGAGTCAATGAGCTCCTAATAGTTTGGTCAGCTACCTATGGTTTTTTTTTTTTTTTTCATCATGATCCTGACCCCTTTGCTCATATAATCTTCCCACACAAAACAATTCTTAAATATAACACAGCCGCACAGACACTGAGAGTAGCAATTAACAAGTGGAGGACCTCCTAAAATGGAGAGCCTTCTGAAAGGCAAAGGACATGGTCAATAAGACAAAAATCACAGCCTATAGAAAGGGAAAAGATCTTTACCAACCCAATATCTGACCGAGGTCTTATCTCTAAAATATATAAAGAACTCAAGAAATTATACACCAAAAAAGCAAGCAAACATAGTCCAATTTAAAAATGGGGCACAGAGATAAATAGAGAAGTCTCAGCCTTTTTTCTTTGTAGCCCTTAATATTCTTTCTTTATTCTGAACTCTCAACAGAAGAATCTCAAATGGCCAAAAGACATGTCAAAAATTACTCAATGTCCTTAGCCATTGAGTAACTCTGAGATAGCATCATACACTTGTCAGAATGGCTAAGAATAAAAGGTACTAATGACAACCTTTGCTGGAGGGAATGTGAAATAAGGGAAACATTCCTTCATTGCTGGTGGGAATGTAAACTTGTACAGCAACATTAAAAGCAGTATGGAAGTTCCTCAGAAAAATGGAAGTCAGTCTACCCAATGATTGGCAATATCACTTGGGCATATACCCAAATATGACTTCTTAATTGAAAAATTAATGTCTTTATGTTATGGAATATGAACAAAGATTTTTCTAAATCCTAGGAGAAGAGAGATACAAATTATTATTTTCTTCCTTAATGTTTCACAGCACTGACCTGTAGAACTGAGTGTACAGTACTATTTAGAAAAGATATGCTGAATGAGCATCACTTTACTGATGAAACTGAGGGATTGGAAGCATTAGTTACAGTCTTACAGTATATGTGCTGGCTCTACCCATAGTTGTAGGTCTGTATTCTACCACATAGATCTTTAGTGTAGTGCTGAATGAACCCATGTTCATAGAGATACTAAAATCATGGGATTTAATAGTCCCCACATTGATTTGTTAGATCTATTGTAGTCTGGTTACAATATGTGTCAATATTTTCCTCATATTGAGTGAGGTAGCAGATTGTGCTGGTGTTGTTAAAACTGGTGGCTTTCCAAATATATCAGGCCTTATTTCCAGTAGGTACTTTGTGATGTCCTTCTAGGTTGCAACCTAGACAATAGACTCAAATGATGATAAACTGATGATTTTATTTTCTTTTTAACGGAAAATAACCAGTATGACCAACTGTTCAGGGTTAATGTATCTCCACATCATGGATTTCCTGTATGTTTTCAATGTCTTTGTATTTAAGCATAACACTGAAAATATAGTGTTAGGAATGAAAATTGTTTACTTGTAGGCATGAAAACTGAGTTCAAGAGCCAGAGACTCATATAGAAGTGAAATGTGTTGGTGTGTGCTTTGAATCTCGTGCTAGAGAGAAAGAGAGACTGGAAGATGAATCTCCATGGCTCAATGGCATGAGTGACAACCAGGTGAGTTCAGGCAAGAGAGAGACTTAGGTTGACTTTTGGTATTCACATGCGCATGCACAGAGATGTGCACGTGCAGATACCTAGATTTGTGCAAGCACACATGAACATGCTTTCTTTTTCCTCCCCTTCACACATACAAACACATACATAGTAATTAAACTGATGAGCATTTTAAGGAGCTTGAGAACATTGTGACATAACTTCAGGAGCCCACAAACCTGGTTTATAATCTGTGGCTCCACTGGGAGCTTGAAGGAGAATATATTAATTTCAGGCTAAATTAGGAATATATCAAAGGTGAAAAACATTTCTCAGTTAAGTAGTCATTTCAACTATACTTTCCAGGTGGAACGATGGTATATGTAATTCAAGGAAAGTTGTAAATTTCTAATAAAGTCATCATAGGCTTGCTTATTTAACTGAAACATATGAGTTAGGCTTTATTTTATTTTATTTTTTGATGTGTGAGCTCTAGGCATTTGGGTCCTAAAGTCTTTTTATTTAGTTGCTTAAAAATTTCTTACCTTCTGGCTAACCCATATCTTGAGAGTTTTTTCTTATTTTTTATTATTTACTATTACTGATGCTATATACATTTTAACAGAAATATTTCTATAGCTATATTTGGAAAGAAAATGGCATCAGAGAAGTCTCAAAACCTTCCAATTTGTATATAAAAAGAGGACATATTTGAAACAAAGATGGCATTAATAGTCAGGACATATGTCTATCAACACTTTAGGGCCATCTCAGTACCTGGCTTTGTGATATGAATGCCCCTGCTAGTTAGGTTGAGAGACAGTCCTTTAAACCCCATGGATTATCTCAGTATGTTTGACCTGCACCCTGTCCAAGGCTAGTCTTTTTTCTCCTCTTAAGAACATACTGTTTTATTTTATTTATTGCCATTTCTTTTCTCATCAATGTCACCTCTATATAACTCACCCACATCTCACCTGATCTGTCCATTTATATCTTTTTATGCTCCCACACTGATTGTTTAGTTCATCTTTGTATACTTTGTTTTGCAGTTATGAGACTCATACTACATGCAATATTTGTTTTGCTTTTCTAAGACACATATCCTGACATTTTTCTGTCATTTGTTCCTAAACAATCACATGACTGGATTTCAGAAATTTTTCTTAGGCAGTGGAAATGGAATTGCCATTTCAAAGGTATTCCTTATGTGCTAGCTTTGAATTATAGTTATAATTTAATCACATCACAATTCTAGAAATTATATTTTCTTATTTTCATGAAATTGAAATTGAGACACATTTTCCTCATATTGTGTTACCAATAAATGACCAAGGTAGAATCTTCATATTGATCTGAAAATGTTTATAAATTCCTGCCTTTGATTGATTCAGAGGTATTTGCCTTGGAGGTGCTTGAAACTGTATGAAGATTAGTCTACAGGGTCTTTTGAACTTAATTTTTCTGCATAGCCACCACTGCTCCCTCTTCTTCACATCCTTCTAGTCTTCCATCAGCCTCCCCTCGCCCCATCTCCCCATCCATTCTCCAGAGAGGGCAAGGAATATCAAAGTGAGTCAGCTCAATCTGGCATCTCCAGCTGAGATAGGTCTGAGTCATGCCCCCCACTCCTCAGTATCAAGGCTGAGTTGAGTGTTCCTCTGTAGGAAATAGCCTCTTCTTAGCCAGTTTGTGCACCAGGAATAAAGTATGGTCTGATTGCAAAAGACTCTACAAACTGCACATACTGTTTGACTGTCATCTACATTAAGAGGGCTTAGTTCCCTTTAATTAAGATTCCTCAGCTGTCCTTTCAGAGTCAGTGAGCTCCCAATAGCTTAGGTGAGGCATCTCTGTGGGTCTCCTCTTTATGATCCTGATGCTTATATAGTCTCTCCTTCCTCTTTTCAGCTGGACCAGGAGCTAGATCCAGTGCTTCACTATGGATCTTTTCATCTGCTCGTCTGCTTCACAGTTGATGGATGAAGGGTCTGTAATGGCAATTAGGGTGGTCATTCTTTTGAATAGAGGGGAAGACCAGCTTAGGTATTTTCCCCACTATTGCTTGGAGTCCTAGATTGGGTCATTTTGTGGGTTCTTGGGAGCTTCCCTAGCACCAGGTTTCTCTCTAAGGCCCCAATGGCTCCCACTATTAAAATATATATTTCTTTGTTCTTCCTCTCTGTAGCTCCCCACAAACCATCCCATTCTCTAATGTTATATTTCTACTTCCCATTTCTCTCTCTCCCCCATATGATCCCAATTTATTCAGGAGATCATTTATATTTTTCCTTCCCAGGAGGATTCATGGATGTCTCTTAGGTTACTCCTGTAACCTAACTGCTTAGGGGTTGTAGATTGTAGCCTGGTTGTTCTTTGCTTTACCTCTAAAATTTACTTATATGTGAGCACATATCATGTCTGTCATTGTGTGTCTGATTTACCTCTCTTAAGGTGATACTCTCCATATACACCCATTTGCCTACAAATTTCAGGATGTCATTTATGTCTCTCTTTTTTTTGCTGCTGTCTAGTACTCCATTATGTAAGTGTACCACAATTTGTTAATCCATTCTTCAGCTGAGGAGCATCTAGGTTGTTTTCAGGTCTTAGATGTTATGAATAATGCCACTATTGCACTAGCTGAGCTAATGCCCTTGGGGTAAGAATGTGAATCCTTTGGATATATGCCCATTAGTGGTATTGCTGGATCATTGTGGAGTTTGATTCCCAGCTTTAACCATCATACTAATTCCAAAGTAGTTGTACAAGTTTACATTCCCCCCAACAGTGTTCATCTTACTACCTATTCACTCTAGAATAGTCTGTAATCCTTGTTTTTGACTTTAGCCATTCTGACAGGTGTAAGATGGCATCTTAGAGTTGTTTTGATTTGCATTTCTCTGATAGTTATAGATGTTGACAAATTATTTAAGTGTCTTTTCACCATTTGAAATTCTTCTATTGAGAATTTCCTATTTAGCTCTGTACCCCATTTTTAATTGGAATATTTGGATTTTTGACCTCCTCTTCAGTCCTCTGTACAATGCAGGATTGGTGAAGATATTTTACCATTCTGTAAGCTGTTGTTTTGCATTATTGAGTATGTCCTTTGCCTTACAGAAGCTCCTCAGCTTCAGGAGGTCCCATTTATTAATTGTTGCTCTTAGTGTCTGTGCTACTGGTTTTATATTTAGGAAGTGGTGTCCTTTGCCAATGCATTCAAGGCTATTTACCACTTTCTTTTTTTTTAAATTCACTGTAACTTATATTACTAAGTTCATGGTTTATGTTGAGGCCTTTGATACACTTGGACTTGAGTTTTATGAAGGAAAATAGATATGGTTCTATTTGTGTTATTTTACATACCACTATCCAGTTATGCCAGAACCATTTGTTGAAGATGCTGTCTTTTTTTTTTCATTTTACATTTTTGGCCTCTGTTAAAAGTTCATGGGTGTATCGATTAATTTGAGGGTCTTAAATTCAATTTCATTGATCCGCAAGTCTCTTTCTATGGTAGTACCAAGCTGTTATTATTACTGTATCTCTACGGTAAAGCTTGAAGTCAGGGATAGTGATACCTCCCAAAATTCTGTTATTGAACAGGACTTTTTGGGAAATCCTAGAATTTTGTTTTTCAATATGAAATTGAACATTATTCTTTCAAGATTTGCAAACAATTGTGTTGAGACTTTGATGGGGATGCATTGAATCTATTGATTGCTTTTGGTAAGATTGACATTTTTACTATGTTAATACTATCCATCCAAGAGCTTGGGAGATATTTCTATTTCTGATATCTTCTTCAATTTCTTTCTTCAGTAACTTAAAGTTTTTCTCATACAGGTCTTTCACATCTTTGGTTAGAGTTACCACATGATATTTAATACTATTTGCAGCTTTTGTAAAAGGTGATGTTTCTGGATTTAATTTTCACCTTCATTATTATTTGTGTATAGGAGGGCTGTAGATTTCTTTGAGTTACTCTTGCATCCTGCTACATTGCTAAAGGTGTTTACCAGATGTAGGAGCTGACTGGTAGAAATTTTGGAGTCACTTATATGTAATATCATATCATCTACAAACAGAGATACTTTGATTTCTTCCTTTCAATTTGTATCCCCTTGAGCTCTTTTTATTTCTCTAGCTAAAATTTTTAGAACTATATTGAATAGATATGGAGAGAGTGGACAGAATTATTTTGTCCCTCATTTTAGTAGAATTGCTTTGAGTTTCTTTCCATTTAGTTTGATATTGGCTGTTGATTTGCTGTATATTCCCTTTATTATGTTTATTATTATTATTATTATTATTATTATTATTATTATTATTATTATTATTATTATTTAATATACTTTGCCAGTATCCCTGATTTCTCTAGGACCTTTATCATGAAGGAGTGTTGGGTTTTGTGAAAGTCTTTTTCAGCATTTAATGAGATGATCATTGTGGGTTTTTTTCGTTCAGGTTGTTTATACAATGGATGACATTCTCCATTTTTCATATGTTGAACCATCCCTGCATCTCTGTGATGAAGTCTACTTGGTCATGGAGGATAATTTTTTATATGTTCTTTAATTCAGTTTTCCAGTATTTTATTGAGAATTTTTGCATAAATATTTATGAAGATTAGTCTGTAATTCTCTTTGTTGCATCTTTGTGTGGCTTGGGCATCAGGGTGACTGTAGCTTCATAAAAAGAATGTGCTAATGTTCCTTCTAACTCTATTGTGTGGAACAATTTGAGAAGTATTGGTATTAGTTCATCTTTGAATGTCTGTTAAAATTGTTCACTGAAACCATTTGGCTCTGGGTTCCTTTTGCTTGGGAAACTTCTAATAACTTTTGTTTCTTTAGGGGTTATCAGTCTATAACCTAAGTTTTCCTATCTTGGGGAGTATCTGTTTTTGAAGTATGACCTAGTGATTCTCTGGATTTCCTGGGTGTCTGTTGTCATATCCCCTTTTCATTTCTGATTCTGTTAGTTTGGATACTCTCTCTCCACCTCTTCATTAATTTGGATAAGAGTTTATCTATCTTGTTGATTTTCTCAAAGAACAAACTCTTTGATTCATTGGTTCTTTGTATTGTTCTCTATTTCAATTTCATTGATTTCAGCCCTGAGTTTGATTATTTCCTGTTTTCTATTCCTTCTAGGTGAGTTTGCTTCTAATTGTTCTAGGGCATTCAGCTGTGCTGTTATGTCTCTTGTATGAGATTCCTCCAAATGCTTTTAATGTAGGCATCTAGTGCAATAAACTTTCTTTTTAATACTGCTTTCATTGTGTCCCATAAGTTTAGATATGTTGTGGATTTATTTTTATTGCATTCTAGGAAGTCTTTGATATCTTTCTTTACTTCTTCCTTGACCCAGAGGTGGTTCTATTGAGAGATGTTCCATTTCCATAAGTTTTTAGGCTTTCTGTGATTTGTATTGTGGTTGAACTCTAACTATAGACTAAGATAGTCTGATAAGATGCAAGGGGTTATTCCCATTTTTGTATCTATTCACATTTTCTTTATGACTGAGTATGTGGTAAATTTTAGAGAATGTTCCATGAAGTGCTGAGAAGAAGGTATTCCTTTGTGTTTGGGTAGAAAGTTCTGTATATACCTATTAAGTCCATTTGAGTCATAACATATGTTAGCTTCCTCTTTTCTGTTATATTTCTGTCTGGTTGGCCTATCCATTGGTTAGAGTGGGGTATTGAATTCTGTTTGATGTGAGCTTCAAGCTTTGGTAGTGTTTCTTTTACATTTGTGGGTGCCCTTCTATTGGGAACATAAATGTTTAGGATTGAGATTTCAATGACTATTCTGGTCACTTTTGACTGAATTTAGTTTAATTTCTACTTTGTTATATATGTATATTTACACAAGCTGGTTTCTTAAGTCCATTTGATTGGAAAGTCTTTTCCTAACCCTTTACACTGAGGCAGTGTCTGTCTTTGGAATGAGGTATGTCTCTTGTATACAGCAGAGAGATGGATTTTGGTCTCATATCCATTGTGTTAGCCTGTGTCTTTTTATAGGTGAATTGAGTCCATTAATATTAGGAGATATTAATGACCAATGATTGTTGATTCACGCTATTTTTGGTGGTACTGTGTATGAGTTGCCTTTCTTTGGGTTTTTCTTCTGTGAGATTATCTATTGCTTGTGACATCATGGGTATATCTAGCTTCCTTTCATTAAAATTTCCTTTTATTGCTTTCTGTAGGGCTGGATTTGTGGATAGGTGTTGTTTAAATCTGCTTTTGTCATAAAATATACTTTCCTCTTCTATAGTGATTGAGAGTTTTGCTGGGTGTAATATAGGTTAGTGTCTTCTTTTTCAGTTTTAAATATTGATTTGTTTCCTTCACCAATTTGATTGCCTTTTCTTGATTCTCTAGTCTTTCTTTAAGAGATTTATTATTTTTTCCAATATTTTGCTTGTCTTTTCTTCATTTTCTTCTTTAATTTTCTTTTTAAAGGTTTTTTATCATATATAAAATTATTTTTAAGGTTGTTTTCCTCTGCTTCTTTTATATTGGAATGTTCACGTCTGCTATTGTAGAACCACTGGTGATAGTGGTGCTATATTGTTCTTTATATTGTTAAATGTATTTTTGCACTGGCATCTACCTATCTCTTCCTCTGATGGGTGCATGAGTTGTTTGTATTTCAGGGAACTGTTTTTGGTTCACTAGCTGCTCTTGGTGTAATTGGAGTTCTTCAAGAAATTGGAAGGAGTAAAGTCTTTGTCTTAGGGAGCTGTTGAGATCTGCAGCTGGAGCTCTTGTAATGAAGCTCTCTGGGGCCTGCGTTTTAGGAAGCCACTTTTGGGATGAGGTTATCCTGAGGCTGTGTCTTAGAAAGCAATTGAGGTTGAGGAATGGGTGGGTTTGTGGAACAGATTGATGCTTATGGGGTAGAGGGTCTGATGAGGGGTGTTGATAGTCAGGCTTGCACACAGGGTTCATACTTGCTTACTTGCATCTGGAGCTGATGGGTTTGGGGGGCACATTTTGTGCCCTGTTGCCTAGTTGTGGGGGCTTTCCTAGTGGGCCTGGTTGGTCAACTGGGAGTAGGGTAATTTACCTCTTAGTCTACAGTTTTTGAGTGAAATTTTTTAAAAAAGCATTTGAAGCTAAGCAGTACTTCCTAAGATTGTAATTAGACTTTTAAAATCTCTATGTTTTTATATTTTCATTCTGTTACTGAAGCAAATCTAAGCCACTGGGGACAGGAATGCAAATAGTAAAATGAGAGATATATATGGCAATATATCTCTCATTTTAGAGTTTATAAAGGGAAAGGCTGAGATGAGAAGCCTAACTTGAAAACTAGTGCTACCTTTACTGACTTACTGAAAGTGTTTGTGTTACTCAACTTTTGATTGTAAACTTTTCAAAGACATCAAGAAGTCAAGATAATAACTGAATTATGAGGTAGGAATTGTGATAAAATAAATGTGTTTCAGAATTTATTACTCAGTTTTGTTAAAGCCTCAAGGCTTTAGTAATGATAACTGTCCTACAACTTATCTGAGTATCACATAGGAAATAGCTTTACGTTTTACTGCCGTCCACCAGGAAGCTCAGTAGACTTTATACAGTCAAGACTCTAATATGATAAAACTTATAGAAATGTTTTGTAAATTGAAGAGACTATAAAACTTATGCAATCATTAGCTTGACTTCATTCATAGTCACTATCATTATACTGGCCTATTACTAATGCATCAGTTCCTCAGGTGAGTTTCTACAGGTTGAAGATTTTGTGTCCCCATTAATGTAAAAGATATCCTCATTTATCCCTCTAAAAATCATTATACATGAGGCTGGCAGCAGTTTTTCTCTGCTCTTTACAGTCCTTTAGACTCATTCCTATATCTGCAAATGAGTACCAGCTGTAGTTCTTTGCCTCCTTCTCCATGTCTTCTGTGGATCTCACAGACCACCCTGTTCTTGTTTCTTTTCCCCAACTCATTACTGTGTCCCAGGTGCCATCTCAGGCAGATATTCCCTGCTCTATCACAGGCCATGCCTGTCAGAAGACAAGGTAGGCTGCACTTAGACATTCTATATACCCTGTTTTCTCAGAGTAGACACAATTCCTCAGGTTCTTCCCAGGTGCAGCCTACTTTGCCCCTGTCCCTGCATCTTGTGAATTCTATAAACTATCCTCTCCAGAATGCCCCCAAATCAATACAATTAATATAATCAATATAATTGTCCTAAATTCAGATCCCTAGAAGCAGTGTAAAAACATAATTAATAACATCCAGGACAATATGTTACCACCAGAGCCCAGCTATCCTACAACAGCAGGCCCTGAATATTCCAACAGAGCTAAAACACAAGGACAAGATTATAAACTAGCTATATGAGAACGGTAGAGCCTTGTAAAGAGGAAATGAATAGATCTCTCAAAGAAAGTGAAGGAAACACAAACAGCTGATGGAAAAGAACAAAACTTTTCAGGAACTGAAAATAGGAACAGAGCAATAAAAAAAGCACAAACTGAGGGAATTCTGAAAATAGAACATTTATGCATTTGAGTAGGAGCTTCAGATGCAAGCTTCACTAACATAATACAAGAGATGGAAAAGAAAATCTCAGGCATTGAATATTAAAAAATAAGAGAAAAGATGTATATACACTAGTTAAAGAATATGTTAAGTCTACAAAATTTTTGACACAAAACACCCAGAAAATTGGGAACACTATGAAAAGACCAAACCTAAGAAATATAGGAATATAGAAGGCAAGAATCCCAGCTAAAAGATTCAAAAATATTTTCAATTATATATATATATATACATATATATATATATATATTCTAACTTAAAGAAGTACATTTTTATATGGGTACAAGGAGCATACCAATTAGATTGGACTGGAAAATAAAGTCCCATTGCCACATAGTAATAAAAACACTAAACATACAAAATAAAGAGTGAATATTAGAGGATGCAAAGAAAAAAAGATCAAGTATCATATAAAGACAGACCTATTAGAAATTACACCTGACTTCTCCTGGAGCCTCTAAAGCCAGAAGGGCCTGGTCAGATGTGTTGCAAACTCTAAGAGACTTCAGATGCCAGCCCGTATGACTATACCTAGTAAAACACTCAGTTACCATAGATGGAGAAAATAATATATTTACAATAAAGTCAAATTTCAATAATTATCCACTTACACATTCAGCTTTAGAGAATGTAGTAATGTGATAGTAGGAAGAATTCAACTTCAAGAAGTTCAAATACACCCATGAAACCACAAAAAGTAAATAATCTCACATCAACATAATCACAAGAATGGAAACACACACACACACACACACACACACACACACACACACACACACACACACACACACACACACACACACATGCACATAACACAAATGCACCACCGCCGGCAACAAGAAAATAATAGGAATAAATAATCATTGTTTGCTGATATCTCATAGTATCAATGGCCTTAATTCCCCCAATAAAAAAACACATACTAACAGAATGAATTTGAAGACAGGATCCAGCTTTCTACTCTATATGAGAAATATATCTCAATTCACTTTCACATTCATCAAGCAAAAAAATCCACCAAGATGGCATTTCAATTCATAATATATGCTCCAACACAAGGCAACGCTTTTGTAAATGAAACACTACTACAGTTTAAACCACATATTAACTCTCATGCACTGATAGTGGGAAACTTCAATATCATACTCTCATCAATGGACACATCATCCAGATCAAAACTAAACAAAAATACTAGAGCTATCAGATATTATAAACCAAATTGACCTAACATATATATAGAACATTTACCCAAACATAAAGTCATATGCATTCTTCTCAGCAGCTCATCCTCATGGAACTTTCCAAAACTGACCACATACTCAGACAGAAGCCAAGTCTAAACAGATACAATAGAACTGACTTAATTCTTAACATCCTATGACACCACCATAAATTAAAGCTGGACATAGACACCAACAGAAACTACAGAAAGTTTAAAGACTCATTGAACAATTCTCTACTGAATGAAAAAAAATGGGTCAAGACAGAAATAATGAAAGAAATAAAAATCTTTCTAGAGTTCAATGGAAAGGAATACACTACATACCCAAACTTTTGGAACATAGTGGAAGAAGTACTAAGAGGAAAGTTCAAAGCACTAATCCATACATAAACAAACTTGAGAGATCTCATGCTAGAAATTTAACAGCATACCTAAAAGATCTGGAACAAAAAGAAGTAAGCACATTCAAGAAGAGTAGACTGCAAAAACATAATCAAACTGAGGGCTGAAATCAATAAAATAGAAACAAATAGAGTGATACAAATAATCAATGAAACAAGGAATTGGTTCTTTGAGAAAATTGCTAAGATAGACAAGCCACTATCTAAACTAACTAAAAAATGTAATATTTAAATTAATAAATCAATAGAAAAAGAAGGGGACATAACAAGAGACATGAGGAAATCAAGAAAAACATAAGAACATTCTTTAAAATATGTACTCCACCAAATTAAAAAAATCAAAGTTAAATCAAGATCATATAATCAACTTAAATAGACCTATAAGCTTAATATCCAAAACATATAAAAAATTCAAGATAATAGATACCAAAAAGGAACCTCCCAAATAATCCAGTTAAAAATGGGGTACAAATCTAAGGAACGCTTAGCATCCATAGCCATCAGGGAATTCAAGATAATAGATACCAAAAAGGAACCTCCCAAATAATCCAGTTAAAAATGGGGTATAAATCTAAGGAACGCTTAGCATCCATAGCCATCAGGGAAATGCAAATAAAAACTACTCTGAGATTGCATCTTATACCTGTCAACCTGTCAGAATTCCTAAGATTAATAACACAAGTGACAACTTATGCTTGTGAGTGTGTGGAACAAGAAGAATGTGTCTCCATTGCTGATGGGAGTGCAAACTTGTACTGCTGGTATGGAAATCAATATGACAGCTCTGAAAATTGATATTTAATCTATTTCACTGTTGGGAAACTTTATCCTATCACAATGACACTTGCTTAACTATTTCATTTTGGCTTTATTCATAATAGACATAACATGGATGTCCTCAACTGAATATAAGTAAAGATAAATAAATAAATATAAATAAAATATAGTACATTTGCAAAATGGGGGTATCAATCAGCTGTTAAAAAACAATGAAATTTTCAGGCAAATGGACAGAACTAGAAAAAAATCATCCTGACAGGTAACTTAGACCTAGAAAGACAAATATGGTATATATTTACATACAAGTTGATATTATCTGTTAAACAAATGATAATCAAGCTGTTCTCTGTAGATCCAGAGAGGTTAGGCAAAGGTAAAACCTTGTGGGGGGGCACATGGATCTCCAAGGAAAGGGGAAATAGAACAGATTTTGAGGGTAGACTGGGCGCAGGTAGGTATGGGAGTGGAGGAATGGGAGGAGATAGAATGGAGGGAGAGCATGAGGGGAGATATGGCTGAAATTGGGTGGCATCTTGGCTATCTCTCATAGCCAGGCAAGGATTCAAGTGGTGTGATAGATTGCATTTGTTTGATTTGTTGGCCATGGCTATCCCTAAATAAACAGGCTGAAGCTAGGACAGATGTTTGTTCTCTGCTAATTTACAACTGGGGCCCAATGCTGAGGACATCATTCTCACAGATTGGACATGGAAAGATTGAGCTGGTATCTGCATGAAGCCTTCACCCGTACATTCTAGTTTCCTTGGTGTGGGAAGGTGCAACCAACAGAGAAAACTGGACACCAACCAATCACAATACCTTTGACCTACAATATATCCTTCCTGAAAGATGTGCTGGGGTATAGAACTTGTAAGAATGGCCAACCAATGTCTTATTTAACTTGAAGCCCTCTTTACAAAGCCTGAAACTGCTTTGATATCTAGGAACCAGAAAGTGGATAACCCAAGACCTAGGTTAACATGACTGTCTAAAAAAAATCAATAAAATCAGTAAAATGATTCTCAAAGATTAATATTTAGTTAGGGCATTATCAGAGGTGTTCTCAGATAGCAGTTGGGAGTGGAAGCAGGTTCCAACATCCAGACATTACCCAGAGAGAGAAAGTATAAATCTGAAGTCTTCATGGGGTCCCTTCCCTGGTAGCTTGAGGAAGGAAAGGAAAGATTGAAGGTGTCAGATGAATAGAGGTCACTGGGAGAACATGGCCCAATTGAATCAACTAAGTTGATTACATATAGATTCAGAGAAAGTGAAATGGGAAGCCTCCAGGAGTCTTTACCAGGGAGGGGATAGGGGTGTGAGAGGAGGGCTTGGAAGAGTGGAGGAAGATAAAATTGTGGTCAGAATGTATTTTGATAGAGAAAATCTATTTTTAATTTTAAAACCACTAAATATAATTATGTAGAAATTACCTTGGAAAACTTTGGTGAAATTTCCCAATTTGGATCATTTCCTTTCACTTTTTTCAAACTGAATTCTACTGTTGATTTGTTGAGCTGTTTTGATAAAGAAAGCCAAGGCAACACATAATATCTTCTGTATGTTTCCAGCAATGATGAGACATACATACATTTAGATTAGAAGATATTGCTCTACATAGGAAAGCATAGTTGGTAAGCATTTTTCCATAAGTACATGCCTGCTGGGCATGTGTGAAAAATAAGACTTTATGAAGTTGTCTTCAATCATTTTTGAAAAAGATTCAATGTGGATATAAGAAGAAAACAAAAGTCAAAAACTAATACATGGATGGGATGAGTCAAGGCAGCAAAGAAAAAGCTTTACTGAAATGCAATGAACATACAATATACTGGACATATTTAAAAGTACAGATGGCAATTTTAATATATGTATATACTATAAATTAGTCACCTCAATCTCTTCAAAGTTTTCTTGTGTCCAGCTGTGATTTATTCCACATTCCCCTTCCCACACCACCTTTTATTTGTTATTCTCCAGTTTTATTGAGACAGTATTAGCAAATTTGAATGTATAAACATGTAAACTTCAATGATTTGTTTGATGTTTATTATGAAGTGGTTATACCAATCAAACCAGTAAAGTATTATCTTCCCAAGTATGGTGGTTTGAATGAGAATGGCCCACATAGGCTCATACATTTGTATGCTTAGTCATTAGGAAGTGGTCCTTCTCAGAAATAGGAGTAACCTTGTTGAAGGAAGTGTGTCACTAGATATGGGCTCAAGATTTCAGGAGCCCAAGCCAGGCCTATAGACAGTGATGTAGAGCTCTCAGCTCCTCTAGCACTAAGTCAACCTGAGTGCCACCATGCTGATCCTCTGGAACCCTAAGCCAGCCCAAGTGTAATGCATTTTAAAAATAAGATTTGCTGAGGTAATAGTGTCTCTTCACAGCAATAGAACATTGAGTCACACATTAAGTTACTATTTTTAAAATTTTTATAATGGTTTTATTAATTGAGCTCTTGTCATTTTTTTTCCTTTTTATTATTTTTTTAAATAAAAATATTTTGGTTATTCTTTCTCCTTCCTCAATTCCTTCCAAATTCTCCCTATCTCTCCACCTACCCAACTCCATGCTATTGCTTTTTTCTCTCTCAACAAAGAATCAAATAATCCAACAAGCTGGAATGATAGAAAAAAGAAAAACACAAGAAGCACACACACAAACACAATGCCTAAAAATACAAAAATCACAAACTATAATATATAAGTAGCAGGTCAGTAAGACAAAAAAGAGACTGAATAAAACAATATGAGGTAAAAAGTCTACAAAATTACCATAGAGTTTGTTTTGTTTTGGTCATCTAGTGTTGACATGGGACCTATCCTTAAGTGTGGTTAACATTCCCAAAGAGACTGCATTGAGGAAAACTCTGACAATCATTTGGTTTGGTATGTTCATTTTACTCTGGATGAGTTTGCATTTTTTCTAAATATTCATTCATATATAATCTATTTCATTTTTCTCTTTCAATATGGCTTTTTATGAATTGTTACTATTTTGAGATGCAACAGTAATGTCACACATATCAACACCTTCCTCCGTTTTATTCTCTCACATGAACATTGCACAACTTGCTAATTTACTTACATATTTGTGCTCATTAGGAATGTTTTCCCATTTTAGACTTTTACAAATGTGGCTACTACAAACATTTTATATATACTTATTATCCCATGAATGCTATCTTATTTTTTTCTCAAGTGAATATTTAGGAGTGGAATCATGGGGTTCCACAGTAATGCTTAACTTTTTAGTATTTGGACAAGCTCTGCTTTTTACAGTTTTTTTCTTTTTTGTTGTGCATTTATTTTATAGAGTATTGGGTTCTATAAAAACAGCTTGTTGATGTGTTTCATAAATTTTGACCATGCTACCCTTCTCACTCTTCATCTTTCTTTTCTTTTCACTTTAACTGACATATTAAAACATTCAAACTTTACAAGTTACCTAATATTTAAAATATTACTTTTAAAATAGTTTAACTGCTATATGTAAAATATTCATATTTAAGGGATGCCATACTTGAACACTCATCTGCATTGTGTAATTTTTTAAATGAGAATAGTTGTAACTATCCCACCAAATATTTTCCATTACTTAAAAGATGTTTGTGTGTACTCATGTGATAGGTGCATGTATGTGTGGAGATGAGGGGACAAGCTCAGGTACTGTTTCTCAGAAGCTGTCCAGCGCTTTTCATTCTTTTTAAAACAAGACATCTGACTGACTTGGAACTCAAACTCTGTTATATTGGTAGAACAGCAAGTCCCAGGTATTTGTCTATTTCTGCCTTCTCAGCAGTATGCTTTCTAGTCAGCATCCTACCCCTTTACTTATGTGAGTTCTGAGAACTGAATTCAGGTCCTCCTTCTTTTAACCCAAGCACTTTACCAACTGAGCCAGCACCCCAGCCCAAACATTTATCACTATTTACTATGAAAAATTTTAAACTGTTTTCTTCTGATATTTTGAAATATTCAACATACTATTTATTACCTATAATCATTACCATACAACAATTGACAGTAAGTTTTTCTTTTGAAAAAATATGTCCTAAGATTTTGAGCAATACCGTACTTACTCAGTCTATAGATTAATTGAAGAACTGACATGGTAAGAATTTTGAGTTTTACAGCCTATGAAGAACATGTATCTTTTCATCTACTTTATCAGCTATTT
Source organism: Phyllotis vaccarum (assembly GCA_033318265.1). Taxonomy (NCBI): domain Eukaryota; kingdom Metazoa; phylum Chordata; class Mammalia; order Rodentia; family Cricetidae; genus Phyllotis; species Phyllotis vaccarum. The sequence continues at coordinate 76,192,084 of JARWLC010000007.1, read as the reverse complement.
ATTTTTTCTTAACCATGTTTTATAGTTTTCAACATGCAGAGCTTGATTGTTTAGCAAAACAAATCCCAGAGTATTTTATATACTTGCTGTTAGTTTTTTGTTGGTTTTCAAATATATAATTGCTTTCACATATTGATTTTATATCCTGAAATGTGTTAAATGTACTTTTTGAGTTTGCTTTTTCTATTTCCTTGGAGTTTTATTAGTTATTTTTCCTGTTCCTTCCTTGTTTGGATGTCTTTGTTTATTTTTGCCTAATTACAGTTGTCAGTATCTACAGTATAACATCCAAAACAAGTCAGCTAGAAACACATGAGATGACTCAGCTTGTGAAAACACTTGCCACATATACTGACCCTCAGCCAATCCCTGGATCCATGCTAGAAGAAAACCAGCTCATAGTTGTCTTCTGATTTTCACATTGTGTCATAATATGTGAATGCACACACACATCCACACACATACTCACACACACACACATACTCACATACACACAGAGACATACACAAGACACTCCCACACACATACACACACACACACAGACATACACACACTCACACACAGACACACACACATATACACAAGCACATACACACACGCACATACACACACAGACATACACACACAATACACACAGAGAGACATACACATACACACACACACCGATAAGCATGGATATCTAATCCTGTTTCTCATCTTAAAGGAAAAATATTAAACTTTTTACCTTTATTTTTAACATTAATGACATTAAGTTTGGCAAAAGCCTTTTCTCTTACCTATCGAAACAATCATATTGATTATTGTTCAATTTGCTAATGAATTATATCATTTGATATTTTTACATTTTTAGTTGTAAGTCTAGCTTTTAACAGCTGAGCCATCTCTCTAGTCTGTCATTTAATATTTTCAAAAAGAGGTATTTTTGTCAATTCTCATATTTATTTAGGTATGATTGACAAATAAAAATATAACATTTAATATAATCTGATGATGATGTGCAACCAATGTGAAGCTCAGTGGGAGACAAATTATCCAAAAGTCATAAATAAAAGCAAGAGATTTGTAGGGAAGAAAAAGACAAGACAGGAAGTGGGATACTCAGAATGCATTATATGCATACATGGAATTGACAAGGGATAGCACTTACTAACAAAATGAGAATAGGGCTGTACAGAGTTGGATTCACCCTTCACTTGTTGCAACACTAGGGTGAACTAGTCTTTATAATCACCAGCTACAGTACTAGAGAGGGTGAGTGGTTTCTGAACCTCACCTGGGCCACATGATCGAGCTGATCCCATTGATAGGCACATGGGTGGGATGTCCCTGAGAGCATGAGAGTTGAAGGGCTAGTCTTATCCCTCCTGTTTTTCCACGTGGTGTTGTGGAAAATAGAAAGATTCTGTCCCCCTGCCTCATCTTTTTCCACTTGTGACAGGTGGGAGAGCTGACCTATCCCCATACCAACTATGGCACCAGTAAGAGCAGGTCCTATGCCTTACCTAAGCAGCACAGAGGAGCTGACCCTGCTGACAGGAATACTGTTGAGTTGGACTGAGAATGTGAGTGTGGGAAATCTGCCCCCTCATTTGATGTTTAATGGTGTGAACAAAGGTGAAATGCCCTCCTCTCATCACCTGTGACAGGTAGGAGAGCTGGCCTTGAGGTCAGGAGAACCCATGAGCTGGCCCAGCATCTTACTGGCTGTAGCATTTGGGAAAGCAGGCCCTGTACCCCACCTGGGCAACTCAGTAGAGCTGACCCTGCTGGTGCAGGTGAGACAATCCTCAGGCATAAACATGGGAAAGCTAGCCCCATTTTTCATCAGTCATGTGTTGGAGGCAAGGGAGATATGCCGCTCCTTACACCTTGTCACTTGTTGCTGCCTTTAGCACTCATGAGAGCAGACCATGCCCTTCACCTGGGCACCATAGGAGATCCATCTCTGCTAGTCAGGGCATGGATAAGCCTGTCCTGAGGTTATGAGAGTGGGAGAGTTGGCACTTGTCTTCAGTGTTGTGGCAAAGGAGGGGAAAAGATGTCCTCCCCACTCTCTCTTTATCACCTATGGTGGACAAGAGAGCTGACCTTACCCTTAACCAGGATGCAGAACTAGGGATACTGGGACCTGCAAAAGAATAGAGCTAACCCCAATGAAGGAGGTGTGAGTGAGGAGGCCCTGAGAATGTGAGTGTGAGAGATGGGCCCCACTTCTCATGTATCTTATGGTAGTTGGACAAGGCAGAGAAGAAACCCCATGCTCCTTGAGAGCCATCCCTGATGTCACTAAAGAAAGAGAGCTACCTCTGCCTCTCACCAGCTGCAGCATTGGGCAGAGTGGCCCCTACTTTGCCGAGAAACACAGTAGGGCTGGCTCTGGTGTTGTAGGTTTGGGCAAACTGATCCCAAGGATGCAAGAAAAGAATTGGTCCTACCTCTTGCTGTTTACTACATGATGTAAAATATCCTGGGCAGTACTGGAGAGCTCACACTGGTACTGAAGATAATGGAGAGTTAGCAACTGATCAACCCAGCAACCACTCAGACACAAACCAGGCCTATGAGTTGGCTCATCCCATTATCCACCCCATCCATTATCTGCTAGAGCATGAGAAGGGGCTGGTCCTCCAGATCCAAAGTTAGAGGTTCATCATGACATTGGATAATAATATTGTATCCAAGAGGAGCACCAGTGAGGGACCAGTATTATTGATGTAGTAAAAACCAGAGACTTCAAGCCAGACAAAAGACTAATTGCAGAGAACACTTGCAAATAATGGACTAAAAGACTGTGTGACTGAATGTGTCACACCACAACTTCCTCAATGAGCCTTTTCTTTTTTCCTTCATTTCTCTTTCTTTGAAATTTATCCTGGGGGAAGGAGGGGGCTCAAAAAGTAGTGGGCATATAGGAAGAGATGAGTGACATAAAGATGATTGATGTGATATCCACAAAGAGCCAATAAAGGTTAAATTTGAAAAACCAAACCAACCAACCCGCCAACCAAAATATCAAATAAAAACTAAAATATAAAACCAAACCAAAGCAAATTTCAGAGGCATATGGCTTTGGATATGACAAGGATCAGGAGATGAGAAAGCAGTGAACCAGGAAAATGCTCAATCTCTAGGTCATGTTTTGTTTCTAGTATCATACTGGGGTGACTTGTTCTTCCTCCATTTCACAACCTTCTAGAACCTTTTGCCAGCCTCTGCTTCCTTCTTTTCTCACCAACTATGTTTCCCTGGACAGAAAATCTTTTCCTGAATTTCCTTATTATAGCGCTTTCTTCTTAACCTTTTCTTGCTTGTCATTAATTAGATAAGCTCTATCAGTTCTTCAGTTTAACTGAACTCACAGATGAATTGATTTCCATTGAAGTCAATGCTTAAGTTACAACATGCTCTTAATGATGCAGGCTGGAGGATAGATAAAATATTAACACATGCCTTAAAACAGAACCATTGGTTATTCTTAGTAATCAGGGAGCTAGCATGGGACCAAAATAGGGTCTCTGCACATATGTTATAGTTGACTAACTTAATCTACATATGAGACTCTTAACAGTAAGGGTGTCTGTGACTTAGTTGCCTGATTTTGTGGCCTATTCCTCCTGCTAGATTGCATCATCTAACCTTGGTAGAGGATGCCTGTTCTGACTGGAGCTTGGTATACCAGGGCTGGCCAATATTAATGGGAGGAGTGGATGGGGTGGGCTGTGGAGGGAGGAGAGGTAGAGGGGCTGAGAAGAGGGTAAGGAGGATATAAAAATGAGAAAAATTAAAAGATTATAATAACAATGTTTTAAATACAATAATATATTACTAGATTCTGTTGGTCTATATATAAAACTACTATAAATTTATTACTGGTTTGAAAAACATTTGAAATAAAATTATATTTTAAATAAACTATTTTTCATATTTATGAAAAATGAGGTACGTATGTGAGCAGAATAAAATTTAAAAAATAGCTACCATCAGTTCATGAACCAGAGCAAGATATAAGATGCTCTCAAAGAGCCATTCCAGGATGTTTAGGACAGGACCCAGCTTTCTCATTGTCTTAAGCAAGTGAAGATGCTTTCTGAGAAACTATGGTCATTGAAAAGGGTGCCTTACCTAGGGAATTTCTAACAAAATACAGCAGGGTAGGTGCTTAAACAACAAATATTTATTGCCCTTTACCATAGCTCTGCAGCCTGAAGGTCTGAGTTCACAATGAGAGTTTGGTAAAGTTCTTAGTGCCCTTGGATGGCAGAAAGGTAGAGAAAAGGTAATGTAAAGGGGTGGGGAGCATGAAGGCAAACTCTGGGGTCTTGGTGCCTCTTCTCTATGAAGAACTAATTTCACTGAGAGGTCTCTGCTTCCATGATCTAATCAAAGTATTAATTTTGTCCTGAAGGTCCTATCTCCAAAGACGACCATGTTGTGAGTTGTATATCCAGATTTGAATTAGTGCTAGAGGTGAAGCTATACCATTTAGTTTGTAACAAGAGATCCTGGACAACTGAATTCAGAAGTGAATTAATCAAGAAGTAAGTAAAGAAACTTGACTGAAAGGTTTAAGTGCAAAGTCTGGTGTAGTGGCACATGCTCATCATCCATACACTCAGAGAAATGAGGCATATGGATGGAGAGTAGGGAGCCATCCAGGACTGCAGAGGAGGCTCTTGACTAGAAAAAGCATTTCTACATAATACTGTCTTGAAAAGACCACTTCTTTTCCTGGTGCTTCAGGCTTCTTCTAGTAGTGATAGAGAATTCACTGAGAATAGTTTTTACACAGCAGCTTCCAGGCATGGAATAAATTTGCTCCTTTGGAACTAATTGATAAATATTTTAGTACAGTTTCTTCACAATTTGACATTTTACTATTAAGTGAAAAGCATGTAATGGAATTGTGGGTATGCTCTTGATGTAATGCTAAGTTCCTTAGTGTATCCCGAGGTGTGTGTGTGTGTACATATACATACATACATTCATACATACATACATACATACATACATACATACATACATACATACATACATACTTTGTTTTCTAGTTTTCTTTTCTCTTGCTGTGATAAACACAATATCCAAATACAATTTATGGGGTAAAGGTTATTTGTTTTTTTTTTCTCTTACACTTACAGGAAACAGTTTATTATTGAGGGCAGTAAGGGTAGGAACTTAAGCCAAGAACCAGGAGCAGAGACCACAGAGGAACTCCTTACCAGCTTGCTCCCAGGCTCATGATCACATACCTTTACTAAACAGTTCAGGTTTACCTAACTAGGGATGGCACTACCCACAGTGGACTGAGATTTTCAAAATCAATTAACAATTAAAAAAATGCTGTGCAGACATGCCCATAGTCTAAAGTGATTTGGACAATCTCCCAATGATAAATTTTTCAGATAATTTTGGGTTGTGTGAAGTAAACCGATGAAACTAACTAGAAGACTCTACCTTTTGTCAACGTCTTACACAAGTGCATCATCTTAAGCCATAACCTTCCCTCCTTATTTGTTCCTAAGTTTACTTGATACTATCATAAAATAAATACAATGCAATTTCAAATGTTCCACAGTCTTTAATTTTACAATAATTTAAAATCCAAAAATCTCTTTTAAAACACCAAAAGTCATAACTATGTGTTCCTGTAGAATCAAAATAAATTCAAATATTTCTTATTCCAAAAGGAAATAGTTTGGGCACGGATATGATTAAATTAAATCAAAGTTCCAAATTCAACAGTTTAAGTAATTCAATGCCAAAATATGAGATTCATTCATGATCTGATTCCAAAGAGCTCTGCCATCTTTAGAACACACGTGGCTTATCTAGTAGGCTCAAGGAAGCTCCACTTCACAGTAGCCACTGCCCTTGACATGTATTTTGAAATCTTGACTATCTTTCGTATCATGATGATTCCACTGTGACTAAAGCTGTTTCTTCCCCAATGCTTCTCCAGGCTTCCCTGGAGACTCTGACCCTACCAAATGGTGTCAGGCACAGCTGCTCGTGATAATACCTTTAATCTTGAAGCATTCATGCTAACAAGCTAACACCATGTAACAGACTCTCAGTTCATAAACATGTAGGAAAATTTCTCAAAGTTAGTGTTTTGTTGCTGTTGTTGATTGTTTTGTCTAAGAAATTGTTTTCTTAAGTTCATTGAACATTACTTAGGAAACCTAAAATGATGAAATGCAAACCAATAACCAAACCATCTGGGCCTATGAAGAAATTCAGCACAGGAATTGCCTAAATACTCTTAGTGAACTTATTTTCTAAAAGTTCTATATTTTAAATTTATTTTTAAAAAGCAAGGTGATATAGTTGCCAGACTTTATTCTCCTCTCTCATGGTCCCCCCCTTAAATAAGCATTCTCTTATTCCAGTGTTATTGACCTTGTCTATGTGTCATTGTCTATTTTCTAAAAAGGTGCTAGAACTCTTATAATCTTTGTCTATCACATTAATCTACATAGTTTGTTCTTATTATCAAGTTCTCTGCCTGCCTGTTGGTGACCCATAACAAAACTGATTCAGAAAGACCTAGCTCTCTGATTGAAGGCATGTGAAATGAAATTACAGTTATATTTTCTTCTATTTCTGAGAGAAAGCAACTCCTCATTACCACTATTGATTTTGTAACACTCACTGTGGTAAATACCTTCTGGACAATATGTGCCTGATGAGATTTGGATAGCAATGACAAGCCTTTACTTTGGAGCCATTGAAATGGCAGAAACAAAATTTATCATTTATAAGATTACATGTCAATGTTTTATGGATCATTTCTCTAAGAGGGTATTTTTTTAAAGAGAATTCTTAAGGAAGTAGTTTTGAACATTAAGCAAGTTTTTGATTGTGCTTTGCTAAAATAACTAAGTGAACAGATCACTGGATTTTACATCCAGAATGAGCCCTCAGTTCTTCCTATGAAGAGTTCAATTTCCTTCTGAAGGTCTGAACTTAAGGACACCTAGTGACCAAAGATTTTATTCTAATTGTGTGGAAAGACTGTCATGGCAACAAAATTATACTTACTTATTTTAAAATAATTTTGAAAAGAATGTCTCTCTAAACCTTGCATAAGTTATTTTCTCCAAAAATCATCTATGTTTTGTTCTAGTAAAATAAAATGCAGAGAATGTTACTCAAATCTGGTTATTTAAAATTTTCTGATGTGCACATTAGCTACTACTAACTCCCTTCTTACATTTTCATATCCTCTTACTCAAACTTTCTGACAGTTGACGTGTGAGCATTATCCCACTGCCACAAGGACCTGAGTGCATTATGTGACAAATAAGATTTTACAAGAATATTAAGAATATTGCAGTCTCATAAACTCATAACACTTCCATTGGTGGCCCTTGACTTTCTTGAGATTTTTAATGTTTCATGTTTTTGTAGTATGCAGCCAGAACTGAGGCTAGTGTTTCTGAAGCATAAATGGTAGTCCCAGACTTAGCTTTCCTTTGGTTTGTAGTGATAAGATTTGCTTGTTTGTTTTTCTCTGTATTTGCTAAACTCTTCTTGTGCAAATATGGAGGTACAAGATAAGGTAGTTTCTTAATTTAACTAAAGAAAATGTCATTTGAACCTTTTGATAAGAATCTAAAAAGACTGAGAAAAATAGTAAACACAACTTAAGATTGCAAGAATTAAAGAAGTGATTAATATAATTATTCCCTTGCAATACAGCAACTTGGCACACTGTTTGGAAGATGGCCTGTTCTTGTGAAACCCATCAACAACTCGTTGAACACAGAAGGCTGTGATTCAGCTTGGCTTCTCCTATGCTCTTTTGTAGACTGTGAGAAGCAGAAATCTTGAGGATTATTTCTGTGCAACTGAAACATTGTGAGCCCAGAGATACTTACCCTGTAGGTGTGAGTTAGACATGTTTTCTACTCTTCTTTGTGCCCTGATAGAAGCTTGGGCACTGATGGGAGTTGTGTCACCCCTCTGTGGTACTCAATGTCTCTTTGCATACATGTTTATAATGATGACTTGTGATTGGATTTCTAAAAAGCCAGACATAGGCAGCATCTTGCTGACAATGCTTCCTTAGAGTTCTCAGAATAAAGAGGTTTTCTAGGGGTAGTGATTCAACAATGCCTGCATTTGAATCACACCTACATCATATTAGCACTTTAGAAAGGACACTAAGCTTTCCATGCATCTGTTTTCATCTTAGAGAAGAAACAAATAGACTTTTACATGAATATTTCATGCAGATTTGAGATATAAGAGAAAGGAACTTATGACTTAAAGTACTATATACTGCTTATTGAAAGCTACTGTGTTGAAAGTGTATAGCTGAGCATTCCAAATGGACACTTTTAATATTCTCATGAAACTGAAAATAACTATGATGTTTCAGTCATCCTCAAAAAGAAGTGATGGAATTCAATATTACACAAGGAATAATGAGTAGGAACCAAACTTTTTCCTCATTTTCTTTTCTCTATCTTTTAAAGAATAGTTTCAGACTGAGTATTTGACAAAAAATAAAAACCAGGTCAGAAATAAGTAAAATAGAAACAGCCATATAAACAAACAACAATAAAAGATTAGCAAGAAATGAATCTAAGATTTTATGCTTTCAAAAGATAAACATTGTGACAGACTCTTAGCTGAATTAACAAAAAGCATGTGTAATGATCAAAATCAATAAAAGCATTAAAAATATAAGCAATAAAAAATCAAAGAAATTTAGGCTAGTATCAAGGGAATACATTAAAGTCCTATTCACCATTATATTAGAAAAAATAAAAGAAATGGAAGACTTTCTAGATTCATCTAAACCAGAGATGTTAAACTAAGAAGGGATCAACAACATAAGCAGACCCATAAGAAATGAGAATGAAAGAGTAATAAACATAAGCTTTCCAAATATAAATTTACCCTCATCCACATGGATTCTTGGGGGGGGGGGGGGAACCTGCCAGAATTTAAAGGAGATTACAATCAGGACTTTCCAAATAATTTAAGGAAATAGAAATGGAAAGAGGAGCACTATCACACTCCTTTTATTATATATCAAAACTAATAAAAGTCAAACAGAGAACTAAAGCCAAATATTCCTGATAAGTGCATATTAAAATTTTCTACAAAATACTTGTAAAATGAACATATGCAGGATCATATACCTTTATCAATTTGGCTTTGTTGTTGAGATGTAAGGATGGGTCAATATAATAAGTTGATAATGGTAATAAATAATGCAAAAGTACTTAAAGATAAAAATCATATGATCATATGAGTATATACAAAAAATCATTTGACAAAATTCAACATACTTATGTAATTGAAGTTCTGGAGAGATGAGAAGTGACATGAACACCTCATTGTCAAAGGGTGCTATATGAAAAACACAGCTAACATCACTGAAAATGGAGACCATCTTAAAAAAATGGAGAATTGACTAAGATGTAACATGTTTGTTATCATTCCTAAGAACTGATTTCAGACATACAGAGAGTTCTTCTAGAAATCCCGTGTAAAGCATACACAGTTTCTTTTATACATGATTTCAGTGTAAATTCCTTCCAAATGCAAGACACTGGTTTTGTGAGTAAAGAAACTAAATTCATACAAAGCAAACACTTTCCTAAAAAGAGATTCAACTGTCCATTCAACTCAGTTCTGAAAACTGAATTGAATGGAGTTTTCTCTTAGATGCAAGACATCTGTTTTCATTGTAATAAACTGAATTCAAAGATGCACACACATTGCTGCAACAAAAAATTGTACTTGCATTCATGTTTCCTTTTATACAAGACTTAAATGAAGCTTTCCTTCAATCGAAATGCATGCCTTTTTCAGAGTAAATCAATCAAAATCAAATTAACTCACAAACCCATTTCAGAAGTAATTCAACCTGGTATTGAACTAACTTCTCAAAAGTGAATTGAATGGAGATTTATCTTGGAAGCAACACCTACGTTTTGTTTTCATTGGAAAGAACTGGATTCAAAGCACACAAATCTTGCTTGTAGCAAATTCTAGTACTTACATTCACATTTCCTTTTCAAAGCAAATTCAATGGAGCTTTTTCTTAAATGTAATGCATGACTTTTACAAGTAAACAAACTGAATGGAGAGGCAAATCTCTTTTTAGGAAAGCGTTCACTTTGTACACATTCAATTCCTTTACTGGCAAATCCCCTGTCTTGCATTGGAGAGAAATCTCCACTGAAATCGCTTATAAAAGGAAAACTGAATGCAAGTACAAGGGCTTTCTAGAAACACACTGTATACGTCTTTGAAATCAGTTCTTAAGAAGGAAAACATACGTCTTGCATCCAAGAGAAAACTCCATTCAATTCAGTTTTTAGAACTGAGTTGAATGGAAGAGCAAATCTCTTTTTAGGGAAGGGTTTGCTTTGAATGTATGCAATTCCTTCACTGGCAAATTCCGTGTCTTGCGTTTGAAAGAAATCTCCAGTGAAATCACCTATAAAAGGAAACGAGAATATAAGTACAAGAGCTTCCTAGAAGCACTCTGTGCATGTCTTTGAAATCAGTTCTTAAGAAGGCAAAAATAGGTTTTGTATCTAAGAGAAAACTCCATTCAATTCAGTTTCTAGAACCTAGTTGAATGGACAGTCTAATCTCTTTTTAGGAAAGTGTTTGCTTTGTATGTATTGAATTGTTTAATCGAAAATCCAGGGTCTTGGGTTTGAGAGAAATCTTTCCTGACATCGCATGTAATAGGAAACCTGAATGTAAGTACAAGGGCTTTCTAGAAGTACTCTGTGTATGTTTTTGAAATAATTTTTTAATAAGGAAAGCATATGTCTTCCATCTAAGAGAATATTCCCTTTAATTCAGTTTTAAGAACTGAGTTGAATGGACAGTCTAATCACTTTGTAAGAAAGTGTGTGCTTTGTATGTATTCAATTGCTTTACTCACATTCATTTTGTTTCCTGTGAGAGAAATCTTGACTGAAATCCTGTATAAAAGGAAACCTGAATGTAAGTACAAGGGTTTCTAGAGGCACTCTGTGTATGTCCATGAAATCAGTTCTTAAGAAGGAAAACATATGTCTTCCATTTAAGAGAAAACTTCCTTAAAAACAGTTTTTAGAAGTGAGTTGAATGGACAGTCTAATCTCTATTTAAGTAAATGTTTGCTTTGTATGTACTCAATTCCTTTACTTGCAAATCCTGTGTCTTGCCTAGGAGGGAAATCCCCACTGAAATTGCATATAAAAGGAACCTGAAAGTAAGTGCAAGGGCTTTCTAGAGGCACTCTGTGTATGTCTTTGAAATCAGTTTTTAAGAAGGAAACCATATGTCTTGCATCTATAAGAGAACTCCATTCAATTCAGTTTTTAGAACTGAGAGAAATGGACAGTCTAATCTCTTTTTAGGAAACTGTTTGCTTTGTATGTATTCAGTTCCTTTACTTGCATCCCGTGTCTTGTGTTTGAGAGAAATCTCCACTGAAATTGTGTATAAAAAGAAACCTGAATGTAGGTACAAGAGCTCTCTAGAAGCACTCTGTGTATGTCTTTGAAATCACTTCTTAAAAAGAAAAACATCTCTTGCATCTAAGAGAAAACTCCACTCAATTCAGTTTTTAGAACTGTGTTGAATGGAGAGGCAAATCTCTTTTTAGGAAAGTGTATGCTTTGTATGTATTCATTTCCTGTACTCAGCAACCCCATTTCTTACCTTTGAGAAATCTCCACAGAAATCTTGAATAAAAGGTAGCATGAATTGTCCCGCGCCCGCTTCTCGCCCGCAAGAAAAGACACGGCACATGTAGGATCCTTCTGCAGTACAGCTTTAATGCTCCGTGAGGGAGAGCATTCAGCTTACGGAAAATGGAGGGGAGGGCAGAGAGAGGAGGGAGAGAGAGAGAGAGAGAGAGAGAGAGAGAGAGAGAGAGAGAGAGAGAGAGAGAGAGAGAGAGAGAGAGAGGCAGAGAGGCCGGCAGAGAGACGGCAGAGAGGAGCGGAGGGGTGGGGGCCGCGGCGCAGGAACCCGTGGCGACAGGCCCCGGCGGGGAAAAGGAAAGCGAGAGAGAGCACGAGGTAGGAAGAGCCCGATTTTATACAGACCAAAGGCCCCTGCTTTAGACGTATCATCTTCCTATAGGTTGCAGTCCAGTATCCCACATGACGCCACGGAAGAGGCTGAGAAACCAGTCTCGCGAGAGCACGCATGCGTTCTCTACTGACTCAGGCGGGTTGGCCAGCACCAGATAATGGCGCCACCTTGAGGAGTTGGAGCCAGCGGCCCTCAACAATGAATGAAAGTACAAGGCTCTCTAGAAGCACTCTGTGTATGTCTTTGAAATCACTTCTTAAGAAGAAAAACATATGTCTTGCTTCTAAGGAAAAACTCCACTCAATTCAGTTTTTAGAACTGTGTTGAATGGAGAGGCAAATCTCTTTTTAGGAAAGCGTTTGCTTTTTATGTGTTCCAGTTTTTTACTCGCAAATCCCTGGTCTTGTGTTTGACAGAAATCTCCACTAAAATCGGGTATAAAAGGAACCGTGAATGTAAGTACAAGGGCTTTCTAGAAGAACTCTGTGTGTCTTTGAAATTAGCACTTAAGAAGGAAAACATAGGTCTTGCATCTAAGAGAAAACTCCATTCACTTCAGTTTTTAGATCTGAGTTGAAAGGATGGGTGTTATCTCTTTTTAGGAAAGTGTATGCTTTGTATGTATTCATTTCCTATACTCAGCAACCCTATTTCTTACCTTTGAGTGAAATCTCCACAGAAATCTTGTATAAAAGCAAATGTGAATGTAGGTACAAGGCTCTCTAGAAGCACTCTGTGTATGTCTTTTAAATCAGTTCTTAAGAAGGAAAACATAGGTCTTGCATCTAAGAGAAATCTCTATTCAATTCAGTTTTTAGAACTGAGTTGAAAGGACAGGTGAATACCTTTTTACAAAAGCATGTGCTTTGTATGTATATAGTTTCTATACTTGCATATCCTGTGTCTTGCGTTTGAGAGAAATCTCCACAGAAATCTTGTATAAAAGGAAACGTGACTGTAAGTACAAGGGCTTTCGAGAAGCACTCTTTATATGTCTTTGAAATCAGGTCTTAAGAGATAAAACATACATCTTGCTACTAAGAAAAAACTGCATTCAATTCAGTTTTTCGAAGTGTGTTGAATGGAGAGGCAAATCTCTTTTTAGGAAAGTCTTTACTTTGGATGTATTCGATTCCTTTACTCCCAAATCATGTGTTGGGAATTTGAGAAAAATCTCCACTGAAGTCACTTATAAAAGGAAACATATGTAAGTACAAGGGCTTTATAGAGGCACTCTGTGTATGTCTTTGAAAGCAGTTCTTAAAAAGGAAAACATACGTCTTGCATCTAAAACAGAACTCCATTCAATTCAGTTTTTAGAACCTTGTTGAATGAACAGTCTAATTTCTTTTTAGGAAAGTGTTTTCTTTGTATGTATTGAATTATTTAATCGAAAATCCAGAGTCTAAGGTTTGAGAGAAATCTTTCCTGACATCGTGCGTAATAGGAAACGTGAATGTAAGTACAAGGGTTTCTAGAGGCACTTTGTGTATGTCTTTGAAATCAATTCTTAAGAAGGAAAAGATACGTCTTCCATCTAAGAGAAAATTCCCTTCAATTCAGTTTTTAGAAGTGAGTTGAATGGACAGTCTAATCTCTTTTTAGGAAATTGTTTGCTTTGTATGTATTGAATTGTTTAATCGAAAATGCAGAGTCTTAGGTTTGAGAGAAATCTTTCCTGACATCGCATGTAATAGGAAACGTGAATGTAAGTACAATGGCTTTCTAGTGGCACTCTGTGTATGTCTTTGTAATCAGTTTTCAAGAAGGAAAGCATATGTCTTCCGTCTAAGAGAATACTCCCTTTAGTTCAGATTTTAGAACTGAGTTGAATGGATAGTCTAATATCTTTGTAGGAAAGTGTGTGCTTTGTATGTATTCAATTGCTATACCAACATTCATTGTCTTTCCTGTGAGAGAAATCTCCACTGAAATCCTGTATAAAAGGAAAGCTGAATGTAAGGGTTTCTGGAGGTACTCTGTGTATGTCTTCAAAATCAGTTTTTAAGAAGGAAAACAAATGTCTTACATCTAAGAGAAAACTCCATTCACTTCAGTTTTTAGATCTGAGTTGAAAGGACAAGTGTTATCTCTTTTGAGGAAAGCATTTGCTTTTTATGTATTCCGGTTTTTTACTCGCAAATCCCTGGTCTTGTGTTTGACAGAAATCTCCACTGAAATCGTGTATAAAAGGAACTGTGAATGTAAGTACAAGGGCTTTCTAGAAGCACTTTGTGTGTATCTTTGAAATCAGGTCTTAAGAAAAAAAAAGTAAATCTTCCTTCTAAGAAAAAACTGAATTCAATTCACTTTTTGGAACTGTGTTGAATGGAGAGTCAAATCTCTTTGTAGGGAATTCTTTGCTTTGGATGTATTCGATTACTTTACTCCCAAATCCTTTGTCAGGAATTTGAGAGTAAACTCCACTGAAATCACGAATAAAAGGAAACGTGAATGTAAGTACAAGAGCTTTCTAGAAGCACTCTGTGTATGTATTTGAAAGCAGTTCTTAGTAAGGAAAACATACATCTTGCATCTAAGAGAAAACTCCATTCACTTCAGTTTTTAGAACTGAATTGAATGCAGTCTAATCGCTTTTTATGGAAGTGTTTGCTTTGAATGTTTGCAATTCCTTCACTGGCAAATGTCGTGTCTTGCATTTGAAAGAAATTTCCAGTGAAATCACCTATAAAAGGAAATGAGAATATAAGTACAAGAGCTTTCTGGAAGCACACTGTGCATGTCTTTGAAATAAGTTCTTAAGAAGGCAAACACAGGTTTTGCATCTAAGAGAAAACTCCATTCAATTCAGTTTCTCGAATCTAGTTGAATGGACAGTCTAATCTCTTTATAGGAAAGTGTTTGCTTTGTATGTATTGAATTGTTCAATAGAAAATCCAGAGTCTTAGGTTTGAGAGAAATCTTTCCTGACATCGCATGTAATAGGAAACCTGAATGTAAGTACAAGGGCTTTCTAGAAGTACTCTGTGTATGTCTTTGAAAGCAGTTTTTAAGAAGGAAAGCATATGTCTTCCATCTAAGAGAATACTCCCTTTAATTCAGTTTTAAGAACTGAGTTGAATGGACAGTCTAATCTCTTTGTAGGAAAGTGTGTACTTTGTATGTATTCAATTGCTTTACTTACATTCATTGTCTTTCCTTTGAGAGAAATCTCCATTGAAATCCTGTATAAAAGGAAACCTGAATGTAAGTACAAGGGATTTCTAGAAGCACTCTGTGTATGTCTTTCAAATCACTTCTTAAGAAAGAAAACATTCGTCTTGCATCTAAGAGAGAACTCCATTCAATTCAGTTTTTAGAACTGTGTTGAATGGACAGGTGAATCTCTTTTTAGGAAAGCGTTTGCTTTGTATGTATATATTCAATTCCTTTGCTTACAACTCCCATGTCTTCCATCAGAGAAAAATCTCCACTGAATTTGTATATAAAAGGAAACGTGAATGTAAGTAAAAGGGCTTTCTAGAAGCACTTTGTTTATTCTTTTAAATGAGTTCCTAAGAAAGAAAACATATGTCCTCCATCTAAAAGAAAACTCCATTAAATTCAGTTTTTAGAACTGAGTTGAGTGGACAGGTGAATCTCTTTAGGAAAGCAATGCTTTGTTTTTATTTAAGGTCTTTACTTGCAAATTCCGTGTCCTGTCATTGAGAGAAATCGAAACTGAGATGGCGTATAAAAGGGAACATTAATGTACGACCACGGGCTTTCTAGAAGTCCTCTGTGTATGTGTTTGAAATCAGTTCTTAGGAAGGAAAACATATGTCTTACATCTAAGAGAAAACTCCATTCAATTCAGTTTTTAAAACTGTATTCAATTCCTTTACTCACAAATCCTGTGTCTTGCATTTGAGAGAAATGTCTACTGAGATCGCGTGTAAAAGGAAACATGAATGTAAGAACAAGGGCTTTTTTTGAAGCTCCTTGTGTATGTCTTTGAAATCAGTTCTTAGGAAATAAAACATATGTCCTCTATCATAGAGAAAACTCCATTCAATTCAGTTTTTAGAACTGAGTTGAATGGACAGAAGAATCTCTTTTTAGGAAAGCGTGTGCTTTGCATGTATTCAGTTTCTTCATTTGCAAATTCAATGTCTTGTGTTTGAGAGAAATCTCCCCTGAAATCTTGTATATTTGGAAACATGAATTTAAGTAGAGGGCTTTCTAGAAGCACACTGTTTATGTCTTTGAAATCTGTTCTTAAGAAGGAAAACATAGGTCTTCTGTCTAAGAGTGAACTCCATTCAATTCAGTTTTTAGAACTGTGTTGAATGGACAGACGAATCTCTTTTTAGGAAAGTGTTTGCTTTGTTTGTATTCAATTCTTTTACTTGAAATTCACGTATTTTGCATTTGAGAGAAATCTCCACTGAGATCACATATAAAAGGAAATGGGAATGTAAGTAGAAAGGCTCTCTAGAAGCAGCTTGTGTATGTCTTGAAAATCAATTCTTAAGAAGGAAAACATACATCCTCCATCTAAGAGAAATCTCCATTCAATTCCGTATTTAGAACTGAGTTGAAGGGACAGGGGAATCACTTTTTAAGAAAGCGTTTGCTATGTATGTATTCAATTCCTTTACTCGCAATTTCCATGTCTTGACTTTGAGAGAAATCTCCTCTGAAATTGTGTATAAAAGGAAATGTGAATGGAAGTACAAGGGCTTTCTAGAAGGACTATGTTTATCTCTTTGAAATCAGTTCTTAAGATGGAAAACATATGTCCTCCATCTAAAAGAAAACTCCATTTAATTCAGTTTTTAGAACTCAGTTGAAAAGACAGGCAAATCTCTTTTTAGGAAAACGTTTCTATTGTATGTATTTAAGGTTTTTACTTGCAAGTCCCTTGTCTTGCGTTTGAGAGAAATCCCCACTGAGATCGCGTATAAAAGGTAACATTAATGTAAGTACACCAGCTTTCTAGACACACTCTCTGTATGTGTTTAAAATCCGTTCTTAAGAAGGAAAACATATGTCACATCTTAGAGAGAACTCCATTCTGTTGCAATGGTGCAATTTCTTGGTCTTGACCAGCCAAAGATCCAGACCCACAGACATGCTGCTCAAGACCTCTTAGCCGCCCAGCCCCTCAGGCCCCCAGAAATGACTCAGATGCTTATATTTTAACTTCATGCTATTTGGCATATGGCTCAGGCACATTGCTAGCTACCTCTTAAATATTAACTCAACCCATTTCTATTAATTTGTGTGCACGTGGCCCGTGGTTTACCTATGTTCCTTACATGTTGCTCCTTTGGCGGATTGCTTGATCTGCGTCTGAGTCCACCCTTCCTTTCCTACCTATTCTGATTCCTCCTCCTACTTCTTCTATGATGCCTGTCATGGCCCAAAACAGCTCCTTTATTTAAAGATTGAGATTCACAGCATACAGGAAGGCATTCCGCCATCACCATTCAATTCAGTTTTTATAACTGAGTTGAATGGACAGGCGAATCTCTTTTTAGGAAATCATTTCCTTATTATGTATTTAAGGTTTTCTCTCACAAATTCTTTGTATTGCAATTGAGAGAAATCCCCACTGAGATCGCATATAAAATGTAACAGTAATATAAGTACATGCCTTTCTAGAAGCACTCTGTGTATGTCTTTCAAATCACTTCTTAAGAAAGAAAACATTCGTCTTGCATCTAAGAGAAAACTCCATTCAATTCAGTTTTTAGAACTGTGCTGAATGGACAGGTGAATCTCTTTTTAGGAAAGCGTTTGCTTTATATGTATGTATTCAATTCCTTTACTTGTAAATCCCATGTGTTGCATCAGAGAGAAGTCTCCACTGAAATCATCTATAAAAAAAGTGAATGTAAGTAAAAGGGCTTTCTAGAAACACTTTGTGTGTGTCTTTGAAATGAGTTCTTAAGAAAGAAAAGATATGTCCACCATCTAAGAGAAAGCTCCATCAAATTCAGTTTTTAGAACTGAGTTGAGTGGACAGGTGAATTATGAAAGCAATGCTTTGTTTTTATTTAAGGTCTTTAGTAGAAAATCCAATGTTTTGTCTTTGAGAAAAATTGAAACTGAGATGGCAAATAAAAGGTAACATTTATGTAAGTACACAGGCTTTCTAGAAGCCCTCTGTGTATGTGTTTGAAGTCAGTTCTTAGGAAGGAAGACATAGTCTTGCATCTAAGAGAAAACTCCAGTCAATTCAGTTTTTAGAACTGAGTTGAATGGACAGGCGAATCTCTTTTTTGGAAAACCTTATTGAAATCGTGTCTAAAAGCAAAAGTAAGTACAATGACTTTCTAAATGCACACTGTGTATGCCTTTGAAATCAGTTCTTAAGAAGGAAAACATATGTCTTGCATCTAAGACAAAACTCCATTCAATTCCAGTTTTAAGAACTTTGTGGTATGGACAGGCATATCTCTTTTTAGGAAAGCCTTTGCTTTGTATGTATTCAATTCCTTCACTCGCAAATCCCATGTCTTGCTTTTCAGAGAAATCTGCACTAAAATCTCAAATAAAGGGAAACATAAATGAAAGTACATGGGCTTACTAGAAGCATTTTGCCTATGTTTTTGAAACCAGTACTTAGAAAGGAAAACAGAGAGAAAACTCTATTCAATTCAGTTTTTAGAACTGACTTGAATGGACAGGTGAGTATCTTTATAAGAAAGTGTTTGCATTTATGTATTCAATTTCTTTACTTGCAAATCCCATGTCTTGTGTTTCAGAGAAATCTTCAGTGAAATCGCCTATAAAAGCAAATGTAAGTACAAGGGCTTTCTAGAAGCACTATGTGTATGTCTTTGAAATCAGTTCTTAAAAAGGAAAATATACACATTGCCTCTAACATAAAACTTCATTCAATTCAGTTTTTAGAACTGAGTTGAATGGACAGGCAAATCTCTTTTTAGGAATGTGTTTGCATTGTACGTATTCAATTCCTTTACTTGCAAATCCCATGCCTTGCGTTTGAGTGAAATCTTCAGTGAAATCGCATATAAAAGCAAATGTATGTTCAAGGGCATTCTAGAAGCACTCTGTGTATGTCTTTGAAATCAGTTCTTAAGACAAATCATACATCTTGCATCTAAGAGAAAACTCCATTCAATTCCAGTTTTTAGAACTGAGTTGAATGGACAGGCAAATCTTTTTTTAGGAAAGACTTTGTATTGTATGTATTCAATTCCTTTACTTGCAAATCTCATGACCTGCTTTTCAGAAAAATCTCCACTGAAATCGCATATAAAAGGAAACTGTAATGAAAGTAGAAGGGCTTATTGGAAGCAATCTGCCTATGTTTAGAAACCAGTACTCAAAAACAAAAACATAGAGAAAACTCTATTCAATACAGTTTTTAGAAGAGAGTTGAATGGATAGGCGAGTATCTTTATCGGAAATTGTTTGCATTGTATGTACAATTGCTTTATTCGCAAATCCCATGTTTGCATTTCAGAGAAATCTCCAGTATATCACGTCTCAAAGCACATGAAAGTTCAAGGGCTTTCTAGAAGCACTATGTCTGTCTTTGAAATCAGTTCTTAAGAAGTAAAATATACACCTTGCATCTAACAGAAAACTCCATTCAATTCAGTTTTTAGAACTGAGTTGAATGGACAGGTGAATCTCTTTTTAGGAAAGCCTTTGCTTTGCATGTATTCAATTCCTTTACTTGCAAATCCCGTGTCGTGTTTTTGAGAGAAACCTCCACTGAAATCGCGGATAAAAGGAAAGGTGAATGTAATTACTAGGCTTTGTAAAAGCACACTGTGTATGCCTTTGAAATCAGTTCTTAAGAAGGAAATCCACATCTTGCATCTAAGAGAGCGCTCTATTCAATTCAGTTTTTAGAACTGAGTTGAATGGACAGGTGAATTACTTTACAGGAAAGTGTTTGCATTGTATGTATTCAATTCCTTTACTTGCAAATCCCATGTCTTGTGTTTGAGAGAAATCTCCAGTGAAATCGCATATAATAGCAAATGTATGTACAAGGGCTTTCTAAAAGCACTATGTGTATGTCTTTGAAATCAGTTCTTAAGAAGGAAAACATACGTCTTCCATCTAGGAGAAAATTCCATTCAATTCTTTTTTTGGAACTGAGATGAATGGAAAGGCTAATTTCTTTTTAGGAAAGCCTTTGCTTTGTATGTATTCAATTCCTTTATTCGCAAATTCCCTGTCTTGCCTTTGAGAGAAATCTCCAATGAAATTACATATCAAAGGAAAATTGAGTGAAAGTACAGGGGCTTACTAGAAGCATCTTGCTATATTTTTGAAACGAGTACTTAAAAGGAAAACATAGAGAAAACTGTATACAATTCAGTTTTTAGAACTGAGTTGAATGGACAGGCTAGTATCTTTATAGGAAAGTGCTTGCATTGTATATATTCAATTTCTTTACTCGCAAATCCCATGTCTTGCTTTTGAGAGAAATCTCCAGTGAAGTCACGTCTAAAAGCAAATGTAAGTACAAGGGCTTTCTAGTGGCACTATGTGTATATCTTTGAAATCAGTTCTTAAGAAGGAAAACATACATCTTGCATCTAAGAGAAAACTCCATTCAATTCAGTTTTTAGAACTGAGTTGAGTGGACAGGCAAATTGCTTTTTAGGAAAGCCTTTGCTTTGTATATACTCAATTTCTTTACTTGCAAATCCTGTGTTTTGCACTTAAAAGAAATCACCACTGAAATCTCATATAAAAGGAATTGTGAATGGAAGTACAAGGGCTTTCTAGAGGTTTTTTGCTCATGTTTTTGAATTTAGTTTTTAAGAAGGAAAAATTATCTCTTGCATTTAAGAGAAAACTCCAGTTATATCAAATTTGAGAAGTGCCTTGAATGGAGAGGCAAATTTCTTTTTAGGAAAGCATTTGCTTTGTGTGTATTCAATTATTTAACTTGCAAGTCCCTTGTCCTGTGTTTGAGAGAAACCTCCACTGAAATCGCAGATGAAAGGAAAGGTGAGTGTAATTACGAGGGCTTTCTAGAAGCACACTGTGTATGCCTTTGAAATCAGGTCTTCAGAAGGAAAACATATGTCTTGCATCTAAGAGAGCACTCCAGTCAATTCAGTTTTAGAACAGAGTTTAATGGATAGGCAAATCTCTTCATAGGAATGTATTTGTATTACATGTATTCAATTCCTTTACTCGCAAATCCCATGTCTTGTATTTGAGGGAAACCTCAGGGAAATCACTTCTAAAAGCAAAAGTAAGTACAAGGACTTTCTAAAAGCACACTGTGTATGCCTTTGAAATCAGCTCTTAAGAAGGAAAACATACGTCTTGCATATAAGAGAGCACTCCATTCAATTCAATTTTTAGAACTGAGTTGAATGGAAAAGCAAATCTCTTTTTAGGAAAGCCTTTGCTTTGTATGTATTCAATTCTTTTACTTGCAAATCCCATGTATTGCATTTGAGAGGAATCTTCAGTCAAATTGTGTATAAAAGCAAATGTAAGTACAAGGGCTTTCAAGAAGCACTATGTGTATATCTTTGAAATCAGTTCTTAAGAAGGGAAATATACACCTTGCATCTAACAGAAAACTCCATTCAATTCAGTTTTTATAACTGAGTTGAATGGACAGGTGAATCTCTTTTTAGGAAAGCCTTTGTTTTGTATGTATTCAATTCCTTTACTTGCCAATCCCATGTCGTGTGTTTGATAGAAATCTCCACAGAAAGTGCAGATGAAAGGAAAGGAGAATTAAATTACAAGGGCTTTCTAGAAGCACACAGTGTATGCCTTTGAAATCATTTCTTAAGAAGGAAAACATATATCTTGCATCTAGGCGATTCATTTTTAGGGAAGGGTTTGCATTGTATATATTCAATTCCTTTACTTGGAAGTCCCATGTCTTGAGTTTGAGAGATATAAAGTATAAGGGCTTTGTAGAATAACTCTGTGTATGTCTTTGAAATCAGTAGTTAAGAAGGAAAACATACATTTTGCTTTTCAGAGTACACTCCATTCAATTCTGTTTTTAGAACTGAGTTGAATGGACAGGCAATCTCTCTACATGAAAGTGTTTGCATTGTATGTGTTCAATTCCTTTAACGAGCAAATTCCGTGTCTTGTATTTGAGAGAAATCTCCAGTGAAATTGCTTTTAAAAGCAAACGTTAGTAAAAGGGCTTTGTAGAATCACTCTGTGTATGTCTCTGAAATCAGTACTTAAAAAGAAAACATACGTTTTGCATCTAAGAGTACACTCCATTCAATTCTGTTTTGAGAACTTAGTGGAATGGACAGGCTATCTCTCTACAGGAAGGTGTTTGCATTGTATGTCTGCAATCCCTTTACAGGTGTTTGCATTGTATGTATTCAATTCCTTTACTCGCCAATCCCGTGTCCTGCATTTGAGAGAACTCTCCAGCGAAATTGCCTATAAAAGTAAACGTTAGTACAAAAGATTTCTGAAAGCACTCTGTGTATATCTTTGAAATCAGTTCTTAAGATGTGAAACATATGTCTTGCATCTACATGAAAACTCCATTCAAGTCTGTTTTTAGAATGGAGGTGAATGGAGAGGCTAATCTCTTCTTAAGAAAGCCTTTGCTTTGTATGTATTCCATACTTTACTAGCAAATCCTGTGTTGTGTGTTTGATAGATACCTACACAAAACTGGGGAAGAAAGGAAATGTGTATGTAATTACAAGGACTTTCTAGAAGCACACTGTGTATGCCTTTTGAATCAGTTCTTAAGAAGGAAAACATAGGTCTGGCATCTAAGAGAACACTCCATTCAATTCAGTTTTTAGAACTGAGTTGAATGGATATGCGATTCATTTGTAGGGAAGTGTTTGCATTGTATGTATTCAATTCCTTAACTAGCAAAACCTGTGTCTTGCATTTGAGAGAAATAAAGTATAATGGCTTTTAGAATAACTCTGTGTATATCTTTGAAATCAGTACTTAAGAAGTAAAACATACGTTTTACATCTAAGAGTACACACCATTCAATTATGCTTTTAGAACTGAGTTGAATGGACAGGCAATCTCTCTACAGGAAGGTGTTTTCATTGTATGTATTCAATTCCTTTACAAGCAATTCCCATGTCTTGCATTTGAGAGAAAACTCCAATGAAATTGCTTATAAAAGTAAATGTTAGTACAAGAGTTTTCTGAAAGCACTCTGTGTATGCCTTTGAAATCAGTTCTTAAGATGTAAAACATATTTCTTGCATCTACATGAAAACACCATTCAAGTCTGTTTTTAGAATGAGTTGAAAGGAGAGGCTAATCAGTTATTAGGAAAGCCTTTGCTTTGTGTGTATTCAATTCCTTTACTTGCAAATCCCATGTTTTGTGTTTGACAGAAACCTCCAGGATATTGTGGATGAAAGGAAATGTTAATGTAATTACAAGGGCTTTCTAGAAGCACACTGTGTATGCCTTTGAAATCAGTTCTTAAGAAGGAAAACATAGGTCAGGCATTAAGAGAACACTACATTCAATTCCGTTTTTAGAACTGAGTTGAATGGATAAGCGATTCCTTTGTAGGAAAATGTTTGTTTGCATGGTATGTATTCAATTCCTTTACTAGCAAATCCTGTGTCTTGCATTTGAGAGAAATCTCCAGTGAACTCACATTGAAAAGCAAATGTTACTACAAGTCTTTGTACATTCACTTTGTGTATGTCTTTGAAATCAGTTCTTAAAAAGGGAAACATATGTCTTTTATCTAAGTGA
Organism: Phyllotis vaccarum; assembly: GCA_033318265.1. Taxonomy (NCBI): domain Eukaryota; kingdom Metazoa; phylum Chordata; class Mammalia; order Rodentia; family Cricetidae; genus Phyllotis; species Phyllotis vaccarum. The sequence goes on along the minus strand of JARWLC010000007.1, from coordinate 76,168,345 downwards.
AAACTGTATTCAATTCAGTTTTTGCAACTGAGTTGAATGGATAGGAGAATCTCTTCATAGGAAAGCTTTGCTTTGTATGTATTCAATTCCTTTACTTGCATATCCCGTGTTGTGTGTTTGACAGAAACCTCCACGAAATTGTGGATAAAAGGACTTGTGAATGTAATTACAAGGGCTTTCTAGAAGCACACTGTGTATGCCTTTGAAACCAGTTCTTAAAAAGGAAAACATACGTTTTGCATCTAAGAGTACACTTCATTCAATTCCGTTTTTAGAACTGAGTGAATGGATAGGCGATTCATTTGTTGGGATGTGTTTGCACTGTTTGTATTCAGTTCCTTTACTAGCAAATCCAGTGTCTTGCATTTGAGAGAAACTCCAGTGATATCGTGTTTAAAAATAAACTTTAGTACAAGGTCTTTGTAGAATCACTCTGTGTATGTCTTTGAAATCAGTTCTTAAGAAGACAAACATATGTCCTTAACCTAAGTGAAAACTGTATTCAATTCACATTTTAGAACTGAGTTGAATGGAAAGGAGAATCTCTTTATAGGAAAGACTTTGCTTTGTATATATTCAATAAATTTACTTGCAAATCCTGTGTTGTGTGTTTGACAGAAACCTCCACGAAATTGCGGATGTAAGAAAATGTTAATGAAATTACAAGGGCTATGTAGAAGCACACTGTGTATGCCTTTGAAATCAGATCTTAAGAAGGAAAGCATAGGTCTTGCATCTAAGAGAATACTACATTCAATTCTGTTTTTAGAACCGACTTGAATTGATAGGCAATTCATTTGTAGTGAAGTATTTGGATTGTATGTACTCAATTCCTTTACTAGGAAATCCCCTGTCTTGCATTTGAATGACATAAAGTTCTAGGGCTTTGTAGAATCACTCTGTGTATGTCTTTGAAGTCAGTACTTAAGAAGGAAAACATAAATTTTGCATCTAAGAGTACACTCCATTCAATTCTGTTTTTAGAACTGAGTTGAATGGACAGACGATCACTCTATGTGAAAGTGTTTGCACTGTATGTATTCAATTCCTTTACTAGCAAAACCCGTGTCTTGCCTTTGAGAGAAATCTCCAGTGAAGTTGCGTTTAAAAGCAAACGTGTTGTGTGTTTGACAGATACCTCCACGAAATTGTGGTTGAAAGGAAGTGTGAATGTAATTCCAAGGGCTTTCTAGAAGCACACTGTGTATGCCTTTGATATCAGTTCTTAAGAAGAAAAACATATGTCTTGCATCTAAGAGAACACTCCATTAAATTCCATTTTTAGAACTGAGTTAAATGGATAGGCAATTCATTTGTAGGGAAGTGTTGCATTGTATGTATTCAATTCCATTACTAGCAAATCCAGTGTCTTGCATTTGAGAGAAATCTCCATTGAAATCACATTTAATAACACACATTAGTACAAGTTCTTTGTAAAATCACTCTGTGTATGTCTTTGAAATAAGTTCTTAAGAAGGAAAACATACGTCTTTCATCTAGGCCATTCAATTATAGGGAAGTGTTTGCATTGTATGTACTCAATTCCTTTACTAGGAAATCCATTGTCTTGCCTTTGAGAGATATAAAGAACAAGGGCTTTGTAGAATCACTCTGTATATGTTATGAAATCAGTACTTAAGAAGGAAAACATACGTTTTGCCTCTAAGAGTACACTCCATTCAATTCTGTTTTTAGAACTGAGTTGAATGGACAGGCGATCTCTCTATGTGCAAGTGTTTGCGTTGTATGTATTCAATTCCTTTACTAGCAAAACCCTTGTCTTGCTTTTGAGGGAAATCTCCAGTGAAGTTGCATTTAAAAGCAAATGATAGTACAAGGTCTTTGTAGAATCACTCTGTGTACGTCTTTGAAATCAGTTCTTAAAAAGGAAAACATATGTCTTTCATCTAAGTGAAAACTGTATACAACTCACTTTTTAGAACTGAGTTGAATGGATAAGCGATTCATTTATAGGGACGTGATTGTTTGCATTGTATGTATTCAATTCCATTACTTGCAAACAGCATGTTGTGTCTTTGACAGAAACCTCCACGAAATTGTGAATGTAAGGAAATGTTAATGTAATTACAAAGAGTTTCTAGAAGCACACTTCGGATGCCTTAGAAATCAGTTTTAAAGAAGGAAAACATATGTCTTGCATCTAAGAGAACACTCCATTCTATTCCGTTTTTAGAACTGAGTTGAATTGATAGGCCATTCATTTGTAGGGAAGTGTTTCCACTGTATGTATTCAATTTCTTTACTTTCAAATCCCTTGTCTTGTGTTTGAGAGAGATAATGTACACGGGCTTTTTAGAATCACTCTGTTAATGTCTTTGAAATCAGGACTTAAGAAGGAAAACATACGTATTGTATTTAAGTGTACACCCCATTCAAATATGCTTTGAGAACTGAGTTGAATGGACAGACAATCTCTCTACAGGAAATGTTGGCATTTTATGTATACAATTCTTTTACTAGAAATTCCCTTGTCTTGTGTTTGACAGAAATCGCCAGTGAAATCGCGTTTAAAGGCAAACATTAGTACAAGGGGTTTGTAGAATCACTCTGTGTATGTCATTGAAATGAGTTCCTAAGAAGGAAAACATACGTCTTTCATCTGAGTGAAAACTGTATTCTGTTTGGTTTCTGGAACTGAGTAGAATGGATGGAGATACACTTGTAGGGAAGTGTTTGGTTGCATTCTGTATATTCAATTCTTTACTAGCAAATCTAGTGTCTTGTCTTTGAGAGAAAAGTCCTGTGAATCGCTTTTGAAAGCTAATGTTAGTACAAGGGCTCTGTAGATTCACTCTACATATGCCTTTGAAATCAGTTCTTAAGCAGGAAAACATACGTATTTCATCTAAGTGAAAACTGCGTTCAGTTCGGTTTTTAGAAGTGAGTTGAAAGGATAGGCGATTTACTTGTAGGGAAGTGTTTGCTTGCATTCTGTATATTCAATTCTTTACTAGAAAATCTCGTGTCTTGCATTTGAGAGAAAACTCCTGTGAAATCGTGTTTAAAAGCAAAATATTATTACAAGGGCTCTGTAGAATCACTGTATGTATGCCTTTTAAATCTGTTCTGAAGAAGGAAAACATACGTCTTTCATCTAAGGGAGAATTGTATTCAATTCTGTTTTTAGAACTGAGTTGAATGAATAGGCCATTCACTTGTAGAAAACTGTTTGGTTGCATTCTGTATATTCTATTCTTTACTAGCAAATCTCGTGTCTTGCCTTTGAGAGAAAAGTCCTGTGAAATCGCGTTTCAAAGCAAATGTTAGCACAAGGGCTCTGTACATCACTCTATGTGTGCCTAGGAAATCTGTTTTTAAGAAGGATAACATACGTCTTTCATCTAAGGGAGAATTGTATTCAATTCTGTTTTTAGAACTGAGTTGAATGGATAGGCAATTCACTTGTAGGGAAGTGTTTGCTTGCATTTTGTATATTAATTCTTTACTAGCAAATCTCGAGTCTTGCCTTTGAGAGAAAACTCCTGTGAAATCGCGTTTCAAAGGAAATGTTAGTACAAGGGCTCTGTAGAATCACTCTATGTATGCCTTTGAAATCAGTTCTTAGGAAGGAAAACATAAGTCTTTCATCTAAGTGAAAACTGTATTCAATTCAGTTTTTAGAACTGAGTTGAATGGATAGGCGATTCACATGTAGGGAAGTGTTTGCTTGCATTCTTTATATTCAAATCCTTTACTAGCAAACCTCCTGTCTTGCATTTGAGAGAAAACACCTGTGAAATCGCGTTTAAAATTAACATTAGCACAGGAGCTCTGTAGATTACTCTATGTATCCCTATGAAATCTGATCTTAAGAATGAAAACATATGTCTTTCATCTAAGAGAGAATTGTATTCAATTCTGTTATTAGAACTGAGTTGAATGGATAGGCAATTCACTTGTAGGGAAGTGTTTGCTTGCATTCTTTATATTCAAATCCTTTACTAGAAAACCTCTTTTCGTGTTTGAGAGAAAACTCCTGTGAAATTGTGTTTAAAAGCAAACGTTAGCACAAGGGCTCTGTACATCACTCTATGTGTGCCTATGAAATCTGTTCTTCAGAAGGAAAATATACGTCTTTCATCTAAGGGAGAATTGTATTCAATTCTGTTTTTAGAACTGAGTTGAATGGATAGGCGATTCACTTGTAGGGAAGTGTTTGTTTGCATTCTGTATATTCAATTCTTTCCTAGCAAATCTAGTGTTTTTGTTTGAGAGAAAACTCCTGTGAAATCGTGTTTCAAAGGAAACGTTAGTACAAGGGCTCTGTAGAATCACTTTATGTATGTCTTTGCAGTCAGTTCTTAAGCATTAAAACATACCTCTTTCATCTAAGTGAAAACTGTATTCAATTCAGTTTTTAGAACTGAGTTGAAAGGATAGGCGATTTACTTGTAGGGAAGTGTTTGCTTGCATTCTCTATATTCAATTCTTTACTAGAAAATCTCGTGTCTTGCATTTGAGAGAAAACTCCTGTGAAATCGTGTTTAAAAGCAAAATATTATTACAAGGGCTCTGTAGAATCACTCTATGTATGCCTTTTAAATCTGTTCTGAAGAAGGAAAACATACGTCTTTCATCTAAGGGAGAATTGTATTCAATTCTGTTTTTAGAACTGAGTTGAATGAATAGGCCATTCACTTGTAGAAAAGTGTTTGGTTGCATTCTGTATATTCTATTCTTTACTAGCAAATCTCATGTCTTGCCTTTGAGAGAAAAGTCCTGTGAAATCGCGTTTCAAAGCTAATGTTAGTACAAGGGCTCTGTAGAATCACTCTACTAACGCCTTTGAAATCAGTTCTAAAGCAGGAAAACATATGTCTTTCATCTAAGTGAAAACTGTATTCAATTCAGTTTTTAGAACTGAGTTGAATTGATAGGCGATTCACTTGTAATGAAGTGTTTGCTTGCATTCTTTATACTCAAATCCTTTACTAGCAATCCTCGTGTCTTGCTTTGACAGAAAACTCCTGTGAAATCACGTTTCAAAGCAAATGTTAGCACAAGGGCTCTGTACATCACTCTATGTGTGCCTAGGAAATCTGTTCTTAAGAAGGATAACATACGTCTTTCATCTAAGGGAGAATTGTATTCAATTCTGTTTTTAGAAGTGAGTTGAATGAATAGGCGATTCACATGTAGAAAAGTGTTTGCTTGCATTTTTTATATTCAAATACATTACTAGTATACCTCATGTCGTGATTGAGAGAAACCTCCTGTAAAATCGCGTTTAAAAGCAAACGTTACCACAAGGGGTCTTTACATCACTCTATGTGTGCCTATGAAATCTCTTATTAAGATGGAAAATATAGGTCATTCGTCTAAGGGAGAATGGTATTCAATTCTGTTTTTAGAACTGAGTTGAATGGATAGGCGATTCACTTGTACGGAAGTGTTTGCTTACATTCTGTATATTCAATTTTTTAATAGCAAATCTCATGTCTTGTGTTTGAGAGAAAACTCCTGTGAAATCACGTTTAAACCAAACTTTCCTACAAGGGTTTGTAGAATCACTCTATGTATGCCTTTGCTATCAGTTCTTAAGAAGGAAACCATACGTCTTTCATCTAAGAGAAAACTGTATTCAATTCAGTTTTTAGAACTGAGTGAATGGATAGGTGATTCACTTTTAGGGAAGGGTTTGCTTGCATTATGTATATTCAATTCCTTACTAGCAAATCTCCTGTCTTGCATTTGAGAGAAAAGTCCTGTGAAATCGTGTTTAAAAGCAAACTTTTGTACAAGGGCTTTGTAGAATCACTCTATGTATGCCTTTGCAATCAGTTCTTAAGAAAGAAGACATACGTCTTTCATCTAAGTGAAAACTGTATTCAATTTTCATTTTAGAACTTGAGCTGAATGGATAGGTGATTCATTTGTAGGGAAGTGTTTGTTTGCACTATATTTATTCATCCTTTACTAGGACATCCAGTGTCTTGTCTTGGAGAGAAATCTCCAGTGAAATCTTGTTTAAAAGCAAACTTTAGTATAAGGGCTCTGTAGAATCACTCTATGTATACCTTTGAAATCTGTTCTTAAGAAGGAAAACATACGTCTTATATCTAAGTGAAAACTGTATTCAATTCCATTTTTATAACTGAGTTGAATTCACACGTAGGGAAGTGTTTGCTTGCATTCTGTGTATTCAAATATTTACTAGCAAATCTCCTGTCTCACGTTGAGAGAAAAGTCCTGTTAAATTGCGTTTCAAAGCTAACATTAGTACAAAGGGCCCTGTAGATCACTCTATGTATGCCTATGAATTCTGTTCATAAGAAGGAAAACATACATCTTTCATCTAAGGGAGAATTGTATTCAATTCTGTTTTTAGAAATTAGTTGAATGGATAGGCGATTCACTTGTAGGAAAGTGTTTGGTTGCATTTTTTTATATTCAAATCCTTTACAAGCAAACCTCGTGTCATGATTGAGAGAAAACTCCTGTGAAATCACATTTTAAAGCACACCATAGCCCAAGGGCTCTGTACATCAGTCTATGTGTGCCTATGAAATCTGTTCTTAAGAAGAAAAACATATGTCTTTCATCTAAGGGAGAATTGTATTCAATTCTGTTTTGTAAACTAAGTTAAATGGATAGGCGATTCACTTGTAGGGAAGTGTTGCTTGCATTCTGTATATTCAATCCTTGACTAGCAAACCTCGTGTATTGCATTTGAGAGAAAACTCCTGTGAAATCGCGTTTAAAGGAAACAGTAGCACAGGGGCTCTGTAGATTACTCTATGTATGCCTATGAAATCTTTTCTTAAGAAGGAAAACATATGTCTTTCATCTAAGAGAGAATTGTATTCTATTCTGTTTTTATAACTGAGTTGAATGGATAGGCAATTCACTTGTAGGGAAGTGTTTGCTTGCATTCTTTATATTCAAATCCTTTACTAGAAAACCTCCTTTCATGTTTGAGAGAAAACTCTTGTGAAATTGCGTTTAAAAGCAAACGTTAGCACAAGGGCTCTGTACATCACTCTATGTGTGCCTATGAAATCTGTTCGTAAGAAGGAAAACATATGTCTTTCATCTAAGGGAAAATTGTATTGAATTCTGTTTTTAGAACTGAGTTGAATGGATAGGCGATTCACTTGTAGGGAAGTGTTTACTTGCATTCTGTATATTCAATTTTTTACTAGCAAATCTTGTGTCTTGCATTTGAGAGAAAACTCCTGTGAAATCACGTTTAAAAGCAAACATTAGTACAAGGGCTCTGTAGAATCACTCTATGCATGCCTTTGAAATCTGTTCTTAAGAAGAAAACATATGTCTTTAATCTAAGGGAAAATTGTATTCAATCGGTTTTTAGACCTGAGTTGAATGAATACGCCATTCACTTGTAGGGAAATATTTGCTTGCATTTTTTATATTCAAATACATTACTAGCAAACCTCCTGTCGTGATTGAGAGAAACCTCCTGTGAAATCGCATTTAAAAGAAAACTTTAGCACAAGGGCTCTGTAGAATCACTCTATGTATGCCTTTTAAATCTGTTCTTAAGCAGGAAAACGTACGTCTTTCATCTAAGTGAAAACTGAATTCAATTCAGTTTTTAGAACTGAGTTTAAAGGATAGGCGATTTACTTGTAGGGAAGTGTTTGCTTGCATTCTGTATATTCAATTTTTTAATAGCAAATCTCGTGTCTTGCCCTTGAGAGAAAACTCCTGTGAAATCGAATTTAAAAGCAAACATTAGCACAAGGGCTCTGTAGAATCACTCTATGTATGCCTTTGAAATCTGTTCTTAAGAAGGAAAACATACGTCTTTCATCAAAGGGAGAATTGTATTCAATTCTGTTTTCAGAACTGAGTTGAATGAATAGATGATTCACTTGTAGGGAAGTGTTTGCTTGCATATTTATATTAAAATACATTACTAGCAAATCTCTTGTCATGATTGAGAGAAACCTGTGAAATCGCATTTAAAAGCAAATGTTACCACCAGGGCCCTGTACATCACTCTATGTGCGCCTATGAAATATGTTCTTAAGAAGGAAAATATACCTCTTTCATCTAAGGGAGAATGGTATTCAATTTTATTTTTAGAACTGAGTTGAAAGGATAGGCGATTCACTTGTAGGGAAGTGTTTGCTTGCATTCTGTATATTAAATTCTTTATTAGCAAATGTCATGTCTTGCCTTTGAGAGGAAAGTCCTGTGAAATCGCGTTTAAAAGCAAACATTAGCACAAGGGCTCTGTACATCATTCTATGTATGCCTTTGAAATCTGTTTTTAAGTAGGAAAACATATGTCTTTCATCTAAGGGATATTTGTATTCAATTCTGTTTTTAGAACTGAGTTGAATGAATAGGCCATTCACTGGTAGGGAAGTTTTTGCTGGTATTCTGTATATTCAATTCTTTACTAGCAAATCTCCTGTCTTGCCTTTGAGAGAAAACTCTTGTGAAATCGCATTAAAAAGCAAATGTTAGTACAAGGGCTCTGTAGATTTACTCTCTGTATGACTTTGTTATCAGTTCTTAAGAAGGAAATCATATGTCTTTCATCTAAGAGAAAACTATATTCAATCCAGTTTTTAGAACTGAGTGAATGGATAGGCGATTCACTTGTAGGGAAGGTTTGTTTGCACTGTATGTATTCAATTCCTTTACTAGAACATCCTGTGTCTTGGAGAGAAATCTCCAGTGAAATCTCATTTAAAAGCAAACATTAGTACAAGGGCTCTGTTGATCACTCTATGTATGCCTATGAATTCTGTTCATAAGAAGGAAAACATACATCTTTCATCTAAGGGAGAATTGTATTCAATCATGTTTTAGAACTGAGTTGAATGGATAGGCAATACACTTGTAGAGAAGTGTTTGCTTGCATTCTGTATATTCAATTCTTTACTAGCAAATCTCGTGTCTGGCCTTTTAGAGAAAACTCCTGTGAAATTGAGTTTAAACGCAAACATTAATACAAGGGATCTGTAGAATCACTCGATGTATGCCTATGAATTCTGTTCATAAGAAGGAAAACATAAGACTTTCATCTAAGGGAGAATTGTATTCAATTCTGTTTTTAGAACTGCATTGAATGGATAGGCGATTCACTTGTAGGGAAGTGTTTGCTTGCATTCTGTATATTCAATTCTTTACTAGCAAATCTTATGTCTTGCCTTTGAGAGAAAACTCCTGTGAAATCACGTTAATAGCAAACGTTAGTACAAGGACTCTTTAGAATCACTCTATTTATGCCATTGCAATCAGTTCTTAAGAAGGAAAACGTGTCTTTTAGCTAAAAGAAAACTGTATTCAATTCAGTTTTTAGAACTGAGTTGAATGGATGGGCGATTTCCTTTTAGGGAAGTGTTTGCTTGCATTCTTTATATTCAAATCCTTTACTAGCAAATATCCTGTCTTGCCTTTGAGAGAAAACTCCATTGAAATCGCGTTTAAAGGTAACATTAGCACAGGGGCTCTGTAGATTACTCTATGTATGCCTATGAAATCTGTTCTTAAGTAGGAAAACATATGTCTTTCATCTAAGAGAGAATTGTATTGAATTCTTTTTTTAGAACTGAGTTCAAAGGTTAGGCGATTCACTTGTAGGAAAGTGTTTGCTTGCATTCTGTATATTCAATTCTTTACTAGCAAATCTCCTGTCTTGCCTTTGAGAGAAAATTCCTGTGAAATCGCGTTTAAAAGCAAACTTTACTTCAAAGGCTCTAAAGAATCACTCTATGTATGCCTTTGCAATCAGTTCTTTAGAACGAAAACATACGTATTTCATCTAAGAGAAAACTGTATTCAATTCAGTTTTTAGAACTGAGTGAATGGATAGGCGATTCACTTGTAGGGAAGGGTTTGTTTTCACTGTACGTATTCAATTCCTTTACTAGGACATCCAGTGTCTTGGAGAGAAATCTCCAGTGAAATCTCGTTTAAAAGCAAACATTATTACAAGGGCTCTGTAGATCACTCTATGTATGCCTATGAATTCTGTTCATAAGAAGGAAAACATACGTCTTTCATCTAAGGGAGAATTGTATTCAATTATGTTTTTAGAACTGAGTTGAATTGATAGGCCATTCACTTGTAGGGAAGTTTTTGCTTACATTCTTTATATTGAAATCCTTTACTAGAAAAACCACCTTTTGTGTTTGAGAGAAAACTCCTTTGAAATTGCATTTTAAAGCAAACATTGGCACATGGGCTCTGTTTATCACTCTATGTGTTCCTATGAAATCTGTTCTTAAGAAGGACAACATAAGTCTTTCATCTAAGGGGGAATTGTATTCAATTCAGTTTTTAGAACTGAGTTGAAAGGATAGGCGATTTACTTGTAGGGAACTATTTGCTTGCATTCTGTATATTCAATTTTTTACTAGCAAATCTCGTGTCTTGCATTTGAGAGAAAACTTCTGTGAAATCGAGTTTAAAATCAAACATTAGTACAAGGGGTCTGTAGAATCACTCTATGCATGCCTTTGAAGTCTGTTCTTAAGAAGGAAAACATATGTCTTTCATCTAAGGGAGAATTGTATTCAATTCTGTTTTTTGAACTGAGTTGACTGAATATATGATTCACTTGTAGGGAAGCGTTTGCTTGCATTTTTTACATTCAAATACCTTATTAGCAAAAATCCTTTCGGGATTAAGAGAAACCTCCTGTGAAATCACGTTTAAAAGCAAACCTTACCACAATTTCTCTGTACATCACTCTATGTGTGCCTATGAAATCTGTTCTTATGAAGGAAAATATACCACTTTCATCTAAGGAAGAATGGTATTCAATTATGTTTTTAGAACTGAGTTGAAAGGATAGGCAATTCACTTGTAGGGAAGTGTTTGCTTGCATTCTGTATAATACATTCTTTACTAGCAAATGTCGTGTCTTGCCTTTGAGAGGAAAGTCCTGTGAAATCGCCTTTCAAAGTTAATGTTAGTAGAAGGGATCTGTAGAATCACTCTACTTATGCCTTTGAAATCAGTTCTTAAACAGGAAAACATATGTCTTTCATCTAAGTGAAAACTGTATTCAATTCACTTTTTAGAACTGAGTTGAATGGATAGGCGATTCACTTGTAGGGAAGTGTTTGCTTGGATTCTGTATATTCAATTTTTTTAATAGCAAATCTCGTGTCTTGCATTTGAGAGAAAAGTCCTGTGAAATCGCCTTTAAAAGCAAACGTTTGTACAAGGTCTCTGTAGATTTACTCTCTGTATGTCTTTGAAATCAGTTCTTAAGAAGGAAACATATGTCTTTCATCTAAGGGAGAAATGTATTCAATTCTGTTTTTAAAACTGAGGTGAACAAATAGGCGATTCACTTGTAGGGAAGTGTTTGTTTGCATTCTGTATATTCAATTCCTTACTAGCAAATCTCGTGTCTTGTCTTTGAGAGAAAAGTCCTGAGAAATCGCGTTAGTACAGTGCTCTTTAGAATCATTCTATTGATGCTTTTGCAATCAGATCTTAAGAAGGAAAACATGTGTCTTTCCTGTAAGTGAAAACTGTATTCAATTCAGTTTTTATAACTGAGTTGAATGGATAGGCGGTTCACTTGTAGGGAAGGGTTTGCTTCCATTCTTTACATTCAAATCCTTTACTAGAACACCTCCTTTCGTGTTTGAGAGAAAACTCCTGTGAAATCATGTTTAAAAGCAAACGTTAGCACAAGGTCTCTGTACATCACTCTATGTTTGCCTATGAAATCTGTTCTTAAGAAGGGAAACATACATCTTTCTTTTAAGGGGGAATTGTATTCAATTCTGTTTTTAGAACTGAGTTGAATGGATAGGTGATTCACTTGTAGGGAAGTGTTTGCTTGCATTCTGTATATTCAATTCTTTACTAGCAAATCTAGTGTCTTGCATTTGAGAGAAAACTCCTGTGAAATCGCATTTAAAGGGAAACATTAGTACAAGGCCTCCGTAGTATTATTCTATGTATGCCTTTGCAATCAGTTCTTAAGCAGGAAAACATACGTCTTTCATCTAAGAGAAAACTGTATTCAATTCAGTTTTTAGAACTGAGTGAATGGATAGGCGATTCACTTGTAGGGAAAGGTTTGTTTGCACTGTTTGTATTCAATTCCTTTACTAGGACATCCAGTGTCTTGGAGAGAATTCTCCAGTGAAATATCGTTTAAAAGCAAACATTAGTACAAGGGCTCTGTAGATCACTCTATGCATGCCTATGAATTCTGTTCATAAGAAGGAAAACATACGTCTTTCATCTAAGGGAGAATTTTATTCAATTATGTTTTTAGAACTGAGTTGAATGGATAGGTGATTTACTTGTAGGGAAGTGTTTGGTTGCATTTTTTATATTCATATCCTTTACAAGCAAACCTCGTGTCGTGATTGAGAGAAAAATCCTGTCAAATCCCATTTAAAAGCAAACCTTAGCCCAAGGGCTCTGTACATCAGTCTATGTGTGCTTATGAAATCTGTTTTTAAGAAGGAAAATATACGTTTTTTATCTAAGGGAGAATTGTATTCAATTCTGTTTTTAAAACTGAGTTGAATGAATAGGCGATTCATTATAGGGAAGTGTTGCTTGCAATCTGTATATTCAATTCTTTACTAGCAAATCTTGTGTCTTGCCCTTGAGACAAAAGTCCTGTTAAATCGCATTTCAAAACTAACATTAGTACAAGGGCTCTGTAGAATCTCCCTACTTATGACTTTGATATCATTTCTTCAGCAGGAAATCATATGTCTTTCATCTAAGTGAAACCTGTATTCAATTCAGTTTTTAGAACTGAGCTGAATGGATAGCCGATTCACTTGTAGGGAAGTCTTTGCTTGCATTCTGTATATTCAATCTTTACTAGCAAATCTCGTGTCTTGCCTTTGTGAGAAAACTCCTTTGAAATCTCGTTTAAAAGCAAACGTTAGTACAAGGGCTCTTTAGACTCCCTCTACATATGCCTTTGCAATCAGTTCTTAAGAAGAAAAACATGCGTCTTTCATCTAAGTGAAAACTGTATTCAATTCTGTTTTTAGAACTGAGTTGAATGGATAGGCGATTTCCTTGTAGGGAAGTGAGTGCTTGCAATTTTTATATTCAAATCCGTTACTAGCAAACCTCCTATCGCGTTTGAGAGAAAACTCCTGTGAAATCGCATTTAAAAGCAAACGTTATTACAAGTGTTCTGTACATCACTCTATGTATGCCTTTGAAATCAGTTCTTAAGCAAAAAACATACGTCTTTGATCTAAGTGAATACTGTTTTCAATTCAGTTTTTAGAACTGCATTGAATGGGTAGGTGATTCACTTGTAGGGAAGTGTTTGCTTGCATTCTGTATATTCAATTCTTTACTAGCAAATCTCATGTCTTGCCTTTGAGAGAAAACTACTGTGAAATTGCATTAATAGCAAACGTTAGTACATGGACTCTTTAGAAGCACTCTATTTATGCCTTTGCTATCAGTTCTTAAGAAGGAAAACATGTGTCTTTCATCTAAAAGAAAACTGTATTCAATTCAGGTTTTAGAACGGAGTTGAATGGATAGGCGATTTTCTTGTAGGGAAGTGTTAGCTTGCATTCTTCATATTCAAATCTTTACTAGCAAATCTCGTGTCTTGCCTTTGAGAGAAAACTCCTGTGAAATCGCGTTTAAAGGTAACATTAGCACAGGGGCTCTCTAGATTACTCTATGTATGCCTATGAAATCTGTTCTTAAGAAGGGAAACATATGTCTTTCATCTAAGGGAGAATTGTATTCAATTCTGTTTTTAGAACTGAGTTGAAAGGATAGGTGATTTACTTGTAGGGAAGTGTTTGCTTGCATTCTGTATATTAAATTCTTAACTAGCAAATCTCATGTCTTGCCTGTGAGAGAAAATTCCTGTTAATCACGATTAAAAGCAAACTTTACTACAAAGGCTCTTTAGAATCACTCTATGTATACCTTTGCAATCAGTTCTTAAGAAGGAAAACATACATCTTTCATCTAAGTAAAAACTGTATTCAATTCAATTTTTAGAACTGAGTTGAATGGATAGGTGATTTCCTAGTAGGTAACTGTTTGCTTGCTTTCTGTATATTCAATTTTTTACTAGCAAATCTCGTGTCTTACATTTGTCTTGGGTTTGAGAGAAAACTCATGTGAAATCACCTTTAAAGCAAACGTTAGTACAAGGGCTATGTAGATTTACTCTCTGTATGTCTTTGTAATAAGTTCTTAAGCAGTAAAACATACGTCTTTCATCTAAGAGAAAACTGTATTCAATTCAGTTTTTAGAACTGAGATGATTGGATAGGGGATTCACTTGTAGGGAAGTGATTCCTTGCATTCTTTATATTCAAATATGTTACTAACAAACCTCCTGTAGTGTTTGAGAGAAAAATCCTTTGAAATCACGTTAATAGCAAACGTTAGTACACGGGCTCTTTAGAATCACTCTATTTATGCCTTTGCAATCCTATGTTAAGAAGGAAAACATGAGTCTTTCCTCTAAGTGAAAACTGTATTCAATTCAGTTTTTAGAACTGAGTTGAAAAAATAGGCGGTTCACTTGTAGGGAATTGTTTGCTTGCAATCTGTATATACAATTCTTTACTAGCAAATCTCGTGTCTTACATTTGAGAGGAAACTCCTTTGAAATGGCGTTTAAAAGCAAACATTAATACAAGGCTCTGTAGATCACTCTATGTATGACTATGAAATCTGTTCTTAAGAAGGAAAACATACGTCTTTCATATAAGGGAGGATTGTATTCAATTCTGTTTTTAGAACTGAGTTGAATGGATAGCCGATTCACTTGTAGGGAAGTGTTTGCTTGCATTCTGTATATTCAATTCTTTACTAGCAAATATCGTGTCTTGCCTTTGAGAGAAATCTCTTGTGAAATCTCTATAATATCAAATGTTAGTACATGGACTCTTTAGAATCATTCTATTTATGCCTTGGCAATCAGTTCTTAAGAAGGAAACATATGTCTTTCATCTAAGAGAGAATTGTATTCAATTCTGTTTTTAGAACTGAGTTGAAAGGATAGGCGATTCACTAGTAGGGAAGTGTTTGCTTGCAATCTGTATATTCAATTCTTTACTAGCAAATCTTGTGTCTTGCATTTGAGAGAAAACTCCTCTGAAATCGCCTTTAAAAGCAAACATTAGTACAAGGGCTCTGTAGATTTTCTCTCTGTATGTCTTTGTAGTCAGTTCTGAAGAAGGAAATCATACGTCTTTCATCTAAGAGAAAATTGTATTTAATTCAGTTTTTGGAACTGAGTGAATGGATAGGCGATTCACTTGTAGGGAAGGGTTTGCTTGCATTCTGTATATTCAATTCCTTACTAGCAAATCTTGTGTCTTGCATTTGAGAGAAAAGTCCTTTGAAATCGCGTTTCAAAGCAAACATTAGTACAAGGGCTCTGCAAAATCACTCTATGTATGCCTTTGCAATCAGTTCTTAATAAGGAAAACATACGTCTTTCATCTAAGTGAAAACTGTATTCAATTTACCTTTTAGAACTTGAGTTGAATGGATAGGAAATTCACGTGTAGGGAAGTGTTTGTTTGCACAGTATGTATTCAATTCCTTTACTAGGAAATCCAGTGTCTTGTCTTGGAGAGAAAACTCCTGTGAAATCTCATTTATAACCAAACATTAGTACTAGGGCTCTGTAGCATCATTCTATGTATGCCTTTGAAATCTGTTTTTTAGAAGGAACACATAAGTCTTTCATCTTAGTGAAAACTGTATTCAATTCAGTTTTTAGAACTGAGTTAAATGGATAGGCGATTCACATGTAGGGAAGTGTTTGCTTGCATTCTGTATATTCAATTCTTTACTAGCAAATCTCGTGTCTTACATTTGAGAGGAAACTCCTGTGAAATTTAGTTTAAAATTAAACCTTAGTATAAGGGCTCTGTAGATCACTCTATGTATGCCTATGAAATCTGTTCATAAGAAGGAAGACATACGTCTTTCATCTAAGGGAGAATTGTATTCAATTCTGTTTTTAGAACTGAATTGAATGGATAGGGGATTCACTTGTAGGGAAGTGATTGCTTGCATTCTTTATATTCAAATCCTTTACTATCAAACCTCCTGTCATGTTTGAGAGAAAAATCATGTGAAATCGCATTTTAAAGAAAACGTTGGCACAAGGGCTCTGTACATCACTCTATGTATGCCTTTCAAATCAGTTCTTAAGCAAAAAACATACGTCTTTTATCTAAGTGCAAACTGTTTTCAATTCAATTTTTAGAACTTAGTTGAATGGATAGGCGATTCACTTGTAGGGAAGTGTTTGCTTGCATTCTGTATATTCAATTCTTTACGAGCAAATATCATGTCTTGCCTTTGAGAGAAATCTCCTGTGAAATCCCTTTAATAGGAAATGTTAGTACAGGGACTCTTTACAATCACTTTATTTATGCCTTTGCAATCAGTTCTTAAGAAGGAAAATATGTGTCTTTCATCTAAGTGAAAACTGTATTCAATTCTGTTTTTAGAACTGAGTTGTATGGATAGGTGATTCACTTGTACGGAAGTGTTGCTTACATTCTGTATATTCAATTCTTTACTAGAAAAACTCATGTTTTGCATTTGAGAGAAAACTACTGTGAAATCGCGTTTAAAGGAAAAATTAGCACAGGGACTCTGTAGATCACTCTATGTATGCCTATGAAATCTGTTCTTAAGAAGGAAAACATACATCTTTCATCTAAGGGTGAATTTCATTCAATTATGTTTTTAGAACTGTGTTGAATGGATATGCGATTCACTTGTAGGCAAGTGTTTGCTTGCATTCTTTATATTCAAGTCCTTTACTAGCAAATCTCGTGTCTTGCATTTTAGAGAAAACTCCTGTGAAATTGAGTTTCAAAGGAAACCTTAGTACACAGGCTCTGTAGAATCACTCTATGTATCCCTTTGAAATCAGTTCTAAAGCAGGAAAACTTATGTCTTTCATCTAAGTGTAAACTGTGTTCAATTCAATTTTTAGAACTGAGTTGAAAGGATAGGCGATTCACTTTTAGGGAAGTGTTTGCTTCATTCTTTATATTCAAATACTTTACTAGCTATCGGGGTGTCCTGATTGAATGAAAACTCCAGTGAAATCGCGTTTAAAAGCAAACATTAGTACAAGGGCTCTGTAGAATCACTCTATGTATGCCTTTGAAATCAGTTCTTAAGAAGGAAAACATAAGTCTTTCATCTAAGTGAAAACTGTATTCAATTCAGTTTTTAGAACTGAGTTGAATGGATAGGCGATTCACATGTAGGGAAGTGTTTGCTTGCATTCAGTATATTCAATTCTTTACTAGCAAATCTCGTGTCCTACATTTGAGAGAAAAGTCCTGTGAAATCGCCTTTCTAAGATAATGTTAGTACAAGGGATCTGTAAAATCACTCTATGTGTGACTTTGAAATCAGTTCATCAGCAGGAAAACATATGTCTTTCATCTAAGTGAAAACTGTATGCAATTCAGTTTTTAGAAGTGAGTTGAATGGATAGGCGATTCACTTGTAGGGAAGTGTTTGCTTGCATTCTGTATATTCAGTTCTTTACTAGCAAATCTCGTGTCTTGGCTTTGAGAGAAAACTTCACTGAAATCTCATTTAAAAAAAAACATTTGTACAAGGGCTCTCTAGAATCACTCCATGTATGCCTTTGAAATCAGTTCTTAATCAGGAAAACATACCTCTTTCATCTAAGTAAAAATTGTATTCAATTTAGTTTTTAGAACTGAGTTAAATGAATAGGCGATTCACTTGTAGGGAAGTTATTGCTTGCATTATTTATATTCAAATCCTTTACTAGCAAACCTCTTACGTGTTTGAGAGAAAACTCTTGTGAAATCGTGTTTAAAAGCAAACATTAGCACAATGACTCTGTACATCACTGTATGTACGCCTATGAAATCTGTTCTTAAGAAGAAAAAAATACGTCTTTCATATAAGTGGAAACTGTATTCAATTCAGTTTTTAGAACTGAGTTGAATGGATAGGCGATCCACTTGTAGGGAAGTGTTTGTTTGCACTGTATGTATTCAATTCCTTTACTAGGATATCCTTTGTCTTGCCTTTGAGAGAAAACTCCTGTGAAATTGCATTTCAAAGAAAACGTTAGTACAAGGGCTCTTTAGAATCACTCTATGTATGCCTTTCCAATCAGTTCTTAAGAAGGAAAACATATGTCTTTCATCCAAGGGAGAATGGTATTCAATTCTGTTTTTAGAACTGAGTTGAATGGATAGGCGATTCACATGTAGGGAAGTGTTTGCTTGCATTCTGTATATTCAATTCTTTACTAGCAAATCTCTTGCCTTGCCTTTGAGAGAAAACTCCAGTGAAATCGCATTTAAAAGCAAAATTTAGTACCAGGTCTCATTAGAATCACTTTGCGTATGCCTTTGCAATCAGTTCTGAAGGAGGATAACATACGTCTATCATCTAAGTGAAAACTGTATTCAATTCAGTTTTTACAACTGAGTTGAACGGATAGGCGATTCCCTTGTAGGGAGGTGTTTGCTTGCATTCTTTATAATCTAATCCTTTAGTAGCAAACCTCATGACTTGCCTTTGTGGGAAAACACCTGTGAAATCGCGTTTCAAAGCAAACATTAGTACAAGGGCTCTGTAGAATCATTCTATGTATGCCTTTGTAATCAGTTCTTCAGCAGGAAAACATATGTCTTCCATCTAAGTGGAAACTGTATTCAATTCAGTTTTTAGAACTGAGTTGAATGGATAGGTGATTCACTTGTAGGGAAGTGTTTGCTTGCATTCTGTATATTCAATTCTTTACTAGAAAATCTCGTGTCTCACTTTTGAGAGAAAACTCTTTGAAATCGTATATCAAAGCTAATGTTAGTACAAGGGCTCTGTAGAATCACTATATGTATGCCTTTGAAATCAGTTTTTCAGCAGGAAAATATACATCTTTCATCTAAGAGGAAACTGTATTCAATTCAGTTTTTAGAACTGAATTGAATGGATAGGCGATTCACTTGTAGGGAAGTGTATGTATGCACAGTATGTATTCAATTCCTTTACTAGGACATCCCATGTCTTGCCTTTGAGAGAAAACTTCTTTGAAATTGCATTTGAAAGCAAACAGTAGCACAGGGGCTCTGCAGATCACTCTATGTATGAATATGAAATCTGTTCTTAAGAAGGAAACAGACGTCTTTCATCTAAGGGAGAATGGTATTCAATTCTGCATTTAGAACTGAGTTGAATGGATAGGCGATTCACTTGTAGGGAAGTAGATGCTTGCATTCTGTATTTTCAATTCTTTGCTAGCAATTCTCGTGTCTTGCATTTGAGACAAAAGTCCTGTGAAATCGCTTATCAAAGCTAATGTTAGTACAAGGGTTCTGTAGCATCACTCTATGTGTGACATTGAAATCAGTTCTTCAGCAGGAAAACATAAGTCTTTCATCTAGTGGAACCTTATTCAGTTCAGTTTTTAGAACTGAGTGGAATGGATAGGCGATTCACTTGTAGGTAAGTGTTTGCTTGCATTCTGTATATTCAATTCTTTACGAGCAAATATCATGTCTTGCCTTTGAGAGAAATCTCCTGTGAAATCCCTTTAATAGGAAATGTTAGTACAGGGACTCTTTACAATCACTTTATTTATGCCTTTGCAATCAGTTCTTAAGAAGGAAAATATGTGTCTTTCATCTAAGTGAAAACTGTATTCAATTCTGTTTTTAGAACTGAGTTGTATGGATAGGTGATTCACTTGTACGGAAGTGTTGCTTACATTCTGTATATTCAATTCTTTACTAGAAAAACTCATGTTTTGCATTTGAGAGAAAACTACTGTGAAATCGCGTTTAAAGGAAAAATTAGCACAGGGACTCTGTAGATCACTCTATGTATGCCTATGAAATCTGTTCTTAAGAAGGAAAACATACATCTTTCATCTAAGGGTGAATTTCATTCAATTATGTTTTTAGAACTGTGTTGAATGGATATGCGATTCACTTGTAGGCAAGTGTTTGCTTGCATTCTTTATATTCAAGTCCTTTACTAGCAAATCTCGTGTCTTGCATTTTAGAGAAAACTCCTGTGAAATTGAGTTTCAAAGGAAACCTTAGTACACAGGCTCTGTAGAATCACTCTATGTATCCCTTTGAAATCAGTTCTAAAGCAGGAAAACTTATGTCTTTCATCTAAGTGTAAACTGTGTTCAATTCAATTTTTAGAACTGAGTTGAAAGGATAGGCGATTCACTTTTAGGGAAGTGTTTGCTTCATTCTTTATATTCAAATACTTTACTAGCTATCGGGGTGTCCTGATTGAATGAAAACTCCAGTGAAATCGCGTTTAAAAGCAAACATTAGTACAAGGGCTCTGTAGAATCACTCTATGTATGCCTTTGAAATCAGTTCTTAAGAAGGAAAACATAAGTCTTTCATCTAAGTGAAAACTGTATTCAATTCAGTTTTTAGAACTGAGTTGAATGGATAGGCGATTCACATGTAGGGAAGTGTTTGCTTGCATTCAGTATATTCAATTCTTTACTAGCAAATCTCGTGTCCTACATTTGAGAGAAAAGTCCTGTGAAATCGCCTTTCTAAGATAATGTTAGTACAAGGGATCTGTAAAATCACTCTATGTGTGACTTTGAAATCAGTTCATCAGCAGGAAAACATATGTCTTTCATCTAAGTGAAAACTGTATGCAATTCAGTTTTTAGAAGTGAGTTGAATGGATAGGCGATTCACTTGTAGGGAAGTGTTTGCTTGCATTCTGTATATTCAGTTCTTTACTAGCAAATCTCGTGTCTTGGCTTTGAGAGAAAACTTCACTGAAATCTCATTTAAAAAAAACATTTGTACAAGGGCTCTCTAGAATCACTCCATGTATGCCTTTGAAATCAGTTCTTAATCAGGAAAACATACCTCTTTCATCTAAGTAAAAATTGTATTCAATTTAGTTTTTAGAACTGAGTTAAATGAATAGGCGATTCACTTGTAGGGAAGTTATTGCTTGCATTATTTATATTCAAATCCTTTACTAGCAAACCTCTTACGTGTTTGAGAGAAAACTCTTGTAAAATCGTGTTTAAAAGCAAACATTAGCACAATGACTCTGTACATCACTGTATGTACGCCTATGAAATCTGTTCTTAAGAAGAAAAAAATACGTCTTTCATATAAGTGGAAACTGTATTCAATTCAGTTTTTAGAACTGAGTTGAATGGATAGGCGATCCACTTGTAGGGAAGTGTTTGTTTGCACTGTATGTATTCAATTCCTTTACTAGGATATCCTTTGTCTTGCCTTTGAGAGAAAACTCCTGTGAAATTGCATTTCAAAGAAAACGTTAGTACAAGGGCTCTTTAGAATCACTCTATGTATGCCTTTCCAATCAGTTCTTAAGAAGGAAAACATATGTCTTTCATCCAAGGGAGAATGGTATTCAATTCTGTTTTTAGAACTGAGTTGAATGGATAGGCGATTCACATGTAGGGAAGTGTTTGCTTGCATTCTGTATATTCAATTCTTTACTAGCAAATCTCTTGCCTTGCCTTTGAGAGAAAACTCCAGTGAAATCGCATTTAAAAGCAAAATTTAGTACCAGGTCTCATTAGAATCACTTTGCGTATGCCTTTGCAATCAGTTCTGAAGGAGGATAACATACGTCTATCATCTAAGTGAAAACTGTATTCAATTCAGTTTTTACAACTGAGTTGAACGGATAGGCGATTCCCTTGTAGGGAGGTGTTTGCTTGCATTCTTTATAATCTAATCCTTTAGTAGCAAACCTCATGACTTGCCTTTGTGGGAAAACACCTGTGAAATCGCGTTTCAAAGCAAACATTAGTACAAGGGCTCTGTAGAATCATTCTATGTATGCCTTTGTAATCAGTTCTTCAGCAGGAAAACATATGTCTTCCATCTAAGTGGAAACTGTATTCAATTCAGTTTTTAGAACTGAGTTGAATGGATAGGTGATTCACTTGTAGGGAAGTGTTTGCTTGCATTCTGTATATTCAATTCTTTACTAGAAAATCTCGTGTCTCACTTTTGAGAGAAAACTCTTTGAAATCGTATATCAAAGCTAATGTTAGTACAAGGGCTCTGTAGAATCACTATATGTATGCCTTTGAAATCAGTTTTTCAGCAGGAAAATATACATCTTTCATCTAAGAGGAAACTGTATTCAATTCAGTTTTTAGAACTGAATTGAATGGATAGGCGATTCACTTGTAGGGAAGTGTATGTATGCACAGTATGTATTCAATTCCTTTACTAGGACATCCCATGTCTTGCCTTTGAGAGAAAACTTCTTTGAAATTGCATTTGAAAGCAAACAGTAGCACAGGGGCTCTGCAGATCACTCTATGTATGAATATGAAATCTGTTCTTAAGAAGGAAACAGACGTCTTTCATCTAAGGGAGAATGGTATTCAATTCTGCATTTAGAACTGAGTTGAATGGATAGGCGATTCACTTGTAGGGAAGTAGATGCTTGCATTCTGTATTTTCAATTCTTTGCTAGCAATTCTCGTGTCTTGCATTTGAGACAAAAGTCCTGTGAAATCGCTTATCAAAGCTAATGTTAGTACAAGGGTTCTGTAGCATCACTCTATGTGTGACATTGAAATCAGTTCTTCAGCAGGAAAACATAAGTCTTTCATCTAGTGGAACCTTATTCAGTTCAGTTTTTAGAACTGAGTGGAATGGATAGGCGATTCACTTGTAGGTAAGTGTTTGCTTGCATTCTTTATATTCATATCCTTTACTAGCAAACCTCTTGTCATAATTGAGAGAAAACTCCTGTGAAATGGCTTTTAAAAGCAAACGTTAAGACAAGGGCACTGTACATCACTTGATGTTTGCCTATGAAATCTGTTCTTAAGAAGCAAAATATACATCTTTTATCTAAGGGAGAATGGTATTCAATTTTGTTTTTAGAACTGAGTTGAATGGATAGGCGATTCACTTATAGGGAAGTGTTTCCTTGCATTCTGTATATTCAATTCTTTACTAGCAAATCTTGTATCTTGCACTTGATAGAAAAGTCCTGTGAAATCGCCTTTCAAAGCTAACTTTAGTATAAGGGCTTTGTAAAATCACTCTACCTATGACTTTGAAATCAGTTCTTCAGCAGGAAAACATATGTTTTTCATCTAAGTGAAAACTGCGTTCAGTTCGGTTTTTAGAAGTGAGTTGAATGGATAGGCAATTCACTTGAAGGGAAGTGTTTGCTTGCATTCTGTATATTCAATTCTTTACTAGCAAATCCCGTGTCTTGCATTTGACAGAAATGCCAGTGAAATCACGTTTAAAAGCCAACGACAGTAAAAAAGCTTTGTAGAATCATTCTGTGAATGTCTTTGAAAAGAGTTCTTTAGAAGGAAAGCATACATCTTTCAACTGAGTGAAAACTGCATTCTATTCAGTTTTTAGAACTGAGTTGAATGGTTAGGCGATTCACTTGTAGGGAAGTGTTTGTTTGCATTGTATGTATTCAGTTGCTTTACTAGCAAATCCCATGTCTTGTGTTTGAAAGACATCTCCAGTAAAATCACGTTTAAAAGCCAATGTCAGTAAAAAGGCTCTGTAGAATCAGTCTGTAAATGTCTTTGAAAACAGTTCTTAAGAAGGAAAGCATACATCTTTCATTTGAGTGAATACTGCAATCTATTCAGTTTTTAGAACTGAGTTGAATGGTTAGGCGATTCACTTGTAGGGAAGTGTAGATGGAGTTTTACTTTCAAGGTGCCAGTCCAAAATTAATATTTATTAGAATATAAATTAACACTCACAATATTAGTAACAGCTTATGGTGGCACCTGAACAAGGACTGGTGGATCCAAGTGATGGAGGAGCGATGAAAGCACAATGGAAGCACGATGGATTCCGATTCTGTCTGTCCTGCAGCCAGCAGCCAGGAACCAGGAAGAGAGCTCCTCGTGTCCCAGCAGCCACTTATCAATGGGCTTGGCCACACCCCCTCCAAGGTCCTGGAAGTGTCTTCTGACCTTATCACCTGACACCTTAATCCCGCCACATCTCCCCCTTTTGTCTAAATAAAAAGGTTCTAAACTAAGATTATGTACAATAGGAATTATTATGAGTTAGTAACCGTAAATACCTATTCTTCAACCCCTTCAAGACCTGAGAAGGAAGATATATCACTTGAAAGTCAGAAGTATATGGAAGTAGTGGCTTCCAAAATTTGGGAGAGGACAGCAACACAGCTACCTGGACAATCAACCCTTGTTTTGTGCGCCGTTGGAGCATCTATCATATTGTCAACAGGCCTATGGTATCTGACAGGTCTTCTCACAAGCAGGGAAATTTTGGAGGGACTGTCTTATCCTGTCCAGGCAGGTTTCGTCAGTCTCCATCCATCAACTTGTTCCTCCAGCTTGGACACCATGTGTGCACTGTCAATAATCAAGGTAAGGACAGTTCCTTACTCAACCGGCCATTCTCTGCCAAAAGGACAAACTCCAATGGAGTATCCTCGATGCTCATACCATCTCAGGATAGGAGCAGTGACACCAGGAGTCATCGTGCCTCTCATGGCCGAATTTCAAATGTTAAATGCCATATTCTCCGGGTCTATGAAATGGTTGAAGATTTCTGTCTATCTATGATATTCTAATCTGTATCTGAGATGACTGGGATATGGTACCTTAAGTAATGTTGACAGTAGTTTTTATTGTCCTAAGGATTAAACCCTGTACTAAAATTAGAATACCTATACAAGAGGTGTACAATCCCTGAACAATGACTTTTAGTATGACTATCAAACATTAGCCAGGGGTATATTACCATGTAGAGTGGCCACAGCATTTTAGACATGTATATACATATATATCATCTAAACAGAGGTATATAAAACATCTTGTGCATATATCATAACTAGTGCAATCATACATTATATCTAGTATAGTTAAATGAAGGTAGTAATTGCATAGTGTACATGACAATGATGTGCAAATATTTTAAACAGAGATAGAAGTATATATAAAACAGCAATTACAGATTTAATTTTACATAATAGTTACAGATTCAGATTTATAACGAAATACAAGTTGCTTTGGTTATATAAAGCAATTTCAGATTGAACTTTGTACACATGTACAAATTATCACAATTAAACATATAAAATGATTTTACATTTGTATCAATATACAAATACCTATGCCAATGCAAATTGTCTTTAACTTAGCCCATACATTTAGCTAAAATGGTGTATAGGTAGGCAGAACAATCTACCTTTATCTATCGTATCTATCCCCCTTCTCTTCTTCAGAAGAGATCTTTGATGCTATATTATACTTCTGTCCTCCACCCAATTTTCACTTAAAACTATTCTAACAGAATAAGAATTACCCACAACCCTCAGAACACAAAACTTATTGGGAAAGGGGGCGTAGTCTTTCATAAGGTTGCTTCCTGCTGACTTAAGGGCGATGGCATCTCTTTGGGATCCTGTAAAGGCTAAAACAATGGTTAGATCTTAATGGACTGACTATATACATTTATAACCATTCTCAGAATAGTGGTTAACTCCATCTGGAATTCTAATTAGAAGTGTGATCTGGAGATTATCATAGAGAGCTATCTTGCAGCCATTTTTGAATAGTCTATTTTCTGAAAACAATCATTGATTGGTGCGCACCAGGTTCTTGATTTTTCTAATTTTGCCTCTGTCTGTCTGTCTACCTGTCTCTTACTCTCTCTTTTATTCTTGTTTCACTAGTAGGAGTTGCTGCGTTGGGGGCCCCATCTCGGTTCCAGATTCTTTGTAGATAGCTGATAGGAGGAAATGTTATTTACAATGGAAAACTTAAGCATTGTTGATACTCAAAAAAGATATTAATATCTTTTATAACTTCAGGAGATTGTATGCAGACAGGATGTTTGAAAGTTACAGAAACAGAGAGAAACGAGGTTTAAGATGAAGTCTCAATAATATTGGTCCCTAAATATTCTGTCTTCTGTCTCACACCAGGTGGCTTTTCTGATATGAGACAGAATACTTCACATTTTCTTTATCAATATGCTTGGGTTTAGAGAGGGAGAAAGCCACTTGTTCCCTATCCAAATCCAGCCCTATTAATAATCAAATCAGGACCACGCGTTCCTTTTCTTTTTTTTTTTTTGAGGTGAAGATGCAAGATGCAAAGCAATAAATATTGAAATATTACCCAGTAGTGCATATGTGTATTAGTTGGTCTCGTAGTCCGTCATGTACACTCCTTAATCATCAGTCTGTCTTCTATTGCAGATGAGTAATTAGTCTTAAAAGCAGTTGTATCCATTTTCCTGTAAAGACAAAACTGAGACCCTGCCCCAGGTTTGTTAAATGTGTTTTTCTTACCTTGTATCCATTTGTCATATCAGGGGTGAGCAATTACTTCTCCTCCTCAGGAAGGGACTCCTTTACAAAGCGGACTTTTATTAGTTTTGTCGGTACCCATATCTTTTCTTTGCCTGTTGAAACAAAAGCAAAACCCCTACCCCATCGAAGCACATATCCTGGCTTCCACTCAGAAGTCAACACATCTTTGAAGTAGATGGGTTGATTTAACTCAGAGGATTTCTCTATCACCCAATGTCTCTCAGCAGCTGATGTTCCCTTTTCATCAGCGTTAAGAAAATTTAAAGTCAATAAGGCACTGTGTAATCTCTCCCTGGGTTTTCTCATTTCTTTCTTCTGTTTATAAAGCATCTCTTTCAACGTGCGGTGAGATCTCTCCACAACTGCCTGTCCTGTGGGATTGTGTGGTATCCCTGTAATATGCTTTATATTATAGTATCCAAAAATTATCTTCATTTTTCGGGAAACATAAGCTGGAGCATTGTCAGTCTTAATCTGAGTGGGAATTCCCACTATGGCCATGGCTTCCAAAAGGTGAGTTAGTACAGCATCAGCATTTTCAGAACTCAGAGCAGTTGCCCATTGCATTCCAGAGTAAGTATCGATAGTATGATGTACATATTTCATCTTTCCAAATTCTGGGAAGTGAAACACATCCATTTGCCAGATCTCATTTCTCTGTGTACTTTTAGGATTACTTCCAGCAGGTAAAGACGGTTGGTTATAGAAAGAGCAAGTGTTGCAATTCCTTACTATTTCGTTTGCTTCATTCCAAGTGATGGAAAAACTCTTTTTTAATCCTTTGCTGTTGACATGATGTTTCTCATGAAATTCTGTGGCCTCTAGCACGTTTCCTATCAGCAACCGATCTATTTCATCATTACCCTGCGCTAGAGGGCCTGGGAGACCCGTGTGTGCCCTGATATGTGTTATGTACATAGGATGTGTCCTACCTCTGATGATATCCTGTAGTTGTATGAATAGTAAGGTCAATTCTGAATCATCAGGAATGAAGTCAGCAGTTTCAATATGTAAAACAACTCTTTCTGCATATTGAGAATCAGTAATTACATTGAGAGGCTCTGTGAAATCCAACAACACCATAATAATTGCATATAGTTCTGACTTCTGAACAGAGTTATAAGGGCTCTGAGCCACCTTAATTAAGTCTTCAGACTTGTAGCCAGCCTTTCCTAAATTGTTCGCATCAGTATAAAAGGTGAGGGCTCCAGAAATGGGTTTATCCTGTACCACATGAGGAAAGATACAATTAGTTTCCTTTATAAATTGAATTCTCTTGTTTTGAGGATATTTATTATTAATCTCTCCTAAAAAGTCACTACAAGCTTTTTGCCAAGGTTCACTGTCTGCCCATAATCGTTCAATTTCTTCATTAGTCAAAGGCACAACAATTTCTGCAGGGTCCTTTCCAGTCAATTGGTGAAGTCTTAATTTACCTTTAAAAATCAGATCAGCAATTTTTTCGATACATGTCTTCATCTTCTTGCTTGGCCTATGTGGCAGAAATATCCATTCTAATATAATGCTTTCTTTTTGCATTAATATTCCTGTTGGAGATTGTCTAGAGGGTAAAATAACAAGTATGTAATCCAGGTCTGGATCCACACGATCCACATGTGCTTCTTGAAGTTTCTTTTCCACCAACGCTAATTCTTTCTCAGCCTCATCAGTTAATTCTCTTGGACTATTTAAATCCTTGTCACCGTCCAAAGTCTTGAACAAATTAACTAGCTCATAGTTTTTTATACCAATCATGGGCCGTATATGAGCGATATCTCCTAGTAACTTTTGAAAATCGTTAAGAGTCTTCAATTTATCTCTATTTAATTTTACCTTTTGTGGCCTAATTTTTTGTAAACCTATTTTATATCCTAAATAATTGATAGAATCTCCCCTCTGTACTTTTTCCGGAGCAATTTGTAGTCCCCAATCAGGCAATATTTTCTTTAGTTCTTCAAACAATGTTTCTAATGTCTTTGGGTTTGGGTCTGCCAGCAAAATATCATCCATATAATGGTAAATGATAGATTGAGGGAAGCGCTTGCGCAGTATTTCTAGTGGTTGTTGTACAAAATATTGACATAAGGTGGGACTATTCAACATTCCTTGGGGAAGGACTCTCCATTGGTACCTCTTAGCTGGCCCTGAATTATTAAGAGTAGGCACTGTAAAAGCGAATTTCTCTTTGTCCTGTTCCTGTAAAGGTATGGTAAAAAAACAATCCTTCAAATCAATAACTGCAATAGGCCATCCTTTAGGTAGCAGAGAAGGCAGGGGAATACCAGATTGTAAGGAGCCCATAGGTTGAATCACCTTATTAATTGCTCTTAAATCCGTTACCATCCTCCATTTTCCAGATTTTTTCTTGACAACAAAAACAGGAGAATTCCATGGACTGGTTGATTCTTCGATATGCTGAGCCTGTAACTGCTCCTGTACCAACTGTTCCAAAGCCTGAAGTTTTTCTCTTGTCAAAGGCCATTGTTGAACCCAAATAGGCTTTTCTGTTAACCATTTCAAAGGCAATGCTGTGAGTGTCCTTTGAGGTTCTGTGGTTATTGGGCAATTCTTTTGTACAACCTGAATGGCTGGTGAATTTTTTCCGTAGTACCTTAGAGCGTCGTTTCTGGAAACATAATTGAGTCTCCGGTTGATATCAGAACGAGGAGGGATATTAATCTGGGTATTCCATTGCATTAGAAGGTCGCGACCCCACAGATTCACTGCTATATCAGCCATATATGGCTTCAACCATCCTTTCTGACCTTCTGGTCCTATGCATTCAAGCCATCTCACACTCTGTTTTACTTGCGATATTGTTCCAATACCCAGAAACTGGATATCTACTGCCTGTAAAGGCCATCTGGGGTGCCATGATTGGGGGGTTATGATCGAAACATCAGCCCCCGTGTCGACTAAACCCTGGATATAAATATTATCTATCCGTATACCCAATTTTGGTCTTTGTTCATTTATTGAAGTCTGCCAGAATATTCGTTTTGTGATTCTTTTTGGAATTTCTGAGTTTTCTTTTGAATTTATATTATTATCTAAAAGCATATGGTTTTCTAGATCAGGTTTTGGATGCTCTATTCGTCCTGAGAATGCTGATCTTCTCCTATGACCGGATATGATCTCACCATCCTTGAATTTGGAGTCTGATTTTTGGGGGCTTCCCGGGGGAAGCCCCGAAAGGCGTTTACCGATGGTAGAGGGTTGCCTTCTTTATCCCTGGTAGATCTACATTCATTGGTCCAATGCCGTCCCTTGCCACACCTTCTGCATAATCCAGAAGGCAATGGCCTTCTGTTCGAATTAAACCTAGATCGGGTATTTTTTCCAAGAGTACCTTGTGCACAGTTCCGTCTTATATGACCTTGTTTACCACAGTTGAAGCAAGTGATGTCTTGGTTCCTCACCCTAACATTAGCAACAGCTTGGCCTACCCAATTCTCCTCATTTCCATGGAGACATTCAGCATTTATTACATATTGAATCCATTCTTCTATCGGTGCAGCTCTGATCTTTAAAGGCATTAGTATTCTTCTACATTCTGTATTAGCATTATCAAAGGCCAGAGAAAGTATTAATTGCTTCCTAACTTCTGTATCTGATATTGCTCTATGAACAGCTGCGGTGAGCCTCTGTATAAAGTTGGTATAAGGCTCTTTTAAGCCTTGTTTGACCTTAGTATAATGCTCAATTTTTTGACCTGGGTCCAAAATCTTTTCCCAAGCATTCAGTGCAGCAGTACGGCATAGCAATAAAGTATGCTCATCATAAGTAGATTGAGTCCTCACATCAGCAAACATGCCTTCACCAAGGATTTGGTCCTGAGAAGCAAAGAAACCCCTAATTTTTCCTTGTTGTTCCAAGGTCTTGGCCTCCTCTCTAAACCAGCCTCTCCACTGTAAATTCTGACTTTGGTCCAAGACAGCAGCTGTTAGCTGCATCCAATCAGTTGGTAGAATCCGGTTTTGTGCTGACCATGAATTTAGAAGCTGCTTCACATAAGTAGAGTGTATACCGTGCATTAATATTGCCTCTTTAAAATCCTTGATGTCTCTCATATGTACTGGCTCATAGCTATACTCTACATATTCTGAGGATCCATCAGGTGTTATCTTTGCCTGAATAGCAGCTGGGAACAATAGTGGTGTGGAAGGGGGTAGCCCTGTTATGTTTACCACTTTGGGTAGAGTACCTCCAGTACCATAATATCCCATTGGGGGTTGACCTGAATTGTTCTGAGCATAAGATGCATCACTACCCTTTTCCAGTATTGCAATGCGATCCTCCCATTCTTGAATTTTGGATATTACGGGTTCCCATTCCTGGATTTTGGATACTACAGGTTCCCATTCCTGGATTTTGGATACTACTGGTTTCCATTCTTGAAGTTTAGATACTATTGATTTTTCTAGAGCTTGAGTGTCCTGATGAAGCAGTCCTTCCAAAGACCTCACTGAGTCAGCAATTTTTCGATCCCCATCATTAACATAATTAATGATTTTCTTGTTCTCATCATTAATGTAGTCAACAAGTTTCTTGTTTTCATAATTTACATAGAGCCTATATTTCTCTTGTACAGTGTTATCCTTATCTACAGAGGAAGCCTTATCGGAAAGCTTGTTGTAACCAATTTCCAGAGTATCCATCCTTTTTGCCATTTTAGTGCTTGACAGTTCCACATCACATACCTTGGACAGTAACTGTCGATTTACATTTTGCACCTGTTTAACCTCATCTGCCACTGTAGAGTTCGATAGTTCCATAATACATAATCTGGACAATAATTGTTGGTTTCCATTTAACAACTCTGTCATCATCCTCTTATTTTGAAAAATAAAATAGAGAAATAACCCAAAAAATAATAGGACTGGGGTATTGAATCCTTCAAGACATTCATTTAAAAATTTATCAATCACCATGGCAAAATATGACCTAAACTCTTCAAAAGAATAATAGTCAGCCATTGTGTCAATTCAGATGTAATTACGCTGTTTAGTATACAGGTGTCACAGTTTCATTCAATTTCCTACCCACTGTATGGTAGATGCAAAGACTCTCAGCAGCAGAAAGCTGCAGGCTGAAAACCGAGTGCTGCAGGGGGCTGAAAGCAGAGCCAAATGCTGTAGTAGGCCGGCAAGTTGAAAACTGGTCCTGCGCACTGAACTGAAGTCTCGCGTCTGCGCACTGATCTGAAGTCTCGCGTCTGCGCACTGAACTGAAGTCTAGCATCTGCACACTGAGTTGATCTCGCGTCTTGCGCTGAAATCTCGCCCCCAGGCAATGAGCCGAAAAACCCCCCCTACACACTGGATCAGCTGGCTGGAAACCCTGCCCGGCTAGCAAGAGGGAGCTTTAAGCCCAAGTGAACAGTCTGTATGTCCCCTGGCTTCTTACAGTTTAGGGCACAGGGCCGAGGACGTTGGGCGCCAGATGTAGATGGAGTTTTACTTTCAAGGCGCCAGTCCAAAATTAATATTTATTAGAATATAAATTAACACTCACAATATTAGTAACAGCTTATGGTGGCACCTGAACAAGGACTGGTGGATCCAAGCGATGGAGAAGCGATGAAAGCACGATGGAAGCACGATGGATTCCGATTCTGTCTGTCCAGCAGCCAGCAGCCAGGAACCAGGAAGAGAGCTCCTCCTGTCCCAGCAGCCACTTATCAATGGGATTGGCCACACCCCCTCCAGGGTCCCGGAAGTGTCTTCTGACCTTATCAGCTGACACCTTAATCCCTCCACAGGGAAGTGTTTGTTTACATTGTATGTATTCATTTCCTTTACTAGCAAATCCCGTGTCTTGCATTTCACAGAAATCTCCAGGGAAATCACATTTAAAAGCCAATGACAGTAAAAAGGCTTTGTAGAATCACTCTGTGAATGTATTTGAAAACTGTTATTATGAAGGAAAACATATGTCTTTCATCTGAGTGAAAACTGCATTCTATTCATTTTTTAGAACTGAGTTGAATGGTTAGGCGATTGACTAGTAGGGAAGTGTTTTTTGCATTGTATGTATTCAGTTCCTTTACTAGCAAATCCCGAGTCTTGACTTTGGCAGAAATCTCCAAAGAAATCATGTTTAAAAGCCAACGTTAGTAAAAAGGCTTTGTACAATCACTCTTTGAATGTCTCTGAAAACACTTCATAAGAAAGAAAGCATACGTCTTTCATCTGAGTGAAAACTGAATTCTATTCAGTTTTTAGAACTGAGTTGAATGGTTAGACGATTCATTTGTAGGGAAATGTTTGTTTGCATTGTGTGAATTCAGTTGCTTTACTAGCAAATCCTGTGTCTTGCATTTGACAGAAATCTCCAGTGAAATCACGTTTAAAAGCCAATGTCAGTAAAAAAGCTTTGTAGAATCACTCTGTGTATAACTTTGAAAACAGTTCTTAAGAAGAAAAGCATACCTCTTTCATCTGAGTGAAAATTGCGTTCTATTCAGTTTTTAGAACTGAGTTGAATGGTTAGACGATTCATTTGTAGGGAAATGTTTGTTTGCATTGTATGAATTCATTTGCTTTACTAGCAAATCCCGTGTCTTGCATTTGACAGAAATCTCCAGTGAAATCATGTTTAAAAGCCAACGACAGTAAAAAGGCTTTGTTGAATCACTCTGTGAATGTCTTTAAAAACAGTTCTTAAGAAGGAAAGCATACGTCTTTCATGTGAGTGAAAACTGCATTCTATTCAGTTTTTAGAACTGAGTTGAATGGTTAGGGGATTCACTTGTAGGGAAGTGTTTTTTTGCATTGTATATATTCAGTTCCTTTGCTAGTGAATCCCATGTTTGTGTTTGACAGAAATCTCCAGTGAAATCATGTTTGAAAGCCAGCAACAGTAAAAAGGCTTATTGGAATCACTCTGTGAATGTCTCTGAAAACACTTCATAAGAACGAAAGTATAAGTCTCTCATCTGAGTGAAAACTGCATTCTATTCAGTTTTTAGAACTGAGTTGAATGGTTAGGAGATTCACTTGTAGTGAAGTGTTTGTTTGCTTTGTATGTATTCAGTTTGTTGACTAGTAAATCATGTGTCTTGTGTTTCACAGAAATCTAGAGTAAAATCACTTTAAAAGCCAACAACAGTAAAAAGGCTTTGTAGAATCACTCTGTGAATGTCTTTGAAAACAGTTCTTAAGAAGGAAAGCATAAGTATTTCATCTGAGTGAAAACTGCATTCTATTCAGTTTTGAGAACTGAGTTGAATGGTTAGGCGATTCACTTGTAGGGAAGTGTTTGTTTACATTATATGTATTCAGTTCCTTTACTAGCAATTCCCGTGTCTTGCATTTGACAGAAATCTCCTGTGAAATCGTATTTAAAAGCCAACGTCAGTAAAAAGGGTTTGTAAAATCACTCTGTGAATGTCTCTGAAAACACGTCATAAGAACGAAAGCATACTTCTTTCATTTGAGTGAAAACTGCATTCTATTCAATTTTTAGAACTGAGTGGAATGATTAGGGGATTCCCTTGTAGGGAAGTGTTTGTTTGCATTGTATGTATTCAGTTCATTTACTAGCAAATCCCGTGAATTGCCTTTGACAGAAATCTCCAGTGAAATCACGTTTAAAACCAATGTCAGTAAAAAGGCTTTGTAGAATCACTCTGTGAATGTCTTTGAAAACACTTCTCAGGCAGGAAAGCAAACGTCTTTCATCTGAGTGAAAACTGCATTTTATTCAGTTTTTAGAACTGAGTTGATTGGTTAGGCGATTCACTAGTAGGGAAGTGTTTGTTTGGATTGTATGTATTCAGTTCCTTTACTAGCAAATCCCGTGTCTTGCCTTTGACAGAAATCTCCAGTGAAATCACGTTTAAAAGCCAACAACATTAAAAAGGCTTTGTAGAATCACTCCGTGGATGTCTTTGAAAACAGTCCTTAGAAGGAAAGCATACATATTTCATTTGAGTGAATACTGCATTATATTCAGTTTTTAGAACTGAGTTGAATGGTTAGGCGATTCACTAGTAGGGAAGTGTTTGTTTGCATTGTATGTATTCAGTTCCTTTACTAGCAAATCCTGTGTCTTGCCTTTGACAGAAATCTCCAGTGAAATCACGTTTAAAAGCCAACATCAGTAAAAAGGCTTTGTAGAATCACTCTGTGAATGTCTTTGAAAACACTACTTAAGAAGGAAAGCATACATCTTTCATCTGAGTGAAAACTGCATTCTATTCAGTTTTTAGAACTGTGTTGAATGGTTAGGCGATTCATTTGTAGGGAAGTGCTTGTTTGCATGGTATATATTCAGTTCCTTTACTAGCAAATCGCATGTCTTGTGTTTGAAAGACATTTCCAGTAAAATCACGTTTAAAAGGCAACGTTATTAAAAGGCTTTGTAGAATCACTCTGTGAATGTTTCTAAAACACTTCATAAAAATGAAAGCATACATCTTTCATCTGAGTGAAAATTGCATTCTATTCAGTTTTTAGAACTGAGTTGAATGATTAGGCGATTCACTTGTAGGGAAGTATTTGTTTGCATTGTTTGTATTCAGTTCCTATACTAGCAAATCCCGTTTCTTGCATTTGACAGAAATCTCCAGTGAAATCACGTTTAAAAGCCAACAATAGTAAAAAGGCTTTTTAGAATCACTCTGTGAATGTCTTTGAAAACAGTTCTTAAGAAGGAAAGCATACATCTTTCATCTGAGTGAAAACTGCATTCTATTCAGTTTTTAGAACTGAGTTGTATGGTTAGTGGATTCACTTGTAGGTCTGTGTTTTTTGCATTGTATATATTCATTTCCTTTGCATGCAAATACCGTGTCTTGCCTTTGACAGAATTCTCCAGTGAAATCATGTTTAAAAGCCAAGGACAGTAAAAAGGCTTTGTAGAATCACTCTGTGAATGTCTCTGAAAACACTTCATAACAACGAAAGCATATGTCTTTCATCTGAGTGAAAACTGCATTCTATTCAGTTTTTAGAAATGAGTTGAAGGGTTAGGCGATGGACTTGTAGGGAAGTGTTTGTTTGGGTTGTATGTATTCAGTTTGTTTACTAGCAAATCATGTGTCTTGTGTTTGACAGAAATCTCCAGTGAAATCACGTTTAAAAGCCAACATCAGTAACAAGGCTTCTTAGAATCACGCCGTGAATGTCTTTGAAAACAGTTCTTAAGAAGGAAAGCATAAGTCTTTCATTTGAGTGAATACTGCATTCTATTCAGTTTTTAGAACTGAATTGAATGGTTAGGCAATTCACTAGGAGGGAAGTGTTTGTTTGCATTGTATGTATTCAGTTGCTTTACTAGCAAAACCTGTGTCTTGCCTTTGACAGAAATCTCCAGTGAAATCATGTTTAAAAGCCAATGTCAGTAAAAAGAGTTTGTAAAATCACTCTGTGAATGTCTCTGAAAACACTTCATAAGAAGGAAAGGATATGTCTTTCATCTGAGTGAAAACTGCATTTGATTCAGTTTTTAGAACTGAGTTTAATGATTAGGTGACTCATTTCTAGGGAATTTTTCATTTGCATTGTATGTATTCAGTTCCTTTACTAGCAAATCCCGTGTCTTGCCTTTGACAGAAATTTCCAGTGAAATCACGTTTAAAAGCCAACTTCAGTAAAAAGGCTTTGTAGAATCACTCCATGAATGTCTTTGAAAACAGTTCTTAAGAAGGAAAGCATAAGTCTTTCATTTGAGTGAAAACTGCATTCTATTCAGTTTTTAGAACTGAGTTGAATGGTTAGGCAATTCACTAGTAGGGAAGTATTTGTTTGCATTGTATGTATTCAGTTGCTTTACTAGCAAATCCCGTGCATTGCCTTTGACAGAAATCTCCAGTGAAATCATGTTTAAAAGCCAATGTCAGTAAAAAGGCTTTGTAAAATCACTCTGTGGATGTCTCTGAAAACACTTCATAAGAACGAAAGCATACGTCTTTCATCTGAGTGAAAACTGCATTCTATTCAATTTTTAGAACTGAGTTGAATGGTTAGGCGATTGACTTGTAGGGAGGTGTTTGTTTAGGTTGTATGTATTCAGTTTGTACTAGCAAATCATGTGTCTTGTGTTTGACAGAAATCTCCAGTGAAATCACGTTTAAAAGCTAACATGAGTAAAAAGGCTGTGTAGAAACACTCTGTGGATGTTTTTGAAAACAGTTCTTAAGAAGGAAAGCATAAGTCTTTCATTTGAGTGAATACTGCATTCTATTCAGTTTTTAGAACTGAATTGAATGG
Organism: Phyllotis vaccarum; assembly: GCA_033318265.1. Lineage (NCBI taxonomy): Eukaryota > Metazoa > Chordata > Mammalia > Rodentia > Cricetidae > Phyllotis > Phyllotis vaccarum. The sequence goes on along the minus strand of JARWLC010000007.1, from coordinate 76,131,815 downwards.
TTAGGCGATTCACTTGTAGGGAAGTGTTTGTTTACATTATATGTATTCAGTTCCTTTACTATCAAATCCTGTGTCTTGCATTTGACAGAAATCTCCTGTGAAATCATGTTTGAAAGCCAGCAACAGTAAAAAGGCTTATTGGAATCACTCTGTGAATGTCTCTGAAAACACTTCACAAGAACGAAAGTATAAGTCTCTCATCTGAGTGAAAACTGCATTCTATTCAGTTTTTAGAACTGAGTTGAATGGTTAGGAGATTCACTTGTAGTGAAGTGTTTGTTTGCTTTGTATGTATTCAGTTTGTTGACTAGTAAATCATGTGTCTTGTGTTTCACAGAAATCTAGAGTAAAATCACTTTAAAAGCCAACAACAGTAAAAAGGCTTTGTAGAATCACTCTGTGAATGTCTTTGAAAACAGTTCTTAAGAAGGAAAGCATAAGTCTTTCATCTGAGTGAAAACTGCATTCTATTCAGTTTTGAGAACTGAGTTGAATGGTTAGGCAATTCACTTGTAGGGAAGTGTTTGTTTACATTATATGTATTCAGTTCCTTTACTAGCAAATCCTGTGTCTTGCATTTGACAGAAATCTCCTGTGAAATCATATTTAAAAGCCAACGTCAGTAAAAAGGGTTTGTAGAATCACTCTGTGAATGTCGCTGAAAACACGTCATACGAACGAAAGCATACTTCTTTCATTTGAGTGAAAACTGCATTCTATTCAATTTTTAGAACTGAGTGGAATGATTAGGGGATTCCCTTGTAGGGAAGTGTTTGTTTGCATTGTATGTATTCAGTTCATTTACTAGCAAATCCCGTGAATTGCCTTTGACAGAAATCTCCAGTGAAATCACGTTTAAAAGCCAATGTCAGTAAAAAGGCTTTGTAGAATCACTCTGTGAATGTCTTTGAAAACACTTCTCAGGCAGGAAAGCAAACGTCTTTCATCTGAGTGAAAACTGCATTTTATTCAGTTTTTAGAACTGAGTTGATTGGTTAGGCGATTCACTAGTAGGGAAGTGTTTGTTTGCATTGTATGTATTCAGTTCCTTTACTAGCAAATCCCGTGTCTTGCCTTTGACAGAAATCTCCAGTGAAATCATGTTTAAAAGCCAACAACATTAAAAAGGCTTTGTAGAATCACTACGTGGATGTCTTTGAAAACAGTCCTTAGAAGGAAAGCATACATATTTCATTTGAGTGAATACTGCATTATATTCAGTTTTTAGAACTGAGTTGAATGGTTAGGCGATTCACTAGTAGGGAAGTGTTTGTTTGCATTGTATGTATTCAGTTCCTTTACTAGCAAATCGCATGTCTTGTGTTTGAAAGACATCTCCAGTAAAATCACGTTTAAAAGGCAATGTAATTAAAAGGCTTTGTAGAATCACTCTGTGAATGTTTCTGAAAACAATTCATAAAAATGAAAGCATACATCTTTCATCTGAGTGAAAATTGCATTCTATTCAGTTTTTAGAACTGAGTTGAATGATTAGGCGATTCACTTGTAGGGAAGTATTTGTTTGCATTGTTTGTATTCAGTTCCTTTACTAGCAAATCCCGTGTCTTGCATTTGACAGAAATCTCCAGTGAAATCACGTTTAAAAGCCAACAATAGTAAAAAGGCTTTTTAGAATCACTCTGTGAATGTCTTTGAAAACAGTTCTTAAGAAGGAAAGCATACGTCTTTCATCTGAGTGAAAACTGCATTCTATTCAGTTTTTAGAACTGAGTTGTATGGTTAGTGGATTCACTTGTAGGGATGTGTTTTTTGCATTGTATATATTCATTTCCTTTGCATGCAAATCCCGTGTCTTGCCTTTGACAGAATTCTCCAGTGAAATCATGTTTAAAAGCCAAGGACAGTAAAAAGGCTTTATAGAATCACTCTGTGAATGTCTCTGAAAACACTTCATAACAACGAAAGCATATGTCTTTCATCTGAGTGAAAACTGCATTCTATTCAGTTTTTAGAAATGAGTTGAAGGGTTAGGCGATGGACTTGTAGGGAAGTGTTTGTTTAGGTTGTATGTATTCAGTTTGTTTACTAGCAAATCATGTGTCTTGTGTTTGACAGAAATCTCCAGTGAAATCACGTTTAAAAGCCAACATCAGTAACAAGGCTTCTTAGAATCACGCCGTGAATGTCTTTGAAAACAGTTCTTAAGAAGGAAAGCATAAGTCTTTCATTTGAGTGAATACTGCATTCTATTCAGTTTTTAGAACTGAATTGAATGGTTAGGCAATTCACTAGTAGGGAAGTGTTTGTTTGCATTGTATGTATTCAGTTGCTTTACTAGCAAAACCTGTGTCTTGCCTTTGACAGAAATCTCCAGTGAAATCATGTTTAAAAGCCAACGTCAGTAAAAAGAGTTTGTAAAATCACTCTGTGAATGTCTCTGAAAACACTTCATAAGAAGGAAAGGATATGTCTTTCATCTGAGTGAAAACTGCATTTGATTCAGTTTTTAGAACTGAGTTTAATGATTAGGCGACTCATTTCTAGGGAATTTTTCATTTGCATTGTATGTATTCAGTTCCTTTACTAGCAAATCCCGTGTCTTGCCTTTGACAGAAATCTCCAGTGAAATCACGTTTAAAACCAACTTCAGTAAAAAGGCTTTGTAGAATCACTCCATGAATGTCTTTGAAAACAGTTCTTAAGAAGGGAAGCATACGTCTTTCATTTGAGTGAAAACTGCATTCTATTCAGTTTTTAGAACTGAGTTGAATGGTGAGGCAATTCACTAGTAGGGAAGTGTTTGTTTGCATTGTATGTATTCAGTTGCTTTACTAGCAAATCCCGTGCATTGCCTTTGACAGAAATCTCCAGTGAAATCATGTTTAAAAGCCAATGTCAGTAAAAAGGCTTTGTAAAATCACTCTGTGGATGTCTCTGAAAACACTTCATAAGAACGAAAGCATACGTCTTTCATCTGAGTGAAAACTGCATTCTATTCAATTTTTAGAACTGAGTTGAATGGTTAGGCGATTGACTTGTAGGGAGGTGTTTGTTTAGGTTGTATGTATTCAGTTTGTACTAGCAAATCATGTGTCTTGTGTTTGACAGAAATCTCCAGTGAAATCACGTTTAAAAGCTAACATGAGTAAAAAGGCTGTGTAGAAACACTCTGTGGATGTTTTTGAAAACAGTTCTTAAGAAGGAAAGCATAAGTCTTTCATTTGAGTGAATACTGCATTCTATTAAGTTTTTAAAACTGAATTGAATGGTTAGGCGATTCACTTGTAGGGAAGTGTTTGTTTACATTATATGTATTCAGTTCCTTTACTATCAAATCCTGTGTCTTGCATTTGACAGAAATCTCCTGTGAAATCATATTTAAAAGCCAACGTCAGTAAAAAGGGTTTATAAAATCTTTCTGTGAATGTCTCTGAAAACACGTCATAAGAACGATAGCATACTTCTTTCATTTGAGTGAATACTGCATTCTATTCAATTTTTAGAACTGAGTGGAATGATTAGGGGATTCCCTTGTAGGGAAGTGTTTGTTTGCATTGTATGTATTCAGTTCATTTACTAGCAAATCCCGTGAATTGCCTTTGACAGAAATCTCCAGTGAAATCACGTTTAAAAGCCAATGTCAGTAAAAAGGCTTTGTAGAATCACTCTGTGAATGTCTTTGAAAACACTTCTCAGGCAGGAAAGCAAACGTCTTTCATCTGAGTGAAAACTGCATTTTATTCAGTTTTTAGAACTGAGTTGATTGGTTAGGCGATTCACTAGTAGGGAAGTGTTTGTTTGCATTGTATGTATTCAGTTCCTTTACTAGCAAATCCCGTGTCTTGCCTTTGACAGAAATCTCCAGTGAAATCACGTTTAAAAGCCAACAACATTAAAAAGGCTTTGTAGAATCACTCCGTGGATGTCTTTGAAAACAGTTCTTAAGAAGGAAAGCATACATATTTCATTTAAGTGAATACTGCATTATATTCAGTTTTTAGAACTGAGTTGAATGGTTAGGCGATTCACTAGTAGGGAAGTGTTTGTTTGCATTGTATGTATTCAGTTGCTTTACTAGCAAAACCTGTGTCTTGCCTTTGACAGAAATCTCCAGTGAAATCATGTTTAAAAGCCAACGTCAGTAAAAAGAGTTTGTAAAATCACTCTGTGAATGTCTCTGAAAACACTTCATAAGAAGGAAAGGATATGTCTTTCATCTGAGTGAAAACTGCATTTGATTCAGTTTTTAGAACTGAGTTTAATGATTAGGTGACTCATTTCTAGGGAATTTTTCATTTGCATTGTATGTATTCAGTTCCTTTACTAGCAAATCCCGTGTCTTGCCTTTGACAGAAATCTCCAGTGAAATCACGTTTAAAAGCCAACTTTAGTAAAAAGGCTTTGTAGAATCACTCCATGAATGTCTTTGAAAACAGTTCTTAAGAAGGAAAGCATAAGTCTTTCATTTGAGTGAAAACTGCATTCTATTCAGTTTTTAGAACTGAGTTGAATGGTTAGGCAATTCACTATTAGGGAAGTATTTGTTTGCATTGTATGTATTCAGTTGCTTTACTAGCAAATCCCGTGCATTGCCTTTGACAGAAATCTCCAGTGAAATCATGTTTAAAAGCCAATGTCAGTAAAAAGGGTTTGTAAAATCACTCTGTGGATGTCTCTGAAAACACTTCATAAGAACGAAAGCATACGTCTTTCATCTGAGTGAAAACTGCATTCTATTCAATTTTTAGAACTGAGTTGAATGGTTAGGCGATTGACTTGTAGGGAGGTGTTTGTTTAGGTTGTATGTATTCAGTTTGTACTAGCAAATCATGTGTCTTGTGTTTGACAGAAATCTCCAGTGAAATCACGTTTAAAAGCTAACATGAGTAAAAAGGCTGTGTAGAAACACTCTGTGGATGTTTTTGAAAACAGTTCTTAAGAAGGAAAGCATAAGTCTTTCATTTGAGTGAATACTGCATTCTATTCAGTTTTTAGAACTGAATTGAATGGTTAGGCGATTCACTTGTAGGGAAGTGTTTGTTTACATTATATGTATTCAGTTCCTTTACTATCAAATCCTGTGTCTTGCATTTGACAGAAATCTCCAGTGAAATCACGTTTAAAAGCTAACATGAGTAAAAAGGCTGTGTAGAATCACTCTGTGGATGTTTTTGAAAACAGTTCTTAAGAAGGAAAGCATAAGTCTTTCACCTGCTGAAAACTGCATTCTATTCAGTTTTTAGAACTGAGTTTAATGGTTAGGTGATTCACTTGTAGGGAAGTGTTTGTTTGTATTGTATGTATTCGGTTCCTTTACTAGCAAATCCAATGTCTTGAGTTTGAAAGACATCTCCAGTAAAATCACGTTTAAAAGTCAACGTTATTAAAAAGGCTATGTAGAATCACTCTGTGAATGTTTCTGAAAACACTTCATAAAAACGAAAGCATACATCTTTCATCTGAGTGAAAACTGCATTCTACTCAGTTTTTAGAACTGAGTTGAATGATTAGGCGATTCACTTGTAGGGAAGTGTTTGTTTGCATTGTATGTATTCATTTGCTTTACTAGCAAATCCCGTGTCTTGCCTTTGAAAGAAATCTCCAGTGAAATCATGTTTAAAAGCCAACAACAGTAAAAAGGCTTTGTAGAATCACTCCGTGGATGTCTTTGAAAACAGTTCTTAAGAAGGAAAGCATACATATTTTATTTGAGTGAATACTGCATTCTATTCAGTTTTTAGAACTGAGTTGAATGGTTAGGCGATTCACTAGTAGGGAAGTGTTTGTTTGCATTGTATGTATTCAGTTCCTTTACTAGCAAATCCTGTGTCTTGCCTTTGACAGAAATCTCCAGTGAAATCATATTTAAAAGCCAACATCAGTAAAAAGGGGTTGTAAAATCACTCTCTGAATGTGGCTGAAAACAATTCATAAGAACGAAAGCATATGTCTTTCATCTGAGTGAAAACTACATTCTATTCAATTTTTAGAACTGTGTTGAATGGTTAGGCGATTCACTTGTAAGGAAGTGTTTTTTCGCATTGTATGTATTCAGTTCCTTTTCTAGCAAATTGCATGTCTTTTGTTTGAAAGACATCTCCAGTAAAATCATGTTTAAAAGCCAACGTTATTAAAAAGGCTTTGTAGAATCACTCTGTGAATGTTTCTGAAAACACTTCATAAAAACGAAAGCATACATCTTTCATCTGAGTGAAAACTGCATTCTATTCAGTTTTTAGAACTGAGTTGAATGATTAGGCGATTCACTTGTAGGGAAGTGTTTGTTTGCATTGTATGTATTCAGTTGCTTTACTAGCAAATCCCGTGTCTTGCCTTTGACAGAAATCTCCAGTGAAATGACGTTTAAAAGCCAACAACATTAAAAAGGCTTTGTAGAATCACTCCGTGGATGTCTTTGAAAACAGTTCTTAAGAAGGAAAGCATACGTATTTCATTTGAGTGAATACTGCATTATATTCAGTTTTTAGAACTGAGTTGAATGGTTAGGCGATTCACTAGTAGGGAAGTGTTTGTTTGCATTGTATGTATTCAGTTCCTTTACTAGCAAATCCTGTGTCTTGCCTTTGACAGAAATCTCCAGTGAAATCACGTTTAAAAGCCAACGTCATTAAAAGGCTTTGTAGATTCACTCTGTGAATGTCTTTGAAAACACTACTTAAGAAGGAAGGCATATGTCTTTCATCTGAGTGAAAACTGCATTCTATTCAGTTTTTAGAACTGAGTTGAATGGTTAGGCGATTCACTTGTAGGGAAGTGTTCGTTTGCATTGTATGTATTCAGTTTCTTTACTAGCAAATCCCGTGTTTTGCCTTTGACAGAAATCTCCAGTGAAATCACATTTAAAAGCCAACAACAATAAAAAGGCTTTGTAGAATCACTCTGTGAATGTCTTTGAAAACAGTTCTTAAGAAGGAAAGCATAAGTCTTTCATTTGAGTGAATACTGCATTCTATTCAGTTTTTAGAACTGAGTTGAATGGTTAGGCGATTCACTTGTAGGGAAGTGTTTGTTTGCATTGTATGTAGTCAGTTCCTTTACTAGCAAACCCTGTGTCTTGCATTTGACAGAAATCTCCAGTGAAATCATATTTAAAAGCCAACATCAGTAAAAAGGGGTTGTAAAATCACTCTCTGAATGTGACTGAAAACAATTCATAAGAACGAAAGCATATGTCTTTCATCTGAGTGAAAACTACATTCTATTCAGTTTTTAGAACTGTGTTGAATGGTTAGGCAATTCACTTGTAGGGAAGTGTTTTTTCGCATTGTATGTATTCAGTTCCTTTACTAGCAAATTGCATGTCTTGTGTTTGAAAGACATCTCCAGTAAAATCATGTCTAAAAGCCAACGTTATTAAAAAGGCTTTGTAGATTCACTCTGTGAATGTTTCTGAAAACACTTCATAAAAACGAAAGCATACATCTTTCATCTGAGTGAAAACTGCATTCTATTCAGTTTTTAGAACTGAGTTGAATGATTAGGCGATTCACTTGTAGGGAAGTGTTTGTTTGCATTGTATGTATTCAGTTGCTTTACTAGCAAATCCCGTGTCTTGCCTTTGACAGAAATCTCCAGTGAAATGACGTTTAAAAGCCAACAACATTAAAAAGGCTTTGTAGAATCACTCCGTGGATGTCTTTGAAAACAGTTCTTAAGAAGGAATGCATACGTATTTCATTTGAGTGAATACTGCATTATATTCAGTTTTTAGAACTGAGTTGAATGGTTAGGCGATTCACTAGTAGGGAAGTGTTTGTTTGAATTGTATGTATTCAGTTCCTTTACTAGCAAATCCCGTGTCTTGCCTTTGACAGAAACCTCAAGTGAAATCACGTTTAAAAGCCAACTTCAGTAAAAAGGCTTTGTAGAATCACTCCATGAATGTCTTTGAAAACAGTTCTTAAGAAGGAAAGCATACGTCTTTCATTTGAGTGAAAACTGTATTCTATGCAGTTTTTAGAACTGAGTTGAATGGTTAGGCAATTCACTAGTAGGTTAGTGTTTGTTTGCATTGTTTGTATTCAGTTGCTTTACTAGCAAATCCTGTGCCTTGCCTTTGACAGAAATCTCCAGTGAAACCATGTTTAAAAGCCAACGTCAGTAAAAAGGGTTTTTAAAATCACTCTGTGGATGTCTCTGAAAACACTTCATAAGAACGAAAGCATAAGTCTTTCATCTGAGTGAAAACTGCATTCTATTCAATTTTTAGAACTGAGTTGAATGGGTAGGCGATTTACTTTTAGGGAGGTGTTTGTTTAGGTTGTATGTATTCAGTTTGTACTAGCAAATCACGTGTTCTGTTTGACAGAAATCTCCAGTGAAATCACGTTTAAAAGCTAACATCAGGAAAAAGGCTGTGTAGAATCACTTAGTGGATGTTTATGAAAACAGTTCTTAAGAAGGAAAGCATACGTTTTTCATCTGAGTGAAAACTGCATTCTATTCAGTTTTTAGAACTTTGTTGAATGATTAGGCGATTCACTTGTAGGGAAGTGTTTGTTTGCATTGTATGTATTCAGTTGCTATACTAGCAAATCCCGTGTTTTGCCTTTGACAGAAATCTCCAGTGAAATCACTTTTAAAAGCCAACAACAGTAAAAAGGCTTTGTAGAATCACTCCGTGGATGTCTTTGAAAACAGTTCTTAAGAAGGAAAGCATACGTATTTCATTTGAGTGAATACTGCATTCTATTCAGTTTTTAGAACTGAGTTGAATGGTCAGGCAATTCACTAGTAGGGAAGTGTTTGTTTGCATTGTATTTATTCAGTTCCTTTAGTAGCAAATCCTGTGTCTTGCCTTTGACAGAAATCTCCAGTGAAATCACGTTTAAAAGCCAACGTTATTAAAAAGGCTATGTAAAATCACTCTGTGAATGTTTCTGAAAACACTGCATAAAAACGAAAGCTTACATCTTTCATCTGAGTGAAAACTGCCTTCTATTCAGTTTTTAGAACTGAGTTGAATGATTAGGCGATTCACTTGAAGGGAAGTGTTTGTTTGCCTTGTATGTATTCAGTTGCTTTACTAGCAAATCCCGTGTCTTGCCTTTGACAGAAATCTCCAGTGAAATCACGTTTAAAAGCCAACAACAATAAAAAGGCTTTGTAGAATCACTCTGTGAATGTCTTTGAAAACAGTTCTTAAGAAGGAAAGCATAAGTCTTTCATTTGAGTGAATACTGCATTCTATTCAGTTTTTAGAACTGAGTTGAATGGTTAGGCAATTCACTAGTAGGGAAGTGTTTGTTTGCATTGTATGTATTCAGTTCCTTTACTAGCAAACCCTGTGTCTTGCATTTGACAGAAATCTCCAGTGAAATCATGTTTAAAAGCCAACATCAGTAAAAAGGGATTGTAAAATCACTCTCTGAATGTGGCTGAAAACAATTCATAAGAACGAAAGCATATGTCTTTCATCTGATTGAAAAGTACATTCTATTCAATTTTTAGAACTGTGTTGAATGGTTAGGTGATTCATTTGTAGGGAAGTGTTTTTTCGCATTGGATGTATTCAGTTCCTTTACTAGCAATTTGCATGTCTTGTGTTTGAAAGACATGTCCAGTAAAATGGTTATGCGATTGACTTTAGGGAGGTGTTTGTTTATGTTGTATGTATTCAATTTGTTTACTAGCAAATCATGTGTTTTGTGTTTGACAAAATCTCCAGTGAAATCACGTTTAAAAGCTAACATCAGTAAAAAGCTTTGTAGAATCACTCTGTCGATGTCTTTGAAAACAGTTCTAAGGAAGGAAAGTAAATGTCTTTCATCTGAGTGAAAACTGCTTTCTATTCAGTTTTTAGAACTGAGTTGAATGGTTAGGAGATTCACTTGTAGGGAAGTGATTGTTTGTATTGTATGTATTCAGTTCCTTTACTAGCAAATCCCATGTTTTGTGTTTGAAAGGAATCTCCAGTAAAATCACATTTAAAAGCCAATGTTATTAAAAAGGCTTTGTAGAATCACTCTGTGAATGTTTCTGAAAACACTTCATAAAAACGAAAGCATACATCTTTCATCTGAGTGAAAACTGCATTCTATTAAGTTATTAGAACTGAGTTGAATGGTTAGGCAATTCACTAGAAGGGAAGAGGTTGTTTGCATTTTATGTATTCAGTTGCTTTACTAGCAAATCCTGTGTCTTGCCTTGGACAGAAATCTGCAGTGAAATCACGTTTAAAAGAAAATGTCAGTAAAAAGGCTTTGTAGAATCACTCTGTGAATGTCTTTGAAAACACTACTTAAGAAGGAAAGCATACGTCTTTCATCTGAGTGAAAACTGCAATCTATTCAGTTTTTAGGACTGAGTTGAATGGTTAGGCGATTGACTTGTAGGGAAGTGTTTGTTTGGGTTGTGTGTATTCAGTTTGTTTACTAGCAAATCATGTGTTTTGCGTTTGACAGAAATCTCCAGTGAAATCACGTTTAAAAGCTAACGTCAGTAAAAAGGCTTTGTAGAATCACTCTGTGGATGTCTTTGAAAACAGTTCTTAGGAAGGAAAGCATAAGTCTTTCATCTGAGTGAAAACTGCATTCTATTCAGTTTTTAGAACTGAGTTGAATGCTAAGGTGATTCACTTGTTGGGAAGTGTTTGTTTGCATTGTATGTAGCCAGTTCCTTTTCTAGCAAATCCCGTGTCTTGCCTTTGATAGAAATCTCCAGTGAAATCACGTTTAAAAGCTAACATCAGTAAAAATGCTTTGTTGAATCACTCTGTGGATGTCTTTGAAAACAGTTCTTAAGAAGGAAATCATAAGTCTTTCATCTGAGTGAAAACTGGGTTCTATTAAGTTTTTAGAACTGAGTTGAATGGTAAGGCTATTCACTTGTAGGGAAGTGTTTGCTTGCATTGTATGTATTCAGTTGCTTTACTAGCAAATCCTGTGTCTTGCCTTTGACAGAAATCTCCAGTGAAATCTTGTTTAAAAGCCATTGTCAGTAAAAAGGGTTTGTAAAATCACTCTGTGAATGTCTCTGAAGACAATTCATAAGAACGAAAGCATATGTCTTTCATCTGAGTGAAACTGCATTCTATTCAGTTTTTAGAACTGAGTTGAATGATTAAGTGATTCACTTGTAGGGAAGTGTTCGTTTCATTGTATGTATTCAGTTCCTTTACTAGCAAATCCCGTGTCTTGCCTTTGACAAAATCTCCAGTGAAATCACGTTTAAAAGCCAATGTCAGTAAAAAGGCTTTGTAGTATCACCCTGTGAATGTCTTTGAAAACAATTCTTAAGAAGGAAAGCATAAGTCTTCATCTGAGTGAAAACTGCGATCTTTTCAGTTTTTAGAACTGAGTTGAATGGTTAGGCGATTGAATTGTAGGAAAGTGTTTGTTTGGATTGTATGTATTCAGTTTGTTTACTAGCAAATCATGTGTCTTGTGTTTGACAGAAATCCCCAGTGAAATCAAGTTTAAAAGCTAATGTCAGTAAAAAGGCTTTGTAGAATCACTCTGTGGATGTCTTTGCAAACAGTTCTTAAGAAGGAAAGCATACATCTTTCATCTGAGTGATAACTGCATTCTATTCAGTTTTTAGAACTGAGTTGAATGGTTAGGCGATTCACTTGTAGGGAAGTGTTTGTTTGCTTAATATGTATTCAGTTCCTTTACTAGCAAATCCCATGTCTTGTGTTTGAAAGACTTCTCCAGTAAAATCACATTTAAAAGCCAACGTCAGTAAAAAGGGTTTGTAAAATCACTCTGTGAATGTCTCTGAAAACACGTCATAAGAACGAAAGCATACGCCTTTCATGTGAGTGAAAACTGCATTCTATTCAGTTTTTAGAACTGAGTTGAATGGTTAGGTGATTGACTTGTAGGGAAGTGTTCGTTTGCATTGTATGTATTCAGTTCCTTTACTAGCACATCCCGGGTCTTGCCTTTGACCGAAATCTCCAGTGAAATCACGTTTAAAAGCCAACAGCAGTAAAAAGACTTTGTAGAATCACTCCCTGAATGTCTTTGAAAACAGTTTTTAAGAAGGAAAGCATATGTCTTCCATTTGAGTGAATACTGCATTCTATTCAGTTTTTAGAACTGAGTTGAATGATTAGGCGATTCACTTGTAGGGAAGAGTTCGTTTGCATTGTATGTATTCAGTTCCTTTACTAGTAAATCCCGTGTCTTGCCTTTGACAGAAATCTCCTGTGAAATCACGTTTAAAAGCCAATGTCGGTAAAAAGGCTTTGTAGAATCACTCTGTGAACGTCTTTGAAAACACTACTTATGAAGGAAAGCATAAGTCTTTCATCCGAGTGGAATCTGCATTCTATTCAGTTTTTAGAACTGAGTTGAATGGTTAGGCGATTGACTTGTAGGTAAGTGTTTGTGTGGGTTGTATGTGTTCAGTTTGTTTACTAGCAAATCATGTGTCTTGCGTTTGACAGAAATCTCCAGTGAAACCACGTTTAAAATTTAATGTCAGTAAAAAGGCTTTGTAGAATCACGCTGTGGATGTCTTTGAAAACAGTTCTTAAGAAGGAAAGCATATGTCTTTCACTTGTGTCAATACCACATTCTATTCAGTTTTTAGAACTGAGTTGAATGGTTAGGCAATTCACTAGAAGGGAAGTGTTTGTTTGCATTGTATGTATTCCGTTGCTTTACTAGCAAATCCTGTGTCTTGCCTTTTACAGAAATCTCCATTGAAATCATGTTTAAAAGCCAATGTCAGTAAAAAGGTTTTGTAAAATCACTCTGTGAATGTCTCTCAAAACACTTCATAAGAAGGAAAGCATACGTCTTTCATCTGAGAGAAAACTGCATTCTATTCAGTTTTTAGAACTCAGTTTAATGGTTAGGCGATTCCCTTGTAGGGAAATGTTCGTTTGCATTGTATGTATTCAGTTCCTTTACTAGCAAATCCCATGTCTTGCATTTGACAGAAATCTCCAGTGAAATAATATTTAAAAGCCAAGTCAGTAAAAAGGGTTTGTAAAATCTCTCTGTGAATGTCTCTGAAAACAATTCTTAAGAACGAAAGCATACATCTTTCATCTGAGTGAAAACTGCATTCTATTCAGTTTTTAGAACTGAGTTGAATGGTTAGGCGATTCACTTGTAGGGAAGTGTTCTTTTGCATTGTATGTATTCAGTTCCTTTACTAGCAAATCCCGTGTCTTGCATTTGACAGAAATCTCAGGTGAAATCACATTTAAAAGCCAATGACAGTAAAAAGGCTTTGTTGAATAACTCTGTGAATGTCATTGAAAACAGTTCTTAAGAAGGAAAGCATACATCTTTCATTTGAGTGAATACTGCATTCTATTCAGTTTTTAGAACTGAGTTGAATGATTAGGCCATTCACTTGTAGGGAGGTGTTCCTTTGCATTGTATGTATTCAGTTCCTTTACTAGTAAATACCGTGTCTTGCCTTTGACAGAAATCTCCAGTGAAATCACGTTTAAGAGCCAATGTCTGTAAAAATGCTTTGTAGAATCAGTCTGTGAATGTCTTTGAAAACACTACTTACGAAGGAAAGCATACATCTTTCATCTGAGTGGAATCTGCATTCTATTCAGTTTTTAGAACTGAGTTGAATGGTTAGGCGATTGACTTGTAGGTAAGTGTTTGTTTGGGTTGTATGTATTCTGTTTGTTTACTAGCAAATCATGTGTCTTGCGTTTGACAGAAATCTCCAGTGAAATCACGTTTAAAAGCTAACGTCAGTAAAAAGGCTTTGTAGAATCACTCTGTGGATGTCTTTGAAAACAGTTCTTGAGAAGGAAAGCATAAGTCTTTCATCTGAGTGAAAACTGGGTTCTATTAAGTTTTTAGAACTGAGTTGAATGGTAAGGCTATTCACTTGTAGGGAAGTGTTTGCTTGCATTGTATATATTCAGTTGCTTTACTAGCAAATCCTGTGTCTTGCCTTTGACAGAAATCTCCAGTGAAATCTTGTTTAAAAGCCATCGTCAGTAAAAAGGGTTTGTAAAATCACTCTGTGAATGTCTCTGAAGACAATTCATAAGAACGAAAGCATACGTCTTTCATCTGAGTGAAAACTGCATTCTATTCAGTTTTTAGAACTGAGTTGAATGATTAAGTGATTCACTTGTAGGGAAGTGTTCGTTTGCATTGTATGTATTCAGTTCCTTTACTAGTAAATCCCGTGTCTTGCCTTTGACAGAAATATTCAGTGAAATCACGTTTAAAAGCCAATGTCAGTAAAAAGGCTTTGTAGTATCACCCTGTGAATGTCTTTGAAAACAGTTCATAAGAAGGAAAGCATAAGTCTTCATCTGAGTGAAAACTGCGATCTATTCAGTTTTTAGAACTGAGTTGAATGGTTAGGCGATTGAATTGTAGGAAAGTGTTTGTTTGGATTGTATGTATTCAGTTTGTTTACTAGCAAATCATGTGTCTTGTGTTTGACAGAAATCTCCAGTGAAATCAAGTTTAAAAGCTAATGTCAGTAAAAAGGCTTTGTAGAATCACTCTGTGGATGTCTTTGCAAACAGTTCTTAAGAAGGAAAGCATACATCTTTCATCTGAGTGAAAACTGCATTCTATTCAGTTTTTAGAACTGAGTTGAATGGTTAGGCGATTCACTTGTAGGGAAGTGTTTTTTTGCATTATATGTATTCAGTTCCTTTACTAGCAAATCCCATGTCTTGTGTTTGAAAGACTTCTCCAGTAAAATCACCTTTAAAAGCCAACGTTATTAAAAGGCTTTGTAGAATCACTCTGTGAATGTTTCTGAAAACACTTCATAAAAACAAAAGCATACATCTTTCATCTGAGTGAAAACTGCATTCTATTCAGTTTTTAGAACTGAGTTGAATGGTTAGGCGATTGACTTGTAGGGAAGTGTTTGTTTGCATTGTATGTATTCAGTTCCTTTACTAGCACAACCCGTGTCTTGCCTTTGACCGAAATCTCAAGTGAAATCACGTTTAAAAGCCAACAACAGTAAAAAGACTTTGTAGAATCACTCCCTGAATGTCTTTGAAAACAGTTTTTAAGAAGGAAAGCATATGTCTTTCATTTGAGTGAATACTGCATTCTATTCAGTTTTTAGAACTGAGTTGAATGCTTATGCGATTCACTTGTAGGGAAGAGTTCGTTTGCATTGTATGTATTCAGTTCCTTTACTAGTAAATCCCGTGCGTTGCCTTTGACAGAAATCTCCAGTGAAATCAAGTTTAAAAGCCAATGTCAGTAAAAAGGCTTTGTAGAATCACTCTGTGAACGTCTTTGAAAACACTACTTACAAAGGAAAGCATAAGTCTTTCATCTGAGTGGAATCTGCATTCTATTCAGTTTTTAGAACTGAGTTGAATGGTTAGGCGATTGACTTGTAGGTAAGTGTTTGTTTGGGTTGTATGTGTTCAGTTTGTTTACTAGCAAATCATGTGTCTTGCGTTTGACAGAAATCTCCAGTGAAATCACGTTTAAAAGTTAAGGTCAGTAAAAAGGCTTTGTAGAATCACTCTGTGGATGTCTTTGAAAACAGTTCTTGAGAAGGAAAGCATACGTCTTTCATCTGAGTGAAAACTGCGTTCTATTAAGTTTTAAGAACTGAGTTGAATGGTAAGGCGATTCACTTGTAGGAAAGTGTTTGCTTGCATTATATGTATTCAGTTGCTTTACTAGCAAATCCTGTGTCTTGCATTTGACAGAAATCTCCAGTGAAATAATATTTAAAAGCCAAGTCAGTAAAAAGGGTTTGTAAAATCTCTCTGTGAATGTCTCTGAAAACAATTCTTAAGAACGAAAGCATACATCTTTCATCTGAGTGAAAACTGCATACTATTCAGTTTTTAGAACTGAGTTGAATGATTAGGCGATTCACTTGTAGGGAAGAGTTCGTTTGCATTGTATGTATTCAGTTCCTTTACTAGTAAATCCCGTGCGTTGCCTTTGACAGAAATCTCCAGTGAAATCAAGTTTAAAAGCCAATGTCAGTAAAAAGGCTTTGTAGAATCACTCTGTGAACGTCTTTGAAAACACTACTTACAAAGGAAAGCATAAGTCTTTCATCTGAGTGGAATCTGCATTCTATTCAGTTTTTAGAACTGAGTTGAATGGTTAGGCGATTGACTTGTAGGTAAGTGTTTGTTTGGGTTGTATGTGTTCAGTTTGTTTACTAGCAAATCATGTGTCTTGCGTTTGACAGAAATCTCCAGTGAAATCACGTTTAAAAGCCAATGAAAGTAAAAAGGCTTTGTAGAATCACTCTGTGGATGTCTTTGAAAACAGTTCTTGAGAAGGAAAGCATATGTCTTTCATCTGAGTGAAAACTGCGTTCTATTAAGTTTTAAGAACTGAGTTGAATGGTAAGGCGATTCACTTGTAGGAAAGTGTTTGCTTGCATTATATGTATTCAGTTGCTTTACTAGCAAATCCTGTGTCTTGCATTTGACAGAAATCTCCAGTGAAATAATATTTAAAAGCCAAGTCAGTAAAAAGGGTTTGTAAAATCTCTCTGTGAATGTCTCTGAAAACAATTCTTAAGAACGAAAGCATACATCTTTCATCTGAGTGAAAACTGCATACTATTCAGTTTTTAGAACTGAGTTGAATGATTAGGCGATTGACTTGTAGGGAAGTGTTTGTTTGCATTGTATGTATTCAGTTCCTTTACTTGCACAACCCGTGCCTTGCCTTTGACCGAAATCTCCAGTGAAATCACGTTTGAAATCCAACAACAGTAAAAAGACTTTGTAGAATCACTCCCTGAATGTCTTTGAAAACAGTTCTTAAGAAGGAAAGCATATGTCTTTCATTTGAGTGAATACTGCGTTCTATTAAATTTTTAGAACTGAGTTGAATGATTAGGCGATTCACTTTTAGGGAAGTGTTCGTTTGCATTGTATGTATTCAGTTCCTTTACTAGTAAATCCCGTGTCTTGCCTTTGACAGAAATCTCCAGAGAAATCACGTTTAAAAGCCAATGTCAGTAAAAAGGCTTTGTAGAATCACTCTGTGAATGTCTTTGAAAACACTACTTACGAAGGAAAGCATACGTCTTTCATCTGAGTGGAAACTGCATTCTATTCAGTTTTTAGAACTGAGTTGAATGGTTAGGCGATTGACTTGTAGGGAAGTGTTTGTTTCGGTTGTATGTATTCAGTTTGTTTACTAGCAAATCATGTGTCTTGCGTTTGACAGAAATCTCCAGTGATATCACGTTTAAAAGCTAATGTCAGTAAAAAGGCTTTGTAGAATCACTCTGTGGATGTATTTGAAAATAGTCCTTGAGAAGGAAAGCATACGTCTTTCATCTGAGTGAAAATTGCGTTCTATTCAGTTTTTAGAACTGAGTTGAATGGTAAGGCGATTGACTTGTAGGGAAGTGTTTGTTTGCATTGTATGTATTCAGTTCCTTTACTAGCAAATCCCGTGTCTTGCAATTGACAGAAATCTCCAGTGAAATCACGTATAAAACCCAATGTCAGTAAAAAGGCTTTTTAGAATCACTCTGTGAAGTTCTTTGAAAACACTACTTAAGAAGGAAAGCATACGTCTTTCATCTGAGTGAAAACTGCATTCTATTCAGTTTTTAGAACTGAGTTGAATGGTTAGGCGATCGAATTGTAGGGAAGTGTTTGTTTGGATTGTATGTATTCAGTTTGTTTACTAGCAAATCATGTGTCTTGTGTTTGACAGACATCCTGTAAAATCATGTTTAAAAGCCAACGTTATTAAAAGGCTTTGTAGAATCACTCGGCTAATGTTTCTGAAAACACTTCATAAAAACGAAAGCATACATCTTTCATCTGAGTGAAAACTGCATTCTATTCAGTTTTTAGAACTGAGTTGAATGGTTAGGCGACTGACTTGTAGGGAAGTGTTTGTTTGCATTTTATGTATTCAGTTCCTTTACTAGCACATCCCGTGTCTTGCCTTTGACCGAAATCTCCAGTGAAATCACGTTTAAAAGCCAACAACAGTAAAAAGACTTTGCAGAATCACTCCCTGAATGTCTTTGAAAATTGTTTTTAAGAAGGAAAGCATATGTCTTTAATTTGAGTGAATACTGCATTCTATTCAGTTTTTAGAACTGAGTTGAATGGTAAGGCGATTCACTTGTAGGGAAGTGTTTGCTTGCATTATATGTATTCAGTTGCTTTACTAGTAAATCCCGTATCTTGCCTTTGACCGAAATCTCCTGTGAAATCACGTTTGAAAGCCAACAACAGTAAAAAGACTTTGTAGAATCACTCCCTGAATGTCTTTGAAAACAGTTCTTAAGAAGGAAAGCATATGTCTTTCATTTGAGTGAATACTGCGTTCTATTAAATTTTTAGAACTGAGTTGAATGATTAGGCGATTCACTTTTAGGGAAGTGTTCGTTTGCATTGTATGTATTCAGTTCCTTTACTAGTAAATCCCGTGTCTTGCCTTTGACAGTAGTCTCCAGAGAAATCACGTTTAAAAGCCAATGTCAGTAAAAAGGCTTTGTAGAATCACTCTGTGAATGTCTTTGAAAACACTACTTACGAAGGAAAGCATACGTCTTTCATCTGAGTGGAATCTGCATTCTATTCAGTTTTTAGAACTGAGTTGAATGGTTAGGCGATTGACTTGTAGGGACGTGTTTGTTTCGGTTGTATGTATTCAGTTTGTTTACTAGCAAATCATGTGTCTTGCGTTTGACAGAAATCTCCAGTGAAATCACGTTTAAAAGCTAACGTCCGTAAAAAGGCTTTGTAGAATCACTCTGTGGATGTCTTTGAAAACAGTTCTTAAGAAGGAAAGCATACGTCTTTCACTTGAGTCAATACTGCATTCTATTCAGTTTTTAGAACTGAGTTGAATGGTTAGGCAATTCACTAGTAGGGAAGTGTTTGTTTGCATTGTATGTATTCCGTTGCTTTACTAGCAAATCCGGTGTCTTGCCTTTTACAGAAATTTCCAGTGAAATCATGTTTAAAAGCCAACGTCAGTAAAAAGGTTTTGTAAAATCACTCTGTGAATGTCACTCAAAACACTTCATAAGAAGGAAAGCATACGTCTTTCATCTGAGTGAAAACTGCATTCTATTCAGTTTTTAGAACTGAGTTTAATGGTTAGGCGATTCACTTGTAGGGAAGTGTTTTTTGCATTTTATGTATTCAGTTCCTTTACTATCAAATCCCGTGTCTTGCATTTGACAGAAATCTCCAGTGAAATAATATTTAAAAGCCAAGTCAGTAAAAAGGGTTTGTAAAATCTCTCTGTGAATGTCTCTGAAAACAATTCTTAACAACGAAAGCATAGGTCTTTCATCTGAGTGAAAACTGCATTCTATTCAGTTTTTAGAACTGAGTTGAATGGTTAGGCGATTCACTTGTAGGGAAGTGTTTTTTTGCATTGTATGTATTCAGTTCCTTTACTAGCAATTCCCGTGTCTTGCATTTGACAGAAATCTCAGGTGAAATCACGTTTAAAAGCCAATGACAGTAAAAAGGCTTTGTTGAATAACTCTGTGAATGTCATTGAAAACAGTTCTTAAGAAGGAAAACATATGTCTTTCATCTGAGTGAAAACTGCATTCTATTCAGTTTTTGGAACTGAGTTGAATGTTTAGGCGATTCACTTGTAGGGAAGTGTTCATTTGCATTGTATGTAATCAGTTCCTTTACTAGCAAATCCCGTGTCTTGCGTTTGAAAGACATCTCCAGTAAAATCACGTTTAAAAGCCAACGTATTAAAAAGGCTTTGTAGAATCACTCTTTGAATGTTTCTGAAAACACTTCATAAAAACGAAAGCATACATCTTTCATCTGAGTGAAAACTGCATTCTATTCAGTTTTTAGAACTGAGTTGAATGGTTAGGCGATTCACTTGTAGGGAAGTGTTTGTTTGCATTGTATGTATTCAGTTACTTTACTAGCAAATCCAGTGTCTTGCCTTTGACAGAAATCTCCAGTGAAATCACGTTTAAAAGCCAACAATAGTAAAAAGGCTTTTTAGAATCACTCCGAGAATGTCTTTGAAAACAGTTCTTAAGAAGGAAAGCATACGTCTTTCGTTTGAGTTAATACTGCATTCTGTTCAGTTTTTAGAACTGAGTTGAAGTGTTAGGCAATTTACTCGTAGGGAAGTGTTTGTTTGCATTGTATTTATTGAGTTGCATTACTAGCAAATATTTTGTCTTGCCTTTGACAAAAATCTCCAGTGATATCATGTTTAAAAGCCAACGTCAGTAAAAAGGGTTTGTAGAATCACTCTGTGAATGTCTCTGAAAACACTTCATAAGAACGAAAGCATACGTCATTCATCTGAGTGAAAACTGCATCCTATACAGTTTTTAGAACTGAGTTGAATGATTAGGCTATTCATTTGGTGGGAAGTGTTCATTTGTATTTTATGTATTCAGCTCCTTTATTAGCAAATCCGGTATCTTGCCTTTGAAAGAAATCTG
The DNA here is from genome assembly GCA_033318265.1 of Phyllotis vaccarum. NCBI lineage: Eukaryota > Metazoa > Chordata > Mammalia > Rodentia > Cricetidae > Phyllotis > Phyllotis vaccarum. Next base: position 76,111,478 of record JARWLC010000007.1, on the reverse strand, counting down.
CAGTGAAATCACGTTTAAAAGCCAATGTCAGTAAAAAGGCTTTGTAGAATCACTCTGTGAATGTCTTTTGAAACACTACATAAGAAAGAAAGCATACGTCTTTCATCTGAGTGAAAACTGCATTCTATTCAGTTTTTAGAACTGAGTTGAATGATTAGGCAATTCACTTGTAGGGAAGTGTTCGTTTGCATTGTTTGTATTCAGTACCTTTACTAGCAAATCCCGTGTCTTGCATTTGACATAAATCTCCAGTGAAATCACGTTTAAAAGCCAATGAAAGTAAAAAGGCTTTGTTGAATAACTCTGTGAATGTCATTGAAAACAGTTCTTAAGAAGGAAAACATGTTTCTTTCATCTGAGAGAAAACTGCATTCTATTCAGTTTTTAGAACTGAGTTGAATGGTTAGGTGATTCACTTGTAGGGAAGTGTTCGTTTGCATTGTATTTTTTCAGTTCCTTTACTAGCAAATCCCGTGTCTTGCCTTTGACAGAAATCTCCAGTGAAATCACGTTTAAAAGCCAAGTCAGTAAAAAGGGTTTGTAAAATCTCTCTGTGAATGTCTCTGAAAACAATTCTTAAGAACGAAAGCATACATCTTTCATCTGAGTGAAAACTGCATTCTATTCAGTTTTTAGAACTGAGTTGAATGGTTAGGCGATTGACTTGTAGGTAAGTGTTTGTTTGCATTGTATGTATTCAGTTCCTTTACTAGCACATTCCGTGTCTTGCCTTTGACCGAAATCTCCAGTGAAATCACGTTTGAAAACCAACAACAGTAAAAAGACTTTGTAGAATCACTCCCTGAATGTCTTTGAAAACAGTTCTTAAGAAGGAAAGCATACGTCTTTCATTTGAGTGAATACTTCATTCTATTAAATTTTTAGAACTGAGTTGAATGATTAGGCGATTCACTTTTAGGAAGTGTTCGTTTGCATTGTATGTATACAGTTCCTTTACTAGTAAATCCCGGGTCTTGCCTTTGACTGAAATCTCCAGAGAAATCACTTTTAAAATCAAACAACAGTAAAAAGATTTTGTAGAATCACTCCCTGAATGTCTTTGAAAACAGTTCTTAAGAAGGAAAGCATACGTCTTTCATTTGAGTGAATACTGCGTTCTATTAAATTTTTAGAACTGAGTTGAATGATTAGGCGATTCACTTTTAGGGAAGTGTTCGTTTGCATTGTATGTATTCAGTTCCTTTACTAGTAAATCCCGTGTCTTGCCTTTGACAGAAATCTCCAGAGAAATCACGTTTAAAAGCCAATGTCAGTAAAAAGGCTTTGTAGAATCACTCTGTGAATGTCTTTGAAAACACTACTTACGAAGGAAAGCATACGTCTTTCATCTGAGTGGAATCTGCATTCTATTCAGTTTTTAGAACTGAGTTGAATGGTTAGGCGATTGACTTGTAGGGAAGTGTTTGTTTCGGGTGTATGTATTCAGTTTGTTTACTAGCAAATCATGTGTCTTGCGTTTGACAGAAATCTCCAGTGAAATCACGTTTAAAAGCTAACGTCAGTAAAAAGGCTTTGTAGAATCACTCTGTGGATGTCTTTGAAAACAGTTCTTAAGAAGGAAAGCATACGTCTTTCACTTGAGTCAATACTGCATTCTATTCAGTTTTTACAACTGAGTTGAATGGTTAGGCAATTCACTAGTAGGGAAGTGTTTGTTTGCATTGTATGTATTCCGTTGCTTTACTAGCAAATCCTGTGTCTTGCCTTTTACAGAAATCTCCAGGGAAATCATGTTTAAAAGCCAATGTCAGTAAAAAGGTTTTGTAAAATCACTCTGTGAATGTCTCTCAAAACACTTCATAAGAAGGAAAGCATACGTCTTTCATCTGAGTGAAAACTGCATTCTATTCATTTTTTAGAACTGAGTTGAATGGTTAGGCGATTCACTTGTAGGGAAGTTTTTTTTGCACTTTATGTATTCAGTTCCTTAACTATCAAATCCCGTGTCTTGCATTTGACAGAAATCTCAGGTGAAATCACGTTTAAAAGCCAATGACAGTAAAAAGGCTTTGTTGAATAACTTGTGAATGTCATTGAAAACAGTTCTTAAGAAGGAAAATATATGTCTTTCATCTGAGTGAAAACTGCATTCTATTCAATTTTGAGAACTGAGTTGAATGGTTAGGCGATTCACTTGTAGGGAAGTGTTCATTTGCATTGTGTGTATTCAGTTCCTTTACTAGCAAATCCCGTGTCTTGTGTTTGAAAGACATCTCCACTAAAATCACGTTTAAAAGCCAACGTATTAAAAAGGCTTTGTAGAATCACTCTTTGAATGTTTCTGAAAACACTTCATAAAAACGAAAGCATACATCTTTCATCTGAGTGAAAACTGCATTCTATTCAGTTTTTAGAACTGAGTTGAATGGTTAGGCGATTCACTTGTAGGGAAGTGTTTGTTTGCATTGTATGTATTCAGTTACTTTACTAGCCAATCCCGTGTCTTGCCTTTGACAGAAATCTCCAGTGAAATCACGTTTAAAAGCCAACAATAGTAAAAAGGCTTTTTAGAATCACTCCGAGAATGTCTTTGAAAACAGTTCTTTAGAAGGAAAGCATACGTCTTTCATTTGAGTTAATACTGCATTCTGTTCAGTTTTTAGAACTGAGTTGAATTGTTAGGCGATTCACTTGTAGGGAAGAGTTCGTTTGCATTGTATGTATTCAGTTCCTTTACTAGTAAATCCCGTGTCTTGCCTTTGACAGAAATCTCCAGTGAATTCACATTTAAAAGCCAATGTCAGTAAAAAGGCTTTGTAGAATCACTCTGTGAATGTCTTTGAAAACACTACTTATGAAGGAAAGCATACGTCTTTCATCTGAGTGGAATCTGCATTCTATTCAGTTTTTAGAACTGAGTTGAATGGTTAGGCGATTGACTTGTAGGGAAGTGTTTGTTTGGGTTGTATGTATTCAGTTTGTTTACTAGCAAATCATGTGTCTTGCGTTTGACAGAAATCTCCAGTGAAATCACGTTTAAAAGCTAATGTCAGTAAAAAGGATTTTTAGAATCCCTCTGTGGATGTCTTTGAAAACAGTTCTTGAGAAGGAAAGCATACATCTTTCATCTGAGTGAAAACTGCATTCTATTCAGTTTTTAGAACTGAGTTGAATGGTTAGGCAATTCACTTGTAGGAAAGTGTTTGTTTGCATTATATGTATTTAGTTCCTTTACTAGCAAATCATATGTCTTGTGTTTGAAAGACTTCTCCAGTAAAATCACGTTTAAAAGCCAACGTTAATAAAAGGCTTTGTAGAATCACTCTGTGAATGTTTCTGAAAACACTTCATAAAAACGAAAGCATACATCTTTCATCTGAGTGAAAACTGCATTCTATTCAGTTTTTTGAACTGAGTTGAATGGTTAGGCAATTCACTAGTAGGGAAGTGTTTGTTTGGGTTGTATGTATTCAGTTCCTTTACCAGCAAATCCTGTGTCTTGCCTTTGACAGAAATCTCCAGTGAAATCATGTTTAAAAGCCAACAACAGCAAAAAGGGTTTGTAAAATCACTCTGTAAATGTCTCTGAAAACATTTCATAAGAACGAAAGCATACGTCTTTCATCTGATTGAAAACTGCATTCTATTCAGTTTTTAGAACTGAGTTGAATGGTTAGGTGATTCACTTGTAGGGAAGTGTTTGTTTGCATTGTATGTATTCAGTTCCTTTACTAGCAAATCCTGTCTCTTGCCTTTGAAAGTAATCTCCTATGAAATCATATTTAAAAGCCAACGTCTGTAAAAAGGGTTTTTAAAATAACTCGGAATGTCTCTGAAAACACTTCATAAGAAAGAAACCATACGTCTTTCATCTGAGTGAAAACTGCATTCTATTAAGTTATTAGAACTGTGTTGAATGGTTAGGCAACTGACTTGTAGGGAAGTGTTTTTTTGCATTGTATGTATTCAGTTTGTTTACTAGCAAATCATGTGTCTTGTGTTTGACAGAAATCTCCAGTGAAATCACGTTCAAAAACTAACGTCAGTAAAAAGGCTTTGTACAATCACTTTGTGAATGTCTCTGAAAACACTTCATAAGAACGAAAGCATACGTCACTCATCTGAGTGAAAACTGCATTCTATTCAGTTTTTATAACTGAGTTGAATGGTTAGTCGATTCACTTGTAGGGATGTGTTTTTTGCACTGTATATATTCAGTTCCTTTGCTACCAAATCCGTGTCTTACGTTTGACAGAAAACTCCTGTGAAATCATGTTTAAAAGCTAACGTCAGTAAAAAGGCTTTGTAGAATCACTCTGTGGATGTCTTTGAAAACAGTTCTTAAGAAGGAAAGCATACGTCTTTCATCTCAGTGAAAACTGCGTTCTATTCAGTTTTTAGAACTGAATTGAATGGTTAGGCGATTCACTTGTAGGGTAGTGTTTATTTGCATTGTATGTATTCAGTTCCTTTACTAGCAAATCCTGTGTCTTGCCTTTGACAGAAATCTCCAGTGAAATCACGTTTAAAAGCCAATAACAGTAAAAAAACTTTGTTGAATAACTCTGTGAATGTCATTGAAAACAGTAGTTAAGAAGGAAAACATTTGTCTTTCATCTGAGTGAAAACTGCATTCTATTCAGTTTTTAGAACTGAGTTGAATAGTTAGGCGATTCACTTGTAGGGAAGTGTTCATTTGCATTGTATGTATGCAGTTCCTTTACTAGCAAATCCCATATCTTGTGTTTTATAGACATCTCCAATAAAATCACGTTTAAAGGTTAACGTTATTAAAAAGGCTTTGTAGAGTCACTCTGTGAATGTTTCAGAAAACACTTCATAAAAAGAAAGCATACATCTTTCATCTGAGTGAAAACTGCATTCTATTCAGTTTTTAGAACTGAGTTGAATGGTTAGGTGATTCACTTGTAGTGAAGTGTTTGTTTGTGTTGTATGTATTCAGTTTGTTTACTATCAAATCATGTGTCTTGCCTTTGACAGAAATCTCCAGTGAAATCACGTTTAAAAGCCAACAACAGTAAAAAAGGCTTTGTAGAATCACTCCGTGAATGTCTTTAAAAACAGTTCTTAAGAAGGAAAGCATAAGTCTTTCATTTGAGTGAATACTGCATTCTATTCAGTTTTTAGAACTGAGTTGAATGGTTAGGCAATTCACTAGTTGGGAAGTGTTTGTTTGCATTTTTTGTATTGAGTTGCTTTACTAACAAATCCTGTGTCTTGCCTTTGAATAAAATCTCCAGTGAAATCATGTACAAAAGTCAACGTCAGTAAAAAGGGTTTGTAAAATCACTCGGTGAATGTCTCTGAAAACACTTCATAAGAATGAAAGCATAAGTCTTTCATCTGAGTGAAAACTGCATTCTATCCAATTTTTAGGACTGAGTTGAATGGTTAGGAGATTCACTTGTAGGGAATTGTTTTTTGCATTGTATGTATTCAGTTTGTTTACTAGCAAATCATGTTTGTTGTGTTTGACAGAAATCTCCAGTGAAAATATGTTCAAAAGCTAACGTCAGTAAAAAGGCTTTGAAGAATCACTCTGTGGATGTCTTTGAAAACAGTTCTTAAGAAGGAAAGCATACGACTTTCATCTGAGTGAAAACTGCATTCTATTCAGTGTTTAGAACTGAGTTGAATGGTTAGGCGATTCACTTATAGGGAAGTGTTCATTTGCATTGAATGTATTCAGTTCCTTTACTAGCAAATCCCGTGTCTTGTGTTTAAAAGACTTCTCCAGTAAAATCACGTTTAAAACCCACGTTATTAAAAAGGCTTTGTAGAATCACTCTGTGAATGTTTCTGAAAATACTTCATAAAAACGAAAGCATACATCTTTCATCAGAGTGAAAACTGCATTCTATTCAGTTTTTAGAACTGAGTTAAGTGATTAGGCGATTCACTTCTAGGGAAGTGTTCGTTTGCATTTTATGTATACAGTTCCTTTTCTAGCAAATCCCGTGTCTTGCCTTTGACAGAAATCTCCAGTGAAATCATGTTTAAAAGCCAACAACAGTAAAAAGGCTTTGGAGAATCACTCCGTGAATGTCTTTGAAAACAGTTCTTCAGAAGGAAAGCATAAGTCTTTCATTTGAGTGAATACTGCATTCTCTTCACTTTTTAGAACTGAGTTGAATGGTTAGGCAATTCATTAGGAGGGAAGTGTTTGTTTGCATTGTATGTATTCAGTTGCTTTACTAGGAAATCCTGTGTCTTCCCTTTGACAGAAATCTCTAGTGAAATCATGTTTAAAAGCCAACATCAGTAAAAAGGGTTTGTAAAATCACTATGTGAATGTCTCTGAAAACACTTCATAAGAACGAATACACACGTCTTTCATCTGAGTGAAAACTGCATTCTATTCAGTTTTTAGAACTAAGTTGAATGATTAGGCTATTCACTTTTAGCGACGTGTTTATTTGCATTGTATGTATTCAGTTCCTTTATTAGAACATCCCCTGTCTTGCCTTTGACTGAAACCTCCTGTGAAATCACGTTTAAAATCCAATGTCAGTAAAAAGACTTTGTAGATTCACTCTGTGAATGTCTTTGAAAACAGTTCTTAAGAATAAAAGCATACGTCTTTCATCTGAGTGAAAACTGCATTCTATTCAGTTTTTAGAACTGAGTTGAATGGTTAGGCGATTCACTTGTAGTGAAGTGTTTGTTTGCATTGTATGTATTCAGTTTGTTTACTAGCAAATCATGTGTCTTGTGTTTGACAGAAATCTAGAGTAAAATCACGTTTAAAAGCCAACAACAGTAAAAAGGCTTTGGAGAATCACTCCGTGCATGTGTTTGAAAACAGTTCTTAAGAAGGAAAGCATACGTCTTTCATCTGAGTGAAAACTGCATTCTATTCATTTTTTATTACTGAGTTGAATGGTTAGTCGATTCACTTCTAGGGATGTGTTTTTTGCATTGTATATATTCAGTTCCTTTGCTACCAAATCCGTGTCTTACGTTTGACAGAAATCTCCTGTGAAATCATGTTAAAAAGCCAAGGACAGTAAAAATGCTTTGTAGAATCACTCTGTGAATGTCATTGAAAAAGTTCTTAAGAGGAAAACATATGTCTTTTATCTGAGTGAAAACTGCATTCTATTCAGTTATTAGAACTGAGTTGAATGGTTAGGCGATTCACTTGTAGGGAAGTGTTTGTTTGGGTTGTATGTATTCAGTTCGTTTACTAGCAAATCATGTGTCTTGTGTTTGACAGAAATCTCCAGTGAAATCATGTTTAAAAGCCAATGACAGTGAAGGCTTTGTAGAATCACTAAGTAAATGTCTTTGAATACACTACTTAAGAAGGAAAGCATACGTCTTTCATCTGAGTGAAAACTGCATTCTATTCAGTTTTTGGAACTGAGTTGAATGGTTAGTGGATTCACTTGTAGGGATGTGTTTTTTGCATTGTATATATTCCTTTCCTTTACTAGCATATCCCGTGTCTTGCCTTTGACAGAAATCTCAAGTGAAATCACGTTTAAAAGCCAACAACAGTAAAAAGGCTTTGTAGAATCACTCCGTGAATGTCTTTAAAAACACTTCATAATAATGAAAGCATATGTCTTTCATCTGAGTGAAAACTGCATTCTATTCAGTTTTTAGAACTGAGTTGAATGTTTAGGCGATTCACTTGTAGGGAAGTGTTTGTTTGCATTGTATGTATACAGTTCCTTTACTAGCAAATCCCATGTCTTGCCTTTGACAGAAATCCCCAGTGAAATCACTTTTAAAAGCCAATAACAGTAAAAAGGCTTTGTAGAATCACTCCGTGAATGTCTTTGAAAACAGTTCTTAAGAAGCAAAGCATATGTCTTTCATTTGAGTGTATACTGCGTTCTATTCAGTTTTTAGAACTGAGTTGAATGTTTAGGCAATCATTAGTAGGGAAGTGTTTGTTTGCATTGTATGTATTCAGTTCCTTTACTAGCAAATCCTGTGTCTTGCCTTTGACAGAAATCTCCAGTGAAATCACGTTTAAAAGCCAATGACAGTAAAAAAACTTTGTTGAATAACTCTGTGAATGTCATTGAAAACAGTAGTTAAGAAGGAAAACATTTGTCTTTCATCTGAGTGAAAACTGCATTCTATTCAGTTTTTAGAACTGAGTTGAATGGTTAGGCGATTCACTTGTAGGGAAGTGTTCATTTGCATTGAATGTATTCAGTTCCTTTACTAGCAAATCCCGTGTCTTGTGATTAAAAAACATCTCCATTAAAATCACGTTTAAAACCCACGTTATTAAAAAGGCTTTGTAGAATCACTCTGTGAATGTTTCTGAAAACACTTCATAAAAACGAAAGCATACATCTTTCATCAGAGTGAAAACTGCATTCTCTTCACTTTTTAGAACTGAGTTGAATGGTTAGGCAATTCATTAGGAGGGAAGTGTTTGTTTGCATTGTATGTATTCAGTTGCTTTACTAGGAAATCCTGTGTCTTCCCTTTGACAGAAATCTTCAGTGAAATCATGTTTAAAAGCCAACATCAGTAAAAAGGGTTTGTAAAATCACTATGTGAATGTCTCTGAAAACACTTCATAAGAACGAATACACACGTCTTTCATCTGAGTGAAAACTGCATTCTATTCAGTTTTTAGAACTGAGTTGAATGGTTAGGCGATTCACTTGTAGGGAAGTGTTTGTTTGCATTGTATGTATTCAGTTCCTTTACTAGAACATCCCGTGTCTTGCCTTTGACTGAAACCTCCTGTGAAATCACGTTTAAAAGCCAATGTCAGTAAAAAGACTTTGTAGAATCACTCTGTAAATGTCTTTGAAAACAGTTCTTAAGAATAAAAGCATACGTCTTTCATCTGAGTGAAAACTGCATTCTATTCAGTTTTTAGAACTGAGTTGAATGGTTAATGGATTCACTTGTAGGGATGTGTTTTTTGCATTGTATATATTCCTTTCCTTTGCATGCAAATCCCGTGTCTTGCGTTTGACAGAAATCTCCAGTGAAATCATGTTTAAAAGCCAAGGACAGTAAAAAGGCTTTGTAGAATCACTCTGTGAATGTCTCTGAAAACACTTCATAATAATGAAAGCATACGTCTTTCATCTGAGTGAAAACTGCATTCTATTCAGTTTTTAGAACTGAGTTGAATGGTTAGGCGATTCACTTGTAGGGAAGTGTTTGTTTGCATTGTATGTATTCAGTTCCTTTACTAGCAAATCCCGTGTCTTGCCTTTGACAGAAATCTCCAGTGAAATCACGTTTAAAAGCCAACAACAGTAAAAAGGGTTTGTAGAATCACTCCGTGAATGTCTTTAAAAACAGTTCTTAAGAAGGAAAGCATATGTCTTTCATTTGAGTGAATACTGCATTCTATTCAGTTTTTAGAACTGAGTTGAATGGTAAGGCAATTCACTAGTTGGGAAGTGTTTGTTTGCATTTTTTGTATTCAGTTGCTTTACTAACAAATCCTGTGTCTTGCCTTTGACAAAAATCTCCAGTGAAATCATGTACAAAAGTCAACGTCAGTAAAAAGGGTTTGTAAAATCACTCGGTGAATGTCTCTGAAAACACTACATAAGAATGAAAGAATAAGTCTTTAATCTGTGTGAAAACTGCATTCTATTCAATTTTTAGAACTGAGTTGAATGGTTAGGAGATTCACTTGTAGGGAAGTGTTTGTTTGGGTTGTATGTATTCAGTTTGTTTACTAGCAAATCATGTGTCTTGTGTTTGACAGAAATCTCCAGTGAAATCATGATTAAAAGCTAACTTCATTAAAAGGCTTTGTAAAATCACTCTGTGGATGTCTTTGAAAACAGTTCTTAAGAAGGAAAGCATAGGTCTTTCATCTGAGTGAAAACTGCATTCTATTCAATTTTTAGAACTGAGTAGAATGGTTAGGAGATTCACTTGTAGGGAAGTGTTTGTTTGGGTTGTATGTATTCAGTTTGTTTACTAGCAAATCATGTGTCTTGTGTTTGACAGAAATCTCCAGTGAAATCATGATTAAAAGCTAACTTCATTAAAAGGCTTTGTAAAATCACTCTGTGGATGTCTTTGAAAACAGTTCTTAAGAAGGAAAGCATAGGTCTTTCATCTGAGTGAAAACTGCATTCTATTCAGTTTTTAGAACTGAGTTGAATGATAAGGCGATTCACTTGTAGGGAAGTGTTCTTTTGCATTGTATGCATTCAGTTCCTTTACTAGCAAATCCCGTGTCTTGCCTTTGACAAAAATCTCCAGTGAAATCACGTCAAAAAGCCAATGTCAGTAAAAAGGCTTTGTAGAATCCCTCTGTGAATGTCTTTGAATACACTACTTAAGAAGGAAAGCATAAGTCTTTCATCTGAGTGAAAACTGCATTCTATTCAGTTTTTGGAACTGAGTTGAATGGTTAGTGGATTCACTTGTAGGGATGTGTTTTTTGCATTGTATATATTCCTTTCCTTTGCATGCAAATCCCGTGTCTTGCGTTTGACAGAAATCTCCAGTGAAATCATGTTTAAAAGCCAAGGACAGTAAAAAGGCTTTGTAGAATCACTCTGTGCATGTCTCTGAAAACACTTCATAAGAACGAAAGCATACGTCTTTTATCTGAGTGAAAACTGCATTCTATTCAGTTTTTAGAACTGAGTTGAATGTTTAGGCGATTCACTTGTAGGGAAGTGTTTGTTTGCATTGTATGTATTCAGTTCCTTTACTAACAAGTCCCGTGTCTTGCCTTTGACAGAAATCTCCAATGAAATCGTGTTTAAAAGCAAACAACAGTAAAAAGGGTTTGTAAAATCACTCTGTAAATGTCTCTGAAAACACTTCATAAGAACGAAAGCATACGTCTTTCATCTGACTGAAAACTGCATTCTATTCAGTTTTTAGAACTGAATTGAATGGTTAGGTGATTCACTTGTAGGGAAGTGTTTGTTTGCATTGTATGTATTCAGTTCCTTTACTAGCAAATCCCGTGTCTTGCCTTTGACAGAAATCTCCAGTTAAATCACGTTTAAAAGCCAACAACAGTAAAAAGGGTTTGTAGAATCACTCCGTGAATGTCTTTAAAAACAGTTCTTAAGAAGGAAAGCATATGTCTTTCATTTGAGTGAATACTGCATTCTATTCAGTTTTTAGAACTGAGTTGAATGGTAAGGCAATTCACTAGTTGGGAAGTGTTTGTTTGCATTTTTTGTATTCAGTTGCTTTACTAACAAATCCTGTGTCTTGCCTTTGACAAAAATCTCCAGTGAAATCATGTACAAAAGTCAACGTCAGTAAAAAGGGTTTGTAAAATCACTCGGTGAATGTCTCTGAAAACACTACATAAGAATGAAAGAATAAGTCTTTCATCTGTGTGAAAACTGCATTCTATTCAATTTTTAGAACTGAGTTGAATGGTTAGGAGATTCACTTGTAGGGAAGTGTTTGTTTGGGTTGTATGTATTCAGTTTGTTTACTAGCAAATCATGTGTCTTGTGTTTGACAGAAATCTCCAGTGAAATCATGATTAAAAGCTAACTTCATTAAAAGGCTTTGTAAAATCACTCTGTGGATGTCTTTGAAAACAGTTCTTAAGAACGAAAGCATAGGTCTTTCATCTGAGTGAAAACTGTATTCTATTCAGTTTTTAGAACTGAGTTGAATGATAAGGCGATTCACTTGTAGGGAAGTGTTCTTTTGCATTGTATGTATTCAGTTAATTTACTAGCAAATCCCGTGTCTTGCCTTTGACAAAAATCTCCAGTGAAATCACGTCAAAAAGCCAAGGTCAGTAAAAAGGCTTTGTAGAATCACTCTGTGAATGTCTTTGAATACACTACTTAAGAAGGAAAGCATAAGTCTTTCATCTGAGTGAAAACTCCATTCTATTCAGTTTTTGGAACTGAGTTGAATGGTTAGTGGATTCACTTGTAGAGATGTGTTTTTTGCATTGTATATATTCCTTTCCTTTGCATGCAAATCCCGTGTCTTGCGTTTCAAAGAAATCTCCAGTGAAATCATGTTTAAAAGCCAAGGACAGTAAAAAGGCTTTGTAGAATCACTCTGTGCATGTCTCTGAAAACACTTCATAAGAACGAAAGCATACGTCTTTTATCTGAGTGAAAACTGCATTCTATTCAGTTTTTAGAACTGAGTTGAATGTTTAGGCGATTCACTTGTAGGGAAGTGTTTGTTTGCATTGTATGTATTCAGTTCCTTTACTAACAAATCCCGTGTCTTGCCTTTGACAGAAATCTCCAGTGAAATCACGTTTAAAAGCCAACAACAGTAAAAAGGCTTTGTAGAATCACTCTGTGGATGTCTTTGAAAACAGTTCTTAAGAAGGAAAGCATAGGTCTTTCATCTGAGTGAAAACTGCATTCTATTCAGTTTTTAGAACTGAGTTGAATGATAAGGCAATTCACTTGTAGGGAAGTGTTCTTTTGCATTGTATGTATTCAGTTCCTTTACTAGCAAATCCCGTGTCTTGCCTTTGACAGAAATCTCCAGTGAAATCACGTTTAAAAGCCAATGTCAGTAAAAAGGCTTTGTAGAATCACTCTGTGAATGTCTTTGATTACACTACTTAAGAAGGAAAGCATAAGTCTGTCCTTTGAGTGAATACTGCATTCTATTTAGTTTTTAGAACTGAATTGAATGGTTATGCGATTCACTAGTAGGGAAGTGTTTGTTTGCATTGTATGTATTCAGTTGCTTTACTAGAAAATCCTGTGTCTTGCCTTTGACAGAAATCTCCAATGAAATCGTGTTTAAAAGCAAACAACAGTAAAAAGGGTTTGTAAAATCACTCTGTAAATGTCTCTGAAAACAGTTCATAAGAACGAAAGCATACGTCTTTCATCTGACTGAAAACTGCATTCTATTCAGTTTTTAGAACTGAATTGAATGGTTAGGTGATTCACTTGTAGGGAAGTGTTTGTTTGCATTGTATGTATTCAGTTCCTTTACTAGCAAATCCCGTGTCTTGCCTTTGACAGAAATCTCCAGTGAAATCACGTTTAAAAGCCAACAACAGTAAAAAGGCTTTGTAGAATCACTCTGTGAATGTCTTTGAATACACTACTTAAGAAGGAAAGCATACGTCTTTCATCTGAGTGAAAACTACTTTCTATTCAGTTTTTGGAACTGAGTTGAATGGTTAGTGGATTCACTTGTAGGGATGTGTTTTTTGCATTGTATATATTCCTTTCCTTTGCATGCAAATCCCATGTCTTGCGTTTGACAGAAATCTCCAGTGAAATCATGTTTAAAAGCCAAGGACAGTAAAAAGGCTTTGTAGAATCACTCTGTGAATGTCTCTGAAAACACTTCATAAGAACGAAAGCATACGTCTTTCATCTGAGTGAAAACTGCATTCTATTCAGTTTTTAGAACTGAGTTGAATGTTTAGGCGATTCACTTGTAGGGAAGTGTTTGTTTGCATTGTATGTATTCAGTTCCTTTACTAGCAAATCCCGTGTCTTGCCTTTGACAGAAATCTCCAGTGAAATCACATTTAAAAGCCAACAACAGTAAAAAGGGTTTGTAGAATCACTCCGTGAATGTCTTTAAAAACAGTTCTTAAGAAGGAAAGCATATGTCTTTCATTTGAGTGAATACTGCATTCTATTCAGTTTTTAGAACTGAGTTGAATGGTAAGCAATTCACTAGTTGGGAAGTGTTTGTTTGCATTTTTTGTATTCAGTTGCTTTACTAACAAATCCTGTGTCTTGCCTTTGACAAAAATCTCCAGTGAAATCATGTACAAAAGTCAACGTCAGTAAAAAGGGTTTGTAAAATCACTCGGTGAATGTCTCTGAAAACACTACATAAGAATGAAAGAATAAGTCTTTCATCTGTGTGAAAACTGCATTCTATTCAATTTTTAGAACTGAGTTGAATGGTTAGGAGATTCACTTGTAGGGAAGTGTTTGTTTGGGTTGTATGTATTCAGTTTGTTTACTAGCAAATCATGTGTCTTGTGTTTGACAGAAATCTCCAGTGAAATCATGATTAAAAGCTAACTTCATTAAAAGGCTTTGTAAAATCACTCTGTGGATGTCTTTGAAAACAGTTCTTAAGAACGAAAGCATAGGTCTTTCATCTGAGTGAAAACTGTATTCTATTCAGTTTTTAGAACTGAGTTGAATGATAAGGCGATTCACTTGTAGGGAAGTGTTCTTTTGCATTGTATGTATTCAGTTAATTTACTAGCAAATCCCGTGTCTTGCCTTTGACAAAAATCTCCAGTGAAATCACGTCAAAAAGCCAAGGTCAGTAAAAAGGCTTTGTAGAATCACTCTGTGAATGTCTTTGAATACACTACTTAAGAAGGAAAGCATAAGTCTTTCATCTGAGTGAAAACTCCATTCTATTCAGTTTTTGGAACTGAGTTGAATGGTTATTGGATTCACTTGTAGAGATGTGTTTTTTGCATTGTATATATTCCTTTCCTTTGCATGCAAATCCCGTGTCTTGCGTTTCAAAGAAATCTCCAGTGAAATCATGTTTAAAAGCCAAGGACAGTAAAAAGGCTTTGTAGAATCACTCTGTGCATGTCTCTGAAAACACTTCATAAGAACGAAAGCATACGTCTTTTATCTGAGTGAAAACTGCATTCTATTCAGTTTTTAGAACTGAGTTGAATGTTTAGGCGATTCACTTGTAGGGAAGTGTTTGTTTGCATTGTATGTATTCAGTTCCTTTACTAACAAATCCCGTGTCTTGCCTTTGACAGAAATCTCCAGTGAAATCACGTTTAAAAGCCAACAACAGTAAAAAGGCTTTGTAGAATCACTCTGTGGATGTCTTTGAAAACAGTTCTTAAGAAGGAAAGCATAGGTCTTTCATCTGAGTGAAAACTGCATTCTATTCAGTTTTTAGAACTAGTTGAATGATAAGGCAATTCACTTGTAGGGAAGTGTTCTTTTGCATTGTATGTATTCAGTTCCTTTACTAGCAAATCCCGTGTCTTGCCTTTGACAGAAATCTCCAGTGAAATCACGTTTAAAAGCCAATGTCAGTAAAAAGGCTTGGTAGAATCACTCTGTGAATGTCTTTGATTACACTACTTAAGAAGGAAAGCATAAGTCTGTCCTTTGAGTGAATACTGCATTCTATTTAGTTTTTAGAACTGAATTGAATGGTTATGCGATTCACTAGTAGGGAAGTGTTTGTTTGCATTGTATGTATTCAGTTGCTTTACTAGAAAATCCTGTGTCTTGCCTTTGACAGAAATCTCCAATGAAATCGTGTTTAAAAGCAAACAACAGTAAAAAGGGTTTGTAAAATCACTCTGTAAATGTCTCTGAAAACACTTCATAAGAACGAAAGCATACGTCTTTCATCTGACTGAAAACTGCATTCTATTCAGTTTTTAGAACTGAATTGAATGGTTAGGTGATTCACTTGTAGGGAAGTGTTTGTTTGCATTGTATGTATTCAGTTCCTTTACTAGCAAATCCCGTGTCTTGCCTTTGACAGAAATCTCCAGTGAAATCACGTTTAAAAGCCAACAACAGTAAAAAGGGTTTGTAGAATCACTCCGTGAATGTCTTTAAAAACAGTTCTTAAGAAGGAAAGCATATGTCTTTCATTTGAGTGAATACTGCATTCTATTCAGTTTTTAGAACTGAGTTGAATGGTAAGGCAATTCACTAGTTGGGAAGTGTTTGTTTGCATTTTTTGTATTCAGTTGCTTTACTAACAAATCCTGTGTCTTGCCTTTGACAAAAATCTCCAGTGAAATCATGTACAAAAGTCAACGTCAGTAAAAAGGGTTTGTAAAATCACTCGGTGAATGTCTCTGAAAACACTACATAAGAATGAAAGAATAAGTCTTTCATCTGTGTGAAAACTGCATTCTATTCAATTTTTAGAACTGAGTTGAATGGTTAGGAGATTCACTTGTAGGGAAGTGTTTGTTTGGGTTGTATGTATTCAGTTTGTTTACTAGCAAATCATGTGTCTTGTGTTTGACAGAAATCTCCAGTGAAATCATGATTAAAAGCTAACTTCATTAAAAGGCTTTGTAAAATCACTCTGTGGATGTCTTTGAAAACAGTTCTTAAGAAGGAAAGCATAGGTCTTTCATCTGAGTGAAAACTGCATTCTATTCAGTTTTTAGAACTGAGTTGAATGATTAGGCGATTCACTTGTAGGGAAGTGTTCTTTTGCATTGTATGTATTCAGTCCCTTTACTAGCAAATCCCGTGTCTTGCCTTTGACAAAAATCTCCAGTGAAATCACGTCAAAAAGCCAAGGTCAGTAAAAAGGCTTTGTAGAATCACTCTGTGAATGTCTTTGAATACACTACTTAAGAAGGAAAGCATAAGTCTTTCATCTGAGTGAAAACTGCATTCTATTCAGTTTTTGGAACTGAGTTGAATGGTTAGTGGATTCACTTGTAGGGATGTGTTTTTTGCATTGTATATATTCCTTTCCTTTGCATGCAAATCCCGTGTCTTGCGTTTGACAGAAATATCCAGTGAAATCATGTTTAAAAGCCAAGGACAGTAAAAAGGCTTTGTAGAATCACTCTGTGCATGTCTCTGAAAACACTTCATAAGAACGAAAGCATACGTCTTTTATCTGAGTGAAAACTGCATTCTATTCAGTTTTTAGAACTGAGTTGAATGTTTAGGCGATTCACTTGTAGGGAAGTGTTTGTTTGCATTGTATGTATTCAGTTCCTTTACTAACAAATCCCGTGTCTTGCCTTTGACAGAAATCTCCAGTGAAATCACGTTTAAAAGCCAACAACAGTAAAAAGGCTTTGTAGAATCACTCCGTGAATGTCTTTTAAAACAGTTCTTAAGAAGGAAAGCATATGTCTTTCATATGATTGAATACTGCATTCTATTCAGTTTTTAGAACTGAGTTGAATGGTAAGGCTATTCACTAGTTGGGAAGTGTTTGTTTGCATTTTTTGTATTCAGTTGCTTTACTAACAAATCCTGTGTCTTGCCTTTGACAAAAATCTCCAGTGAAATCATGTACAAAAGTCAACGTCAGTAAAAAGGGTTTGTAAAATCACTCGGTGAATGTCTCTGAAATCACTTCATAAGAATGAAAGCATACGTCTTTCATCTGTGTGAAAACTGCATTCTATTCAATTTTTAGAACTGAGTTGAATGGTTAGGAGATTCACTTGTAGGGAAGTGTTTGTTTGGGTTGTATGTATTCAGTTTGTTTACTAGCAAATCATGTGTCTTGTGTTTGACAGAAATCTCCAGTGAAATCATGATTAAAAGCTAACTTCAGTAAAAAGGCTTTGTAAAATCACTCTGTGGATGTCTTTGAAAACAGTTCTCAAGAAGGAAAGCATAGGTCTTTCATCTGAGTGAAAACTGCATTCTATTCAGTTTTTAGAACTGAGTTGAATGATAAGGCGATTCACTTGTAGGTAAGTGTTCATTTGCATTGTATGTATTCAGTTCCTATATTAGCAAATCCCATATCTTGTGTTTTATAGACTTCTCCAATAAAATCACGTTTAAAGGTTAACTTTATTAAAAAGGCTTTGTAGAATCACTCTGTGAATGTTTCTGAAAACACTTCATAAAAAGGAAAGCATACATCTTTCATCAGAGTGAAAACTGCATTCTATTCAGTTTTTAGAACTGAGTTGAATGGTGAGGCGATTCACTTGTAGGTAAGTGTTTGTTTGCATTGTATGTATTCAGTTCCTTTACTAGCATATCCCATGTCTTGTGTTTGAAAGACATCTCCAGTAAAATCACGTTTAAAAGCCAACATTATTAAAAAGGCTTTGTAGAATCACTCTGTTAATGTCTCTGAAAACACTTCATAAGAACGAAAGCATACGTCTTTTATCTGAGTGAAAACTGCATTCTATTCAGTTTTTAGAACTGAGTTGAATGTTTAGGCGATTCACTTGTAGGGAAGCGTTTGTTTGCATTGTATGTATTCAGTTCCTTTACTAACAAATCCCGTGTCTTGCCTTTGACAGAAATCTCCAATGAAATCGTGTTTAAAAGCAAACAACAGTAAAAAGGGTTTGTAAAATCACTCTGTAAATGTCTCTGAAAACACTTCATAAGAACGAAAGCATACGTCTTTCATCTGACTGAAAACTGCATTCTATTCAGTTTTTAGAACTGAATTGAATGGTTAGGTGATTCACTTGTAGGGAAGTGTTTGTTTGCATTGTATGTATTCAGTTCCTTTACTAGCAAATCCCGTGTCTTGCCTTTGACAGAAATCTCCAGTGAAATCACGTTTAAAAGCCAACAACAGTAAAAAGGCTTTGTAGAATCACTCCGTGAATGTCTTTAAAAACAGTTCTTAAGAAGGAAAGCATATGTCTTTCATTTGAGTGAATACTGCATTCTATTCAGTTTTTAGAACTGAGTTGAATGGTAAGCAATTCACTAGTTGGGAAGTGTTTGTTTGCATTTTTTGTATTCAGTTGCTTTACTAACAAATCCTGTGTCTTGCCTTTGACAAAAATCTCCAGTGAAATCATGTACAAAAGTCAACGTCAGTAAAAAGGGTTTGTAAAATCACTCGGTGAATGTCTCTGAAAACACTACATAAGAATGAAAGAATAAGTCTTTCATCTGTGTGAAAACTGCATTCTATTCAATTTTTAGAACTGAGTTGAATGGTTAGGAGATTCACTTGTAGGGAAGTGTTTGTTTGGGTTGTATGTATTCAGTTTGTTTACTAGCAAATCATGTGTCTTGTGTTTGACAGAAATCTCCAGTGAAATCATGATTAAAAGCTAACTTCATTAAAAGGCTTTCTAAAATCACTCTGTGGATGTCTTTGAAAACAGTTCTTAAGAAGGAAAGCATAGGTCTTTCATCTGAGTGAAAACTGCATTCTATTCAATTTTTAGAACTGAGTAGAATGGTTAGGAGATTCACTTGTAGGGAAGTGTTTGTTTGGGTTGTATGTATTCAGTTTGTTTACTAGCAAATCATGTGTCTTGTGTTTGACAGAAATCTCCAGTGAAATCATGATTAAAAGCTAACTTCATTAAAAGGCTTTGTAAAATCACTCTGTGGATGTCTTTGAAAACAGTTCTTAAGAAGGAAAGCATAGGTCTTTCATCTGAGTGAAAACTGCATTCTATTCAGTTTTTAGAACTGAGTTGAATGATAAGGCGATTCACTTGTAGGGAAGTGTTCTTTTGCATTGTATGCATTCAGTTCCTTTACTAGCAAATCCCGTGTCTTGCCTTTGACAAAAATCTCCAGTGAAATCACGTCAAAAAGCCAAGTTCAGTAAAAAGGCTTTGTAGAATCCCTCTGTGAATGTCTTTGAATACACTACTTAAGAAGGAAAGCATAAGTCTTTCATCTGAGTGAAAACTGCATTCTATTCAGTTTTTGGAACTGAGTTGAATGGTTAGTGGATTCACTTGTAGGGATGTGTTTTTTGCATTGTATATATTCCTTTCCTTTGCATGCAAATCCCGTGTCTTGCGTTTGACAGAAATCTCCAGTGAAATCATGTTTAAAAGCCAAGGACAGTAAAAAGGCTTTGTAGAATCACTCTGTGCATGTCTCTGAAAACACTTCATAAGAACGAAAGCATACGTCTTTTATCTGAGTGAAAACTGCATTCTATTCAGTTTTTAGAACTGAGTTGAATGTTTAGGCGATTCACTTGTAGGGAAGTGTTTGTTTGCATTGTATGTATTCAGTTCCTTTACTAACAAGTCCCGTGTCTTGCCTTTGACAGAAATCTCCAATGAAATCGTGTTTAAAAGCAAACAACAGTAAAAAGGGTTTGTAAAATCACTCTGTAAATGTCTCTGAAAACACTTCATAAGAACGAAAGCATACGTCTTTCATCTGACTGAAAACTGCATTCTATTCAGTTTTTAGAACTGAATTGAATGGTTAGGTGATTCACTTGTAGGGAAGTGTTTGTTTGCATTGTATGTATTCAGTTCCTTTACTAGCAAATCCCGTGTCTTGCCTTTGACAGAAATCTCCAGTGAAATCACGTTTAAAAGCCAACAACAGTAAAAAGGGTTTGTAGAATCACTCCGTGAATGTCTTTAAAAACAGTTCTTAAGAAGGAAAGCATATGTCTTTCATTTGAGTGAATACTGCATTCTATTCAGTTTTTAGAACTGAGTTGAATGGTAAGGCAATTCACTAGTTGGGAAGTGTTTGTTTGCATTTTTTGTATTCAGTTGCTTTACTAACAAATCCTGTGTCTTGCCTTTGACAAAAATCTCCAGTGAAATCATGTACAAAAGTCAACGTCAGTAAAAAGGGTTTGTAAAATCACTCGGTGAATGTCTCTGAAAACACTACATAAGAATGAAAGAATAAGTCTTTCATCTGTGTGAAAACTGCATTCTATTCAATTTTTAGAACTGAGTTGAATGGTTAGGAGATTCACTTGTAGGGAAGTGTTTGTTTGGGTTGTATGTATTCAGTTTGTTTACTAGCAAATCATGTGTCTTGTGTTTGACAGAAATCTCCAGTGAAATCATGATTAAAAGCTAACTTCATTAAAAGGCTTTGTAAAATCACTCTGTGGATGTCTTTGAAAACAGTTCTTAAGAACGAAAGCATAGGTCTTTCATCTGAGTGAAAACTGTATTCTATTCAGTTTTTAGAACTGAGTTGAATGATAAGGCGATTCACTTGTAGGGAAGTGTTCTTTTGCATTGTATGTATTTAGTTAATTTACTAGCAAATCCCGTGTCTTGCCTTTGACAAAAATCTCCAGTGAAATCACGTCAAAAAGCCAAGGTCAGTAAAAAGGCTTTGTAGAATCACTCTGTGAATGTCTTTGAATACACTACTTAAGAAGGAAAGCATAAGTCTTTCATCTGAGTGAAAACTCCATTCTATTCAGTTTTTGGAACTGAGTTGAATGGTTAGTGGATTCACTTGTAGAGATGTGTTTTTTGCATTGTATATATTCCTTTCCTTTGCATGCAAATCCCGTGTCTTGCGTTTCAAAGAAATCTCCAGTGAAATCATGTTTAAAAGCCAAGGACAGTAAAAAGGCTTTGTAGAATCACTCTGTGCATGTCTCTGAAAACACTTCATAAGAACGAAAGCATACGTCTTTTATCTGAGTGAAAACTGCATTCTATTCAGTTTTTAGAACTGAGTTGAATGTTTAGGCGATTCACTTGTAGGGAAGTGTTTGTTTGCATTGTATGTATTCAGTTCCTTTACTAACAAATCCCCTGTCTTGCCTTTGACAGAAATCTCCAGTGAAATCACGTTTAAAAGCCAACAACAGTAAAAAGGCTTTGGAGAATCACTCTGTGGATGTCTTTGAAAAGAGTTCTTAAGAAGGAAAGCATAGGTCTTTCATCTGAGTGAAAACTGCATTCTATTCAGTTTTTAGAACTGAGTTGAATGATAAGGCAATTCACTTGTAGGGAAGTGTTCTTTTGCATTGTATGTATTCAGTTCCTTTACTAGCAAATCCCGTGTCTTGCCTTTGACAGAAATCTCCAAAGAAATCACGTTTAAAAGCCAACAACAGTAAAAAGGCTTGGTAGAATCACTCTGTGAATGTCTTTGATTACACTACTTAAGAAGGAAAGCATAAGTCTGTCCTTTGAGTGAATACTGCATTCTATTTAGTTTTTAGAACTGAATTGAATGGTTATGCGATTCACTAGTAGGGAAGTGTTTGTTTGCATTGTATGTATTCAGTTGCTTTACTAGAAAATCCTGTGTCTTGCCTTTGACAGAAATCTCCAATGAAATCGTGTTTAAAAGCAAACAACAGTAAAAAGGGTTTGTAAAATCACTCTGTAAATGTCTCTGAAAACAGTTCATAAGAACGAAAGCATACGTCTTTCATCTGACTGAAAACTGCATTCTATTCAGTTTTTAGAACTGAATTGAATGGTTAGGTGATTCACTTGTAGGGAAGTGTTTGTTTGCATTGTATGTATTCAGTTCCTTTACTAGCAAATCCCGTGTCTTGCCTTTGACAGAAATCTCCAGTGAAATCACGTTTAAAAGCCAACAACAGTAAAAAGGCTTTGTAGAATCACTCTGTGAATGTCTTTGAATACACTACTTAAGAAGGAAAGCATACGTCTTTCATCTGAGTGAAAACTACTTTCTATTCACTTTTTGGAACTGAGTTGAATGGTTAGTGGATTCACTTGTAGGGATGTGTTTTTTGCATTGAATATATTCCTTTCCTTTGCATGCAAATCCCGTGTCTTGCGTTTGACAGAAATCTCCAGTGAAATCATGTTTAAAAGCCAAGGACAGTAAAAAGGCTTTGTAGAATCACTCTGTGAATGTCTCTGAAAACACTTCATAAGAACGAAAGCACACGTCTTTCATCTGAGTGAAAACTGCATTCTATTCAGTTTTTAGAACTGAGTTGAATGTTTAGGCGATTCACTTGTAGGGAAGTGTTTGTTTGCATTGTATGTATTCAGTTCCTTTACTAGCAAATCCCGTGTCTTGCCTTTGACAGAAATCTCCAGTGAAATCACGTTTAAAAGCCAACAACAGTAAAAAGGGTTTGTAGAATCACTCCGTGAATGTCTTTAAAAACAGTTCTTAAGAAGGAAAGCATATGTCTTTCATTTGAGTGAATACTGCATTCTATTCAGTTTTTAGAACTGAGTTGAATGGTAAGCAATTCACTAGTTGGGAAGTGTTTGTTTGCATTTTTTGTATTCAGTTGCTTTACTAACAAATCCTGTGTCTTGCCTTTGACAAAAATCTCCAGTGAAATCATGTACAAAAGTCAACGTCAGTAAAAAGGGTTTGTAAAATCACTCGGTGAATGTCTCTGAAAACACTACATAAGAATGAAAGAATAAGTCTTTCATCTGTGTGAAAACTGCATTCTATTCAATTTTTAGAACTGAGTTGAATGGTTAGGAGATTCACTTGTAGGGAAGTGTTTGTTTGGGTTGTATGTATTCAGTTTGTTTACTAGCAAATCATGTGTCTTGTGTTTGACAGAAATCTCCAGTGAAATCATGATTAAAAGCTAACTTCATTAAAAGGCTTTGTAAAATCACTCTGTGGATGTCTTTGAAAACAGTTCTTAAGAAGGAAAGCATAGGTCTTTCATCTGAGTGAAAACTGCATTCTATTCAGTTTTTAGAACTGAGTTGAATGATAAGGCGATTCACTTGTAGGGAAGTGTTCTTTTGCATTGTATGTATTCAGTTCCTTTACTAGCAAATCCCGTGTCTTGCCTTTGACAAAAATCTCCAGTGAAATCACGTCAAAAAGCCAAGGTCAGTAAAAAGGCTTTGTAGAATCACTCTGTGAATGTCTTTGAATACACTACTTAAGAAGGAAAGCATAAGTCTTTCATCTGAGTGAAAACTCCATTCTATTCAGTTTTTGGAACTGAGTTGAATGGTTAGTGGATTCACTTGTAGAGATGTGTTTTTTGCATTGTATATATTCCTTTCCTTTGCATGCAAATCCCGTGTCTTGCGTTTCAAAGAAATCTCCAGTGAAATCATGTTTAAAAGCCAAGGACAGTAAAAAGGCTTTGTAGAATCACTCTGTGCATGTCTCTGAAAACACTTCATAAGAACGAAAGCATACGTCTTTTATCTGAGTGAAAACTGCATTCTATTCAGTTTTTAGAACTGAGTTGAATGTTTAGGCGATTCACTTGTAGGGAAGTGTTTGTTTGCATTGTATGTATTCAGTTCCTTTACTAACAAATCCCGTGTCTTGCCTTTGACAGAAATCTCCAGTGAAATCACGTTTAAAAGCCAACAACAGTAAAAAGGCTTTGGAGAATCACTCTGTGGATGTCTTTGAAAAGAGTTCTTAAGAAGGAAAGCATAGGTCTTTCATCTGAGTGAAAACTGCATTCTATTCAGTTTTTAGAACTGAGTTGAATGATAAGGCAATTCACTTGTAGGGAAGTGTTCTTTTGCATTGTATGTATTCAGTTCCTTTACTAGCAAATCCCGTGTCTTGCCTTTGACAGAAATCTCCAGTGAAATCACGTTTAAAAGCCAACAACAGTAAAAAGGCTTGGTAGAATCACTCTGTGAATGTCTTTGATTACACTACTTAAGAAGGAAAGCATAAGTCTGTCCTTTGAGTGAATACTGCATTCTATTTAGTTTTTAGAACTGAATTGAATGGTTATGCGATTCACTAGTAGGGAAGTGTTTGTTTGCATTGTATGTATTCAGTTGCTTTACTAGAAAATCCTGTGTCTTGCCTTTGACAGAAATCTCCAATGAAATCGTGTTTAAAAGCAAACAACAGTAAAAAGGGTTTGTAAAATCACTCTGTAAATGTCTCTGAAAACAGTTCATAAGAACGAAAGCATACGTCTTTCATCTGACTGAAAACTGCATTCTATTCAGTTTTTAGAACTGAATTGAATGGTTAGGTGATTCACTTGTAGGGAAGTGTTTGTTTGCATTGTATGTATTCAGTTCCTTTACTAGCAAATCCCGTGTCTTGCCTTTGACAGAAATCTCCAGTGAAATCACGTTTAAAAGCCAACAACAGTAAAAAGGCTTTGTAGAATCACTCTGTGAATGTCTTTGAATACACTACTTAAGAAGGAAAGCATACGTCTTTCATCTGAGTGAAAACTACTTTCTATTCACTTTTTGGAACTGAGTTGAATGGTTAGTGGATTCACTTGTAGGGATGTGTTTTTTGCATTGAATATATTCCTTTCCTTTGCATGCAAATCCCGTGTCTTGCGTTTGACAGAAATCTCCAGTGAAATCATGTTTAAAAGCCAAGGACAGTAAAAAGGCTTTGTAGAATCACTCTGTGAATGTCTCTGAAAACACTTCATAAGAACGAAAGCACACGTCTTTCATCTGAGTGAAAACTGCATTCTATTCAGTTTTTAGAACTGAGTTGAATGTTTAGGCGATTCACTTGTAGGGAAGTGTTTGTTTGCATTGTATGTATTCAGTTCCTTTACTAGCAAATCCCGTGTCTTGCCTTTGACAGAAATCTCCAGTGAAATCACGTTTAAAAGCCAACAACAGTAAAAAGGGTTTGTAGAATCACTCCGTGAATGTCTTTAAAAACAGTTCTTAAGAAGGAAAGCATATGTCTTTCATTTGAGTGAATACTGCATTCTATTCAGTTTTTAGAACTGAGTTGAATGGTAAGCAATTCACTAGTTGGGAAGTGTTTGTTTGCATTTTTTGTATTCAGTTGCTTTACTAACAAATCCTGTGTCTTGCCTTTGACAAAAATCTCCAGTGAAATCATGTACAAAAGTCAACGTCAGTAAAAAGGGTTTGTAAAATCACTCGGTGAATGTCTCTGAAAACACTACATAAGAATGAAAGAATAAGTCTTTCATCTGTGTGAAAACTGCATTCTATTCAATTTTTAGAACTGAGTTGAATGGTTAGGAGATTCACTTGTAGGGAAGTGTTTGTTTGGGTTGTATGTATTCAGTTTGTTTACTAGCAAATCATGTGTCTTGTGTTTGACAGAAATCTCCAGTGAAATCATGATTAAAAGCTAACTTCATTAAAAGGCTTTGTAAAATCACTCTGTGGATGTCTTTGAAAACAGTTCTTAAGAAGGAAAGCATAGGTCTTTCATCTGAGTGAAAACTGCATTCTATTCAGTTTTTAGAACTGAGTTGAATGATAAGGCGATTCACTTGTAGGGAAGTGTTCTTTTGCATTGTATGTATTCAGTTCCTTTACTAGCAAATCCCGTGTCTTGCCTTTGACAAAAATCTCCAGTGAAATCACGTCAAAAAGCCAAGGTCAGTAAAAAGGCTTTGTAGAATCACTCTGTGAATGTCTTTGAATACACTACTTAAGAAGGAAAGCATAAGTCTTTCATCTGAGTGAAAACTCCATTCTATTCAGTTTTTGGAACTGAGTTGAATGGTTAGTGGATTCACTTGTAGAGATGTGTTTTTTGCATTGTATATATTCCTTTCCTTTGCATGCAAATCCCGTGTCTTGCGTTTCAAAGAAATCTCCAGTGAAATCATGTTTAAAAGCCAAGGACAGTAAAAAGGCTTTGTAGAATCACTCTGTGCATGTCTCTGAAAACACTTCATAAGAACGAAAGCATACGTCTTTTATCTGAGTGAAAACTGCATTCTATTCAGTTTTTAGAACTGAGTTGAATGTTTAGGCGATTCACTTGTAGGGAAGTGTTTGTTTGCATTGTATGTATTCAGTTCCTTTACTAACAAATCCCGTGTCTTGCCTTTGACAGAAATCTCCAGTGAAATCACGTTTAAAAGCCAACAACAGTAAAAAGGCTTTGGAGAATCACTCTGTGGATGTCTTTGAAAAGAGTTCTTAAGAAGGAAAGCATAGGTCTTTCATCTGAGTGAAAACTGCATTCTATTCAGTTTTTAGAACTGAGTTGAATGATAAGGCAATTCACTTGTAGGGAAGTGTTCTTTTGCATTGTATGTATTCAGTTCCTTTACTAGCAAATCCCGTGTCTTGCCTTTGACAGAAATCTCCAGTGAAATCACGTTTAAAAGCCAACAACAGTAAAAAGGCTTGGTAGAATCACTCTGTGAATGTCTTTGATTACACTACTTAAGAAGGAAAGCATAAGTCTGTCCTTTGAGTGAATACTGCATTCTATTTAGTTTTTAGAACTGAATTGAATGGTTATGCGATTCACTAGTAGGGAAGTGTTTGTTTGCATTGTATGTATTCAGTTGCTTTACTAGAAAATCCTGTGTCTTGCCTTTGACAGAAATCTCCAATGAAATCGTGTTTAAAAGCAAACAACAGTAAAAAGGGTTTGTAAAATCACTCTGTAAATGTCTCTGAAAACAGTTCATAAGAACGAAAGCATACGTCTTTCATCTGACTGAAAACTGCATTCTATTCAGTTTTTAGAACTGAATTGAATGGTTAGGTGATTCACTTGTAGGGAAGTGTTTGTTTGCATTGTATGTATTCAGTTCCTTTACTAGCAAATCCCGTGTCTTGCCTTTGACAGAAATCTCCAGTGAAATCACGTTTAAAAGCCAACAACAGTAAAAAGGCTTTGTAGAATCACTCTGTGAATGTCTTTGAATACACTACTTAAGAAGGAAAGCATACGTCTTTCATCTGAGTGAAAACTACTTTCTATTCACTTTTTGGAACTGAGTTGAATGGTTAGTGGATTCACTTGTAGGGATGTGTTTTTTGCATTGAATATATTCCTTTCCTTTGCATGCAAATCCCGTGTCTTGCGTTTGACAGAAATCTCCAGTGAAATCATGTTTAAAAGCCAAGGACAGTAAAAAGGCTTTGTAGAATCACTCTGTGAATGTCTCTGAAAACACTTCATAAGAACGAAAGCATACGTCTTTCATCTGAGTGAAAACTGCATTCTATTCAGTTTTTAGAACTGAGTTGAATGTTTAGGCGATTCACTTGTAGGGAAGTGTTTGTTTGCATTGTATGTATTCAGTTCCTTTACTAGCAAATCCCGTGTCTTGCCTTTGACAGAAATCTCCAGTGAAATCACGTTTAAAAGCCAACAACAGTAAAAAGGGTTTGTAGAATCACTCCGTGAATGTCTTTAAAAACAGTTCTTAAGAAGGAAAGCATATGTCTTTCATTTGAGTGAATACTGCATTCTATTCAGTTTTTAGAACTGAGTTGAATGGTAAGCAATTCACTAGTTGGGAAGTGTTTGTTTGCATTTTTTGTATTCAGTTGCTTTACTAACAAATCCTGTGTCTTGCCTTTGACAAAAATCTCCAGTGAAATCATGTACAAAAGTCAACGTCAGTAAAAAGGGTTTGTAAAATCACTCGGTGAATGTCTCTGAAAACACTACATAAGAATGAAAGAATAAGTCTTTCATCTGTGTGAAAACTGCATTCTATTCAATTTTTAGAACTGAGTTGAATGGTTAGGAGATTCACTTGTAGGGAAGTGTTTGTTTGGGTTGTATGTATTCAGTTTGTTTACTAGCAAATCATGTGTCTTGTGTTTGACAGAAATCTCCAGTGAAATCATGATTAAAAGCTAACTTCATTAAAAGGCTTTGTAAAATCACTCTGTGGATGTCTTTGAAAACAGTTCTTAAGAAGGAAAGCATAGGTCTTTCATCTGAGTGAAAACTGCATTCTATTCAGTTTTTAGAACTGAGTTGAATGATAAGGCGATTCACTTGTAGGGAAGTGTTCTTTTGCATTGTATGTATTCAGTTCCTTTACTAGCAAATCCCGTGTCTTGCCTTTGACAAAAATCTCCAGTGAAATCACGTCAAAAAGCCAAGGTCAGTAAAAAGGCTTTGTAGAATCACTCTGTGAATGTCTTTGAATACACTACTTAAGAAGGAAAGCATAAGTCTTTCATCTGAGTGAAAACTCCATTCTATTCAGTTTTTGGAACTGAGTTGAATGGTTAGTGGATTCACTTGTAGAGATGTGTTTTTTGCATTGTATATATTCCTTTCCTTTGCATGCAAATCCCGTGTCTTGCGTTTCAAAGAAATCTCCAGTGAAATCATGTTTAAAAGCCAAGGACAGTAAAAAGGCTTTGTAGAATCACTCTGTGCATGTCTCTGAAAACACTTCATAAGAACGAAAGCATACGTCTTTTATCTGAGTGAAAACTGCATTCTATTCAGTTTTTAGAACTGAGTTGAATGTTTAGGCGATTCACTTGTAGGGAAGTGTTTGTTTGCATTGTATGTATTCAGTTCCTTTACTAACAAATCCCGTGTCTTGCCTTTGACAGAAATCTCCAGTGAAATCACGTTTAAAAGCCAACAACAGTAAAAAGGCTTTGTAGAATCACTCTGTGGATGTCTTTGAAAAGAGTTCTTAAGAAGGAAAGCATAGGTCTTTCATCTGAGTGAAAACTGCATTCTATTCAGTTTTTAGAACTGAGTTGAATGATAAGGCAATTCACTTGTAGGGAAGTGTTCTTTTGCATTGTATGTATTCAGTTCCTTTACTAGCAAATCCCGTGTCTTGCCTTTGACAGAAATCTCCAGTGAAATCACGTTTAAAAGCCAACAACAGTAAAAAGGCTTGGTAGAATCACTCTGTGAATGTCTTTGATTACACTACTTAAGAAGGAAAGCATAAGTCTGTCCTTTGAGTGAATACTGCATTCTATTTAGTTTTTAGAACTGAATTGAATGGTTATGCGATTCACTAGTAGGGAAGTGTTTGTTTGCATTGTATGTATTCAGTTGCTTTACTAGAAAATCCTGTGTCTTGCCTTTGACAGAAATCTCCAATGAAATCGTGTTTAAAAGCAAACAACAGTAAAAAGGGTTTGTAAAATCACTCTGTAAATGTCTCTGAAAACAGTTCATAAGAACGAAAGCATACGTCTTTCATCTGACTGAAAACTGCATTCTATTCAGTTTTTAGAACTGAATTGAATGGTTAGGTGATTCACTTGTAGGGAAGTGTTTGTTTGCATTGTATGTATTCAGTTCCTTTACTAGCAAATCCCGTGTCTTGCCTTTGACAGAAATCTCCAGTGAAATCACGTTTAAAAGCCAACAACAGTAAAAAGGCTTTGTAGAATCACTCTGTGAATGTCTTTGAATACACTACTTAAGAAGGAAAGCATACGTCTTTCATCTGAGTGAAAACTACTTTCTATTCAGTTTTTGGAACTGAGTTGAATGGTTAGTGGATTCACTTGTAGGGATGTGTTTTTTGCATTGTATATATTCCTTTCCTTTGCATGCAAATCCCGTGTCTTGCGTTTGACAGAAATCTCCAGTGAAATCATGTTTAAAAGCCAAGGACAGTAAAAAGGCTTTGTAGAATCACTCTGTGAATGTCTCTGAAAACACTTCATAAGAACGAAAACATACGTCTTTCATCTGAGTGAAAACTGCATTCTATTCAGTTTTTAGAACTGAGTTGAATGTTTAGGCGATTCACTTGTAGGGAAGTGTTTGTTTGCATTGTATGTATTCAGTTCCTTTACTAGCAAATCCCGTGTCTTGCCTTTGACAGAAATCTCCAGTGAAATCACGTTTAAAAGCCAACAACAGTAAAAAGGGTTTGTAGAATCACTCCGTGAATGTCTTTAAAAACAGTTCTTAAGAAGGAAAGCATATGTCTTTCATTTGAGTGAATACTGCATTCTATTCAGTTTTTAGAACTGAGTTGAATGGTAAGCAATTCACTAGTTGGGAAGTGTTTGTTTGCATTTTTTGTATTCAGTTGCTTTACTAACAAATCCTGTGTCTTGCCTTTGACAAAAATCTCCAGTGAAATCATGTACAAAAGTCAACGTCAGTAAAAAGGGTTTGTAAAATCACTCGGTGAATGTCTCTGAAAACACTACATAAGAATGAAAGAATAAGTCTTTCATCTGTGTGAAAACTGCATTCTATTCAATTTTTAGAACTGAGTTGAATGGTTAGGAGATTCACTTGTAGGGAAGTGTTTGTTTGGGTTGTATGTATTCAGTTTGTTTACTAGCAAATCATGTGTCTTGTGTTTGACAGAAATCTCCAGTGAAATCATGATTAAAAGCTAACTTCATTAAAAGGCTTTGTAAAATCACTCTGTGGATGTCTTTGAAAACAGTTCTTAAGAAGGAAAGCATAGGTCTTTCATCTGAGTGAAAACTGCATTCTATTCAGTTTTTAGAACTGAGTTGAATGATAAGGCGATTCACTTGTAGGGAAGTGTTCTTTTGCATTGTATGTATTCAGTTCCTTTACTAGCAAATCCCGTGTCTTGCCTTTGACAAAAATCTCCAGTGAAATCACGTCAAAAAGCCAAGGTCAGTAAAAAGGCTTTGTAGAATCACTCTGTGAATGTCTTTGAATACACTACTTAAGAAGGAAAGCATAAGTCTTTCATCTGAGTGAAAACTCCATTCTATTCAGTTTTTGGAACTGAGTTGAATGGTTATTGGATTCACTTGTAGAGATGTGTTTTTTGCATTGTATATATTCCTTTCCTTTGCATGCAAATCCCGTGTCTTGCGTTTCAAAGAAATCTCCAGTGAAATCATGTTTAAAAGCCAAGGACAGTAAAAAGGCTTTGTAGAATCACTCTGTGCATGTCTCTGAAAACACTTCATAAGAACGAAAGCATACGTCTTTTATCTGAGTGAAAACTGCATTCTATTCAGTTTTTAGAACTGAGTTGAATGTTTAGGCGATTCACTTGTAGGGAAGTGTTTGTTTGCATTGTATGTATTCAGTTCCTTTACTAACAAATCCCGTGTCTTGCCTTTGACAGAAATCTCCAGTGAAATCACGTTTAAAAGCCAACAACAGTAAAAAGGCTTTGTAGAATCACTCTGTGGATGTCTTTGAAAACAGTTCTTAAGAAGGAAAGCATAGGTCTTTCATCTGAGTGAAAACTGCATTCTATTCAGTTTTTAGAACTAGTTGAATGATAAGGCAATTCACTTGTAGGGAAGTGTTCTTTTGCATTGTATGTATTCAGTTCCTTTACTAGCAAATCCCGTGTCTTGCCTTTGACAGAAATCTCCAGTGAAATCACGTTTAAAAGCCAATGTCAGTAAAAAGGCTTGGTAGAATCACTCTGTGAATGTCTTTGATTACACTACTTAAGAAGGAAAGCATAAGTCTGTCCTTTGAGTGAATACTGCATTCTATTTAGTTTTTAGAACTGAATTGAATGGTTATGCGATTCACTAGTAGGGAAGTGTTTGTTTGCATTGTATGTATTCAGTTGCTTTACTAGAAAATCCTGTGTCTTGCCTTTGACAGAAATCTCCAATGAAATCGTGTTTAAAAGCAAACAACAGTAAAAAGGGTTTGTAAAATCACTCTGTAAATGTCTCTGAAAACACTTCATAAGAACGAAAGCATACGTCTTTCATCTGAGTGAAAACTGCATTCTATTCAGTTTTTAGAACTGAGTTGAATGGTTAGTCGATTCACTTGTAGGGATGTGTTATTTGCATTGTATGTATTCAGTTCCTTTGCTACCAAATCCGTGTCTTATGTTTGACAGAAATCTCCTGTGAAATCATGTTAAAAAGCCAAGGACAGTAAAAAGGCTTTGTAGAATCACTCTGAGAATGTCATTGAAAACAGTTCTTAAGAGGAAAACATATGTCTTTCATCTGAGTGAAAACTGAATTCTATTCAGTTATTAGAACTGAGTTGAATGGTTAGGCGATTCACTTGTAGGGAAGTGTTTGTTTGGGTTGTATGTATTCAGATCCTTTACTAGCAAATCATGTGTCTTGTGTTTGACAGAAATCTCCAGTGAAAACATGTTTAAAAGCCAATGACAGTAAAGGCTTTGTAGAATCACTCCGTGAATGTCTTTGAAAACAGTTCATAAGAAGGAAAGCATATGTGTTTCATCTGAGTGAAAACTGCATTCTATTCAGTTTTCAGAACTGAATTGAATGGTTAGGCGATTCTCTTGTAGGGAAGTGTTTATTCGCCTTGTATGTATTCAGTTCTTTTACTAGCAAATCCCGTGTCTTGCCTTTGACAGAAATCTCCAGTGAAATCACGTTTAAAAGCCAAGGTCAATAAAAAGGCTTTGTAGAATCACTCTGTGAATGTCTTTGAATACACTACTTAAGAAGGAAAGCATACGTCTTTCATCTGAGTGAAAACTACATTCTATTCAGTTTTTGGAACTGAGTTGAATGGTTAGTGGATTCACTTGTAGGGATGTGTTTTTTGCATTGTATATATTCCTTTCCTTTGCATGCAAATCCCGTGTCTTGCGTTTGACAGAAATCTCCAGTGAAATCATGTTTAAAAGCCAAGGACAGTAAAAAGGCTTTGTAGAATCACTCTGTGAATGTCTCTGAAAACACTTCATAAGAACGAAAGCATACGTCTTTCATCTGACTGAAAACTGCATTCTATTCAGTTTTTAGAACTGAGTTGAATGTTTAGGCGATTCACTTGTAGGGAAGTGTTTGTTTGCATTGTATGTATTCAGTTCCTTTACTAGCAAATCCCGTGTCTTGCCTTTGACAGAAATCTCCAGTGAAATCACGTTTAAAAGCCAACAACAGTAAAAAGGGTTTGTAGAATCACTCCGTGAATGTCTTTAAAAACAGTTCTTAAGAAGGAAAGCATATGTCTTTCATTTGAGTGAATACTGCATTCTATTCAGTTTTTAGAACTGAGTTGAATGGTAAGCAATTCACTAGTTGGGAAGTGTTTGTTTGCATTTTTTGTATTCAGTTGCTTTACTAACAAATCCTGTGTCTTGCCTTTGACAAAAATCTCCAGTGAAATCATGTACAAAAGTCAACGTCAGTAAAAAGGGTTTGTAAAATCACTCGGTGAATGTCTCTGAAAACACTACATAAGAATGAAAGAATAAGTCTTTCATCTGTGTGAAAACTGCATTCTATTCAATTTTTAGAACTGAGTTGAATGGTTAGGAGATTCACTTGTAGGGAAGTGTTTGTTTGGGTTGTATGTATTCAGTTTGTTTACTAGCAAATCATGTGTCTTGTGTTTGACAGAAATCTCCAGTGAAATCATGATTAAAAGCTAACTTCATTAAAAGGCTTTGTAAAATCACTCTGTGGATGTCTTTGAAAACAGTTCTTAAGAAGGAAAGCATAGGTCTTTCATCTGAGTGAAAACTGCATTCTATTCAGTTTTTAGAACTGAGTTGAATGATAAGGCGATTCACTTGTAGGTAAGTGTTCATTTGCATTGTATGTATTCAGTTCCTATATTAGCAAATCCCATATCTTGTGTTTTATAGACTTCTCCAATAAAATCACGTTTAAAGGTTAACTTTATTAAAAAGGCTTTGTAGAATCACTCTGTGAATGTTTCTGAAAACACTTCATAAAAAGGAAAGCATACATCTTTCATCAGAGTGAAAACTGCATTCTATTCAGTTTTTAGAACTGAGTTGAATGGTGAGGCGATTCACTTGTAGGTAAGTGTTTGTTTGCATTGTATGTATTCAGTTCCTTTACTAGCATATCCCATGTCTTGTGTTTGAAAGACATCTCCAGTAAAATCACGTTTAAAAGCCAACATTATTAAAAAGGCTTTGTAGAATCACTCTGTTAATGTCTCTGAAAACACTTCATAAGAACGAAAGCATACGTCTTTCATCTGAGTGAAAACTGCATTCTATTCAGTTTTTAGAACTGAGTTGAATGGTTAGTCGATTCACTTGTAGGGATGTGTTATTTGCATTGTATGTATTCAGTTCCTTTGCTACCAAATCCGTGTCTTACGTTTGACAGAAATCTCCTGTGAAATCATGTTAAAAAGCCAAGGACAGTAAAAAGGCTTTGTAGAATCACTCTGTGAATGTCATTGAAAACAGTTCTTAAGAGGAAAACATATGTCTTTCATCTGAGTGAAAACTGAATTCTATTCAGTTATTAGAACTGAGTTGAATGGTTAGGCGATTCACTTGTAGGGAAGTGTTTGTTTGGGTTGTATGTATTCAGATCGTTTACTAGCAAATCATGTGTCTTGTGTTTGACAGAAATCTCCAGTGAAAACATGTTTAAAAGCCAATGACAGTAAAGGCTTTGTAGAATCACTCCGTGAATGTCTTTGAAAACAGTTCATAAGAAGGAAAGCATATGTGTTTCATCTGAGTGAAAACTGCATTCTATTCAGTTTTCAGAACTGAATTGAATGGTTAGGCGATTCTCTTGTAGGGAAGTGTTTATTCGCCTTGTATGTATTCAGTTCTTTTACTAGCAAATCCCGTGTCTTGCCTTTGACAGAAATCTCCAGTGAAATCACGTTTAAAAGCCAAGGTCAATAAAAAGGCTTTGTAGAATCACTCTGTGAATGTCTTTGAATACACTACTTAAGAAGGAAAGCATACGTCTTTCATCTGAGTGAAAACTACATTCTATTCAGTTTTTGGAACTGAGTTGAATGGTTAGTGGATTCACTTGTAGGGATGTGTTTTTTGCATTGTATATATTCCTTTCCTTTGCATGCAAATCCCGTGTCTTGCGTTTGACAGAAATCTCCAGTGAAATCATGTTTAAAAGCCAACGACAGTAAAAAGGCTTTTTAGAATCACTCTGTGAATGTCTCTGAAAACACTTCATAAGAACGAAAGCATACGTCTTTCATCTGACTGAAAACTGCATTCTATTCAGTTTTTAGAACTGAGTTGAATGTTTAGGCGATTCACTTGTAGGGAAGTGTTTGTTTGCATTGTATGTATTCAGTTCCTTTACTAGCAAATCCCGTGTCTTGCCTTTGACAGAAATCTCCAGTGAAATCACGTTTAAAAGCCAACAACAGTAAAAAGGCTTTGTAGAATCACTCCGTGAATGTCTTTAAAAACAGTTCTTAAGAAGGAAAGCATATGTCTTTCATTTGAGTGAATACTGCATTCTATTCAGTTTTTAGAACTGAGTTGAATGGTAAGGCAATTCACTAGTTGGGAAGTGTTTGTTTGCATTTTTTGTATTCAGTTGCTTTAGTAACAAATCCTGTGTCTTGCCTTTGACAAAATTCTCCAGTGCAATCATGTACAAAAATCAACGTCAGTAAAAAGGGTTTGTAAAATCACTCGGTGAATGTCTCTGAAAACACTTCATAAGAATGAAAGCATACGTCTTTCATCTGAGTGAAAACAGCATTCTATTCAATTTTTAGAACCGAGTTGAATGGTTAGGAGATTCACTTGTATTGAAGTGTTTGTTTGGGTTGTATGTATTCAGTTTGTTTACTAGCAAATCATGTTATTTGTGTTTGACAGAAATCTCCAGTGAAATCATGATTAAAAGCTAACTTCAGTAAAAAGGCTTTGTAAAATCACTCTGTGGATGTCTTTGAAAACAGTTCTTAAGAAGGAAAGCATAGGTCTTTCATCTGAGTGAAAACTGCATTCTATTCAGTTTTTAGAACTGAGTTGAATGATAAGGCGATTCACTTGTAGGGAAGTGTTCTTTTGCATTGTATGTATTCAGTTCCTTTACTAGCAAATCCCGTGTCTTGCCTTTGACAGAAATCTCCAGTGAAATCACGTTTTAAAGCCAATGTCAGTAAAAAGGCTTTGTAGAATCACTCTGTGAATGTCTTTGAATACACTACTTCAGAAGGAAAGCATAAGTCTTTCCTTTTAGTGAATACTGCATTCTATTTAGTTTTTAGAACTGAATTGAATGGTTAAGCGAGAAACTAGTAGGGAAGTGTTTGTTTGCATTGTATGTATTCAGTTGCTTTACTAGCAAATCCTGTGTCTTGCCTTTGACAGAAATCTCCAGTGAAATCGTGTTTAAAAGCAAATAACAGTAAAAAGGGTTTGTAAAATCACTTTGTAAATGTCTCTGAAAACGCTTCTTAAGAACGAAAGCATACGTCTTTCATCTGAGTGAAAACTGCATTCTATTCAGTTTTTAGAACTGAGTTGAATGGTTAGGTGATTCACTTGTAGGGAAGTGTTTGTTTGCATTGTATGTATTCAGTTCCTTTACTAGCAAATCCTGTTTCTTGCCTTTGAAAGAAATCTCCAGTGAAATCATATTTAAAAGCCAACGTCTGTAAAAAGGGTTTGTAAAATAACTCTGTGAATGTCTCTGAAAACACTTCATAAGAAAGAAAGCATACGTCTTTCATCTGAGTGAAAACTGCATTCTATTCAGTTATTAGAACTGTATTGAATGGTTAGGCGATTGACTTGTAGGGAAGTGTTTGTTTGCATTGTATGTATTCAGGTTGTTTACTAGCAAATCATGTGTGTTGTGTTTGACAGAAATCTCCAGTGTAATCACGTTCAAAAGCTAACGTCAGTAAAAAGGCTTTATTGAATCACTCTGTGGATGTCTTTGAAAACAGTTCTTAAGAAGGAAAGCAAACGCCTTTCATCTGAGTGAAAGCTGCATTCTATTCAGTTTTTAGAACTGAGTTGAATGATAAGGCGATTCACTTGTAGGGAAGTGTTCTTTTGCATTGTATGTATTCAGTTCCTTTACTAGTAAATCCCGTGTCTTGCCTTTGACAGAAATCTCCAGTGTAATCACGTTTAAAAGCCAATGTCAGTAAAAAGGCTTTGTAGAATCACTCTGTAAATGTCTTTGAATACACTACTTAAGAAGGAAAGCATAAGTCTTTCCTTTTAGTGAATACTGCATTCTATATAGTTTTTAGAACTGAATTGAATGGTTATGCGATTCACTAATAGGGAAGTGTTTGTTTGCATTGTATGTATTCAGTTGCTTTACTAGCAAATCCTGTGTCTTGCCTTTGACAGAGATCTCCAGTGAAATCGTGTTTAAAAGCAAATAACAGTAAAAAGGGTTTGTAAAATCACTTTGTAAATGTCTCTGAAAACACTTCATAAGAACGAAAGCATACGTCTTTCATCTGACTAAAAACTGCATTCTATTCAGTTTTTAGAACTGAGTTGAATGGTTAGGTGATTCACTTGTAGGGAAGTGTTTGTTTGCATTGTATGTATCCAGTTCCTTTACTAGCAAATCCTGTGATTGGCCTTTGACCGAAATCTCCAGTGAAATCATGTTTAAAAGCCAATGTCAGTAAAAAGGGTTTGTAAAATCACTCTGTGAATGTTTCTGAAAACACTTCATTAAAACGAAAGCATACATCTTTCTTCTGATTGAAAACTGCATTCTATTCAATTTTTCGAACTGAGTTGAATGATTTGTCGATTCACTTGTAGGGAAGTGTTTGTTTGCATTGTATGTATTCAGTTCCTTTACTAGCAAATCCCCTGTCTTGCCTTTGACAGAAATCTCCAGTGAAATCACGTTTAAAAGCCAACGTCTGTAAAAAGGCTTTGTAGAATCACTCTGTGAATGTCTTTGAAAACACTACTTAAGAAGGAAAGCATACCTCTTTCATCTGAGTGAAAACTGCATTCTATTCAGTTTTTCGAACTGAGTTGAATGGTTAGGCGATTCATTTGTAGGGAAGTGTTAGTTTGCATTGTATGTATTCAGTTCCTTTACTAGCAGATCCCTTGTTTTGCCTTTGACCGAAATCTCCAGTGAAATCATGTTGAAAAGCCAACAACAGTAAAAAGGCTTTGTAGAATCACTCCGTGAATGTCTTTGAAAACAGTTCCTAAGAAGGAAACCATACGTCTTTCATTTGAGTGAATACTGCATTCTCTTCAGTTTTTAGAACTGAGTTGAATGGTTAGGCAATTCATTAGGACGCAAGTGTTTGTTTGCATTGTATGTATTCAGTTGCTTTACTAGGAAATCCTGTGTCTTCCCTTTGACAGAAATCTCCAGTGAAATCACTTTTAAAAGCCAACATCAGTAAAAAGGGTTTGTATAATCACTCTGTGAATGTCTCTGAAAACTCTTCATAAGAACGAAAACACACGTCCTTCATCTGAGTGAAAACTGCATTCTATTCAATTTTTAGAACTGTGTAGAATGATTAGGCGATTCACTTTTAGCGAATTGTTCATTTGCATTGTATGTATTCATTTCCTATACTAGCAAATCCCATATCTTGTGTTTTATAGACATCTCCAATAAAATCACATTTAAAGGTTAACGTTATTAAAAAGGCTTTAGAATCACTCTTTTAATGTTTCTGAAAACACTTCATAAAAAGGAAAGCATACATCTTTCATCTGAGTGAAAACTGCATTCTATTCATTCTTTAGAACTGAGTTGAATGGTTAGGCGATTCACTTGTCGTGAAGTGTTTGTTTGCGTTTTATGTTTTCAGTTTGTTTACTAGCAAATCAGGTGTGTTGTGAATGACAGAAATCTAGAATAAAATCACGTTTAAAAGCCAACAACAGTAAAAAGGCTTTGTAAAATCACTCCGTGAATGTGTTTGAAAACATTTCTTAAGAAGGAAAGCATACGTCTTTCATCTGAGTGAAAACTGCATTCTATTCAGTTTTTAGAACTGAGTTGAATGGTTAGTCGATTCACTTGTAGGGATGTGTTTTTTGCATTGTATATATTCAGTTCCTTTGCTACCAAATCCGTGTCTTACGTTTGACAGAAATCTCCTGTGAAATCATGTTAAAAAGCCAAGGACAGTAAAAAGGCTTTGTAGAATGACTCTGTGCATGTCATTGAAAACATTTCTTAAGAGGAAAACATATGTCTTTCATCTGAGTGAAAATTGCATTCTATTCAGTTTTTAGAACTGAGTTGAATGGTTAGACACTTCACTAGAAGGGAAGTGTTTGTTTGCATTGTATGTATTCAGTTTTTTTACTAGCAAATCCCGTGTCTTGCATTTGACAGAAATCCCCAGTGAAAGCTTGTTTAAAAGCCAATGACAGTAAAAAGGCTTTGTTGAATAACTCTGTGAATGTCATTGAAAACAGTTCTTAAGAAGGAAAACATATGTCTTTCATCTGAGTGAAAATTACATTCTATTCAGTTTTTAGAACTGAGTTGAATGGTTAGGCGATTCACTTGTAGTGAAGTGTTTGTTTGCATTGTATGTATTCAGTTGCTTTACTAGCAAATCCTGTGTCTTGCCTTTTCAGTGAAATCATGTTTAAAAGCCAAGGTCAGTAAAAACGGTTTGTAAAATCACTCTGTGAATGTCTCTGAAAACACTTCATAAGATCGAAAGCATACGTCTTTCATCTGAGTGAAAACTGCATTCTATTCAGTTTTTAGAACTGAATTGAATGATTAGGCGATTCACTTGTAGGGAAGTGTTTGTTTGCAGTTTATGTATTCAGTTTCTTTACTATCAAATCCCGTATCTTGCCTTGGACAAAAATCTCTAGTGAAATCACGTTTAAAAGCCAACATCAGTAAAAAGGCTTTCTACAAACACTCTGTGAATGTCTTTGAAAACACTACTTCAGAAGGAAAGCATACGTCTTTCATCTGAGTGAAAACTGCATTCTATTCAGATTTTAGAACTGAGTTGAATGGTTAGGCGATTGAATTGTAGGGAAGTGTTTGTTTGGGTTGTATGTATTCAGTTTGTTACTAGCAAATCATGTGTCTTGTGTTTGACAGAAATCTCCAGTGAAATCAGGTTTAAAAGCTAACATCAGTAAAAAGGCTTTGTAGAATCACTCTGTGGATGTCTTTGAAAACAGTTCTTAAGAAGGAAAGCATATGTCTTTCATCTGAGTGAAAACTGCGTTCTATTCAGTTTTTAGAACTGAGTTGAATGGTAAGGCGATTCACTTGTAGGGAAGTGTTTGTTTGCATTGTATGTATTCAGTTCCTTTACTAGCAAATCCCGTGTCTTGCATTTGACAGAAATACCCAGTGAAATCACGTTTAAATGCCATTGACAGTAAAAAGGCTTTGTTGAATAACTCTGTGAATGTCATTGAAAACAGTTCTTAAGAAGGAAAACATATGTCTTTCATCTGAGTAAAAACTGCATTCTATTCAGTTTTTAGAATTGAGTTGAATGGTTATGCGATTCACTTGTAGGGAAGTGTTTGTTTGCATTGTATGTATTCAGTTCCTTTACTAGCAAATCCCGTGTCTTGTGTTTGAAAGACATCTCCAGTAAAATTATGTTTAAAATCCATCATTATTAAAAAGGCTTTGTAGAATCACTCTGTGAATGTTTCTGAAAACACTTCATAAAAACGAAAGCATACATCTTTCATCTGAATGAAAACTGCATTCTATTCAGTTTTTAGAACTGAGTTGAATGGTTAGGCAGTTCACTAGAAGGGAAGTGTTTGTTTGCATTGTATGTATTCAGTTTTTTTACTAGCAAATCCCGTGTCTTGCATTTGACAGAAATCCCCAGTGAAACCTTGTTTAAAAGCCAATGACAGTAAAAAGGCTTTGTAGAATCACTCTGTGAATGTCTTTGAAAACACTACTTAAGAAGGAAAGCATACGTCTTTCATCTGAGTGAAAACTGCATTGTATTCAGTTTTTAGAACTGAGTTGAATGGTTAGGTGATTGTCTTGTAGGGAAATGTTTGTTTGGGTTGTATGTATTCATTTTTTTACTAGCAAATCATGTGTCTTGCGTTTGACAGAAATCTCCAGTGAAATCACGTTTAAAAGCTAACGTCAGTAAAAAGGCTTTGTAGAATCACTCTGTGGATGTCTTTGAAAACAGTTCTTAAGAAGAAAAGCATATGTCTTTCATCTGAGTGAAAACTGCGTTCTATTCAGTTTTGAGAACTGAGTTGAATGGTTAGACACTTCACTAGAGGGGAAGTGTTTGTTTGCATGGTATGTATTCAGTTTCTTTACTAGCAATCCCCGTGTCTTGCCTTTGAGAGAAATCTCCAGTGAAATCATGGTTAAAAGCCAACGTAAGTAAAAACGGTTTGAAAAATCACTCTGTGAATGTCTCTGAAAACACTTCATAAGATCGAAAGCATACGTCTTTCATCTGAGTGAAATCTGCATTCTATTCAGTTTTTAGAACTGAATTGAATGATTAGGCAATTCACTTGTAGGGAAGTGTTTGTTTGCAGTTTATGTATTCAGTTCCTTTACTATCAAATCCCGTATCTTGCCTAGGACAAAAATCTCCAGTGAAATCACATTTAAAAGCCAACCTCAGTAAAAAGGCTTTCTAGAATCACTCTGTGAATGTCTTTGAAAACACTACTTACGAAGGAAAGCATACGTCTTTCATCTGAGTGAAAACTGCATTCTATTCAGATTTTAGAACTGAGTTGAATGGATAGGCGATTGAACTGTAGGGAAATGTTTGTTTGGGTTGTATGTATTCAGTTTGTTACTAGCAAATCGTGTGTCTTGTGTTTGACAGAAATCTCCAGTGAAATCATGTTTAAAAGCTAACATCAGTAAAAAGGCTGTGTAGAATCACTCTGTGGATGTCTTTGAAAACAGTTCTTAAGAAGGAAAGTATACTTCTTTCATCTGAGTGAAAACTGTCATCTATTCAGTTTTTAGAACTGAGTTGA
Source organism: Phyllotis vaccarum (assembly GCA_033318265.1). Taxonomy (NCBI): domain Eukaryota; kingdom Metazoa; phylum Chordata; class Mammalia; order Rodentia; family Cricetidae; genus Phyllotis; species Phyllotis vaccarum. The sequence continues at coordinate 76,069,835 of JARWLC010000007.1, read as the reverse complement.
ATGGTTAGGCGATTCACTTGTAGGGAAGTGTTTGTTTGCATTATATGTAATCAGTTCCTTTACTAGCAAATCCCATTTCTTGTGTTTGTAAGACTTCTCCAGGAAAATCACGTTTAAAAGCCAACGTTATTAAAACGCTTTGTAGAATCACCCTGTTAATGTTTCTGAAAACACTTCATAAAAACGAAAGCATTCATCTTTCATTTGAGTTAAAACTGCATTCTATTCAGTTTTAAGAACTGAGTTGAATGGTTAGGCACTTCACTAGAAGGGAAGAGTTTGTTTGCATTTTATGTATTCAGTTCCTTTACTAGCAAATCTCGTATCTTGCCTTGGACAGAAATCTCCTTGAAATCACGTTTAAAAGCCAAAGTCAGTAAAAAGGCTTTGTAGAAACACTCTGTGAATGTCTTTGAAAACACTACTTAAGAAGGAAAGCATACGTCTTTCATCTGAGTGATAACTGCATTCTATTCAGTTTTTAGGACTGAGTTGAATGGTTAGGCGACTGACTTTTAGGGAAGTGTTTGTTTGGGTTGTATGTATTCAGGTTGTTTACTAGCAAATCATGTGTCTTGCGTTTGACAGAAATCTCCAGTGAAATCACGTTTAAAAGCTAACGTCAGTAAAAAGGCTTTGTAGAATCACTCTGTGAATTTCTCTGAAAACACTTCATAAGATCGAAAGCATACGTCTTTCATCTGAGTGAAAACTGCATTCTATTCAGTTTTTAGAACTGAGTTGAATGATTAGGTGATTCACTTGTATAGAAGTGTTCATTTGCATTGTATGTATTCAGTTGCTTTACTAGGAAATCCTGTGTCTTGCCTTTGACAGAAATCTCCAGTGAAATCATGTTTAAAAGCCAATGTCAGTAAAAAGGGATTGTAAAATCACTCTGTGAATGTCTCTGAAAACACGTCATAAGAACGAAAGCATACGTCTATCATCTGAGTGAAAACTGCATTCTATTCAGTTTTTAGAACTGAGTTGAATGCTAAGGCGATTCACTTGTGGGAAGTGTTTGTTTGCATTGTATGTAGTCAGTTCCTTTACTAGGCAATCCCGTCTCTTGCCTTTTACAGATATCACCAGTGAAAACATGTTTAAAAGCCAATGTCAGTAAAAAGGGTTTGTAAAATCACTCTGTGAATGCCTCTGAAAACACTTCATAAGATCGAAAGCATACGTCCTTCATCTGAGTGAAAACTGCATTCTATGAAGTTTTAAGAACTGAGTTGAATGGTAAGGCGATTCACTTGTAGGGTAGTGTTTGCTTGCATTGTATGTATTCAGTTCCTTTACTAGTAAATCCCGTGTCTTGCCTGTGACAGAAATCTCCAGTGAAATCACGTTTAAAAGCCAATGTCAGTAAAAAGGCTTTGTAGAATCACTCTGTAAATGTCTTTGAAAACACTACTTACGAAGGAAAGCATAAGTCTTTCATCTGAGTGGAATCTGCATTCTATTCAGTTTTTAGAACTGAGTTGAATGGTTAGGCGATTGATTTGTAGGGAAGTGTTTGTTTGGGTTGTATGTATTCAGTTTGTTTACTTGCAAATCATGTGTCTTGCCTTTGATAGAAATCTCCAGTGAAATCACGTTTAAAATCTAACGTCAGTATAAAGGCTTTGTAGAATCACTCTGTGGATGTCTTTGAAAACAGTGCGTGAGAAGGAAAGCATAAGTCTTTCATCTGAGTTAAAACTGCATCATATTCAGTTTTTAGAACTGAGTTGAATGGTTAGGCGATTGAATTGTAGGGAAGTGTTTGTTTGGATTGTATGTATTCAGTTTGTTTACTATCAAATCATGTGTCTTGTGTTTGACAGAAATCTACAGTGAAATCACGTTTAAAAGCTAACGTCAGTAAAAAGGCTTTCTAGAATTACTCTGTCGTTGTTTCTGAAAACACTTCATAAAAATGAAAGCATATATCTTTCATCTGAGTGAAAACTGCATTCTATTCAGTTTTTAGAACTGAGTTGAATTGTTAGGCAATTCACTAGAAGGGAAGTGTTTGTTTGCATTTTATGTATTCAGTTGCTTTACTAGCAAATCCTGTGTCTTGCCTTTGACAGAAATCTCCAGTGAAATCATGTTTAAAAGCCAACGTCAGTAAAAACGGTTTGTAGAATCACTCTGTGAATGTCTTTGAAAACACTACTTAAGAAGGAAAGCATACGTCTTTCATCTGAGTGAAAACTGCATTCTATTCAGTTTTTAGAACTGAGTTGAATGCTAAGGCAATTCACTTGTGGGAAGTGTTTGTTTGCATTGTACATATTCAGTTCCTTTACTAGCAAACCCCGTGTCTTGCCTTTGACAGAAATCTCCAGTGAAATCACGTTTAAAAGCCAGCATCAGTAAAAAGGCTTTGTAGAATCACTCTGTGAATGTCTTTGAAAACACTACTTAAGAAGAAAAGCATACGCCTTTCCTCTGAGTGAAAACTGCATTCTATTCAGTTTTTAGAACTGAATTGAATGATTAGGCGATTCACTTGTAGGGAAGTGTTTGTTTGCAGTGTATGTATTCAGTTCCTTTACTATCAAATCCCGTATCTTGCCTTGGACAAAAATCTCCAGTGAAATCACGTTTAAAATCCAACGTCAGTAAAAAGGCTTTCTAGAATCACTCTGTGAATGTCTTTGAAAACACTACTTCAGAAGGAAAGCATACGTCTTTCATCTGAGTGAAAACTGCATTCTATTCAGATTTTAGAACTGAGTTGAATGGATAGGCGATTGAACTGTAGGGAAATGTTTGTTTGTGTTGTATGTATTCAGTTTGTTACTAGCAAATCATGTGTCTTGTGTTTGACAGAAATCTCCAGTGAAATCATGTTTAAAAGCTAACATCAGTAAAAAGGCTTTGTAGAATCACTCTGTGGATGTCTTTGAAAACAGTTCTTAAGAAGGAAAGAATACTTCTTTCATCTGAGTGAAAACTGTCATCTATTCAGTTTTTAGAACTGAGTTGAATGGTTAGGCGATTCACTTGTAGGGAAGTGTTTGTTTGCATTATATGTAATCAGTTCCTTTACTAGCAAATCCCATGTCTTGTTTTTGTAAGACTTCTCCAGGAAAATCACGTTTAAAAGCCAACGTTATTAAAACGCTTTGTAGAATCACTCTGTTAATGTTTCTGAAAACACTTCATAAAAACGAAAGCATACATCTTTCATTTGAGTTAAAACTGCATTCTATTCACTTTTAAGAACTGAGTTGAATGGTTAGGCACTTCACTAGAAGGGAAGAGTTTGTTTGCATTTTATGTATTCAGTTCCTTTACTAGCAAATCTCGTATCTTGCCTTGGACAGAAATCTCCTTGAAATCACGTTTAAAAGCCAATGTCAGTAAAAAGGCTTTGTAGAAACATTCTGTGAATGTCTTTGAAAACACTACTTAAGAAGGAAAGCATACGTCTTTCATCTGAGTGATAACTGCATTCTATTCAGTTTTTAGGACTGAGTTGAATGGTGAGGCGACTGACTTTTAGGGAAGTGTTTGTTTGGGTTGTATGTATTCAGGTTGTTTACTAGCAAATCATGTGTCTTGCGTTTGACAGAAATCTCCAGTGAAATCACGTTTAAAAGGTAACGTCAGTAAAAAGGCTTTGTAGAATCACTCTGTGAATTTCTCTGAAAACACTTCATAAGATCGAAAGCATACGTCTTTCATCTGAGTGAAAACTGCATTCTATTCAGTTTTTAGAACTGAGTTGAATGATTAGGCGATTCACTTGTATTGAAGTGTTCATTTGCATTGTATGTATTCAGTTGCTTTACTAGGAAATCCTGTGTCTTGCCTTTGACAGAAATCTCCAGTGAAATCATGTTTAAAAGCCAATGTCAGTAAAAAGGGATTGTAAAATCACTCTGTGAATGTCTCTGAAAACACGTCATAAGAACGAAAGCATACGTCTATCATCTGAGTGAAAACTGCATTCTATTCAGTTTTTAGAACTGAGTTGAATGCTAAGGCGATTCACTTGTGGGAAGTGTTTGTTTGCATTGTATGTAGTCAGTTCCTTTACTAGGCAATCCCGTCTCTTGCCTTTTACAGAAATCACCAGTGAAAACATGTTTAAAAGCCAATGTCAGTAAAAAGGGTTTGTAAAATCACTCTGTGAATGTCTCTGAAAACACTTCATAAGATCGAAAGCATACGTCCTTCATCTGAGTGAAAACTGCGTTCTATGAAGTTTTAAGAACTGAGTTGAATGGTAAGGCGATTCACTTGTAGGGTAGTGTTTGCTTGCATTGTATGTATTCAGTTCCTTTACTAGTAAATCCCGTGTCTTGCCTTTGACAGAAATCTCCAGTGAAATCACGTTTAAAAGCCAATGTCAGTAAAAAGGCTTTGTAGAATCACTCTGTGAATGTCTTTGAAAACACTACTTACGAAGGAAAGCATTAGTCTTTCATCTGAGTGGAATCTGCATTCTATTCAGTTTTTAGAACTGAGTTGAATGGTTAGGCGATTGATTTGTAGGGAAGTGTTTGTTTGGGTTGTATGTATTCAGTTTGTTTACTTGCAAATCATGTGTCTTGCCTTTGATAGAAATCTCCAGTGAAATCACGTTTAAAATCTAACGTCAGTATAAAGGCTTTGTAGAATCACTCTGTGGATGTCGTTGAAAACAGTGCGTGAGAAGGAAAGCATAAGTCTTTCATCTGAGTTAAAACTGCATTATATTCAGTTTTTAGAACTGAGTTGAATGGTTAGGCGATTGAAATGTAGGGAAGTGTTTGTTTGGATTGTATGTATTCAGTTTGTTTACTATCAAATCATGTGTCTTGTGTTTGACAGAAATCTACAGTGAAATCACGTTTAAAAGCTAACGTCAGTAAAAAGGCTTTCTAGAATTACTCTGTCGTTGTTTCTGAAAACACTTCATAAAAATGAAAGCATATATCTTTCATCTGAGTGAAAACTGCATTCTATTCAGTTTTTATAACTGAGTTGAATTGTTAGGCAATTCACTAGAAGGGAAGAGTTTGTTTGCATTTTATGTATTCAGTTCCTTTACTAGCAAATCTCGTATCTTGCCTTGGACAGATATCTTCTTGAAATCACGTTTAAAAGCCAACGTCATTAAAAAGGCTTTGTAGAATCACTCTGTGAATGTCTTTGAAAACACTACTTAAGAAGGAAAGCATACGTCTATCATCTGAGTGAAAACTGCATTCTATTCAGTTTTTAGAACTGAGTTGAATGCTAAGGCGATTCACTTGTGGGAAGTGTTTGTTTGCATTGTATGTAGTCAGTTCCTTTACTAGCAAATCCCGTGTCTTGCCTTTGACAGAAATCTCCAGTGAAATCATATTTAAAAGCCAAGATCAGTAAAAAGGGTTTGTAAAATCACTCTGTGAATGTCTTTGAAAACACTACTTACGAAGGAAAGCATAAGTCTTTTATCTGAGTGGAATCTGCATTCTATTCAGTTTTTAGAACTGAGTTGAATGGTTAGGCGATTGAATTTTAGGGAAGTGTTTGTTTGGGTTGTATGTATTCAGGTTGTTTACTAGCAAATCATGTGTCTTGCGTTTGATAGAAATCTCCAGTGAAATCACGTTTAAACGCTAACGTCAGTATAAAGGCTTTGTAGAATCACTCTGTGGATGTCTTTGAAAACAGTTCCTGAGAAGGAAAGCTTACGTCTTTCATCTGAGTGAAAACTGCATTCTATTCAGTTTTTAGAACTGAGTTGAATGGTTAGGCACTTCACTAGAAGGGGAGTGTGTTTTTGCATTGTATGTATTCAGTTGCTTTACTAGCAAATCCCTTGTCTTGCCTTTTACAGAAATCTCCAGTGAAAACATGTTTAAAAGCCAATGTCAGTAAAAAGGGTTTGTAAAATCACTCTGTGAATGTCTCTGAAAACACTTCATAAGATCGAAAGCATACGTCTTTCATCTGAGTGAAAACTGCATTCTATTCAGTTTTTGTACTGAGTTGAATGATTAGGCGATTCATTTGTAGGGAAGGGTTCCTTTGCATTGTATGTATTCAGTTCCTTTACTAGCAAATCCCGTGTCTTGCCTTGGACAGAAATCTCAAGAGAAATCACGTTTAAAAGCCAACGTCAGTAAAAAGGCTTTGTAGAATCACTGTGTGAATGTCTTTGAAAACAGTTCTTAAGAAGGAGAGCATAAGTCTTCATCTGAGTGAAAACTGCAATCTATTCAATTTTTAGAACTGAGTTGAATGGTTAGGTGATTCACTTATAGGGAAGTGTTTGTTTGCATTGTATATAGTCAGTTACTTTACTAGCAAATCCTGTGTCTTGCATTTGACAGAAATCTCCAGTGCAATAACGTTTAAGATCCAGCATCAGTAAAAAGGCTTTGTAGAATCACTCTGTGAATGTCTTTGAAAACACTACTTAAGAAGAAAAGCATACGCCTTTCCTCTGAGTGAAAACTGCATTCTATTCAGTTTTTAGAACTGAGTTGAATGGTTAGGTGATTGACTTGTAGGGAAGTGTTTGTTTGGGTTGTATGTATTCAGTTTGTTACTAGCAAATCATGTGTCTTGTGTTTGACAGAAATCTCCAGTCAAATCACGTTTAAAAGCTAACGTCAGTAAAAAGGCTTTGTAGAATCACTCTGTGGATGTCTTTGAAAACAGTTCTTAAGAAGGAAAGCATACGTCTTTCATCTGAGTGAAAACTGTCATCTATTCAGTTTTTAGAACTGAGTTGAATGGTTAGGCGATTCACTTGTAGGGAAGTGTTTGTTTGCATTATATGTAATCAGTTCCTTTACTAGCAAATCCCATGTCTTGTGTTTGTAAGACTTCTCCAGGATATCACGTTTAAAAGCCAACGTTATTAAAACGCTTTGTAGAATCACTCTGTTAATGTTTCTGAAAACACTTCATAAAAACGAAAGCATACATCTTTCATCTGAGTGAAAACTGCATTCTATTCAGTTTTAGAACTGAGTTGAATGGTTAGGCACTTCACTAGAAGGGAAGAGTTTGTTTGCATTTTATGTATTCAGTTCCTTTACTAGCAAATCTCGTATCTTGCCTTGGACAGATATCTCCTTGAAATCACGTTTAAAAGCCAACGTCAGTAAAAAGGCTTTGTAGAATCACTCTGTGAATGTCTTTGAAAACACTACTTAAGAAGGAAAGCATACGTCTTTCATCTGAGTGATAACTGCATTCTATTCAGTTTTAGGATTGAGTTGAATGGTTCGGCGACTGACTTGTAGGGAAGTGTTTGTTTGGGTTGTATGTATTCAGGTTGTTTACTAGCAAATCATGTGTCTTGCGTTTGACAGAAATCTGCAGTGAAATCACGTTTAAAAGCTAAATTCAGTAAAAAGGCTTTGTAGAATCACTCTGTGAATTTCTCTGAAAACACTTCATAAGATCGAAAGCATATGTCTTTCATCTGAGTGAAAACTGCATTCTATTCAGTTTTTAGAACTGAGTTGAATGATTAGGCAATTCACTTGTAGGGAAGTGTTCCTTTGCATTGTATGTATTCAGTTGCTTTACTAGGAAATCCTGTGTCTTGCCTTTGACAGAAATCTCCAGTGAAATCATGTTTAAAAGCCAATGTCAGTAAAAAGGGATTGTAAAATCACTCTGTGAATGTCTCTGAAAACACTTCATAAGAAGGAAAGCATACGTCTATCATCTGAGTGAAAACTGCATTCTATACAGTTTGTAGAACTGAGTTGAATGCTAAGGCGATTCACTTGTAGGAAGTGTTTGTTTGCATTGTATGTATTCAGTTCCTTTACTAGCAAATCCCGCATCTTGTATTTGACAGAAATCTCCAGTGAAATCACGTTTAAAAGCCAATGACATTAAAAAGGCTTTGTTGAATAACTCTGTGAATGTCTTTGAAAACACTACTTACGAAGGAAAGCATACGTCTTTCATCTGAGTGGAATCTGCATTCTATTCATTTTTTAGAACTGAGTTGAATGGTTAGGCGATTCACTTGTAGGGAAGTGTTTGTTTGCATTGTATGTATTCAGTTTCTTTACTAGCAAATCCCATTTCTTGCCTTTCACAAAAATATCCAGTGAAATCACGTTTAAAAGCTAACGTCAGTAAAAAGGCTTTGTAGAATCACTATGTGGATGTCTTTGAAAACAGTTCTTAAGAAGGAAAGCATACGTTTTTCATCTGAGTGAAAACTGCGTTCTATCCAGTTTTTAGAACTGAGTTGAATGGTAAGGCGATTCACTTGTAGGGAAGTTTTTGTTTGCATTGTATGCATTCAGTTCCTTTACTAGCAAATCCCATGTCTTGCATTTGACAGAAATCCCCAGTGAAATCACGTTTAAAAGCCATTGACAGTAAAAAGGCTTTGTTGAATAACTCTGTGAATGTCATTGAAAACAGTTCTTAAGAAGGAAATCATATGTCTTTCATCTGAGTGAAAACTGCGTTCTATTCAGTTTTTAGAACTGAGTTGAATGGTTAGGCGATTCACTTGTAGGGAAGTGTTCGTTTGCATTGTATGTATTCAGTTCCTTTACTAGCAAATCCCATGTCTTGTGTTTGAAAGACATCTCCAGTAAAATTATGTTGAAAAGCCAACATTATTAAAAAGGCTTTGTAGAATCACTCTGTGAATGTTTTTTAAACACTTCATAAAAACGAAAGCATACATCTTTCTTGTGAGTGAAAACTGCATTCTATTCAGTTTTGAGAACTGAGTTGAATGGTTAGGTACTTCACTAGAAGGGAAGTGTTTGTTTGCATTGTATGTATTCAGTTTTTTTACTAGCAAATCCCGTGTCTTGCATTTGACAGAAATCCCCAGTGAAACCTTGTTTAGAAGCCAATGACAGTAAAAAGGCTTTGTTGAATAACTCTGTGAATGTCATTGAAAACAGTTCTTAAGAAGGAATACCTATGTCTTTCATCTGAGTGAAAACTGCGATCTATTCAGTTTTTAGAACTGAGTTGAATGGTTAGGCGATTGAATTGTAGGAAAGTGTTTGTTTGGATTGTATGTATTCAGTTTGTTTACTAGCAAATCATGTGTCTTGCGTTTGATAGAAATCTCCAGTGAAGTCACGTTTAAACGCTAAAGTCAGTATAAAGGCTTTGTAGAATCACTCTGTGGATGTCTTTGAAAAGAGTTCCTGAGAAGGAAAGCTTACGTCTTTCATCTGAGTGAAAACTGCATTCTATTCAGTTTTTAGAACTGAGTTGAATGGTTAGGCGATTGATGTAAGGAAGTGTTTGTTTGGATTGTATGTATTCAGTTTGTTTACTAGCAAATCATGTGTCTTGCGTTTGACAGAAATCTCCAGTGAAATCACGTTTAAAAGCTAACGTCAGTAAAAAGGCTTTGTAGATTCACTTTTTGGATGTCTTTGAAAAGAGTTCTTGAGAAGGAAAGCATACGTCTTTCATCTGAGTGGAATCTGCATTCTATTCAGTTTTTAGAACTGAGTTGAATGGTTAGGCGATTGACTTGTAGGGAAGTGTTTGTTTGGGTTGTATGTATTCAGTTTGTTTACTAGCAAATCATGTATCTTGCGTAAGATAGAAATCTCCAGTGAAATCAGGTTTAAAAGCTAACGTCAGTATAAAGGCTTTGTAGAATCACTCTGTGGATGTCTTTGAAAACAGTTCCTGAGAAGGAAATCATACGTCTTTCATCTGAGTGAAAACTGCATTCTATTCAGTTTTTAGAACTGAGTTGAATGGTTAGGCACTTCACTAGAAGGGAAGTGTGTTTTTGCATTGTATGTATTCAGTTGCTTTACTAGCAAATCCCTTGTCTTGCCTTTTACAGAAATCTCCAGTGAAAACATGTTTAAAAGCCAATGTCAGTAAAAAGGGTTTGTAAAATCACTCTGTGAATGTCTCTGAAAACACTTCATAAGATCGAAAGCATACGTCTTTCATCTGAGTGAAAACTGCGTTCTATTCAGTTTTTAGAACTGAGTTGAATGATTAGGCGATTCATTTGTAGGGAAGGGTTCGTTTGCATTGTATGTATTCAGTTCCTTTACTAGCAAATCCCGTGTCTTGCCTTGGACAGATATCTCAAGTGAAATCACGTTTAAAAGCCAATGTCAGTAAAAAGGCTTTGTAGAATCACTCTGTGAATGTCTTTGAAAACAGTTCTTAAGAAGGAGAGCATAAGTCTTCATCTGAGTGAAAACTGCAATCTATTCAATTTTTAGAACTGAGTTGAATGGTTAGGCGATTCACTTATAGGGAAGTGTTTGTTTGCATTGTATATAGTCAGTTACTTTTCTAGAAAAATCCCGTGTCTTGCATTTGACAGAAATCTCCAGTGAAATCACGTTTAAGTGCCAGCATCAGTAAAAAGGCTTTGTAGAATCACTCTGTGAATGTCTTTGAAAACACTACTTAAGAAGAAAAGCATAAGCCTTTCCTCTGAGTGAAAACTGCATTCTATTCAGTTTTTAGAACTGAGTTGAATGGTTAGGTGATTGACTTGTAGGGAAGTGTTTGTTTGGGTTGTATGTATTCAGTTTGTTACTAGCAAATCATGTGTCTTGTGTTTGACAGAAATCTCCAGTCAAATCACGTTTAAAAGCCAACGTCAGTAAAAAGGTTTTGTAGAATCACTCTGTGAATGTCTTTGAAAACACTACTTAAGAAGGAAAAAATACGTCTATCATCTGAGTGAAAACTGCATTCTATTCAGTTTTTAGAACTGAGTTGAAGGCTAAGGGGATTCACTTGTGGGAAGTGTTTGTTTGCATTGTATGTAGTCAGTTCCTTTACTAGCAAATCCCGTGTCTTGCCTTTGACAGAAATCTCCAGTGAAATCATATTTAAAAGCCAAGATCAGTAAAAAGGGTTTGTAAAATCACTCTGTGAATGTCTCTGAAAACACTTCATAAGATCGAAAGCATAAGTCTTTCATCTGAGTGAAAACTGTCATCTATTCAGTTTTTAGAAATGAGTTGAATGATTAGATGATTCACATGTAGGGAAGTGTTCCTTTGCATTGTATGTATTCAGTTCCTTTAGTAGCAAATCCCGTGTCTTGCATTTGACAGAAATCTCCAGTGACATCACGTTTAAAAGCCAATGTCAGTAAAAAGGATTTGTAGAATCACTCTGTGAATGTCTTTGAAAACACTACTTACGAAGGAAAGCATAAGTCTTTCATCTGAGTGGAATCTGCATTCTATTCAGTTTTTAGAACTGAGTTGAATGGTTAGGCGATTGAATTTTAGGGAAGTGTTTGTTTGGGTTGTATGTATTCAGTTTGTTTACTAGCAAATCATGTGTCTTGCGTTTGATAGAAATCTCCAGTGAAATCACGTTTAAACGCTAACGTCAGTATAAAGGCTTTGTAGAATCACTCTGTGGATATCTTTGAAAACAGTTCCTGAGTAGGACAGCTTACGTCTTTCATCTGAGTGAAAACTGCATTCTATTCAGTTTTTAGAACTGAGTTGAATGGTTAGGCACTTCACGAGAAGGGAAGTGTGTTTTTGCATTGTATGTATTCAGTTGCTTTACTAGCAAATCCCTTGTCTTGCCTTTTACAGAAATCTCCAGTGAAAACATGTTTAAAAGCCAATGTCAGTAAAAAGGGTTTGTAAAATCACTCTGTGAATGTCTCTGAAAACACTTCATAAGATCGAAAGCATACATCTTTCATCTGAGTGAAAACTGCATTCTATTCAGTTTTTAGAACTGAGTTGAATGATTAGGCGATTCATTTGTAGGGAAGTGTTCATTTGCATTGTATGTATTCAGTTCCTTTACTAGTAAATCCCGTGTCTTGCCTTTGACAGAAATCTCCAGTGAAATCACGTTTAAAAGCAAATGTCAGTAAAAAGGCTTTGTAGAATCACTCTGTGAATGTCTTTGAAAACACTACTTAAGAAGGAAAGCATACGTCTTTCATCTGAGTGATAACTGCATTCTATTCATTTTTTAGGACTGAGTTGAATGGTTAGGCGACTGACTTGTAGGGAAGTGTTTGTTTGGGTTGTATGTATTCAGGTTGTTTACTAGCAAATCCCGAGACTTGCATTTGACAGAAATCTCCAGTGAAACCTTGTTTAGAAGCCAATGACAGTAAAAAGGCTTTGTTGAATAACTCTGTGAATTTCATTGAAAACAGTTCTTAAGAAGGAAAACCTATGTCTTTCATCTGAGTGAAAACTGCATTCTATTCAGTTTTTAGAACTGAGTTGAATGGTTAGTCGATTCACTTGTAGGGAAGTGTTTGTTTGCATTGTATGTATTCAGTTCCTTTACTAGCAAATCCCGTGTCTTGCCTTTGACAGAAATCTCCAGTGAAATCACGTTTAAAAGCCAATGTCAGTAAAAAGGCTTTGTAGAATCACTCTGTGAATGTCTTTGAAAACACTACTTACGAAGGAAAGCATAAGTCTTTCATCTGAGTGGAATCTGCATTCTATTCAGTTTTTAGAACTGAGTTGAATGGTTAGGCGATTGATTTGTAGGGAAGTGTTTGTTTGGGTTGTATGTATTCAGTTTGTTTACTTGCAAATCATGTGTCTTGCCTTTGATAGAAATCTCCAGTGAAATCACGTTTAAAATCTAACGTCAGTATAAAGGCTTTGTAGAATCACTCTGTGGATGTCTTTGAAAACAGTGCGTGAGAAGGAAAGCATAATTCTTTCATCTGAGTTAAAACTGCATTATATTCAGTTTTTAGAACTGAGTTGAATGGTTAGGCGATTGAATTGTAGGGAAGTGTTTGTTTGGATTGTATGTATTCAGTTTGTTTACTATCAAATCATGTGTCTTGTGTTTGACAGAAATCTACAGTGAAATCACGTTTAAAAGCTAACGTCAGTAAAAAGGCTTTCTAGAATTACTCTGTCGTTGTTTCTGAAAACACTTCATAAAAATGAAAGCATATATCTTTCATCTGAGTGAAAACTGCATTCTATTCAGTTTTTATAACTGAGTTGAATTGTTAGGCAATTCACTAGAAGGGAAGTGTTTGTTTGCATTTTATGTATTCAGTTCCTTTACTAGCAAATCTCGTATCTTGCCTTGGACAGATATCTTCTTGAAATCACGTTTAAAAGCCAACGTCATTAAAAAGGCTTTGTAGAATCACTCTGTGAATGTCTTTGAAAACACTACTTACGAAGGAAAGCATAAGTCTTTCATCTGAGTGGAATCTGCATTCTATTCAGTTTTTAGAACTGAGTTGAATGGTTAGGCGATTGAATTTTAGGGAAGTGTTTGTTTGGGTTGTATGTATTCAGGTTGTTTACTAGCAAATCATGTGTCTTGCGTTTGATAGAAATCTCCAGTGAAATCACGTTTAAACGCTAACGTCAGTATAAAGGCTTTGTAGAATCACTCTGTGGATGTCTTTGAAAACAGTTCCTGAGAAGGAAAGCTTACGTCTTTCATCTGAGTGAAAACTGCATTCTATTCAGTTTTTAGAACTGAGTTGAATGGTTAGGCACTTCACTAGAAGGGGAGTGTGTTTTTGCATTGTATGTATTCAGTTGCTTTACTAGCAAATCCCTTGTCTTGCCTTTTACAGAAATCTCCAGTGAAAACATGTTTAAAAGCCAATGTCAGTAAAAAGGGTTTGTAAAATCACTCTGTGAATGTCTCTGAAAACACTTCATAAGATCGAAAGCATACGTCTTTCATCTGAGTGAAAACTGCATTCTATTCAGTTTTTGAACTGAGTTGAATGATTAGGCGATTCATTTGTAGGGAAGGGTTCCTTTGCATTGTATGTATTCAGTTCCTTTAATAGCAAATCCCGTGTCTTGCCTTGGACAGAAATCTCAAGTGAAATCACGTTTAAAAGCCCACGTCAGTAAAAAGGCTTTGTAGAATCACTCTGTGAATGTCTTTGAAAACAGTTCTTAAGAAGGAGAGCATAAGTCTTCATCTGAGTGAAAACTGCAATCTATTCAATTTTTAGAACTGAGTTGAATGGTTAGGCGATTCACTTATAGGGAAGTGTTTGTTTGCATTGTATATAGTCAGTTACTTTACTAGCAAATCCCGTGTCTTGCATTTGACAGAAATCTCCAGTGCAATAACGTTTAAGATCCAGCATCAGTAAAAAGGCTTTGTAGAATCACTCTGTGAATGTCTTTGAAAACACTACTTAAGAAGAAAAGCATACGCCTTTCCTCTGAGTGAAAACTGCATTCTATTCAATTTTTAGAACTGAGTTGAATGGTTAGGTGATTGACTTGTAGGGAAGTGTTTGTTTGGGTTGTATGTATTCAGTTTGTTACTAGCAAATCATGTGTCTTGTGTTTGACAGAAATCTCCAGTCAAATCACGTTTAAAAGCTAACGTCAGTAAAAAGGCTTTGTAGAATCACTCTGTGGATGTCTTTGAAAACAGTTCTTAAGAAGGAAAGCATATGTCTTTCATCTGAGTGAAAACTGTCATCTATTCAGTTTTTAGAACTGAGTTGAATGGTTAGGCGATTCACTTGTAGGGAAGTGTTTGTTTGCATTATATGTAATCAGTTCCTTTACTAGAAAATCCCATGTCTTGTGTTTGTAAGACTTCTCCAGGATATCACGTTTAAAAGCCAACTTTATTAAAACGCTTTGTAGAATCACTCTGTTAATGTTTCTGAAAACACTTCATAAAAACGAAAGCATACATCTTTCATCTGAGTGAAAACTGCATTCTATTCAGTTTTAGAACTGAGTTGAATGGTTAGGCACTTCACTAGAAGGGAAGAGTTTGTTTGCATTTTATGTATTCAGTTCCTTTACTAGCAAATCTCGTATCTTGACTTGGACAGATATCTCCTTGAATCACGTTTAAAAGCCAACGTCAGTAAAAAGGCTTTGTAGAATCACTCTGTGAATGTCTTTGAAAACACTACTTAAGAAGGAAAGCATACGTCTTTCATCTGAGTGATAACTGCATTCTATTCAGTTTTTAGGACTGAGTTGAATGGTTCGGCGACTGACTTGTAGGGAAGTGTTTGTTTGGGTTGTATGTATTCAGGTTGTTTACTAGCAAATCATGTGTCTTGCGTTTGACAGAAATCTGCAGTGAAATCACGTTTAAAAGCTAAATTCAGTAAAAAGGCTTTGTAGAATCACTCTGTGAATTTCTCTGAAAACACTTCATAAGATCGAAAGCATATGTCTTTCATCTGAGTGAAAACTGCATTCTATTCAGTTTTTAGAACTGAGTTGAATGATTAGGCAATTCACTTGTAGGGAAGTGTTCCTTTGCATTGTATGTATTCAGTTGCTTTACTAGGAAATCCTGTGTCTTGCCTTTGACAGAAATCTCCAGTGAAATCATGTTTAAAAGCCAATGTCAGTAAAAAGGGATTGTAAAATCACTCTGTGAATGTCTCTGAAAACACTTCATAAGAACGAAAGCATATGTCTATCATCTGAGTGAAAACTGCATTCTATACAGTTTGTAGAACTGAGTTGAATGCTAAGGCGATTCACTTGTGGGAAGTGTTTGTTTGCATTGTATGTATTCAGTTCCTTTACTAGCAAATCCTGCATCTTGTATTTGACAGAAATCTCCAGTGAAATCACGTTTAAAAGCCAATGACATTAAAAAGGCTTTGTTGAATAACTCTGTGAATGTCTTTGAAAACACTACTTACGAAGGAAAGCATACGTCTTTCATCTGAGTGGAATCTGCATTCTATTCATTTTTTAGAACTGAGTTGAATGGTTAGGCGATTCACTTGTAGGGAAGTGTTTGTTTGCATTGTATGTATTCAGTTTCTTTACTAGCAAATCCCATTTCTTGCCTTTCACAAAAATATCCAATGAAATCACGTTTAAAAGCTAACGTCAGTAAAAAGGCTTTGTAGAATCACTATGTGGATGTCTTTGAAAACAGTTCTTAAGAAGGAAAGCATACGTTTTTCATCTGAGTGAAAACTGCTTTCTATCCAGTTTTTAGAACTGAGTTGAATGGTAAGGCGATTCACTTGTAGGGAAGTTTTTGTTTGCATTGTATGCATTCAGTTCATTTACTAGCAAATCCCATGTCTTGCATTTGACAGAAATCCCCAGTGAAATCACGTTTAAAAGCCATTGACAGTAAAAAGGCTTTGTTGAATAACTCTGTGAATGTCATTGAAAACAGTTCTTAAGAAGGAAAACATATGTCTTTCATCTGAGTGAAAACTGCGTTCTATTCAGTTTTTAGAACTGAGTTGAATGGTTAGGCGATTCACTTGTAGGGAAGTGTTCGTTTGCATTGTATGTATTCAGTTCCTTTACTAGCAAATCCCATGTCTTGTGTTTGAAAGACATCTCCAGTAAAATTATGTTGAAAAGCCAACATTATTAAAAAGGCTTTGTAGAATCACTCTGTGAATGTTTTTTAAACACTTCATAAAAACGAAAGCATACATCTTTCTTGTGAGTGAAAACTGCATTCTATTCAGTTTTGAGAACTGAGTTGAATGGTTAGGTACTTCACTAGAAGGGAAGTGTTTGTTTGCATTGTATGTATTCAGTTTTTTTACTAGCAAATCCCGTGTCTTGCATTTGACAGAAATCCCCAGTGAAACCTTGTTTAGAAGCCAATGACAGTAAAAAGGCTTTGTTGAATAACTCTGTGAATGTCATTGAAAACAGTTCTTAAGAAGGAATACCTATGTCTTTCATCTGAGTGAAAACTGCGATCTATTCAGTTTTTAGAACTGAGTTGAATGGTTAGGCGATTGAATTGTAGGAAAGTGTTTGTTTGGATTGTATGTATTCAGTTTGTTTACTAGCAAATCATGTGTCTTGCGTTTGATAGAAATCTCCAGTGAAGTCATGTTAAACGCTAAAGTCAGTATAAAGGCTTTGTAGAATCACTCTGTGGATGTCTTTGAAAAGAGTTCCTGAGAAGGAAAGCTTATGTCTTTCATCTGAGTGAAAACTGCATTCTATTCAGTTTTTAGAACTGAGTTGAATGGTTAGGCGATTGATGTAAGGAAGTGTTTGTTTGGATTGTATGTATTCAGTTTGTTTACTAGCAAATCATGTGTCTTGCGTTTGACAGAAATCTCCAGTGAAATCACGTTTAAAAGCTAACGTCAGTAAAAAGGCTTTGTAGATTCACTTTTTGGATGTCTTTGAAAAGAGTTCTTGAGAAGGAAAGCATACGTCTTTCATCTGAGTGGAATCTGCATTCTATTCAGTTTTTAGAACTGAGTTGAATGGTTAGGCGATTGACTTGTAGGGAAGTGTTTGTTTGGGTTGTATGTATTCAGTTTGTTTACTAGCAAATCATGTATCTTGCGTAAGATAGAAATCTCCAGTGAAATCAGGTTTAAAAGCTAACGTCAGTATAAAGGCTTTGTAGAATCACTCTGTGGATGTCTTTGAAAACAGTTCGTGAGAAAGAAAGCATACGTCTTTCATCTGAGTGAAAACTGCATTCTATTCAGTTTTTAGAACTGAGTTGAATGGTTAGGCACTTCACTAGAAGGGAAGTGTGTTTTTGCATTGTATGTATTCAGTTGCTTTACTAGCAAATCCCTTGTCTTGCCTTTTACAGAAATCTCCAGTGAAAACATGTTTAAAAGCCAATGTCAGTAAAAAGGGTTTGTAAAATCACTCTGTGAATGTCTCTGAAAACACTTCATAAGATCGAAAGCATACGTCTTTCATCTGAGTGAAAACTGCGTTCTATTCAGTTTTTAGAACTGAGTTGAATGATTAGGCGATTCATTTGTAGGGAAGGGTTCGTTTGCATTGTATGTATTCAGTTCCTTTACTAGCAAATCCCGTGTCTTGCCTTGGACAGATATCTCAAGTAAAATCACGTTTAAAAGCCAATGTCAGTAAAAAGGCTTTGTAGAATCACTCTGTGAATGTCTTTGAAAACAGTTCTTAAGAAGGAGAGCATAAGTCTTCATCTGAGTGAAAACTGCAATCTATTCAATTTTTATAACTGAGTTGAATGGTTAGGCGATTCACTTATAGGGAAGTGTTTGTTTGCATTGTATATAGTCAGTTACTTTTCTAGCAAATCCCGTGTCTTGCATTTGACAGAAATCTCCAGTGAAATCACGTTTAAGAGCCAGCATCAGTAAAACGGCTTTGTAGAATCACTCTGTGAATGTCTTTGAAAACACTACTTAAGAAGAAAAGCATAAGCCTTTCCTCTGAGTGAAAACTGCATTCTATTCAGTTTTTAGAACTGAGTTGAATGGTTAGGTGATTGACTTGTAGGGAAGTGTTTGTTTGGGTTGTATGTATTCAGTTTGTTACTAGCAAATCATGTGTCTTGTGTTTGACAGAAATCTCCAGTCAAATCACGTTTAAAAGCTAACGTCAGTAAAAAGGCTTTGTAGAATCACTCTGTGGATGTCTTTGAAAACAGTTCTTAAGAAGGAAAGCATACGTCTTTCATCTGAGTGAAAACTGTCATCTATTCAGATTTTAGAACTGAGTTGAATGGTTAGGCGATTCACTTGTAGGGAAGTGTTTGTTTGCATTATATGTAATCAGTTCCTTTACTAGCAAATCCCATGTCTTGTGTTTGTAAGACTTCTCCAGGATATCACGTTTAAAAGCCAACGTTACTAAAACGCTTTGTAGAATCACTCTGTTAATGTTTCTGAAAACACTTCATAAAAACGAAAGCATACATCTTTCATCTGAGTGAAAACTGCATTCTATTCAGTTTTAGAACTGAGTTGAATGGTTAGGCACTTCACTAGAAGGGAAGAGTTTGTTTGCAATTTATGTATTCAGTTCCTTTACTAGCAAATCTCGTATCTTGCCTTGGACAGATATCTCCTTGAAATCACGTTTAAAAGCCAACGTCAGTAAAATGGCTTTGTAGAATCACTCTGTGAATGTCTTTGAAAACACTACTTAAGAAGGAAAGCATACGTCTTTCATTTGAGTGATAACTGCATTCTATTCAGTTTTTAGGACTGAGTTGAATGGTTAGGCGACTTACTTGTAGGGAAGTGTTTGTTTGGGTTGTATGTATTCAGGTTGTTTACTAGCAAAACCCGTGACTTGCATTTGACAGAAATCCCCAGTGAAACCTTGTTTAGAAGCCATTGACAGTAAAAAGGCTTTGTTGAATAACTCTGTGAATTTCATTGAAAACAGTTCTTAAGAAGGAAAACCTATGTCTTTCATCTGAGTGAAAACTGCATTCTATTCAGTTTTTAGAACTGAGTTGAATGGTTAGTCGATTCACTTGTAGGGAAGTGTTTGTTTGCATTGTATGTATTCAGTTCCTTTACTAGCAAATCCCGTGTCTTGTGTTTGAAAGACATCTCCAGTAAAATTATGTTTAAAAGCCAACATTATTAAAAAGGCTGTGTAGAATCACTCTGTGAGTGTTTCTGAAAACACTTCATAAAAATGAAAGCATATATCTTTCATCTGAGTGAAAACTGCATTCTATTCAGTTTTTAGAACTGAGTTGAATTGTTAGG
This sequence comes from Phyllotis vaccarum, assembly GCA_033318265.1. Lineage (NCBI taxonomy): Eukaryota > Metazoa > Chordata > Mammalia > Rodentia > Cricetidae > Phyllotis > Phyllotis vaccarum. The sequence goes on along the minus strand of JARWLC010000007.1, from coordinate 76,050,448 downwards.
CAATTCACTAGAAGGGAAGTGTTTGTTTGCATTTTATGTATTCAGTTGCTTTACTAGCAAATCCTGTGTCTTGCCTTTGACAGAAATCTCCAGTGAAATCATGTTTAAAAGCCAACGTCAGTAAAAACGGTTTGTAGAATCACTCTGTGAATGTCTTTGAAAACACTACTTAAGAAGGAAAGCATACGTCTTTCATCTGAGTGAAAACTGCATTCTATTCAGTTTTTAGAACTGAGTTGAATGCTAAGGCAATTCACTTGTGGGAAGTGTTTGTTTGCATTGTACGTATTCAGTTCCTTTACTAGCAAACCCCGTGTCTTGCCTTTGACAGAAATCTCCAGTGAAATCACGTTTAAAAGCCAGCATCAGTAAAAAGGCTTTGTAGAATCACTCTGTGAATGTCTTTGAAAACACTACTTAAGAAGAAAAGCATACGCCTTTCCTCTGAGTGAAAACTGCATTCTATTCAGTTTTTAGAACTGAGTTGAATGGTTAGGGGATTGACTTGTAGGGAAGTGTTTGTTTGGGTTGTATGTATTCAGTTTGTTACTAGCAAATCATGTGTCTTGTGTTTGACAGAAATCTCCAGTCAAATCACGTTTAAAAGCTAACGTCAGTAAAATGGCTTTGTAGAATCACTCTGTGGATGTCTTTACAAACAGTTCTTAACAAGGAAAGCATACGTCTTTCATCTAAGTGAAAACTGTCATCTATTCAGTTTTTAGAACTGAGTTGAATGGTTAGGCGATTCACTTGTAGGGAAGTGTTTGTTTGCATTATATGTATTCAGTTCCTTTACTAGCAAATCCCATGTCTTGTGTTTGTAAGACTTCTCCAGGAAAATCACGTTTAAAAGCCAACTTTATTAAAATGCTTTGTAGAATCACTCTGTTAATGTTTCTGAAAACACTTCATAAAAACGAAAGCATACATCTTTCATCTGAGTGAAAACTGCATTCTATTCAGTTTTAGAACTGAGTTGAATGGTGAGGCACTTCACTAGAAGGGAAGAGTTTGTTTGCATTTTATGTATTCAGTTCCTTTACTAGCAAATCTCGTATCTTGCTTTGGACAGATATCTCCTTGAAATCACGTTTAAAAGCCAACGTCAGTAAAAAGGCTTTGTAGAATCACTCTGTGAATGTCTTTGAAAACACTACTTAAGAATGAAAGCATACGTCTTTCATCTGAGTGATAACTGCATTCTATTCATTTTTTAGGACTGAGTTGAATGGTTAGGCTACTGACTTGTAGGGAAGTGTTTGTTTGGGTTGTATGTATTCAGGTTGTTTACTAGCAAATCCCGTGACTTGCATTTGACAGAAATCCCCAGTGAAACCTTGTTTAGAAGCCAATGACAGTAAAAAGGCTTTGTTGAATAACTCTGTGAATTTCATTGAAAACAGTTCTTAAGAAGGAAAACCTATGTCTTTCATCTGAGTGAAAAGTGCATTCTATTCAGTTTTTAGAACTGAGTTGAATGGTTAGTCGATTCACTTGTAGGGAAGTGTTTGTTTGCATTGTATGTATTCAGTTCCTTTACTAGCAAATCCCGTGTCTTGTGTTTGAAAGACATCTCCAGTAAAATTATGTTTAAAAGCCAACATTATTAAAAAGGCTGTGTAGAATCACTCTGTGAATGTCTTTGAAAACACTACTTAAGAAGGAAAGCATACGTCTTTCATCTGAGTGAAAACTGCATTCTATTCTGTTTTTAGAACTGAGTTGAATGATTAGGCGATTCATTTGTAGGGAAGGGTTCGTTTGCATTGTATGTATTCAGTTCCTTTACTAGCAAATCCCGTGTCTTGCCTTGGACAGATATCTCAAGTAAAATCACGTTTAAAAGCCAATGTCAGTAAAAAGGCTTTGTAGAATCACTCTGTGAATGTCTTTGAAAACAGTTCTTAAGAAGGAGAGCATAAGTCTTCATCTGAGTGAAAACTGCAATCTATTCAATTTTTAGAACTGAGTTGAATGGTTAGGCGATTCACTTATAGGGAAGTGTTTGTTTGCATTGTATATAGTCAGTTACTTTACTAGCAAATCCAGTGTCTTGCATTTGACAGAAATCTCCAGTGAAATCACGTTTAAGAGCCAGCATCAGTAAAAAGGCTTTGTAGAATCACTCTGTGAATGTCTTTGAAAACACTACTTAAGAAGAAAAGCATAAGCCTTTCCTCTGAGTGAAAACTGCATTCTATTCAGTTTTTAGAACTGAGTTGAATGGTTAGGTGATTGACTTGTAGGGAAGTGTTTGTTTGGGTTGTATGTATTCAGTTTGTTACTAGCAAATCATGTGTCTTGTGTTTGACAGAAATCTCCAGTCAAATCACGTTTAAAAGCTAACGTCAGTAAAAAGGCTTTGTAGAATCACTCTGTGGATGTCTTTGAAAACAGTTCTTAAGAAGGAAAGCATACGTCTTTCATCTGAGTGAAAACTGTCATCTATTCAGATTTTAGAACTGAGTTGAATGGTTAGGCACTTCACTAGAAGGGAAGAGTTTGTTTGCATTTTATGTATTCAGTTCCTTTACTAGCAGATCTCGTATCTTGCCTTGGACAGATATCTCCTTGAAATCACGTTTAAAAGCCAACGTCAGTAAAAAGGCTTTGTAGAATCACTCTGTGAATGTCTTTGAAAACACTACTTAAGAAGGAAAGCATACGTCTTTCATCTGAGTGAAAACTGCATTCTATTCAGTTTTTAGGACTGAGTTGAATGGTTAGGCGACTGACTTGTAGGGAAGTGTTTGTTTGGGTTGTATGTATTCAGGTTGTTTACTAGCAAATCCCGTGACTTGCATTTGACAGAAATCCCCAGTGAAACCTTGTTTAGAAGCCAATGACAGTAAAAAGGCTTTGTAGAATCACTCTGTGAATGTCTCTGAAAACACTTCATAAGAACGAAAGCATATGTCTTTCATCTGAGTGAAAACTGCATTCTATTCAGTTTTTAGAACTGAGTTGAATGTTTAGGCGATTCACTTGTAGGGAAGTGTTTGTTTGCATTGTATGTATTCAGTTCCTTTACTAGCAAATCCCGTGTCTTGTGTTTGAAAGACATCTCCAGTAAAATTATGTTTAAAAGCCAACATTATTAAAAAGGCTGTGTAGAATCACTCTGTGAATGTTTCTGAAAACACTTCATAAAAATGAAAGCATATATCTTTCATCTGAGTGAAAACTGCATTCTATTCAGTTTTTAGAACTGAGTTGATTTGTTAGGCAATTCACTAGAAGGGAAGTGTTTGTTTGCATTTTATGTATTCAGTTGCTTTACTAGCAAATCCTGTGTCTTGCCTTTGACAGAAATCTCCAGTGAAATCATGTTTAAAAGCCAACGTCAGTAAAAACGGTTTGTAGAATCACTCTGTGAATGTCTTTGAAAACACTACTTAAGAAGGAAAGCATACGTCTTTCATCTGAGTGAAAACTGCATTCTATTCAGTTTTTAGAACTGAGTTGAATGCTAAGGCAATTCACTTGTGGGAAGTGTTTGTTTGCATTGTACGTATTCAGTTCCTTTACTAGCAAACCCCGTGTCTTGCCTTTGACAGAAATCTCCAGTGAAATCACGTTTAAAAGCCAGCATCAGTAAAAAGGCTTTGTAGAATCACTCTGTGAATGTCTTTGAAAACACTACTTAAGAAGAAAAGCATACGCCTTTCCTCTGAGTGAAAACTGCATTCTATTCAGTTTTTAGAACTGAGCTGAATGGTTAGGTGATTGACTTGTAGGGAAGTGTTTGTATGGGTTGTATGTATTCAGTTTGTTACTAGCAAATCATGTGTCTTGTGTTTGACAGAAATCTCCAGTCAAATCACGTTTAAAAGCTAACGTCAGTAAAATGGCTTTGTAGAATCACTCTGTGGATGTATTTAAAAACAGTTCTTAAGAAGGAAAGCATACGTCTTTCATCTGAGTGAAAACTGTCATCTATTCAGTTTTTAGAACTGAGTTGAATGGTTAGGCGATTCACTTGTAGGGAAGTGTTTGTTTGCATTATATGTAATCAGTTCCTTTACTAGCAAATCCCATGTCTTGTGTTTGTAAGACTTCTCCAGGAAAATCACGTTTAAAAGCCAACGTTATTAAAACGCTTTGTAGAATCACTCTGTTAATGTTTCTGAAAACACTTCATAAAAACGAAAGCATACATCTTTCATCTGAGTGAAAACTGCATTCTATTCAGTTTTAGAACTGAGTTGAATGGTGAGGCACTTCACTAGAAGGGAAGAGTTTGTTTGCATTTTATGTATTCAGTTCCTTTACTAGCAAATCTCATATCTTGCTTTGGACAGATATCTCCTTGAAATCACGTTTAAAAGCCAACGTCAGTAAAAAGGCTTTGTAGAATCACTCTGTGAATGTCTTTGAAAACACTACTTAAGAAGGAAAGCATGCGTCTATCATCTGAGTGAAAACTGCATTCTATTCAATTTATAGAACTGAGTTGAATGCTAAGGCGATTCACTTGTGGGAAGTGTTTGTTTGCATTGTATGTAGTCAGTTCCTTTACTAGCAAATCCCGTGTCTTGCCTTTGACAGAAATCTCTAGTGAAATCATATTTAAAAGCCAAGATCAGTAAAAAGGGTTTGTAAAATCACTCTGTGAATGTCTCTGAAAACACTTCATAAGATCGAAAGCATAAGTCTTTCATCTGAGTGAAAACTGTCATCTATTCAGTTTTTAGAAATGAGTTGAATGATTAGATGATTCACATGTAGAAAAGTGTTCCTTTGCATTGTATGTATTCAGTTCCTTTAGTAGCAAATCCCGTGTCTTGCATTTGACAGAAATCTCCAGTGACATCACATTTAAAAGCCAATGTCAGTAAAAAGGATTTGTAGAATCACTCTGTGAATGTCTTTGAAAACACTACTTACGAAGGAAAGCATAAGTCTTTCATCTGAGTGGAATCTGCATTCTATTCAGTTTTTAGAACTGAGTTGAATGGTTAGGCGATTGAATTTTAGGGAAGTGTTTGTTTGGGTTGTATGTATTCAGTTTGTTTACTAGCAAATCATGTGTCTTGCGTTTGATAGAAATCTCCAGTGAAATCACGTTTAAACGCTAACGTCAGTATAAAGGCTTTGTAGAATCACTCTGTGGATATCTTTGAAAACAGTTCCTGAGTAGGAAAGCTTACGTCTTTCATCTGAGTGAAAACTGCATTCTATTCAGTTTTTAGAACTGAGTTGAATGGTTAGGCACTTCACTAGAAGGGAAGTGTGTTTTTGCATTGTATGTATTCAGTTGCTTTACTAGCAAATCCCTTGTCTTGCCTTTTACAGAAATCTCCAGTGAAAACATGTTTAAAAGCCAATGTCAGTAAAAAGGGTTTGTAAAATCACTCTGTGAATGTCTCTGAAAACACTTCATAAGATCGAAAGCATACGTCTTTCATCTGAGTGAAAACTGCATTCTATTCAGTTTTTAGAACTGAGTTGAATGATTAGGCGATTCATTTGTAGGGAAGTGTTCATTTGCATTGTATGTATTCAGTTCCTTTACTAGTAAATCCCGTGTCTTGCCTTTGACAGAAATCTCCAGTGAAATCACGTTTAAAAGCAAATGTCAGTAAAAAGGCTTTGTAGAATCACTCTGTGAATGTCTTTGAAATCAGTTCTTAGAGAGGAAAGCATAAGTCTTCATCTGAGTGAAAACTGCAATCTATTCAGTTTTTAGAACTGAGTTGAATGGTTAGGCGATTCACTTATAGGGAAGTGTTTGTTTGCATTGTATGTAGTCAGTTACTTTACTAGCAAATCCCGTGTCTTGCATTTGACAGAAATCTCCAGTGAAATCACGTTTAAGAGCCAATGTTAGTAAAAAGGCTTTGTAGAATCACTCGGTGAATGTGTTTGAAAACACTACTTATGAAGGAAAGCATACGTCTTTCATCTGAGTGGAATATGCATTCTATTCATTTTTTAGAACTGAGTTGAATGGTTAGGCGATTGACTTGTAGGGAAGTGTTTGTTTGGGTTGTATGTATTCAGTTTGTTTACTAGCAGATCATATGTCTTGCATTTGACAGAAATCTCCAGTGAAATCTACGTTTAAAAGCTAATGTCAGTAAAAAGGTTTGGAGATTCACTCTGTGGATGTCTTTGAAAACAGTTCTTGAGAAGTAAAGCATACGTCTTTCATCTGAGTGAAAACTGCGTTCTATTAAGTTTTAAGAACTGAGTTGAATGGTAAGGCGATTCACTTGTTGGGTAGTGTTTGTTTGGGTTGTATGTATTCAGTTTGTTTACTAGCAAATCATGTGTCTTGCGTTTGATAGAAATCTCCAGTGAAATAACGTTTAAACCCTAAAGTCAGTATAAAGGCTTTGTAGAATCACTCTGTGGATGTCTTTGAAAACAGTTCCTGAGAAGGAAAGCTTACGTCTTTCATCTGAGTGAAAACTGCATTCTATTCAGTTTTTAGAACTGAGTTGAATGGTTAGGCGATTGATGTAAGGAAGTGTTTGTTTGGATTGTATGTATTCAGTTTGTTTACTAGCAAATCATGTGTCTTGCGTTTGACAGAAATCTCCAGTGAAATCACGTTTCAAAGCTAACGTCAGTTAAAAGGCTTTGTATATTCACTTTTTGGATGTCTTTGAAAAGAGTTCTTGAGAAGTAAAGCATATGTCTTTCATCTGAGTGGAATCTGCATTCTATTCAGTTTTTAGATCTGAGTTGAATGGTTAGGCGATTGACTTGTTGGGTAGTGTTTGCTTGCATTGTATGTATTCAGTTCCTTTACTAGTAAATCCCGTTTCTTGCCATTGACAGAAATCTCCAGTGAAATCACGTTTAAAAGCCAATGACAGTAAAAAGGCTTTGTAGAATCACTCTGTGAATGTCTGTGAAAACACTACTTACGAAGGAAAGCTTACGTCTTTCATCTGAGTGGAATCTGCATTCTATTCAGTTTTTAGAACTGAGTTCAATGGTTAGGCGATTGATTTGTAGGGAAGTGTTTGTTTGGGTTGTATGTATTCAGTTCGTTTACTAGCAAATAATGTGTCTTGCCTTTGATAGAAATCTCCAGTGAAATCACGTTTAAAAGCTAACATCAGTGAAAGGCTTCGTAGAATCACTCTGTGGATGTCTTTGAAAACAGTTCGTGAGAAGGAAAGCATAAGTCTTTCATATGAGTTAAAACTGCATTCTATTCAGTTTTTAAAACTGAGTTGAATGGTTAGGCGATTGACTTGTAGGGAAGTGTTTGTTTGCATTGTATGTATTCAGTTCCTTTACTAGCACATTCCGTGTCTTGCCTTTGACCGAAATATCCAGTGAAATCACGTTTAAATCCAACAACAGTAAAAAGACTTTGTAGAATCACTCTGTGAATGTCCTTGAAAACACTACTTACGAAGGAAAGCATATCTCATTCATCTGAGTGAAAACTGCATTCTATTCAGTTTTTAGAACATTATGAAAGGATAGGCAATTCACTTGTAGGGAAGTGTTCGTTTGCAGTGTATGTATTCACTTCCTTTACTAGTAAATCCTGTGTCTTGCCTTGACAGAAATCACCAATAAAATCACGTTTAAAAGCCAATGTCAGTAAAAAGGCTTTGTTGAATCACTCTGTGAATGTTTCTGAAAACACTTCATAAAAACGAAGGCATACATCTTTCATCTGAGTGAAAATTGCGTTCTATTCAGTTTTTCGAACTGAGTTGAATGGTTAGGCACTTCACTAGAAGGGAAGTGTTTTTTTGCATTGTATGTATTCAGTTGCGTTACTAGCAAATCCCTTGTCTTGCCTTTTACAGAAATCGCCAGTGAAAACATGTTTAAAAGCCAATGTCAGTAAAAAGGGTTTGTAAAATCACTCTGTGAATGTCTCTGAAAACACTTCATAAGATCGAAAGCATACATCTTTCATCTGAGTGAAAACTGCATTCTATTCAGTTTTTAGAACTGAGTTGAATGATTAGGCGATTCATTTGTAGGGAAGGGTTCGTTTGCATTGTATGTATTCAGTTCCTTTACTAGCAAATCCCGTGTCTTGCCTTGGACAGAAATATCCAATGAAATCACGTTTAAAAGCCAATGTCAGTAAAAAGGCTTTGTAGAATCACTCTGTGAATGTCTTTGAAAACAGTTCTTAAGAAGGAAAGCATAAGTCTTCATCTGAGTGAAAACTGCAATCTATTCAGTTTTTAGAACTGAGTTGAATGGTTAGGCGATTCAATTATAGGGAAGTGTTTGTTTGCATTGTATGTAGTCAGTTACTTTACTAGCAAATCCCGCGTCTTGCATTTGACAGAAATCTCCAGTGAAATCACGTTTAAGAGCCAATGTTAGTAAAAAGGCTTTGGAGAATCACTCTGTGAATGTGTTTGAAAACACTACTTATGAAGGAAAGCATACGTCTTTCATCTGAGTGGAATCTGCATTCTATTCATTTTTTAGAACTGAGTTGAATGGTTAGACGATTGACTTGTAGGGAAGTGTTTGTTTGGGTTGTATGTATTCAGTTTGTTTACTAGCAAATCATGTGTCTTGCATTTGACAGAAATCTCCAGTGAAATCACGTTTAAAAGCTAACGTCAGAAAAAAGGCTTTGTAGATTCACTCTGTGGATGTCTTTGTAAACAGTTCTTGAGAAGGAAAGCATACGTCTTTCATCTGAGTGAAAACTGTGTTCTATTAAGTTTTAAGAACTGAGTTGAATGGTAAGGCGATTCACTTGTAGGATAGTGTTTGCTTGCATTGTATGTATTCAGTTCCTTTACTAGTAAATCCCGTGTCTTGCCTTTGACAGAAATCTCCAGTGAAATCACGTTTAAAAGCCAATGTCAGTAAAAAGGCTTTGTAGAATCACTCTGTGAATGTCTGTGAAAACACTACTTATGAAGGAAAGCATAAGTCTTCATCTGAGTGAAAACTGCATTCTATTCTGTTTTTAGAGCTGAGTGGAATTGTTAGGCGATTCACTTTTAGGGAAGTGTTTGTTTGCATTTTATGTATTCAGTTCCTTTACTAGCAAATCCCGCATCTTGTATTTGACAGAAATCTCCAGTGAAATCACGTTTAAAAGCCAATGACAGTAAAAAGGCTGTGTTGAATAATTCTGTGAATGTCTTTGAAAACACTACTTACGAAGGAAAGCATACGTCTTTCACCTGAGTGGAATCTGCATTCTATTCATTTTTTAGAACTGAGTTGAATGGTTAGGCGATTGACTTGTAGGGAAGTGTTTGTTTGGGTTGTAGGTATTCAGTTTGTTTACTAGCAAATCATGTGTCTTGCATTTGACAGAAATCTCCAGTGAAATCACGTTTAAAAGCTAACGTCAGAAAAAAGGCTTTGTAGATTCACTCTGTGGATGTCTTTGTAAACAGTTCTTGAGAAGGAAAGCATACGTCTTTCATCTGAATGAAAACTGTGTTCTATTAAGTTTTAAGAACTGAGTTGAATGGTAAGGCGATTCACTTGTAGGATAGTGTTTGCTTGCATTGTATGTATTCAGTTCCTTTACTAGTAAATCCCGTGTCTTGCCTTTGACAGAAATCTCCAGTGAAATCACGTTTAAAAGCCAATGTCAGTAAAAAGGCTTTGTAGAATCACTCTGTGAATGTCTGTGAAAACACTACTTATGAAGGAAAGCATAAGTCTTCATCTGAGTGAAAACTGCATTCTATTCTGTTTTTAGAGCTGAGTGGAATGGTTAGGCGATTCACTTTTAGGGAAGTGTTTGTTTGCATTTTATGTATTCAGTTCCTTTACTAGCAAATCCCGCATCTTGTATTTGACAGAAATCTCCAGTGAAATCACGTTTAAAAGCCAATGACAGTAAAAAGGCTGTGTTGAATAACGCTGTGAATGTCTTTGAAAACACTACTTACGAAGGAAAGCATACGTCTTTCATCTGAGTGGAATCTGCATTCTATTCATTTTTTAGAACTGAGTTGAATGGTTAGGCGATTGACTTGTAGGGAAGTGTTTGTTTGGGTTGTAGGTATTCAGTTTGTTTACTAGCAAATCATGTGTCTTGCGTTTGACAGAAATCTCCAGTGAAGTCACGTTTAAAAGCTAACGTCAGTAAAAAGGCTTTGTAGATTCACTCTGTGGATGTCTTTGAAAACAGTTCTTGAGAAGGAAAGCGTACGTCTTTCATCTGAGTGGAATCTGCATTCTATTCAGTTTTTAGAAGTGAGTTGAATGGTTAGGTGATTGACTTTTAGGGAAGTGTTTGTTTAGGTTGTATGTATTCAGTTTGTTTACTAGCAAATCATGTATCTTGCATATGATAGAAATCTCCAGTGAAATCACGTTTAAAAGCTAACATCAGTGAAAGGCTTTGTAGAATCACTCTGTGGATGTCTTTGAAAACACTACTTACGAAGGAGAGCATACGTCTTTCATCTGAGTGGAATCTGCATTCTATTCAGTTTTTAGAACTGAGTTGAATGGTTAGGCGATTGACTTGTAGGGAAGTGTTTGTTTGGGTTGTATGTATTCAGTTTGTTTACTAGCAAATCATGTATCTTGCGTTTGATAGAAATCTCCAGTTAAATCAGGTTTAAAAGCTAACGTCAGTATAAAGGCTTTGTAGAATCACTCTGTGGATATCTTTGAAAACAGTTCATGAGAAAGAAAGCATATGTCTTTCATCTGAGTGAAAACTGCATTCTATTCAGTTTTTAGAACTGAGTTGAATGCTAAGGCGATTCACTTTTGGGAAGTGTTTGTTTGCATTGTACGTATTCAGTTCCTTTACTAGCAAATCCCATGTCTTGCCTTTGACAGAAATCTCCAGTGAAATCACGTTTAAAAGCCAATGTCAGTAAAAATGCTTTGTAGAATCACTATGTGAATGTCTTTGAAAACAGTTCTTAAGAAGGAAAGCATAAGTCTTCATCTGAGTGAAAACTGCATTCTATTCTGTTTTTAGAACTGAGTGGAATGGTTAGGCGATTCACTTTTAGGGAAGTGTTTGTTTGCATTTTATGTATTCAGTTCCTTTACTAGCAAATCCCGCATCTTGTATTTGACAGAAATCTCCAGTGAAATCACGTTTAAAAGCCAATGACAGTAAAAAGGCTTTGTTGAATAACTCTGTGAATGTCTTTGAAAACACTACTTACGAAGGAAAGCATACGTCTTTCATGTGAGTGGAATCTGCATTCTATTCATTTTTTAGAACTGAGTTGAATGGTTAGGCGATTGACTTGTAGGGAAGTGTTTGTTTGGGTTGTATGTATTCAGTTTGTTTACTAGCAAATCATGTGTCAGCGTTTGACAGAAATCTCCAGCGAAATCACGTTTAAAAGCTAACGTCAGTAAAAAGGCTTTGTAGATTCACTCTGTGGATGTCTTTGAAAACAGTTCTTGAGAAGGAAAGCATACGTCTTTCATCTGAGTGGAATCTGCATTCTATTCAGTTTTTAGAACTGAGTTGAATGGTTAGGCGATTGACTTTTAGGGAAGTGTTTGTTTGGGTTGTATGTATTCAGTTTGTTTACTAGCAAATCATGTATCTTGCGTATGATAGAAATCTCCAGTGAAATCACGTTTAAAAGCCAACATCAGTGAAAGGCTTTGTAGAATCACTCTGTGGATGTCTTTGAAAACACTTCTTGAGAACGAAAGCATATGTCTTTCATTTGAGTGAAAACTGCATTCTATTCAGTTTTTAGAACTGAGTGGAATGGTTAGGCGATTCAAATGTAGGGAAGTGTTCGTTTGCATTGTATGTATTCAGTTCCTTTACTAGTAAATCCCCTGTCTTGCCTTTGACAGAAATCTCCAGTGAAATCACGTTTAAAAGCCAATGTCAGTAAAAAGGCTTTGTAGAATCACTCTGTGAATGTCTTTGAAAACACTACTTACGAAGGAGAGCATACGTCTTTCATCTGAGTGGAATCTGCATTCTATTCAGTTTTTAGAACTGAGTTGAATGGTTAGGCGATTGACTTGTAGGGAAGTGTTTGTTTGGGTTGTATGTATTCAGTTTGTTTACTAGCAAATCATGTATCTTGCCTTTGATAGAAATCTCCAGTTAAATCAGGTTTAAAAGCTAACGTCAGTATAAAGGCTTTGTAGAATCACTCTGTGGATGTCTTTGAACCAGTTCGGGAGAAAGAAAGCATACGTCTTTCATCTGAGTGAAAACTGCATTCTATTCCGTTTTTAGAACTGAGTTGAATGGTTAGGCGATTCACTTGTATGGAATTGTTTGTTTGCATTATATGTATTCAGTTCCTTTACTAGCAAATCCCATGTCTTGTGTTTATAAGACTTCTCCAGGAAAATCACGTTTAAAAGCCAACATTATTAAAACGCTTTGTAGAATCACTCTGTGAATGTTTCTGAAAACACTTCATAAAAACGAAGGCATACATCTTTCATCTGAGTGAAAATTGCATTCTATTCAGTTTTTCGAACTGAGTTGAATGGCTAGGCACTTCACTAGAAGGGAAGTGTTTTTTTGCATTGTATGTATTCAGTTGCTTTACTAGCAAATACCCTTGTCTTGCCTTTTACAGAAATCTCCAGTGAAAACATGTTTAAAAGCCAATGTCAGTAAAAAGGGTTTGTAAAATCACTCTGTGAATGTCTCTGAAAACACTTCATAAGATCGAAAGCATACATCTTTCATCTGAGTGAAAACTGCATTCTATTCAGTTTTTAGAACTGAGTTGAATGATTAGGCGATTCATTTGTAGGGAAGGGTTCGTTTGCATTTTATGTATTCAGTTCCTTTACTAGCAAATCCCGTGTCTTGCCTTGGACAGAAATCTCCAATGAAATCACGTTTAAAAGCCAATGTCAGTAAAAAGGCTTTGTAGAATCACTCTGTGAATGTCTTTGAAAACAGTTCTTAAGAAGGAAAGCATAAGTCTTCATCTGAGTGAAAACTGCAATCTATTCAGTTTTTAGAACTGAGTTGAATGGTTAGGCGATTCAATTATAGGGAAGTGTTTGTTTGCATTGTATGTAGTCAGTTACTTTACTAGCAAATCCCGCGTCTTGCATTTGACAGAAATCTCCAGTGAAATCACGTTTAAGAGCCAATGTTAGTAAAAAGGCTTTGTAGAATCACTCTGTGAATGTGTTTGAAGACACTACTTATGAAGGAAAGCATACGTCTTTCATCTGAGTGGAATCTGCATTCTATTCATTTTTTAGAACTGAGTTGAATGGTTAGGCGATTGACTTGTAGGGAAGTGTTTGTTTGGGTTGTATCTATTCAGTTTGTTTACTAGCAAATCATGTGTCTTGCATTTGACAGAAATCTCCAGTGAAATCACGTTTAAAAGCTAACGTCAGAAAAAAGGCTTTGTAGATTCACTCTGTGGATGTCTTTGTAAACAGTTCTTGATAAGGAAAGCATACGTCTTTCATCTGAGTGAAAACTGTGTTCTATTAAGTTTTAAGAACTGAGTTGAATGGTAAGGCGATTCACTTGTAGGATAGTGTTTGCTTGCATTGTATGTATTCAGTTCCTTTACTAGTAAATCCCGTGTCTTGCCTTTGACAGAAATCTCCAGTGAAATCACGTTTAAAAGCCAATGTCAGTAAAAAGGCTTTGTAGAATCACTCTGTGAATGTCTGTGAAAACACTACTTATGAAGGAAAGCATAAGTCTTCATCTGAGTGAAAACTGCATTCTATTCTGTTTTTAGAGCTGAGTGGAATGGTTAGGCGATTCACTTTTAGGGAAGTGATTGTTTGCATTTTATGTATTCAGTTCCTTTACTAGCAAATCCCGCATCTTGTATTTGACAGAAATCTCCAGTGAAATCACGTTTAAAAGCCAATGACAGTAAAAAGGCTTTGTTGAATAACTCTGTGAATGTCTTTGAAAACACTACTTACGAAGGAAAGCATACGTCTTTCATCTGAGTGGAATCTGCATTCTATTCATTTTTTAGAACTGAGTTGAATGGTTAGGCGATTGACTTGTAGGGAAGTGTTTGTTTGGGATGTAGGTATTCAGTTTGTTTACTAGCAAATCATGTGTCTTGCGTTTGACAGAAATCTCCAGTGAAGTCACCTTTAAAAGCTAACGTCAGTAAAAAGGCTTTGTAGATTCACTCTGTGGATGTCTTTGAAAACAGTTCTTGAGAAGGAAAGCATACGTCTTTCATCTGAGTGGAATCTGCATTCTATTCAGTTTTTAGAACTGAGTTGAATGGTTAGGCGATTGACTTGTAGGGAAGTGTTTGTTTGGGTTGTAGGTATTCAGTTTGTTTACTAGCAAATCATGTATCTTTTGTTTGATAGAAATCTCCAGTTAAATCAGGTTTAAAAGCTAACGTCAGTATAAAGGCTTTGTAGAATCACTCTGTGGATGTCTTTGAAAACAGTTCGTGAGAAAGAAAGCATACGTCTTTCATCTGAGTGAAAACTGCATTCTATTCAGTTTTTAGAACTGAGTTGAATGGTTAGGCGATTCACTTGTAGGGAATTGTTTGTTTGCATTATATGTATTCAGTTCCTTTACTAGCAAATCCCATGTCTTGTGTTTATAAGACTTCTCCAGGAAAATCACGTTTAAAAGCCAACATTATTAAAACGCTTTGTAGAATCACTCTGTGAATGTTTCTGAAAACACTTCATAAAAACGAAGGCATACATCTTTCATCTGAGTGAAAATTGCATTCTATTCAGTTTTTCGAACTGAGTTGAATGGTTAGGCACTTCACTAGAAGGGAAGTGTTTTTTTGCATTGTATGTATTCAGTTGCTTTACTAGCAAATCCCTTGTCTTGCCTTTTACAGAAATCGCCAGTGAAAACATGTTTAAAAGCCAATGTCAGTAAAAAGGGTTTGTAAAATCACTCTGTGAATGTCTCTGAAAACACTTCATAAGATCGAAAGCATACATCTTTCATCTGAGTGAAAACTGCATTCTATTCAGTTTTTAGAACTGAGTTGAATGATTAGGCGATTCATTTGTAGGGAAGGGTTCGTTTGCATTGTATGTATTCAGTTCCTTTACTAGCAAATCCCGTGTCTTGCCTTGGACAGAAATATCCAATGAAATCACGTTTAAAAGCCAATGTCAGTAAAAAGGCTTTGTAGAATCACTCTGTGAATGTCTTTGAAAACAGTTCTTAAGAAGGAAAGCATAAGTCTTCATCTGAGTGAAAACTGCAATCTATTCAGTTTTTAGAACTGAGTTGAATGGTTAGGCGATTCAATTATAGGGAAGTGTTTGTTTGCATTGTATGTAGTCAGTTACTTTACTAGCAAATCCCGCGTCTTGCATTTGACAGAAATCTCCAGTGAAATCACGTTTAAGAGCCAATGTTAGTAAAAAGGCTTTGTAGAATCACTCTGTGAATTTGTTTGAAAACACTACTTATGAAGGAAAGCATACGTCTTTCATCTGAGTGGAATCTGCATTCTATTCATTTTTTAGAACTGAGTTGAATGGTTAGGCGATTGACTTGTAGGGAAGTGTTTGTTTGGGTTGTATGTATTCAGTTTGTTTACTAGCAAATCATGTGTCTTGCATTTGACAGAAATCTCCAGTGAAATCACGTTTAAAAGCTAACGTCAGAAAAAAGGCTTTGTAGATTCACTCTGTGGATGTCTTTGTAAACAGTTCTTGAGAAGGAAAGCATACGTCTTTCATCTGAGTGAAAACTGTGTTCTATTAAGTTTTAAGAACTGAGTTGAATGGTAAGGCGATTCACTTGTAGGATAGTGTTTGCTTGCATTGTATGTATTCAGTTCCTTTACTAGTAAATCCCGTGTCTTGCCTTTGACAGAAATCTCCAGTGAAATCACGTTTAAAAGCCAATGTCAGTAAAAAGGCTTTGTAGAATCACTCTGTGAATGTCTGTGAAAACACTACTTATGAAGGAAAGCATAAGTCTTCATCTGAGTGAAAACTGCATTCTATTCTGTTTTTAGAGCTGAGTGGAATGGTTAGGCGATTCACTTTTAGGGAAGTGTTTGTTTGCATTTTATGTATTCAGTTCCTTTACTAGCAAATCCCGCATCTTGTATTTGACAGAAACCTCCAGTGAAATCACGTTTAAAAGCCAATGACAGTAAAAAGGCTTTGTTGAATAACTCTGTGAATGTCTTTGAAAACACTACTTACGAAGGAAAGCATACGTCTTTCATCTGAGTGGAATCTGCATTCTATTCATTTTTTAGAACTGAGTTGAATGGTTAGGCGATTGACTTGTAGGGAAGTGTTTGTTTGGGTTGCAGGTATTCAGTTTGTTTACTAGCAAATCATGTGTCTTGCATTTGACAGAAATCTCCAGTGAAATCACGTTTAAAAGCTAACGTCAGAAAAAAGGCTTTGTAGATTCACTCTGTGGATGTCTTTGTAAACAGTTCTTGAGAAGGAAAGCATACGTCTTTCATCTGAATGAAAACTGTGTTCTATTAAGTTTTAAGAACTGAGTTGAATGGTAAGGCGATTCACTTGTAGGATAGTGTTTGCTTGCATTGTATGTATTCAGTTCCTTTACTAGTAAATCCCGTGTCTTGCCTTTGACAGAAATCTCCAGTGAAATCACGTTTAAAAGCCAATGTCAGTAAAAAGGCTTTGTAGAATCACTCTGTGAATGTCTGTGAAAACACTACTTATGAAGGAAAGCATAAGTCTTCATCTGAGTGAAAACTGCATTCTATTCTGTTTTTAGAACTGAGTGGAATGGTTAGGCGATTCACTTTTAGGGAAGTGTTTGTTTGCATTTTATGTATTCAGTTCCTTTACTAGTAAATCCCGCATCTTGTATTTGACAGAAATCTCCAGTGAAATCACGTTTAAAAGCCAATGACAGTAAAAAGGCTGTGTTGAATAACGCTGTGAATGTCTTTGAAAACACTACTTACGAAGGAAAGCATACGTCTTTCATCTGAGTGGAATCTGCATTCTATTCATTTTTTAGAACTGAGTTGAATGGTTAGGCGATTGACTTGTAGGGAAGTGTTTGTTTGGGTTGTAGGTATTCAGTTTGTTTACTAGCAAATCATGTGTCTTGCATTTGACAGAAATCTCCAGTGAAATCCCGTTTAAAAGCTAACGTCAGAAAAAAGGCTTTGTAGATTCACTCTGTGGATGTCTTTGTAAACAGTTCTTGAGAAGGAAAGCATACGTCCTTCATCTGAATGAAAACTGTGTTCTATTAAGTTTTAAGAACTGAGTTGAATGGTAAGGCGATTCACTTGTAGGATAGTGTTTGCTTGCATTGTATGTATTCAGTTCCTTTACTAGTAAATCCCGTGTCTTGCCTTTGACAGAAATCTCCAGTGAAATCACGTTTAAAAGCCAATGTCAGTAAAAAGGCTTTGTAGAATCACTCTGTGAATGTCTGTGAAAACACTACTTATGAAGGAAAGCATAAGTCTTCATCTGAGTGAAAACTGCATTCTATTCTGTTTTTAGAGCTGAGTGGAATGGTTAGGCGATTCACTTTTAGGGAAGTGTTTGTTTGCATTTTATGTATTCAGTTCCTTTACTAGTAAATCCCGCATCTTGTATTTGACAGAAATCTCCAGTGAAATCACGTTTAAAAGCCAATGACAGTAAAAAGGCTGTGTTGAATAACGCTGTGAATGTCTTTGAAAACACTACTTACGAAGGAAAGCATACGTCTTTCATCTGAGTGGAATCTGCATTCTATTCATTTTTTAGAACTGAGTTGAATGGTTAGGCGATTGACTTGTAGGGAAGTGTTTGTTTGGGTTGTAGGTATTCAGTTTGTTTACTAGCAAATCATGTGTCTTGCGTTTGACAGAAATCTCCAGTGAAGTCACGTTTAAAAGCTAACGTCAGTAAAAAGGCTTTGTAGATTCACTCTGTGGATGTCTTTGAAAACAGTTCTTGAGAAGGAAAGCGTACGTCTTTCATCTGAGTGGAATCTGCATTCTATTCAGTTTTTAGAACTGAGTTGAATGGTTAGGCGATTGACTTGTAGGGAAGTGTTTGTTTGGGTTGTATGTTTTCAGTTTGTTTACTAGCAAATCATGTATCTTGCGTTTGATAGAAATCTCCAGTTAAATCAGGTTTAAAAGCTAACGTCAGTATAAAGGCTTTGTAGAATCAGTCTGTGGATGTCTTTGAAAACAGTTCATGAGAAAGAAAGCATATGTCTTTCATCTGAGTGAAAACTGCATTCTATTCAGTTTTTAGAACTGAGTTGAATGCTAAGGCGATTCACTTTTGGGAAGTGTTTGTTTGCATTGTACGTATTCAGTTCCTTTACTAGCAAATCCCATGTCTTGCCTTTGACAGAAATCTCCAGTGAAATCACGTTTAAAAGCCAATGTCAGTAAAAATGCTTTGTAGAATCACTATGTGAATGTCTTTGAAAACAGTTCTTAAGAAGGAAAGCATAAGTCTTCATCTGAGTGAAAACTGTATTCTATTCTGTTTTTAGAACTGAGTGGAATGGTTAGGCGATTCACTTTTAGGGAAGTGTTTGTTTGCATTTTATGTATTCAGTTCCTTTACTAGCAAATCCCGCATCTTGTATTTGACAGAAATCTCCAGTGAAATCACGTTTAAAAGCCAATGACAGTAAAAAGGCTTTGTTGAATAACTCTGTGAATGTCTTAGAAAACACTACTTACGAAGGAAAGCATACGTCTTTCATCTGAGTGGAATCTGCATTCTATTCATTTTTTAGAACTGAGTTGAATGGTTAGGCGATTGACTTGTAGGGAAGTGTTTGTTTGGGTTGTATGTATTCAGTTTGTTTACTAGCAAATCATGTGTCAGCGTTTGACAGAAATCTCCAGCGAAATCACGTTTAAAAGCTAACTTCAGTAAAAAGGCTTTGTAGATTCACTCTGTGGATGTCTTTGAAAACAGTTCTTGAGAAAGAAAGCATACGTCTTTCATCTGAGTGGAATCTGCATTCTATTCAGTTTTTAGAACTGAGTTGAATGGTTAGGCGATTGACTTTTAGGGAAGTGTTTGTTTGGGTTGTATGTATTCAGTTTGTTTACTAGCAAATCATGTATCTTGCGTATGATAGAAATCTCCAGTGAAATCACGTTTAAAAGCCAACATCAGTGAAAGGCTTTGTAGAATCACTCTGTGGATGTCTTTGAAAACACTTCTTGAGAACGAAAGCATATGTCTTTCATTTGAGTGAAAACTGCATTCTATTCAGTTTTTAGAACTGAGTTGAATGATTAGGCGGTTCAAATGTAGGGAAGTGTTCGTTTGCATTGTATGTATTCAGTTCCTTTACTAGTAAATCCCCTGTCTTGCCTTTGACAGAAATCTCCAGTGAAATCACGTTTAAAAGCCAATGTCAGTAAAAAGGCTTTGTAGAATCACTCTGTGAATGTCTTTGAAAACACTACTTACGAAGGAGAGCATACGCCTTTCATCTGAGTGGAATCTGCATTCTATTCAGTTTTTAGAACTGAGTTGAATGGTTAGGCGATTGACTTGTAGGGAAGTGTTTGTTTGGGTTGTATGTATTCAGTTTGTTTACTAGCAAATCATGTATCTTGCGTTTGATAGAAATCTCCAGTTAAATCAGGTTTAAAAGCTAACGTCAGTATAAAGGCTTTGTAGAATCACTCTGTGGATGTCTTTGAACCAGTTCGGGAGAAAGAAAGCATACGTCTTTCATCTGAGTGAAAACTGCATTCTATTCCATTTTTAGAACTGAGTTGAATGGTTAGGCGATTCACTTGTATGGAATTGTTTGTTTGCATTATATGTATTCAGTTCCTTTACTAGCAAATCCCATGTCTTGTGTTTATAAGACTTCTCCAGGAAAATCACGTTTAAAAGCCAACATTATTAAAACGCTTTGTAGAATCACTCTGTGAATGTTTCTGAAAACACTTCATAAAAACGAAGGCATACATCTTTCATCTGAGTGAAAATTGCATTCTATTCAGTTTTTCGAACTGAGTTGAATGGTTAGGCACTTCACTAGAAGGGAAGTGTTTTTTTGCATTGTATGTATTCAGTTGCTTTACTAGCAAATCCCTTGTCTTGCCTTTTACAGAAATCTCCAGTGAAAACATGTTTAAAAGCCAATGTCAGTAAAAAGGGTTTGTAAAATCACTCTGTGAATGTCTCTGAAAACACTTCATAAGATCGAAAGCATACGTCTTTCATCTGAGTGAAAACTGCATTCTATTCAGTTTTTAGAACTGAGTTGAATGATTAGGCGATTCATTTGTAGGGAAGGGTTCGTTTGCATTTTATGTATTCAGTTCCTTTACTAGCAAATCCCGTGTCTTGCCTTGGACAGAAATCTCCAATGAAATCACGTTTAAAAGCCAATGTCAGTAAAAAGGCTTTGTAGAATCACTCTGTGAATGTCTTTGAAAACAGTTCTTAAGAAGGAAAGCATAAGTCTTCATCTGAGTGAAAACTGCAATCTATTCAGTTTTTAGAACTGAGTTGAATGGTTAGGCGATTCAATTATAGGGAAGTGTTTGTTTGCATTGTATGTAGTCAGTTACTTTACTAGCAAATCCCGCGTCTTGCATTTGACAGAAATCTCCAGTGAAATCACGTTTAAGAGCCAATGTTAGTAAAAGGCTTTGTAGAATCACTCTGTGAATGTGTTTGAAAACACTACTTATGAAGGAAAGCATACGTATTTCATCTGAGTGGAATCTGCATTCTATTCATTTTTTAGAACTGAGTTGAATGGTTAGGCGATTGACTTGTAGGGAAGTGTTTGTTTGGGTTGTATCTATTCAGTTTGTTTACTAGCAAATCATGTGTCTTGCATTTGACAGAAATCTCCAGTGAAATCACGTTTAAAAGCTAACGTCAGAAAAAAGGCTTTGTAGATTCACTCTGTGGATGTCTTTGTAAACAGTTCTTGAGAAGGAAAGCATACGTCTTTCATCTGAGTGAAAACTGTGTTCTATTAAGTTTTAAGAACTGAGTTGAATGGTAAGGCGATTCACTTGTAGGATAGTGTTTGCTTGCATTGTATGTATTCAGTTCCTTTACTAGTAAATCCCGTGTCTTGCCTTTGACAGAAATCTCCAGTGAAATCACGTTTAAAAGCCAATGTCAGTAAAAAGGCTTTGTAGAATCACTCTGTGAATGTCTGTGAAAACACTACTTATGAAGGAAAGCATAAGTCTTCATCTGAGTGAAAACTGCATTCTATTCTGTTTTTAGAGCTGAGTGGAATGGTTAGGCGATTCACTTTTAGGGAAGTGTTTGTTTGCATTTTATGTATTCTGTTCCTTTACTAGCAAATCCCGCATCTTGTATTTGACAGAAATCTCCAGTGAAATCACGTTTAAAAGCCAATGACAGTAAAAAGGCTTTGTTGAATAACTCTGTGAATGTCTTTGAAAACACTACTTACGAAGGAAAGCATACGTCTTTCATCTGAGTGGAATCTGCATTCTATTCATTTTTTAGAACTGAGTTGAATGGTTAGGCGATTGACTTGTAGGGAAGTGTTTGTTTGGGTTGTAGGTATTCAGTTTGTTTACTAGCAAATCATGTGTCTTGCGTTTGACAGAAATCTCCAGTGAAGTCACGTTTAAAAGCAAACGTCAGTAAAAAGGCTTTGTAGATTCACTCTGTGGATGTCTTTGAAAACAGTTCTTGAGAAGGAAAGCATACGTCTTTCATCTGAGTGGAATCTGCATTCTATTCAGTTTTTAGAACTGAGTTGAATGGTTAGGCGATTGACTTGTAGGGAAGTGTTTGTTTGGGTTGTAGGTATTCAGTTTGTTTACTAGCAAATCATGTATCTTTTGTTTGATAGAAATCTCCAGTTAAATCAGGTTTAAAAGCTAACGTCAGTATAAAGGCTTTGTAGAATCACTCTGTGGATGTCTTTGAAAACAGTTCGTGAGAAAGAAAGCATACGTCTTTCATCTGAGTGAAAACTGCATTCTATTCAGTTTTTAGAACTGAGTTGAATGGTTAGGTGATTCACTTGTAGGGAATTGTTTGTTTGCATTATATGTATTCAGTTCCTTTACTAGCAAATCCCATGTCTTGTGTTTATAAGACTTCTCCAGGAAAATCACGTTTAAAAGCCAACATTATTAAAACGCTTTGTAGAATCACTCTGTGAATGTTTCTGAAAACACTTCATAAAAACGAAGGCATACATCTTTCATCTGAGTGAAAATTGCATTCTATTCAGTTTTTCGAACTGAGTTGAATGGTTAGGCACTTCACTAGAAGGGAAGTGTTTTTTTGCATTGTATGTATTCAGTTGCTTTACTAGCAAATCCCTTGTCTTGCCTTTTACAGAAATCTCCAGTGAAATCACGTTTAAAAGCCAATGTCAGTAAAAATGCTTTGTAGAATCACTATGTGAATGTCTTTGAAAACAGTTCTTAAGAAGGAAAGCATAAGTCTTCATCTGAGTGAAAACTGCATTCTATTCTGTTTTTAGAACTGAGTGGAATGGTTAGGCGATTCACTTTTAGGGAAGTGTTTGTTTGCATTTTATGTATTCAGTTCCTTTACTAGCAAATCCCGCATCTTGTATTTGACAGAAATCTCCAGTGAAATCACGTTTAAAAGCCAATGACAGTAAAAAGGCTTTGTTGAATAACTCTGTGAATGTCTTTGAAAACACTACTTACGAAGGAAAGCATACGTCTTTCATCTGAGTGGAATCTTCATTCTATTCATTTTTTAGAACTGAGTTGAATGGTTAGGCGATTGACTTGTAGGGAAGTGTTTGTTTGGGTTGTATGTATTCAGTTTGTTTACTAGCAAATCATGTGTCAGCGTTTGACAGAAATCTCCAGCGAAATCACGTTTAAAAGCTAACTTCAGTAAAAAGGCTTTGTAGATTCACTCTGTGGATGTCTTTGAAAACAGTTCTTGAGAAAGAAAGCATACGTCTTTCATCTGAGTGGAATCTGCATTCTATTCAGTTTTTAGAACTGAGTTGAATGGTTAGGCGATTGACTTTTAGGGAAGTGTTTGTTTGGGTTGTATGTATTCAGTTTGTTTACTAGCAAATCATGTATCTTGCGTATGATAGAAATCTCCAGTGAAATCACGTTTAAAAGCCAACATCAGTGAAAGGCTTTGTAGAATCACTCTGTGGATGTCTTTGAAAACACTTCTTGAGAACGAAAGCATATGTCTTTCATTTGAGTGAAAACTGCATTCTATTCAGTTTTTAGAACTGAGTTGAATGATTAGGCGGTTCAAATGTAGGGAAGTGTTCGTTTGCATTGTATGTATTCAGTTCCTTTACTAGTAAATCCCCTGTCTTGCCTTTGACAGAAATCTCCAGTGAAATCACGTTTAAAAGCCAATGTCAGTAAAAAGGCTTTGTAGAATCACTCTGTGAATATCTTTGAAAACACTACTTACGAAGGAGAGCATACGTCTTTCATCTGAGTGGAATCTGCATTCTATTCAGTTTTTAGAACTGAGTTGAATGGTTAGGCGATTGACTTGTAGGGAAGTGTTTGTTTGGGTTGTATGTATTCAGTTTGTTTACTAGCAAATCATGTATCTTGCGTTTGATAGAAATCTCCAGTTAAATCAGGTTTAAAAGCTAACGTCAGTATAAAGGCTTTGTAGAATCACTCTGTGGATGTCTTTGAACCAGTTCGGGAGAAAGAAAGCATACGTCTTTCATCTGAGTGAAAACTGCATTCTATTCCGTTTTTAGAACTGAGTTGAATGGTTAGGCGATTCACTTGTATGGAATTGTTTGTTTGCATTATATGTATTCAGTTCCTTTACTAGCAAATCCCATGTCTTGTGTTTATAAGACTTCTCCAGGAAAATCACGTTTAAAAGCCAACATTATTAAAACGCTTTGTAGAATCACTCTGTGAATGTTTCTGAAAACACTTCATAAAAACGAAGGCATACATCTTTCATCTGAGTGAAAATTGCATTCTATTCAGTTTTTCGAACTGAGTTGAATGGTTAGGCACTTCACTAGAAGGGAAGTGTTTTTTTGCATTGTATGTATTCAGTTGCTTTACTAGCAAATCCCTTGTCTTGCCTTTTACAGAAATCTCCAGTGAAAACATGTTTAAAAGCCAATGTCAGTAAAAAGGGTTTGTAAAATCACTCTGTGAATGTCTCTGAAAACACTTCATAAGATCGAAAGCATACGTCTTTCATCTGAGTGAAAACTGCATTCTATTCAGTTTTTAGAACTGAGTTGAATGATTAGGCGATTCATTTGTAGGGAAGGGTTCGTTTGCATTTTATGTATTCAGTTCCTTTACTAGCAAATCCCGTGTCTTGCCTTGGACAGAAATCTCCAATGAAATCACGTTTAAAAGCCAATGTCAGTAAAAAGGCTTTGTAGAATCACTCTGTGAATGTCTTTGAAAACAGTTCTTAAGAAGGAAAGCATAAGTCTTCATCTGAGTGAAAACTGCAATCTATTCAGTTTTTAGAACTGAGTTGAATGGTTAGGCGATTCAATTATAGGGAAGTGTTTGTTTGCATTGTATGTAGTCAGTTACTTTACTAGCAAATCCCGCGTCTTGCATTTGACAGAAATCTCCAGTGAAATCACGTTTAAGAGCCAATGTTAGTAAAAGGCTTTGTAGAATCACTCTGTGAATGTGTTTGAAAACACTACTTATGAAGGAAAGCATACGTATTTCATCTGAGTGGAATCTGCATTCTATTCATTTTTTAGAACTGAGTTGAATGGTTAGGCGATTGACTTGTAGGGAAGTGTTTGTTTGGGTTGTATCTATTCAGTTTGTTTACTAGCAAATCATGTGTCTTGCATTTGACAGAAATCTCCAGTGAAATCACGTTTAAAAGCTAACGTCAGAAAAAAGGCTTTGTAGATTCACTCTGTGGATGTCTTTGTAAACAGTTCTTGAGAAGGAAAGCATACGTCTTTCATCTGAGTGAAAACTGTGTTCTATTAAGTTTTAAGAACTGAGTTGAATGGTAAGGCGATTCACTTGTAGGATAGTGTTTGCTTGCATTGTATGTATTCAGTTCCTTTACTAGTAAATCCCGTGTCTTGCCTTTGACAGAAATCTCCAGTGAAATCACGTTTAAAAGCCAATGTCAGTAAAAAGGCTTTGTAGAATCACTCTGTGAATGTCTGTGAAAACACTACTTATGAAGGAAAGCATAAGTCTTCATCTGAGTGAAAACTGCATTCTATTCTGTTTTTAGAGCTGAGTGGAATGGTTAGGCGATTCACTTTTAGGGAAGTGTTTGTTTGCATTTTATGTATTCTGTTCCTTTACTAGCAAATCCCGCATCTTGTATTTGACAGAAATCTCCAGTGAAATCACGTTTAAAAGCCAATGACAGTAAAAAGGCTTTGTTGAATAACTCTGTGAATGTCTTTGAAAACACTACTTACGAAGGAAAGCATACGTCTTTCATCTGAGTGGAATCTGCATTCTATTCATTTTTTAGAACTGAGTTGAATGGTTAGGCGATTGACTTGTAGGGAAGTGTTTGTTTGGGTTGTAGGTATTCAGTTTGTTTACTAGCAAATCATGTGTCTTGCGTTTGACAGAAATCTCCAGTGAAGTCACGTTTAAAAGCAAACGTCAGTAAAAAGGCTTTGTAGATTCACTCTGTGGATGTCTTTGAAAACAGTTCTTGAGAAGGAAAGCATACGTCTTTCATCTGAGTGGAATCTGCATTCTATTCAGTTTTTAGAACTGAGTTGAATGGTTAGGCGATTGACTTGTAGGGAAGTGTTTGTTTGGGTTGTAGGTATTCAGTTTGTTTACTAGCAAATCATGTGTCTTGCGTTTGACAGAAATCTCCAGTGAAGTCACGTTTAAAAGCAAACGTCAGTAAAAAGGCTTTGTAGATTCACTCTGTGGATGTCTTTGAAAACAGTTCTTGAGAAGGAAAGCATACGTCTTTCATCTGAGTGGAATCTGCATTCTATTCAGTTTTTAGAACTGAGTTGAATGGTTAGGCGATTGACTTGTAGGGAAGTGTTTGTTTGGGTTGTAGGTATTCAGTTTGTTTACTAGCAAATCATGTATCTTTTGTTTGATAGAAATCTCCAGTTAAATCAGGTTTAAAAGCTAACGTCAGTATAAAGGCTTTGTAGAATCACTCTGTGGATGTCTTTGAAAACAGTTCGTGAGAAAGAAAGCATACGTCTTTCATCTGAGTGAAAACTGCATTCTATTCAGTTTTTAGAACTGAGTTGAATGGTTAGGTGATTCACTTGTAGGGAATTGTTTGTTTGCATTATATGTATTCAGTTCCTTTACTAGCAAATCCCATGTCTTGTGTTTATAAGACTTCTCCAGGAAAATCACGTTTAAAAGCCAACATTATTAAAACGCTTTGTAGAATCACTCTGTGAATGTTTCTGAAAACACTTCATAAAAACGAAGGCATACATCTTTCATCTGAGTGAAAATTGCATTCTATTCAGTTTTTCGAACTGAGTTGAATGGTTAGGCACTTCACTAGAAGGGAAGTGTTTTTTTGCATTGTATGTATTCAGTTGCTTTACTAGCAAATCCCTTGTCTTGCCTTTTACAGAAATCTCCAGTGAAAACATGTTTAAAAGCCAATGTCAGTAAAAAGGGTTTGTAAAATCACTCTGTGAATGTCTCTGAAAACACTTCATAAGATCGAAAGCATACGTCTTTCATCTGAGTGAAAACTGCATTCTATTCAGTTTTTAGAACTGAGTTGAATGATTAGGCGATTCATTTGTAGGGAAGGGTTCGTTTGCATTTTATGTATTCAGTTCCTTTACTAGCAAATCCCGTGTCTTGCCTTGGACAGAAATCTCCAATGAAATCACGTTTAAAAGCCAATGTCAGTAAAAAGGCTTTGTAGAATCACTCTGTGAATGTCTTTGAAAACAGTTCTTAAGAAGGAAAGCATAAGTCTTCATCTGAGTGAAAACTGCAATCTATTCAGTTTTTAGAACTGAGTTGAATGGTTAGGCGATTCAATTATAG
Source organism: Phyllotis vaccarum (assembly GCA_033318265.1). Lineage (NCBI taxonomy): Eukaryota > Metazoa > Chordata > Mammalia > Rodentia > Cricetidae > Phyllotis > Phyllotis vaccarum. The sequence goes on along the minus strand of JARWLC010000007.1, from coordinate 76,023,599 downwards.
GGAAGTGTTTGTTTGCATTGTATGTAGTCAGTTACTTTACTAGCAAATCCCGCGTCTTGCATTTGACAGAAATCTCCAGTGAAATCACGTTTAAGAGCCAATGTTAGTAAAAGGCTTTGTAGAATCACTCTGTGAATGTGTTTGAAAACACTACTTATGAAGGAAAGCATACGTATTTCATCTGAGTGGAATCTGCATTCTATTCATTTTTTAGAACTGAGTTGAATGGTTAGGCGATTGACTTGTAGGGAAGTGTTTGTTTGGGTTGTATCTATTCAGTTTGTTTACTAGCAAATCATGTGTCTTGCATTTGACAGAAATCTCCAGTGAAATCACGTTTAAAAGCTAACGTCAGAAAAAAGGCTTTGTAGATTCACTCTGTGGATGTCTTTGTAAACAGTTCTTGAGAAGGAAAGCATACGTCTTTCATCTGAGTGAAAACTGTGTTCTATTAAGTTTTAAGAACTGAGTTGAATGGTAAGGCGATTCACTTGTAGGATAGTGTTTGCTTGCATTGTATGTATTCAGTTCCTTTACTAGTAAATCCCGTGTCTTGCCTTTGACAGAAATCTCCAGTGAAATCACGTTTAAAAGCCAATGTCAGTAAAAAGGCTTTGTAGAATCACTCTGTGAATGTCTGTGAAAACACTACTTATGAAGGAAAGCATAAGTCTTCATCTGAGTGAAAACTGCATTCTATTCTGTTTTTAGAGCTGAGTGGAATGGTTAGGCGATTCACTTTTAGGGAAGTGTTTGTTTGCATTTTATGTATTCTGTTCCTTTACTAGCAAATCCCGCATCTTGTATTTGACAGAAATCTCCAGTGAAATCACGTTTAAAAGCCAATGACAGTAAAAAGGCTTTGTTGAATAACTCTGTGAATGTCTTTGAAAACACTACTTACGAAGGAAAGCATACGTCTTTCATCTGAGTGGAATCTGCATTCTATTCATTTTTTAGAACTGAGTTGAATGGTTAGGCGATTGACTTGTAGGGAAGTGTTTGTTTGGGTTGTAGGTATTCAGTTTGTTTACTAGCAAATCATGTGTCTTGCGTTTGACAGAAATCTCCAGTGAAGTCACGTTTAAAAGCAAACGTCAGTAAAAAGGCTTTGTAGATTCACTCTGTGGATGTCTTTGAAAACAGTTCTTGAGAAGGAAAGCATACGTCTTTCATCTGAGTGGAATCTGCATTCTATTCAGTTTTTAGAACTGAGTTGAATGGTTAGGCGATTGACTTGTAGGGAAGTGTTTGTTTGGGTTGTAGGTATTCAGTTTGTTTACTAGCAAATCATGTATCTTTTGTTTGATAGAAATCTCCAGTTAAATCAGGTTTAAAAGCTAACGTCAGTATAAAGGCTTTGTAGAATCACTCTGTGGATGTCTTTGAAAACAGTTCGTGAGAAAGAAAGCATACGTCTTTCATCTGAGTGAAAACTGCATTCTATTCAGTTTTTAGAACTGAGTTGAATGGTTAGGTGATTCACTTGTAGGGAATTGTTTGTTTGCATTATATGTATTCAGTTCCTTTACTAGCAAATCCCATGTCTTGTGTTTATAAGACTTCTCCAGGAAAATCACGTTTAAAAGCCAACATTATTAAAACGCTTTGTAGAATCACTCTGTGAATGTTTCTGAAAACACTTCATAAAAACGAAGGCATACATCTTTCATCTGAGTGAAAATTGCATTCTATTCAGTTTTTCGAACTGAGTTGAATGGTTAGGCACTTCACTAGAAGGGAAGTGTTTTTTTGCATTGTATGTATTCAGTTGCTTTACTAGCAAATCCCTTGTCTTGCCTTTTACAGAAATCTCCAGTGAAAACATGTTTAAAAGCCAATGTCAGTAAAAAGGGTTTGTAAAATCACTCTGTGAATGTCTCTGAAAACACTTCATAAGATCGAAAGCATACGTCTTTCATCTGAGTGAAAACTGCACTCTATTCAGTTTTTAGAACGGAGTTGAATGATTAGGCGATTCATTTGTAGGGAAGGGTTCGTTTGCATTGTATGTATTCAGTTCCTTTACTAGCAAATCCCGTGTCTTGCCTTGGACAGAAATCTCCAATGAAATCATGTTTAAAAGCCAATGTCAGTAAAAAGGCTTTGTAGAATCACTCTGTGAATGTCTTTGAAAACAGTTCTTAAGAAGGAAAGCATAAGTCTTCATCTGAGTGAAAACTGCAATCTATTCAGTTTTTAGAACTGAGTTGAATGGTTAGGCGATTCAATTATAGGGAAGTGTTTGTTTGCATTGTATGTAGTCAGTTACTTTATTAGCAAATCCCGTGTCTTGCATTTGACAGAAATCTCCAGTGAAATCACGTTTAAGAGCCAATGTTAGTAAAAAGGCTTTGTAGAATCACTCTGTGAATGTGTTTGAAAACACTACTTATGAAGGAAAGCATACGTCTTTCATCTGAGTGGAATCTGCATTCTATTCATTTTTTAGAACTGAGTTGAATGGTTAGGCGATTGACTTGTAGGGAAGTGTTTGTTTGGGTTTTATGTATTCAGTTTGTTTAATAGCAAATCATGTGTCTTGCATTTGACAGAAATCTCCAGTGAAATCACGTTTAAAAGCTAACGTCAGTAAAAAGGCTTTGTAGATTCACTCTGTGGATGTCTTTGAAAACAGTTCTTGAGAAGGAAAGCATATGTCTTTCATCTGAGTGAAAACTGTGCTCTATTAAGTTTCAAGAACTGAGTTGAATGGTAAGGCGATTCACTTGTAGGATAGTGTTTGCTTGCATTGTATGTATTCAGTTCCTTTACTAGTAAATCCCGAGTCTTGCCTTTGACAGAAATCTCCAGTGAAATCACGTTTAAAAGCCAATGTCAGTAAAAAGGCTTTGTAGAATCACTCTGTGAATGTCTGTGAAAACACTACTTACTAAGGAAAGCGTAAGTCTTCATCTGAGTGAAAACTGCATTCTATTCTGTTTTTAGAACTGAGTGGAATGGTTAGGCGATTCACTTTTAGGGAAGTGTTTGTTTGCATTTTATGTATTCAGTTCCTTTACTAACAAATCCCGCATCTTGTATTTGACAGAAATCTCCAGTAAAATCACGTTTAAAAGCCAATGACAGTAAAAAGGCTTTGTTGAATAACTCTGTGAATGTCTTTGAAAACACTACTTACAAAGGAAAGCATACGTCTTTCATCTGAGTGGAATCTGCATTCTATTCATTTTTTAGAACTGAGTTGAATGGTTAGGCGATTGACTTGTAGGGAAGTGTTTGTTTGGGTTGTAGGTATTCAGTTTGTTTACTAGCAAATCATGTATCTTGCGTTTGATAGAAATCTCCAGTTAAATCACGTTTAAAAGCTAACGTCAGTATAAAGGCTTTGTAGAATCACTCTGTGGATGTCTTTGAAAACAGTTCGTGAGAAAGAAAGCATACGTCTTTCATCTGAGTGAAAACTGCATTCTATTCAGTTTTTAGAACTGAGTTGAATGGTTAGGCGATTCACTTGTAGGGAATTGTTTGTTTGCATTATATGTATTCAGTTCCTTTACTAGCAAATCCCATGTCTTGTGTTTATAGGACTTCTCCAGGAAAATCACGTTTAAAAGCCAACATTATTAAAACGCTTTGTAGAATCACTCTGTGAATGTTTCTGAAAACACTTCATAAAAACGAAGGCATACATCTTTCATCTGAGTGAAAATTGCATTCTATTCAGTTTTTCGAACTGAGTTGAATGGTTAGGCACTTCACTAGAAGGGAAGTGTTTTTTTGCATTGTATGTATTCAGTTGCTTTACTAGCAAATCCCTTGTCTTGCCTTTTACAGAAATCTCCAGTGAAAACATGTTTAAAAGCCAATGTCAGTAAAAAGGGTTTGTAAAATCACTCTGTGAATGTCTCTGAAAACACTTCATAAGATCGAAAGCATACGTCTTTCATCTGAGTGAAAACTGCATTCTATTCAGTTTTTAGAACGGAGTTGAATGATTAGGCAATTCATTTGTAGGGAAGGGTTCATTTGCATTGTATGTATTCAGTTCCTTTACTAGCAAATCCCGTGTCTTGCCTTGGACAGAAATCTCCAATGAAATCATGTTTAAAAGCCAATGTCAGTAAAAAGGCTTTGTAGAATCACTCTGTGAATGTCTTTGAAAACAGTTCTTAAGAAGGAAAGCATAAGTCTTCATCTGAGTGAAAACTGCAATCTATTCAGTTTTTAGAACTGAGTTGAATGGTTAGGCGATTCAATTATAGGGAAGTGTTTGTTTGCATTGTATGTAGTCAGTTACTTTATTAGCAAATCCCGTGTCTTGCATTTGACAGAAATCTCCAGTGAAATCACATTTAAGAGCCAATGTCAGTAAAAAGGCTTTGTAGAATCACTCTGTGAATGTGTTTGAAAACACTACTTATGAAGGAAAGCATACGTCTTTCATCTGAGTGGAATCTGCATTCTATTCATTTTTTAGAACTGAGTTGAATGGTTAGGCGATTGACTTGTAGGGAAGTGTTTGTTTGGGTTTTATGTATTCAGTTTGTTTACTAGCAAATCATGTGTCTTGCATTTGACAGAAATCTCCAGTGAAATCACGTTTAAAAGCTAACGTCAGTAAAAAGGCTTTGTAGATTCACTCTGTGGATGTCTTTGAAAACAGTTCTTGAGAAGGAAAGCATACGTCTTTCATCTGAGTGAAAACTGTGTTCTATTAAGTTTCAAGAACTGAGTTGAATGGTAAGGCGATTCACTTGTAGGATAGTGTTTGCTTGCATTGTATGTATTCAGTTCCTTTACTAGTAAATCCCGTGTCTTGCCTTTGACAGAAATCTCCAGTGAAATCACGTTTAAAAGCCAATGTCAGTAAAAAGGCTTTGTAGAATCACTCTGTGAATGTCTGTGAAAACACTACTTACGAAGGAAAGCATACGTCTTTCATCTGAGTGGAATCTGCATTCTATTCAGTTTTTAGAACTGAGTTGAATGGTTAGGCGATTGATTTGTAGGGAAGTGTTTGTTTGGGTTGTATGTATTCAGTTTGTTTACTAGCAAATCATGTGTCTTGCCTTTGATAGAAATCTCCAGTGAAATCACGTTTAAAAGCTAACGTCAGTATAAAGGCTTTGTAGAATCACTCTGTGGATGTCTTTGAAAACAGTTCATGAGAAGGAAAGCATAAGTCTTTCATCTGAGTTAAAACTGCATTCTATTCAGTTTTTAGAACTGAGTTGAATGGTTAGGCGATTGAATTGTAGGGAAGTGTTTGTTTGGATTCTATGTATTCAGTTTGTTTACTATCAAATCATGTGTCTTGTTTTTGACAGAAATCTACAGTGAAATCACGTTTAAAAGCTAACGTCACAAAAAGGCTTTTTGAATCACTCTGTCGTTGTTTCTGAAAACACTTCATAAAAACGAAAGCATACATCTTTCATCTGAGTGAAAATTGCATTCTTTTCAGTTTTTAGAACTGAGTTGAATGGTTAGGCGATTGACTTGTAGGTAAGTGTTTGTTTGCATTGTATGTATTCAGTTCCTTTACTAGCACATCCCGTGTCTTGCATTTGACCGAAATCTCCAGTGAAATCACGTTTAAATCCAACAACAGTAAAAAGACTTTGTAGAATCACTCTGTGAATGTCTTTGAAAACACTACTTACGAAGGAAAGCATATGTCATTCATCTGAGTGAAAACTGCATTCTATTCAGTTTTTAGAACATTATGAAAGGTTAGGCGATTCACTTGTAGGGAAGTGTTCGTTTGCATTGTATGTATTCAGTTACTTTACTAGTAAATCCTGTGTCTTGCCTTTGACAGAAATCACCAATGAAATCACGTTTAAAAGCCAATGTCAGTAAAAAGGCTTTGTAGAATCACTCTGTGAATGTCTTTGAAAACACTACTTACGAAGGAAAGCATACGTCTTTCATCTGAGGGAAAACTGCATTCTATTCAGTTTTTAGAACTGAGTTGAATGGTTAGGCGATTCACTTGTAGGGAAGTGTTTTTTTGCATTATATGTATTCAGTTCCTTTACTAGCAAATCCCATGTCTTGTGTTTGTAAGACTTCTCCAGGAAAATCACGTTTAAATGCCAACATTATTAAAACGCTTTGTAGAATCACTCTGTGAATGTTTCTGAAAACACTTCATAAAAACGAAAGCATACATCTTTTATCTGAGTCAAAATTGCATTCTATTCAGTCTTTCGAACTGAGTTGAATGGTTAGGCACTTCACTAGAAGGGAAGTGTTTTTTGCATTGTATGTATTCAGTTGCTTTACGAGCAAATCCCATGTCTTGCCTTTTACAGAAATCTCCAGTGAAAACATGTTTAAAAGCCAATGTCAGTAAAAAGGGTTTGTAAAATCACTCTGTGAATGTCTCTGAAAACACTTCATAAGATCGAAAGCATACGTCTTTCATCTGAGTGAAAACTGCATTCTATTCAGTTTTTAGAACGGAATTGAATGATTAGGCGATTCATTTGTAGGGAAGTGTTCGTTTGCATTGTATGTCTTCAGTTCCTTTACTAGCAAATCCCGTGTCTTGCCTTGGACAGAAATCTCCAGTGAAATCACGTTTAAAAGCCAATGTCAGTAAAAAGGCTTTGTAGAATCACTCTGTGAATGTCTTTGAAAACAGTTCTTAAGAAGGAAAGCATAAGTCTTCATCTGAGTGAAAACTGCAATCTATTCAGTTTTTAGAACTGAGTTGAATGGTTAGGCGATTCAATTATAGGGAAGTATTTGTTTGCATTGTATGTAGTCAGTTACTTTACTAGCAAATCCCGTGTCTTGCATTTGACAGAAATCTCCAGTGAAATCACGTTTAAGAGCCAATGTTAGTAAAAAGGCTTTGTAGAATCACTCTGTGAATGTGTTTGAAAACACTACTTATGAAGGAAAGCATACGTCTTTCATCTGAGTGGAATCTGCATTCTATTCATTTTTTAGAACTGAGTTGAATGGTTAGGCGATTGACTTGTAGGGAAGTGTTTGTTTGGGTTGTATGTATTCAGTCTGTTTACTAGCAAATCATGTGTCTTGCATTTGACAGAAATCTCCAGTGAAATCACGTTTAAAAGCTAACTTCAGTAAAAAGGCTGTGTAGATTCACTCTGTGGATGTCTTTGAAAACAGTTCTTGAGAAGGAAAGCATACGTCTTTCATCTGAGTGAAAACTGTGTTCTATTAAGTTTCAAGAACTGAGTTGAATGGTAAGGCGATTCACTTGTAGGATAGTGTTTGCTTGCATTGTATGTATTCAGTTCCTTTACTAGTAAATCCCGTGTCTTCCCTTTGACAGAAATCTCCAGTGAAATCACGTTTAAAAGCCAATGTCAGTAAAAAGGCTTTTTAGAATCACTCTGTGAATGTCTGTGAAAACACTACTTACGAAGGAAAGCATACGTCTTTCATCTGAGTGGAATCTGCATTCTATTCAGTTTTTAGAACTGAGTTGAATGGTTAGGCGATTGATTTGTAGGGAAGTGTTTGTTTGGGTTGTATGTATTCAGTTTGTTTACTAGCAAATCATGTGTCTTGCCTTTGATAGAAATCTCAAGTGAAATCACGTTTAAAAGCTAACGTCAGTATAAAGGCTTTGTAGAATCACTCTGTGGATGTCTTTGAAAACAGTTCATGAGAAGGAAAGCATAAGTCTTTCATCTGAGTTAAAACTGCATTCTATTCAGTTTTTAGAACTGAGTTGAATGGTTAGGCGATTGAATTGTAGGGAAGTGTTTGTTTGGATTCTATGTATTCAGTTTGTTTACTATCAAATCATGTGTCTTGTGTTTGACAGAAATCTACAGTGAAATCACGTTTAAAAGCTAACGTCACAAAAAGGCTTTTTGAATCACTCTGTCGTTGTTTCTGAAAACACTTCATAAAAACGAAAGCATACATCTTTCATCTGAGTGAAAATTGCATTCTTTTCAGTTTTTAGAACTGAGTTGAATGGTTAGGCGATTGACTTGTAGGGAAGTGTTTGTTTGCATTGTATGTATTCAGTTCCTTTACTAGCACATCCCGTGTCTTGCATTTGACCGAAATCTCCAGTGAAATCACGTTTAAATCCAACAACAGTAAAAAGACTTTGTAGAATCACTCTGTGAATGTCTTGAAAGCACTACTTACGAAGGAAAGCATATGTCATTCATCTGAGTGAAAACTGCATTCTATTCTGTTTTTAGAGCTGAGTGGAATGGTTAGGCGATTTACTTTTAGGGAAGTGTTTGTTTGCATTTTATGTATTCTGTTCCTTTACTAGCAAATCCCGCATCTTGTATTTGACAGAAATCTCCAGTGAAATCACGTTTAAAAGCCAATGACAGTAAAAAGGCTTTGTTGAATAACTCTGTGAATGTCTTTGAAAACACTACTTACGAAGGAAAGCATACGTCTTTCATCTGAGTGGAATCTGCATTCTATTCATTTTTTAGAACTGAGTTGAATGGTTAGGCGATTGACTTGTAGGGAAGTGTTTGTTTGGGTTGTAGGTATTCAGTTTGTTTACTAGCAAATCATGTGTCTTGCGTTTGACAGAAATCTCCAGTGAAGTCACGTTTAAAAGCAAACGTCAGTAAAAAGGCTTTGTAGATTCACTCTGTGGATGTCTTTGAAAACAGTTCTTGAGAAGGAAAGCATACGTCTTTCATCTGAGTGGAATCTGCATTCTATTCAGTTTTTAGAACTGAGTTGAATGGTTAGGCGATTGACTTGTAGGGAAGTGTTTGTTTGGGTTGTAGGTATTCAGTTTGTTTACTAGCAAATCATGTATCTTTTGTTTGATAGAAATCTCCAGTTAAATCAGGTTTAAAAGCTAACGTCAGTATAAAGGCTTTGTAGAATCACTCTGTGGATGTCTTTGAAAACAGTTCGTGAGAAAGAAAGCATACGTCTTTCATCTGAGTGAAAACTGCATTCTATTCAGTTTTTAGAACTGAGTTGAATGGTTAGGTGATTCACTTGTAGGGAATTGTTTGTTTGCATTATATGTATTCAGTTCCTTTACTAGCAAATCCCATGTCTTGTGTTTATAAGACTTCTCCAGGAAAATCACGTTTAAAAGCCAACATTATTAAAACGCTTTGTAGAATCACTCTGTGAATGTTTCTGAAAACACTTCATAAAAACGAAGGCATACATCTTTCATCTGAGTGAAAATTGCATTCTATTCAGTTTTTCGAACTGAGTTGAATGGTTAGGCACTTCACTAGAAGGGAAGTGTTTTTTTGCATTGTATGTATTCAGTTGCTTTACTAGCAAATCCCTTGTCTTGCCTTTTACAGAAATCTCCAGTGAAATCACGTTTAAAAGCCAATGTCAGTAAAAATGCTTTGTAGAATCACTATGTGAATGTCTTTGAAAACAGTTCTTAAGAAGGAAAGCATAAGTCTTCATCTGAGTGAAAACTGCATTCTATTCTGTTTTTAGAACTGAGTGGAATGGTTAGGCGATTCACTTTTAGGGAAGTGTTTGTTTGCATTTTATGTATTCAGTTCCTTTACTAGCAAATCCCGCATCTTGTATTTGACAGAAATCTCCAGTGAAATCACGTTTAAAAGCCAATGACAGTAAAAAGGCTTTGTTGAATAACTCTGTGAATGTCTTTGAAAACACTACTTACGAAGGAAAGCATACGTCTTTCATCTGAGTGGAATCTGCATTCTATTCATTTTTTAGAACTGAGTTGAATGGTTAGGCGATTGACTTGTAGGGAAGTGTTTGTTTGGGTTGTATGTATTCAGTTTGTTTACTAGCAAATCATGTGTCAGCGTTTGACAGAAATCTCCAGTGAAATCACGTTTAAAAGCTAACTTCAGTAAAAAGGCTTTGTAGATTCACTCTGTGGATGTCTTTGAAAACAGTTCTTGAGAAAGAAAGCATACGTCTTTCATCTGAGTGGAATCTGCATTCTATTCAGTTTTTAGAACTGAGTTGAATGGTTAGGCGATTGACTTTTAGGGAAGTGTTTGTTTGGGTTGTATGTATTCAGTTTGTTTACTAGCAAATCATGTAGCTTGCGTATGATAGAAATCTCCAGTGAAATCACGTTTAAAAGCCAACATCAGTGAAAGGCTTTGTAGAATCACTCTGTGGATGTCTTTGAAAACACTTCTTGAGAACGAAAGCATATGTCTTTCATTTGAGTGAAAACTGCATTCTATTCAGTTTTTAGAACTGAGTTGAATGATTAGGCGGTTCAAATGTAGGGAAGTGTTCGTTTGCATTGTATGTATTCAGTTCCTTTACTAGTAAATCCCCTGTCTTGCCTTTGACAGAAATCTCCAGTGAAATCACGTTTAAAAGCCAATGTCAGTAAAAAGGCTTTGTAGAATCACTCTGTGAATGTCTTTGAAAACACTACTTACGAAGGAGAGCATACGTCTTTCATCTGAGTGGAATCTGCATTCTATTCAGTTTTTAGAACTGAGTTGAATGGTTAGGCGATTGACTTGTAGGGAAGTGTTTGTTTGGGTTGTATGTATTCAGTTTGTTTACTAGCAAATCATGTATCTTGCGTTTGATAGAAATCTCCAGTTAAATCAGGTATAAAAGCTAACGTCAGTATAAAGGCTTTGTAGAATCACTCTGTGGATGTCTTTGAACCAGTTCGGGAGAAAGAAAGCATACGTCTTTCATCTGAGTGAAAACTGCATTCTATTCCGTTTTTAGAACTGAGTTGAATGGTTAGGCGATTCACTTGTATGGAATTGTTTGTTTGCATTATATGTATTCAGTTCCTTTACTAGCAAATCCCATGTCTTGTGTTTATAAGACTTCTCCAGGAAAATCACGTTTAAAAGCCAACATTATTAAAACGCTTTGTAGAATCACTCTGTGAATGTTTCTGAAAACACTTCATAAAAACGAAGGCATACATCTTTCATCTGAGTGAAAATTGCATTCTATTCAGTTTTTCGAACTGAGTTGAATGGTTAGGCACTTCACTAGAAGGGAAGTGTTTTTTTGCATTGTATGTATTCAGTTGCTTTACTAGCAAATCCCTTGTCTTGCCTTTTACAGAAATCTCCAGTGAAAACATGTTTAAAAGCCAATGTCAGTAAAAAGGGTTTGTAAAATCACTCTGTGAATGTCTCTGAAAACACTTCATAAGATCGAAAGCATACGTCTTTCATCTGAGTGAAAACTGCATTCTATTCAGTTTTTAGAACTGAGTTGAATGATTAGGCGATTCATTTGTAGGGAAGGGTTCGTTTGCATTTTATGTATTCAGTTCCTTTACTAGCAAATCCCGTGTCTTGCCTTGGACAGAAATCTCCAATGAAATCACGTTTAAAAGCCAATGTCAGTAAAAAGGCTTTGTAGAATCACTCTGTGAATGTCTTTGAAAACAGTTCTTAAGAAGGAAAGCATAAGTCTTCATCTGAGTGAAAACTGCAATCTATTCAGTTTTTAGAACTGAGTTGAATGGTTAGGCGATTCAATTATAGGGAAGTGTTTGTTTGCATTGTATGTAGTCAGTTACTTTACTAGCAAATCCCGCGTCTTGCATTTGACAGAAATCTCCAGTGAAATCACGTTTAAGAGCCAATGTTAGTAAAAGGCTTTGTAGAATCACTCTGTGAATGTGTTTGAAAACACTACTTATGAAGGAAAGCATACGTATTTCATCTGAGTGGAATCTGCATTCTATTCATTTTTTAGAACTGGGTTGAATGGTTAGGCGATTGACTTGTAGGGAAGTGTTTGTTTGGGTTGTATCTATTCAGTTTGTTTACTAGCAAATCATGTGTCTTGCATTTGACAGAAATCTCCAGTGAAATCACGTTTAAAAGCTAACGTCAGAAAAAAGGCTTTGTAGATTCACTCTGTGGATGTCTTTGTAAACAGTTCTTGAGAAGGAAAGCATACGTCTTTCATCTGAGTGAAAACTGTGTTCTATTAAGTTTTAAGAACTGAGTTGAATGGTAAGGCGATTCACTTGTAGGATAGTGTTTGCTTGCATTGTATGTATTCAGTTCCTTTACTAGTAAATCCCGTGTCTTGCCTTTGACAGAAATCTCCAGTGAAATCACGTTTAAAAGCCAATGTCAGTAAAAAGGCTTTGTAGAATCACTCTGTGAATGTCTGTGAAAACACTACTTATGAAGGAAAGCATAAGTCTTCATCTGAGTGAAAACTGCATTCTATTCTGTTTTTAGAGCTGAGTGGAATGGTTAGGCGATTCACTTTTAGGGAAGTGTTTGTTTGCATTTTATGTATTCTGTTCCTTTACTAGCAAATCCCGCATCTTGTATTTGACAGAAATCTCCAGTGAAATCACGTTTAAAAGCCAATGACAGTAAAAAGGCTTTGTTGAATAACTCTGTGAATGTCTTTGAAAACACTACTTACGAAGGAAAGCATACGTCTTTCATCTGAGTGGAATCTGCATTCTATTCATTTTTTAGAACTGAGTTGAATGGTTAGGCGATTGACTTGTAGGGAAGTGTTTGTTTGGGTTGTAGGTATTCAGTTTGTTTACTAGCAAATCATGTGTCTTGCGTTTGACAGAAATCTCCAGTGAAGTCACGTTTAAAAGCAAACGTCAGTAAAAAGGCTTTGTAGATTCACTCTGTGGATGTCTTTGAAAACAGTTCTTGAGAAGGAAAGCATACGTCTTTCATCTGAGTGGAATCTGCATTCTATTCAGTTTTTAGAACTGAGTTGAATGGTTAGGCGATTGACTTGTAGGGAAGTGTTTGTTTGGGTTGTAGGTATTCAGTTTGTTTACTAGCAAATCATGTATCTTTTGTTTGATAGAAATCTCCAGTTAAATCAGGTTTAAAAGCTAACGTCAGTATAAAGGCTTTGTAGAATCACTCTGTGGATGTCTTTGAAAACAGTTCGGGAGAAAGAAAGCATACGTCTTTCATCTGAGTGAAAACTGCATTCTATTCAGTTTTTAGAACTGAGTTGAATGGTTAGGTGATTCACTTGTAGGGAATTGTTTGTTTGCATTATATGTATTCAGTTCCTTTACTAGCAAATCCCATGTCTTGTGTTTATAAGACTTCTCCAGGAAAATCACGTTTAAAAGCCAACATTATTAAAACGCTTTGTAGAATCACTCTGTGAATGTTTCTGAAAACACTTCATAAAAACGAAGGCATACATCTTTCATCTGAGTGAAAATTGCATTCTATTCAGTTTTTCGAACTGAGTTGAATGTTTAGGCACTTCACTAGAAGGGAAGTGTTTTTTTGCATTGTATGTATTCAGTTGCTTTACTAGCAAATCCCTTGTCTTGCCTTTTACAGAAATCTCCAGTGAAAACATGTTTAAAAGCCAATGTCAGTAAAAAGGGTTTGTAAAATCACTCTGTGAATGTCTCTGAAAACACTTCATAAGATCGAAAGCATACGTCTTTCATCTGAGTGAAAACTGCACTCTATTCAGTTTTTAGAACGGAGTTGAATGATTAGGCGATTCATTTGTAGGGAAGGGTTCGTTTGCATTGTATGTATTCAGTTCCTTTACTAGCAAATCCCGTGTCTTGCCTTGGACAGAAATCTCCAATGAAATCATGTTTAAAAGCCAATGTCAGTAAAAAGGCTTTGTAGAATCACTCTGTGAATGTCTTTGAAAACAGTTCTTAAGAAGGAAAGCATAAGTCTTCATCTGAGTGAAAACTGCAATCTATTCAGTTTTTAGAACTGAGTTGAATGGTTAGGCGATTCAATTATAGGGAAGTGTTTGTTTGCATTGTATGTAGTCAGTTACTTTATTAGCAAATCCCGTGTCTTGCATTTGACAGAAATCTCCAGTGAAATCACGTTTAAGAGCCAATGTTAGTAAAAAGGCTTTGTAGAATCACTCTGTGAATGTGTTTGAAAACACTACTTATGAAGGAAAGCATACGTCTTTCATCTGAGTGGAATCTGCATTCTATTCATTTTTTAGAACTGAGTTGAATGGTTAGGCGATTGACTTGTAGGGAAGTGTTTGTTTGGGTTTTATGTATTCAGTTTGTTTAATAGCAAATCATGTGTCTTGCATTTGACAGAAATCTCCAGTGAAATCACGTTTAAAAGCTAACGTCAGTAAAAAGGCTTTGTAGATTCACTCTGTGGATGTCTTTGAAAACAGTTCTTGAGAAGGAAAGCATATGTCTTTCATCTGAGTGAAAACTGTGCTCTATTAAGTTTCAAGAACTGAGTTGAATGGTAAGGCGATTCACTTGTAGGATAGTGTTTGCTTGCATTGTATGTATTCAGTTCCTTTACTAGTAAATCCCGAGTCTTGCCTTTGACAGAAATCTCCAGTGAAATCACGTTTAAAAGCCAATGTCAGTAAAAAGGCTTTGTAGAATCACTCTGTGAATGTCTGTGAAAACACTACTTACTAAGGAAAGCGTAAGTCTTCATCTGAGTGAAAACTGCATTCTATTCTGTTTTTAGAACTGAGTGGAATGGTTAGGCGATTCACTTTTAGGGAAGTGTTTGTTTGCATTTTATGTATTCAGTTCCTTTACTAACAAATCCCGCATCTTGTATTTGACAGAAATCTCCAGTAAAATCACGTTTAAAAGCCAATGACAGTAAAAAGTCTTTGTTGAATAACTCTGTGAATGTCTTTGAAAACACTACTTACAAAGGAAAGCATACGTCTTTCATCTGAGTGGAATCTGCATTCTATTCATTTTTTAGAACTGAGTTGAATGGTTAGGCGATTGACTTGTAGGGAAGTGTTTGTTTGGGTTGTAGGTATTCAGTTTGTTTACTAGCAAATCATGTATCTTGCGTTTGATAGAAATCTCCAGTTAAATCACGTTTAAAAGCTAACGTCAGTATAAAGGCTTTGTAGAATCACTCTGTGGATGTCTTTGAAAACAGTTCGTGAGAAAGAAAGCATACGTCTTTCATCTGAGTGAAAACTGCATTCTATTCAGTTTTTAGAACTGAGTTGAATGGTTAGGCGATTGAATTGTAGGGAAGTGTTTGTTTGGATTCTATGTATTCAGTTTGTTTACTATCAAATCATGTGTCTTGTGTTTGACAGAAATCTACAGTGAAATCACGTTTAAAAGCTAACGTCACAAAAAGGCTTTTTGAATCACTCTGTCGTTGTTTCTGAAAACACTTCATAAAAACGAAAGCATACATCTTTCATCTGAGTGAAAATTGCATTCTTTTCAGTTTTTAGAACTGAGTTGAATGGTTAGGCGATTGACTTGTAGGTAAGTGTTTGTTTGCATTGTATGTATTCAGTTCCTTTACTAGCACATCCTGTGTCTTGCATTTGACCGAAATCTCCAGTGAAATCACGTTTAAATCCAACAACAGTAAAAAGACTTTGTAGAATCACTCTGTGAATGTCTTTGAAAACACTACTTACGAAGGAAAGCATATGTCATTCATCTGAGTGAAAACTGCATTCTATTCAGTTTTTAGAACATTATGAAAGGTTAGGCGATTCACTTGTAGGGAAGTGTTCGTTTGCATTGTATGTATTCAGTTACTTTACTAGTAAATCCTGTGTCTTGCCTTTGACAGAAATCACCAATGAAATCACGTTTAAAAGCCAATGTCAGTAAAAAGGCTTTGTAGAATCACTCTGTGAATGTCTTTGAAAACACTACTTACGAAGGAAAGCATACGTCTTTCATCTGAGGGAAAACTGCATTCTATTCAGTTTTTAGAACTGAGTTGAATGGTTAGGCGATTCACTTGTAGGGAAGTGTTTTTTTGCATTATATGTATTCAGTTCCTTTACTAGCAAATCCCATGTCTTGTGTTTGTAAGACTTCTCCAGGAAAATCACGTTTAAATGCCAACATTATTAAAACGCTTTGTAGAATCACTCTGTGAATGTTTCTGAAAACACTTCATAAAAACGAAAGCATACATCTTTTATCTGAGTCAAAATTGCATTCTATTCAGTCTTTCGAACTGAGTTGAATGGTTAGGCACTTCACTAGAAGGGAAGTGTTTTTTGCATTGTATGTATTCAGTTGCTTTAGGAGCAAATCCCATGTCTTGCCTTTTACAGAAATCTCCAGTGAAAACATGTTTAAAAGCCAATGTCAGTAAAAAGGGTTTGTAAAATCACTCTGTGAATGTCTCTGAAAACACTTCATAAGATCGAAAGCATACGTCTTTCATCTGAGTGAAAACTGCATTCTATTCAGTTTTTAGAACTGAATTGAATGATTAGGTGATTCATTTGTAGGGAAGTGTTCGTTTGCATTGTATGTCTTCAGTTCCTTTACTAGCAAATCACGTGTCTTGCCTTGGACAGAAATCTCCAGTGAAATCACGTTTAAAAGCCAATGTCAGTAAAAAGGCTTTGTAGAATCACTCTGTGAATGTCTTTGAAAACAGTTCTTAAGAAGGAAAGCATAAGTCTTCATCTGAGTGAAAACTGCAATCTATTCAGTTTTTAGAACTGAGTTGAATGGTTAGGCGATTCAATTATAGGGAAGTATTTGTTTGCATTGTATGTAGTCAGTTACTTTACTAGCAAATCCCGTGTCTTGCATTTGACAGAAATCTCCAGTGAAATCACGTTTAAGAGCCAATGTTAGTAAAAAGGCTTTGTAGAATCACTCTGTGAATGTGTTTGAAAACACTACTTATGAAGGAAAGCATACGTCTTTCATCTGAGTGGAATCTGCATTCTATTCATTTTTTAGAACTGAGTTGAATGGTTAGGCGATTGACTTGTAGGGAAGTGTTTGTTTGGGTTTTATGTATTCAGTTTGTTTACTAGCAAATCATGTGTCTTGCATTTGACAGAAATCTCCAGTGAAATCACGTTTAAAAGCTAACTTCAGTAAAAAGGCTGTGTAGATTCACTCTGTGGATGTCTTTGAAAACAGTTCTTGAGAAGGAAAGCATACGTCTTTCATCTGAGTGAAAACTGTGTTCTATTAAGTTTCAAGAACTGAGTTGAATGGTAAGGCGATTCACTTGTAGGATAGTGTTTGCTTGCATTGTATGTATTCAGTTCCTTTACTAGTAAATCCCGTGTCTTCCCTTTGACAGAAATCTCCAGTGAAATCACGTTTAAAAGCCAATGTCAGTAAAAAGGCTTTTTAGAATCACTCTGTGAATGTCTGTGAAAACACTACTTACGAAGGAAAGCATACGTCTTTCATCTGAGTGGAATCTGCATTCTATTCAGTTTTTAGAACTGAGTTGAATGGTTAGGCGATTGATTTGTAGGGAAGTGTTTGTTTGGGTTGTATGTATTCAGTTTGTTTACTAGCAAATCATGTGTCTTGCCTTTGATAGAAATCTCAAGTGAAATCACGTTTAAAAGCTAACGTCAGTATAAAGGCTTTGTAGAATCACTCTGTGGATGTCTTTGAAAACAGTTCATGAGAAGGAAAGCATAAGTCTTTCATCTGAGTTAAAACTGCATTCTATTCAGTTTTTAGAACTGAGTTGAATGGTTAGGCGATTGAATTGTAGGGAAGTGTTTGTTTGGATTCTATGTATTCAGTTTGTTTACTATCAAATCATGTGTCTTGTGTTTGACAGAAATCTACAGTGAAATCACGTTTAAAAGCTAAGGTCACAAAAAGGCTTTTTGAATCACTCTGTCGTTGTTTCTGAAAACACTTCATAAAAACGAAAGCATACATCTTTCATCTGAGTGAAAATTGCATTCTTTTCAGTTTTTAGAACTGAGTTGAATGGTTAGGCGATTGACTTGTAGGGAAGTGTTTGTTTGCATTGTATGTATTCAGTTCCTTTACTAGCACATCCCGTGTCTTGCATTTGACCGAAATCTCCAGTGAAATCACGTTTAAATCCAACAACAGTAAAAAGACTTTGTAGAATCACTCTGTGAATGTCTTTAAAGCACTACTTACGAAGGAAAGCATATGTCATTCATCTGAGTGAAAACTGCATTCTATTCAGTTTTTAGAACATTATGAAAGGTTAGGCGATTCACTTGTAGGGAAGTGTTCGTTTGCATTGTATGTATTCAGTTACTTTACTAGTAAATCCTGTGTCTTGCCTTTGACAGAAATCACCAATGAAATCACGTTTAAAAGCCAATGTCAGTAAAAAGGCTTTGTAGAATCACTCTGTGAATGTCTTTGAAAACACTACTTACGAAGGAAAGCATACGTCTTTCATCTGAGGGAAAACTGCATTCTATTCAGTTTTTAGAACTGAGTTGAATGGTTAGGCGATTCACTTGTAGGGAAGTGTTTTTTTGCATTATATGTATTCAGTTCCTTTACTAGCAAATCCCATGTCTTGTGTTTGTAAGACTTCTCCAGGAAAATCACGTTTAAAAGCCAACATTATTAAAACGCTTTGTAGAATCACTCTGTGAATGTTTCTGAAAACACTTCATAAAAACGAAAGCATACATCTTTTATCTGAGTCAAAATTGCATTCTATTCAGTCTTTCGAACTGAGTTGAATGGTTAGGCACTTCACTAGAAGGGAAGTGTTTTTTGCATTGTATGTATTCAGTTGCTTTACGAGCAAATCCCATGTCTTGCCTTTTACAGAAATCTCCAGTGAAAACATGTTTAAAAGCCAATGTCAGTAAAAAGGGTTTGTAAAATCACTCTGTGAATGTCTCTGAAAACACTTCATAAGATCGAAAGCATACGTCTTTCATCTGAGTGAAAACTGCATTCTATTCAGTTTTTAGAACCGAGTTGAATAATTAGGCGATTCATTTGTAGGGAAGTGTTCGTTTGCATTGTATGTCTTCAGTTCCTTTACTAGCAAATCCCGTGTCTTGCCTTGGACAGAAATCTCCAGTGAAATCACGTTTAAAAGCCAATGTCAGTAAAAATGCTTTGTAGAATCACTATGTGAATGTCTTTGAAAACAGTTCTTAAGAAGGAAAGCATAAGTCTTCATCTGAGTGAAAACTGCATTCTATTCTGTTTTTAGAACTGAGTGGAATGGTTAGGCGATTCACTTTTAGGGAAGTGTTTGTTTGCATTTTATGTATTCAGTTCCTTTACTAGCAAATCCCGCATCTTGTATTTAACAGAAATCTCCAGTGAAATCACGTTTAAAAGCCAATGACAGTAAAAAGGCTTTGTTGAATAACTCTGTGAATGTCTTTGAAAACACTACTTACAAAGGAAAGCATACGTTTTACATCTGAGTGGAATCTGCATTCTATTCATTTTTTAGAACTGAGTTGAATGGTTAGGCGATTGACTTGTAGGGAAGTGTTTGTTTGGGTTGTATGTATTCAGTTTGTTTACTAGCAAATCATGTGTCTTGCGTTTGACAGAAATCTCCAGTGAAATCACGTTTAAAAGCTAACGTCAGTAAAAAGGCTTTGTAGATTCACTCTGTGGATGTCTTTGAAAACAGTTCTTGAGAAGGAAAGCATACGTCTTTCATCTGAGTGGAATCTGCATTCTATTCAGTTTTTAGAACTGAGTTGAATGGTTAGGCGATTCACTTGTAGGGAAGTGTTTGTTTGGGTTGTATGTATTCAGTTCCTTTACTAGCAAATCCCATGTCTTGTGTTTATAAGACTTCTCCAGGAAAATCACGTTTAAAAGCCAACATTATTAAAACGCTTTGTAGAATCACTCTGTGAATGTCTGTGAAAACACTACTTACGAAGGAAAGCATACGTCTTTCATCTGAGTGGAATCTGCATTCTATTCAGTTTTTAGAACTGAGTTGAATGGTTAGGCGATTGATTTGTAGGGAAGTGTTTGTTTGGGTTGTATGTATTCAGTTTGTTTACTAGCAAATCATGTGTCTTGCCTTTGATAGAAATCTCCAGTGAAATCACGTTTAAAAGCTAACGTCAGTATAAAGGCTTTGTAGAATCACTCTGTGGATGTCTTTGAAAACAGTTCATGAGAAGGAAAGCATAAGTCTTTCATCTGAGTTAAAACTGCATTCTATTCAGTTTTTAGAACTGAGTTGAATGGTTAGGCGATTGAATTGTAGGGAAGTGTTTGTTTGGATTCTATGTATTCAGTTTGTTTACTATCAAATCATGTGTCTTGTTTTTGACAGAAATCTACAGTGAAATCACGTTTAAAAGCTAACGTCACAAAAAGGCTTTTTGAATCACTCTGTCGTTGTTTCTGAAAACACTTCATAAAAACGAAAGCATACATCTTTCATCTGAGTGAAAATTGCATTCTTTTCAGTTTTTAGAACTGAGTTGAATGGTTAGGCGATTGACTTGTAGGTAAGTGTTTGTTTGCATTGTATGTATTCAGTTCCTTTACTAGCACATCCCGTGTCTTGCATTTGACCGAAATCTCCAGTGAAATCACGTTTAAATCCAACAACAGTAAAAAGACTTTGTAGAATCACTCTGTGAATGTCTTTGAAAACACTACTTACGAAGGAAAGCATATGTCATTCATCTGAGTGAAAACTGCATTCTATTCAGTTTTTAGAACATTATGAAAGGTTAGGCGATTCACTTGTAGGGAAGTGTTCGTTTGCATTGTATGTATTCAGTTACTTTACTAGTAAATCCTGTGTCTTGCCTTTGACAGAAATCACCAATGAAATCACGTTTAAAAGCCAATGTCAGTAAAAAGGCTTTGTAGAATCACTCTGTGAATGTCTTTGAAAACACTACTTACGAAGGAAAGCATACGTCTTTCATCTGAGGGAAAACTGCATTCTATTCAGTTTTTAGAACTGAGTTGAATGGTTAGGCGATTCACTTGTAGGGAAGTGTTTTTTTGCATTATATGTATTCAGTTCCTTTACTAGCAAATCCCATGTCTTGTGTTTGTAAGACTTCTCCAGGAAAATCACGTTTAAATGCCAACATTATTAAAACGCTTTGTAGAATCACTCTGTGAATGTTTCTGAAAACACTTCATAAAAACGAAAGCATACATCTTTTATCTGAGTCAAAATTGCATTCTATTCAGTCTTTCGAACTGAGTTGAATGGTTAGGCACTTCACTAGAAGGGAAGTGTTTTTTGCATTGTATGTATTCAGTTGCTTTACGAGCAAATCCCATGTCTTGCCTTTTACAGAAATCTCCAGTGAAAACATGTTTAAAAGCCAATGTCAGTAAAAAGGGTTTGTAAAATCACTCTGTGAATGTCTCTGAAAACACTTCATAAGATCGAAAGCATACGTCTTTCATCTGAGTGAAAACTGCATTCTATTCAGTTTTTAGAACTGAATTGAATGATTAGGCGATTCATTTGTAGGGAAGTGTTCGTTTGCATTGTATGTCTTCAGTTCCTTTACTAGCAAATCCCGTGTCTTGCCTTGGACAGAAACCTCCAGTGAAATCACGTTTAAAAGCCAATGTCAGTAAAAAGGCTTTGTAGAATCACTCTGTGAATGTCTTTGAAAACAGTTCTTAAGAAGGAAAGCATAAGTCTTCATCTGAGTGAAAACTGCAATCTATTCAGTTTTTAGAACTGAGTTGAATGGTTAGGCGATTCAATTATAGGGAAGTATTTGTTTGCATTGTATGTAGTCAGTTACTTTACTAGCAAATCCCGTGTCTTGCATTTGACAGAAATCTCCAGTAAAATCACGTTTAAGAGCCAATGTTAGTAAAAAGGCTTTGTAGAATCACTCTGTGAATGTGTTTGAAAACACTACTTATGAAGGAAAGCATACGTCTTTCATCTGAGTGGAATCTGCATTCTATTCATTTTTTAGAACTGAGTTGAATGGTTAGGCGATTGACTTGTAGGGAAGTGTTTGTTTGGGTTTTATGTATTCAGTTTGTTTACTAGCAAATCATGTGTCTTGCATTTGACAGAAATCTCCAGTGAAATCACGTTTAAAAGCTAACTTCAGTAAAAAGGCTGTGTAGATTCACTCTGTGGATGTCTTTGAAAACAGTTCTTGAGAAGGAAAGCATACGTCTTTCATCTGAGTGAAAACTGTGTTCTATTAAGTTTCAAGAACTGAGTTGAATGGTAAGGCGATTCACTTGTAGGATAGTGTTTGCTTGCATTGTATGTATTCAGTTCCTTTACTAGTAAATCCCGTGTCTTCCCTTTGACAGAAATCTCCAGTGAAATCACGTTTAAAAGCCAATGTCAGTAAAAAGGCTTTTTAGAATCACTCTGTGAATGTCTGTGAAAACACTACTTACGAAGGAAAGCATACGTCTTTCATCTGAGTGGAATCTGCATTCTATTCAGTTTTTAGAACTGAGTTGAATGGTTAGGCGATTGATTTGTAGGGAAGTGTTTGTTTGGGTTGTATGTATTCAGTTTGTTTACTAGCAAATCATGTGTCTTGCCTTTGATAGAAATCTCAAGTGAAATCACGTTTAAAAGCTAACGTCAGTATAAAGGCTTTGTAGAATCACTCTGTGGATGTCTTTGAAAACAGTTCATGAGAAGGAAAGCATAAGTCTTTCATCTGAGTTAAAACTGCATTCTATTCAGTTTTTAGAACTGAGTTGAATGGTTAGGCGATTGAATTGTAGGGAAGTGTTTGTTTGGATTCTATGTATTCAGTTTGTTTACTATCAAATCATGTGTCTTGTGTTTGACAGAAATCTACAGTGAAATCACGTTTAAAAGCTAACGTCACAAAAAGGCTTTTTGAATCACTCTGTCGTTGTTTCTGAAAACACTTCATAAAAACGAAAGCATACATCTTTCATCTGAGTGAAAATTGCATTCTTTTCAGTTTTTAGAACTGAGTTGAATGGTTAGGCGATTGACTTGTAGGGAAGTGTTTGTTTGCATTGTATGTATTCAGTTCCTTTACTAGCACATCCCGTGTCTTGCATTTGACCGAAATCTCCAGTGAAATCACGTTTAAATCCAACAACAGTAAAAAGACTTTGTAGAATCACTCTGTGAATGTCTTTAAAGCACTACTTACGAAGGAAAGCATATGTCATTCATCTGAGTGAAAACTGCATTCTATTCTGTTTTTAGAGCTGAGTGGAATGGTTAGGCGATTCACTTTTAGGGAAGTGTTTGTTTGCATTTTATGTATTCTGTTCCTTTACTAGCAAATCCCGCATCTTGTATTTGACAGAAATCTCCAGTGAAATCACGTTTAAAAGCCAATGACAGTAAAAAGGCTTTGTTGAATAACTCTGTGAATGTCTTTGAAAACACTACTTACGAAGGAAAGCATACGTCTTTCATCTGAGTGGAATCTGCATTCTATTCATTTTTTAGAACTGAGTTGAATGGTTAGGCGATTGACTTGTAGGGAAGTGTTTGTTTGGGTTGTAGGTATTCAGTTTGTTTACTAGCAAATCATGTGTCTTGCGTTTGACAGAAATCTCCAGTGAAGTCACGTTTAAAAGCAAACGTCAGTAAAAAGGCTTTGTAGATTCACTCTGTGGATGTCTTTGAAAACAGTTCTTGAGAAGGAAAGCATACGTCTTTCATCTGAGTGGAATCTGCATTCTATTCAGTTTTTAGAACTGAGTTGAATGGTTAGGCGATTGACTTGTAGGGAAGTGTTTGTTTGGGTTGTAGGTATTCAGTTTGTTTACTAGCAAATCATGTATCTTTTGTTTGATAGAAATCTCCAGTTAAATCAGGTTTAAAAGCTAACGTCAGTATAAAGGCTTTGTAGAATCACTCTGTGGATGTCTTTGAAAACAGTTCGTGAGAAAGAAAGCATACGTCTTTCATCTGAGTGAAAACTGCATTCTATTCAGTTTTTAGAACTGAGTTGAATGGTTAGGTGATTCACTTGTAGGGAATTGTTTGTTTGCATTATATGTATTCAGTTCCTTTACTAGCAAATCCCATGTCTTGTGTTTATAAGACTTCTCCAGGAAAATCACGTTTAAAAGCCAACATTATTAAAACGCTTTGTAGAATCACTCTGTGAATGTTTCTGAAAACACTTCATAAAAACGAAGGCATACATCTTTCATCTGAGTGAAAATTGCATTCTATTCAGTTTTTCGAACTGAGTTGAATGGTTAGGCACTTCACTAGAAGGGAAGTGTTTTTTTGCATTGTATGTATTCAGTTGCTTTACTAGCAAATCCCTTGTCTTGCCTTTTACAGAAATCTCCAGTGAAATCACGTTTAAAAGCCAATGTCAGTAAAAATGCTTTGTAGAATCACTATGTGAATGTCTTTGAAAACAGTTCTTAAGAAGGAAAGCATAAGTCTTCATCTGAGTGAAAACTGCATTCTATTCTGTTTTTAGAACTGAGTGGAATGGTTAGGCGATTCACTTTTAGGGAAGTGTTTGTTTGCATTTTATGTATTCAGTTCCTTTACTAGCAAATCCCGCATCTTGTATTTGACAGAAATCTCCAGTGAAATCACGTTTAAAAGCCAATGACAGTAAAAAGGCTTTGTAGATTCACTCTGTGGATGTCTTTGAAAACAGTTCTTGAGAAAGAAAGCATACGTCTTTCATCTGAGTGGAATCTGCATTCTATTCAGTTTTTAGAACTGAGTTGAATGGTTAGGCGATTGACTTTTAGGGAAGTGTTTGTTTGGGTTGTATGTATTCAGTTTGTTTACTAGCAAATCATGTATCTTGCGTATGATAGAAATCTCCAGTGAAATCACGTTTAAAAGCCAACATCAGTGAAAGGCTTTGTAGAATCACTCTGTGGATGTCTTTGAAAACACTTCTTGAGAACGAAAGCATATGTCTTTCATTTGAGTGAAAACTGCATTCTATTCAGTTTTTAGAACTGAGTTGAATGATTAGGCGGTTCAAATGTAGGGAAGTGTTCGTTTGCATTGTATGTATTCAGTTCCTTTACTAGTAAATCCCCTGTCTTGCCTTTGACAGAAATCTCCAGTGAAATCACGTTTAAAAGCCAATGTCAGTAAAAAGGCTTTGTAGAATCACTCTGTGAATGTCTTTGAAAACACTACTTACGAAGGAGAGCATACGTCTTTCATCTGAGTGGAATCTGCATTCTATTCAGTTTTTAGAACTGAGTTGAATGGTTAGGCGATTGACTTGTAGGGAAGTGTTTGTTTGGGTTGTATGTATTCAGTTTGTTTACTAGCAAATCATGTATCTTGCGTTTGATAGAAATCTCCAGTTAAATCAGGTTTAAAAGCTAACGTCAGTATAAAGGCTTTGTAGAATCACTCTGTGGATGTCTTTGAACCAGTTCGGGAGAAAGAAAGCATACGTCTTTCATCTGAGTGAAAACTGCATTCTATTCCGTTTTTAGAACTGAGTTGAATGGTTAGGCGATTCACTTGTATGGAATTGTTTGTTTGCATTATATGTATTCAGTTCCTTTACTAGCAAATCCCATGTCTTGTGTTTATAAGACTTCTCCAGGAAAATCACGTTTAAAAGCCAACATTATTAAAACGCTTTGTAGAATCACTCTGTGAATGTTTCTGAAAACACTTCATAAAAACGAAGGCATACATCTTTCATCTGAGTGAAAATTGCATTCTATTCAGTTTTTCGAACTGAGTTGAATGGTTAGGCACTTCACTAGAAGGGAAGTGTTTTTTGCATTGTATGTATTCAGTTGCTTTACGAGCAAATCCCATGTCTTGCCTTTTACAGAAATCTCCAGTGAAAACATGTTTAAAAGCCAATGTCAGTAAAAAGGGTTTGTAAAATCACTCTGTGAATGTCTCTGAAAACACTTCATAAGATCGAAAGCATACGTCTTTCATCTGAGTGAAAACTGCATTCTATTCAGTTTTTAGAACTGAATTGAATGATTAGGCGATTCATTTGTAGGGAAGTGTTCGTTTGCATTGTATGTCTTCAGTTCCTTTACTAGCAAATCCCGTGTCATGCCTTGGACAGAAATCTCCAGTGAAATCACGTTTAAAAGCCAATGTCAGTAAAAAGGCTTTGTAGAATCACTCTGTGAATGTCTTTGAAAACAGTTCTTAAGAAGGAAAGCATAAGTCTTCATCTGAGTGAAAACTGCAATCTATTCAGTTTTTAGAACTGAGTTGAATGGTTAGGCGATTCAATTATAGGGAAGTATTTGTTTGCATTGTATGTAGTCAGTTACTTTACTAGCAAATCCCGTGTCTTGCATTTGACAGAAATCTCCAGTGAAATCACGTTTAAAAGCCAATGACAGTAAAAAGGCTTTGTTGAATAACTCTGTGAATGTCTTTGAAAACACTACTTATGAAGGAAAGCATACGTATTTCATCTGAGTGGAATCTGCATTCTATTCATTTTTTAGAACTGAGTTGAATGGTTAGGCGATTGACTTGTAGGGAAGTGTTTGTTTGGGTTGTATCTATTCAGTTTGTTTACTAGCAAATCATGTGTCTTGCATTTGACAGAAATCTCCAGTGAAATCACGTTTAAAAGCTAACGTCAGAAAAAAGGCTTTGTAGATTCACTCTGTGGATGTCTTTGTAAACAGTTCTTGAGAAGGAAAGCATACGTCTTTCATCTGAGTGAAAACTGTGTTCTATTAAGTTTTAAGAACTGAGTTGAATGGTAAGGCGATTCACTTGTAGGATAGTGTTTGCTTGCATTGTATGTATTCAGTTCCTTTACTAGTAAATCCCGTGTCTTGCCTTTGACAGAAATCTCCAGTGAAATCACGTTTAAAAGCCAATGTCAGTAAAAAGGCTTTGTAGAATCACTCTGTGAATGTCTGTGAAAACACTACTTATGAAGGAAAGCATAAGTCTTCATCTGAGTGAAAACTGCATTCTATTCTGTTTTTAGAGCTGAGTGGAATGGTTAGGCGATTCACTTTTAGGGAAGTGTTTGTTTGCATTTTATGTATTCTGTTCCTTTACTAGCAAATCCCGCATCTTGTATTTGACAGAAATCTCCAGTGAAATCACGTTTAAAAGCCAATGACAGTAAAAAGGCTTTGTTGAATAACTCTGTGAATGTCTTTGAAAACACTACTTACGAAGGAAAGCATACGTCTTTCATCTGAGTGGAATCTGCATTCTATTCAGTTTTTAGAACTGAGTTGAATGGTTAGGCGATTGACTTGTAGGGAAGTGTTTGTTTGGGTTGTATGTATTCAGTTTGTTTACTAGCAAATCATGTATCTTGCGTTTGATAGAAATCTCCAGTTAAATCAGGTTTAAAAGCTAACGTCAGTATAAAGGCTTTGTAGAATCACTCTGTGGATGTCTTTGAACCAGTTCGGGAGAAAGAAAGCATACGTCTTTCATCTGAGTGAAAACTGCATTCTATTCCGTTTTTAGAACTGAGTTGAATGGTTAGGCGATTCACTTGTATGGAATTGTTTGTTTGCATTATATGTATTCAGTTCCTTTACTAGCAAATCCCATGTCTTGTGTTTATAAGACTTCTCCAGGAAAATCACGTTTAAAAGCCAACATTATTAAAACGCTTTGTAGAATCACTCTGTGAATGTTTCTGAAAACACTTCATAAAAACGAAGGCATACATCTTTCATCTGAGTGAAAATTGCATTCTATTCAGTTTTTCGAACTGAGTTGAATGGTTAGGCACTTCACTAGAAGGGAAGTGTTTTTTTGCATTGTATGTATTCAGTTGCTTTACTAGCAAA
The DNA here is from genome assembly GCA_033318265.1 of Phyllotis vaccarum. Lineage (NCBI taxonomy): Eukaryota > Metazoa > Chordata > Mammalia > Rodentia > Cricetidae > Phyllotis > Phyllotis vaccarum. The sequence continues at coordinate 75,996,229 of JARWLC010000007.1, read as the reverse complement.
TCCCTTGTCTTGCCTTTTACAGAAATCTCCAGTGAAAACATGTTTAAAAGCCAATGTCAGTAAAAAGGGTTTGTAAAATCACTCTGTGAATGTCTCTGAAAACACTTCATAAGATCGAAAGCATACGTCTTTCATCTGAGTGAAAACTGCATTCTATTCAGTTTTTAGAACTGAGTTGAATGATTAGGCGATTCATTTGTAGGGAAGGGTTCGTTTGCATTTTATGTATTCAGTTCCTTTACTAGCAAATCCCGTGTCTTGCCTTGGACAGAAATCTCCAATGAAATCACGTTTAAAAGCCAATGTCAGTAAAAAGGCTTTGTAGAATCACTCTGTGAATGTCTTTGAAAACAGTTCTTAAGAAGGAAAGCATAAGTCTTCATCTGAGTGAAAACTGCAATCTATTCAGTTTTTAGAACTGAGTTGAATGGTTAGGCGATTCAATTATAGGGAAGTGTTTGTTTGCATTGTATGTAGTCAGTTACTTTACTAGCAAATCCCGCGTCTTGCATTTGACAGAAATCTCCAGTGAAATCACGTTTAAGAGCCAATGTTAGTAAAAGGCTTTGTAGAATCACTCTGTGAATGTGTTTGAAAACACTACTTATGAAGGAAAGCATACGTATTTCATCTGAGTGGAATCTGCATTCTATTCATTTTTTAGAACTGAGTTGAATGGTTAGGCGATTGACTTGTAGGGAAGTGTTTGTTTGGGTTGTATCTATTCAGTTTGTTTACTAGCAAATCATGTGTCTTGCATTTGACAGAAATCTCCAGTGAAATCACGTTTAAAAGCTAACGTCAGAAAAAAGGCTTTGTAGATTCACTCTGTGGATGTCTTTGTAAACAGTTCTTGAGAAGGAAAGCATACGTCTTTCATCTGAGTGAAAACTGTGTTCTATTAAGTTTTAAGAACTGAGTTGAATGGTAAGGCGATTCACTTGTAGGATAGTGTTTGCTTGCATTGTATGTATTCAGTTCCTTTACTAGTAAATCCCGTGTCTTGCCTTTGACAGAAATCTCCAGTGAAATCACGTTTAAAAGCCAATGTCAGTAAAAAGGCTTTGTAGAATCACTCTGTGAATGTCTGTGAAAACACTACTTATGAAGGAAAGCATAAGTCTTCATCTGAGTGAAAACTGCATTCTATTCTGTTTTTAGAGCTGAGTGGAATGGTTAGGCGATTCACTTTTAGGGAAGTGTTTGTTTGCATTTTATGTATTCTGTTCCTTTACTAGCAAATCCCGCATCTTGTATTTGACAGAAATCTCCAGTGAAATCACGTTTAAAAGCCAATGACAGTAAAAAGGCTTTGTTGAATAACTCTGTGAATGTCTTTGAAAACACTACTTACGAAGGAAAGCATACGTCTTTCATCTGAGTGGAATCTGCATTCTATTCATTTTTTAGAACTGAGTTGAATGGTTAGGCGATTGACTTGTAGGGAAGTGTTTGTTTGGGTTGTAGGTATTCAGTTTGTTTACTAGCAAATCATGTGTCTTGCGTTTGACAGAAATCTCCAGTGAAGTCACGTTTAAAAGCAAACGTCAGTAAAAAGGCTTTGTAGATTCACTCTGTGGATGTCTTTGAAAACAGTTCTTGAGAAGGAAAGCATACGTCTTTCATCTGAGTGGAATCTGCATTCTATTCAGTTTTTAGAACTGAGTTGAATGGTTAGGCGATTGACTTGTAGGGAAGTGTTTGTTTGGGTTGTAGGTATTCAGTTTGTTTACTAGCAAATCATGTATCTTTTGTTTGATAGAAATCTCCAGTTAAATCAGGTTTAAAAGCTAACGTCAGTATAAAGGCTTTGTAGAATCACTCTGTGGATGTCTTTGAAAACAGTTCGTGAGAAAGAAAGCATACGTCTTTCATCTGAGTGAAAACTGCATTCTATTCAGTTTTTAGAACTGAGTTGAATGGTTAGGTGATTCACTTGTAGGGAATTGTTTGTTTGCATTATATGTATTCAGTTCCTTTACTAGCAAATCCCATGTCTTGTGTTTATAAGACTTCTCCAGGAAAATCACGTTTAAAAGCCAACATTATTAAAACGCTTTGTAGAATCACTCTGTGAATGTTTCTGAAAACACTTCATAAAAACGAAGGCATACATCTTTCATCTGAGTGAAAATTGCATTCTATTCAGTTTTTCGAACTGAGTTGAATGGTTAGGCACTTCACTAGAAGGGAAGTGTTTTTTTGCATTGTATGTATTCAGTTGCTTTACTAGCAAATCCCTTGTCTTGCCTTTTACAGAAATCTCCAGTGAAAACATGTTTAAAAGCCAATGTCAGTAAAAAGGGTTTGTAAAATCACTCTGTGAATGTCTCTGAAAACACTTCATAAGATCGAAAGCATACGTCTTTCATCTGAGTGAAAACTGCACTCTATTCAGTTTTTAGAACGGAGTTGAATGATTAGGCGATTCATTTGTAGGGAAGGGTTCGTTTGCATTGTATGTATTCAGTTCCTTTACTAGCAAATCCCGTGTCTTGCCTTGGACAGAAATCTCCAATGAAATCATGTTTAAAAGCCAATGTCAGTAAAAAGGCTTTGTAGAATCACTCTGTGAATGTCTTTGAAAACAGTTCTTAAGAAGGAAAGCATAAGTCTTCATCTGAGTGAAAACTGCAATCTATTCAGTTTTTAGAACTGAGTTGAATGGTTAGGCGATTCAATTATAGGGAAGTGTTTGTTTGCATTGTATGTAGTCAGTTACTTTACTAGCAAATCCCGTGTCTTGCATTTGACAGAAATCTCCAGTGAAATCACGTTTAAGAGCCAATGTTAGTAAAAAGGCTTTGTAGAATCACTCTGTGAATGTGTTTGAAAACACTACTTATGAAGGAAAGCATACGTCTTTCATCTGAGTGGAATCTGCATTCTATTCATTTTTTAGAACTGAGTTGAATGGTTAGGCGATTGACTTGTAGGGAAGTGTTTGTTTGGGTTTTATGTATTCAGTTTGTTTAATAGCAAATCATGTGTCTTGCATTTGACAGAAATCTCCAGTGAAATCACGTTTAAAAGCTAACGTCAGTAAAAAGGCTTTGTAGATTCACTCTGTGGATGTCTTTGAAAACAGTTCTTGAGAAGGAAAGCATATGTCTTTCATCTGAGTGAAAACTGTGCTCTATTAAGTTTCAAGAACTGAGTTGAATGGTAAGGCGATTCACTTGTAGGATAGTGTTTGCTTGCATTGTATGTATTCAGTTCCTTTACTAGTAAATCCCGAGTCTTGCCTTTGACAGAAATCTCCAGTGAAATCACGTTTAAAAGCCAATGTCAGTAAAAAGGCTTTGTAGAATCACTCTGTGAATGTCTGTGAAAACACTACTTACTAAGGAAAGCGTAAGTCTTCATCTGAGTGAAAACTGCATTCTATTCTGTTTTTAGAACTGAGTGGAATGGTTAGGCGATTCACTTTTAGGGAAGTGTTTGTTTGCATTTTATGTATTCAGTTCCTTTACTAACAAATCCCGCATCTTGTATTTGACAGAAATCTCCAGTAAAATCACGTTTAAAAGCCAATGACAGTAAAAAGGCTTTGTTGAATAACTCTGTGAATGTCTTTGAAAACACTACTTACAAAGGAAAGCATACGTCTTTCATCTGAGTGGAATCTGCATTCTATTCATTTTTTAGAACTGAGTTGAATGGTTACGCGATTGACTTGTAGGGAAGTGTTTGTTTGGGTTGTAGGTATTCAGTTTGTTTACTAGCAAATCATGTATCTTGCGTTTGATAGAAATCTCCAGTTAAATCACGTTTAAAAGCTAACGTCAGTATAAAGGCTTTGTAGAATCACTCTGTGGATGTCTTTGAAAACAGTTCGTGAGAAAGAAAGCATACGTCTTTCATCTGAGTGAAAACTGCATTCTATTCAGTTTTTAGAACTGAGTTGAATGGTTAGGCGATTCACTTGTAGGGAATTGTTTGTTTGCATTATATGTATTCAGTTCCTTTACTAGCAAATCCCATGTCTTGTGTTTATAGGACTTCTCCTGGAAAATCACGTTTAAAAGCCAATGTCAGTAAAAAGGCTTTGTAGAATCACTCTGTGAATGTCTGTGAAAACACTACTTACGAAGGAAAGCATACGTCTTTCATCTGAGTGGAATCTGCATTCTATTCAGTTTTTAGAACTGAGTTGAATGGTTAGGCGATTGATTTGTAGGGAAGTGTTTGTTTGGGTTGTATGTATTCAGTTTGTTTACTAGCAAATCATGTGTCTTGCCTTTGATAGAAATCTCCAGTGAAATCACGTTTAAAAGCTAACGTCAGTATAAAGGCTTTGTAGAATCACTCTGTGGATGTCTTTGAAAACAGTTCATGAGAAGGAAAGCATAAGTCTTTCATCTGAGTTAAAACTGCATTCTATTCAGTTTTTAGAACTGAGTTGAATGGTTAGGCGATTGAATTGTAGGGAAGTGTTTGTTTGGATTCTATGTATTCAGTTTGTTTACTATCAAATCATGTGTCTTGTGTTTGACAGAAATCTACAGTGAAATCACGTTTAAAAGCTAACGTCACAAAAAGGCTTTTTGAATCACTCTGTCGTTGTTTCTGAAAACACTTCATAAAAACGAAAGCATACATCTTTCATCTGAGTGAAAATTGCATTCTTTTCAGTTTTTAGAACTGAGTTGAATGGTTAGGCGATTGACTTGTAGGTAAGTGTTTGTTTGCATTGTATGTATTCAGTTCCTTTACTAGCACATCCCGTGTCTTGCATTTGACCGAAATCTCCAGTGAAATCACGTTTAAATCCAACAACAGTAAAAAGACTTTGTAGAATCACTCTGTGAATGTCTTTGAAAACACTACTTACGAAGGAAAGCATATGTCATTCATCTGAGTGAAAACTGCATTCTATTCAGTTTTTAGAACATTATGAAAGGTTAGGCGATTCACTTGTAGGGAAGTGTTCGTTTGCATTGTATGTATTCAGTTACTTTACTAGTAAATCCTGTGTCTTGCCTTTGACAGAAATCACCAATGAAATCACGTTTAAAAGCCAATGTCAGTAAAAAGGCTTTGTAGAATCACTCTGTGAATGTCTTTGAAAACACTACTTACGAAGGAAAGCATACGTCTTTCATCTGAGGGAAAACTGCATTCTATTCAGTTTTTAGAACTGAGTTGAATGGTTAGGCGATTCACTTGTAGGGAAGTGTTTTTTTGCATTATATGTATTCAGTTCCTTTACTAGCAAATCCCATGTCTTGTGTTTGTAAGACTTCTCCAGGAAAATCACGTTTAAATGCCAACATTATTAAAACGCTTTGTAGAATCACTCTGTGAATGTTTCTGAAAACACTTCATAAAAACGAAAGCATACATCTTTTATCTGAGTCAAAATTGCATTCTATTCAGTCTTTCGAACTGAGTTGAATGGTTAGGCACTTCACTAGAAGGGAAGTGTTTTTTGCATTGTATGTATTCAGTTGCTTTACGAGCAAATCCCATGTCTTGCCTTTTACAGAAATCTCCAGTGAAAACATGTTTAAAAGCCAATGTCAGTAAAAAGGGTTTGTAAAATCACTCTGTGAATGTCTCTGAAAACACTTCATAAGATCGAAAGCATACGTCTTTCATCTGAGTGAAAACTGCATTCTATTCAGTTTTTAGAACTGAATTGAATGATTAGGCGATTCATTTGTAGGGAAGTGTTCGTTTGCATTGTATGTCTTCAGTTCCTTTACTAGCAAATCACGTGTCTTGCCTTGGACAGAAATCTCCAATGAAATCACGTTTAAAAGCCAATGTCAGTAAAAAGGCTTTGTAGAATCACTCTGTGAATGTCTTTGAAAACAGTTCTTAAGAAGGAAAGCATAAGTCTTCATCTGAGTGAAAACTGCAATCTATTCAGTTTTTAGAACTGAGTTGAATGGTTAGGCGATTCAATTATAGGGAAGTATTTGTTTGCATTGTATGTAGTCAGTTACTTTACTAGCAAATCCCGTGTCTTGCATTTGACAGAAATCTCCAGTGAAATCACGTTTAAGAGCCAATGTTAGTAAAAAGGCTTTGTAGAATCACTCTGTGAATGTGTTTGAAAACACTACTTATGAAGGAAAGCATACGTCTTTCATCTGAGTGGAATCTGCATTCTATTCATTTTTTAGAACTGAGTTGAATGGTTAGGCGATTGACTTGTAGGGAAGTGTTTGTTTGGGTTTTATGTATTCAGTTTGTTTACTAGCAAATCATGTGTCTTGCATTTGACAGAAATCTCCAGTGAAATCACGTTTAAAAGCTAACTTCAGTAAAAAGGCTGTGTAGATTCACTCTGTGGATGTCTTTGAAAACAGTTCTTGAGAAGGAAAGCATACGTCTTTCATCTGAGTGAAAACTGTGTTCTATTAAGTTTCAAGAACTGAGTTGAATGGTAAGGCGATTCACTTGTAGGATAGTGTTTGCTTGCATTGTATGTATTCAGTTCCTTTACTAGTAAATCCCGTGTCTTCCCTTTGACAGAAATCTCCAGTGAAATCACGTTTAAAAGCCAATGTCAGTAAAAAGGCTTTTTAGAATCACTCTGTGAATGTCTGTGAAAACACTACTTACGAAGGAAAGCATACGTCTTTCATCTGAGTGGAATCTGCATTCTATTCAGTTTTTAGAACTGAGTTGAATGGTTAGGCGATTGATTTGTAGGGAAGTGTTTGTTTGGGTTGTATGTATTCAGTTTGTTTACTAGCAAATCATGTGTCTTGCCTTTGATAGAAATCTCAAGTGAAATCACGTTTAAAAGCTAACGTCAGTATAAAGGCTTTGTAGAATCACTCTGTGGATGTCTTTGAAAACAGTTCATGAGAAGGAAAGCATAAGTCTTTCATCTGAGTTAAAACTGCATTCTATTCAGTTTTTAGAACTGAGTTGAATGGTTAGGCGATTGAATTGTAGGGAAGTGTTTGTTTGGATTCTATGTATTCAGTTTGTTTACTATCAAATCATGTGTCTTGTGTTTGACAGAAATCTACAGTGAAATCACGTTTAAAAGCTAACGTCACAAAAAGGCTTTTTGAATCACTCTGTCGTTGTTTCTGAAAACACTTCATAAAAACGAAAGCATACATCTTTCATCTGAGTGAAAATTGCATTCTTTTCAGTTTTTAGAACTGAGTTGAATGGTTAGGCGATTGACTTGTAGGGAAGTGTTTGTTTGCATTGTATGTATTCAGTTCCTTTACTAGCACATCCCGTGTCTTGCATTTGACCGAAATCTCCAGTGAAATCACGTTTAAATCCAACAACAGTAAAAAGACTTTGTAGAATCACTCTGTGAATGTCTTTAAAGCACTACTTACGAAGGAAAGCATATGTCATTCATCTGAGTGAAAACTGCATTCTATTCAGTTTTTAGAACATTATGAAAGGTTAGGCGATTCACTTGTAGGGAAGTGTTCGTTTGCATTGTATGTATTCAGTTACTTTACTAGTAAATCCTGTGTCTTGCCTTTGACAGAAATCACCAATGAAATCACGTTTAAAAGCCAATGTCAGTAAAAAGGCTTTGTAGATTCACTCTGTGGATGTCTTTGAAAACAGTTCTTGAGAAGGAAAGCATACGTCTTTCATCTGAGTGGAATCTGCATTCTATTCAGTTTTTAGAACTGAGTTGAATGGTTAGGCGATTCACTTGTAGGGAAGTGTTTGTTTGGGTTGTATGTATTCAGTTCCTTTACTAGCAAATCCCATGTCTTGTGTTTATAAGACTTCTCCAGGAAAATCACGTTTAAAAGCCAACATTATTAAAACGCTTTGTAGAATCACTCTGTGAATGTTTCTGAAAACACTTCATAAAAACGAAAGCATACATCTTTTATCTGAGTCAAAATTGCATTCTATTCAGTCTTTCGAACTGAGTTGAATGGTTAGGCACTTCACTAGAAGGGAAGTGTTTTTTGCATTGTATGTATTCAGTTGCTTTACTAGCAAATCCCATGTCTTGCCTTTTACAGAAATCTCCAGTGAAAACATGTTTAAAAGCCAATGCCAGTAAAAAGGGTTTGTAAAATCACTCTGTGAATGTCTCTGAAAACACTTCATAAGATCGAAAGCATACGTCTTTCATCTGAGTGAAAACTGCATTCTATTCAGTTTTTAGAACCGAGTTGAATGATTAGGCGATTCATTTGTAGGGAAGTGTTCGTTTGCATTGTATGTCTTCAGTTCCTTTACTAGCAAATCCCGTGTCTTGCCTTGGACAGAAATCTCCAGTGAAATCACGTTTAAAAGCCAATGTCAGTAAAAATGCTTTGTAGAATCACTATGTGAATGTCTTTGAAAACAGTTCTTAAGAAGGAAAGCATAAGTCTTCATTTGAGTGAAAACTGCATTCTATTCTGTTTTTAGAACTGAGTGGAATGGTTAGGCGATTCACTTTTAGGGAAGTGTTTGTTTGCATTTTATGTATTCAGTTCCTTTACTAGCAAATCCCGCATCTTGTATTTGACAGAAATCTCCAGTGAAATCACGTTTAAAAGCCAATGACAGTAAAAAGGCTTTGTTGAATAACTCTGTGAATGTCTTTGAAAACACTACTTACAAAGGAAAGCATACGTCTTTCATCTGAGTGGAATCTGCATTCTATTCAGTTTTTAGAACTGAGTTGAATGTTTAGGCGATTGACTTTTAGGGAAGTGTTTGTTTGGGTTGTATGTATTCATTTTGTTTACTAGCAAATCATGTATCTTGCGTATGATAGAAATCTCCAGTGAAATCACGTTTAAAAGCTAACATCTGTGAAAGGCTTTGTAGAATCACTCTGTGGATGTCTTTGAAAACACTTCTTGAGAACAAAAGCATATGTCTTTCATTTGAGTGAAAACTGCATTCTATTCAGTTTTTAGAACTGAGTTGAATGATTAGGCGATTCAAATGTAGGGAAGTGTTCATTTGCATTGTATGTATTCAGTTCCTTTACTAGTAAATCCCGTGTCTTGCCTTTGACAGAAATCTCCAGTGAAATCACGTTTAAAAGCCAATGTCAGTAAAAAGGCTTTGTAGAATCACTCTGTGAATGTCTTTGAAAACACTACTTACGAAGGAGAGCATACGTCTTTCATCTGAGTGGAATCTGCATTCTATTCAGTTTTTAGAACTGAGTTGAATGGTTAGGCGATTGACTTGTAGGGAAGTGTTTGTTTGGGTTGTATATATTCAGTTTGTTTACTAGCAAATCATGTATCTTGCATTTGATAGAAATCTCCAGTTAAATCAGGTTTAAAAGCTAACGTCAGTATAAAGGCTTTGTAGAATCACTCTGTGGATGTCTTTGAAAACAGTTCGTGAGAAAGAAAGCATATGTCTTTCATCTGAGTGAAAACTGCATTCTATTCAGTTTTTAGGACTGAGTTGAATAGTTAGGCGATTCACTTGTAGGGAATTGTTTGTTTGCATTATATGTATTCAGTTCCTTTACTAGCAAATCCCATGTCTTGTGTTTATAGGACTTCTCCAGGAAAATCACGTTTAAAAGCCAACATTATTAAAACGCTTTGTAGAATCACTCTGTGAATGTTTCTGAAAACACTTCATAAAAACGAAGGCATACATCTTTCATCTTAGTGAAAATTGCATTCTATTCAGTTTTTCGAACTGAGTTGAATGGTTAGGCACTTCACTAGAAGGGAAGTGTTTTATTGCATTGTATGTATTCAGTTGCTTTACTAGCAAATCCCTTGTCTTGCCTTTTACAGAAATCTCCAGTGAAAACATGTTTAAAAGCCAATGTCAGTAAAAAGGGTTTGTAAAATCACTCTGTGAATGTCTCTGAAAACACTTCATAACATCGAAAGCATACGTCTTTCATCTGAGTGAAAACTGCATTCTATTCACTTTTTAGAACTGAGTTGAATGATTAGGCGATTCATTTGTAGGTAAGGGTTCGTTTGCATTGTATGTATTCAGTTCCTTTACTAGCAAATCCCGTGTCTTGCCTTGGACAGAAATCTCCAATGAAATCATGTTTAAAAGCCAATGTCAGTAAAAAGGCTTTGTAGAATCACTCTGTGAATGTCTTTGAAAACAGTTCTTAAGAAGGAAAGCATAAGTCTTCATCTGAGTGAAAACTGCAATCTATTCAGTTTTTAGAACTGAGTTGAATGGTTAGGCGATTCAATTATAGGGAAGTGTTTGTTTGCATTGTATGTAGTCAGTTACTTTACTAGCAAATCCCGTGTCTTGCATTTGACAGAAATCTCCAGTGAAATCACATTTAAGAGCCAATGTTAGTAAAAAGGATTGTATAAGCACTCTGTGAATGTCTTTGAAAACACTACTTATGAAGGAAAGCATACGTCTTTCATCTGAGTGGAATCTGCATTCTATTCAGTTTTTAGAACTGAGTTGAATGGTTAGGCGATTGACTTGAAGGGAAGTGTTTGTTTGGGTTGTATGTATTCAGTTTGTTTACTAGCAAATCATGTGTCTTGCATTTGACAGAAATCTCCAGTGTAATCACCTTTAAAAGCTAAGGTCAGTAAAAAGGCTTTGTAGATTCACTCTGTGGATGTCTTTGAAAACAGTTCTTGAGAAGGAAAGCATACGTCTTTCATCTGAGTGAAAACTGTGTTCTATTAAGTTTTAAGAACTGAGTTGAATGGTAAGGCGATTCACTTGTAGGATAGTGTTTGCTTGCATTGTATGTATTCAGTTCCTTTACTAGTAAATCCCGTGTCTTGCCTTTGACAGAAATCTCCAGTGAAATCACGTTTAAAAGCCAATGTCAGTAAAAAGGCTTTGTAGAATCACTCTGTGAATGTCTGTGAAAACACTACTTATGAAGGAAAGCATAAGTCTTCATCTGAGTGGAATCTGCATTCTATTCATTTTTTAGAACTGAGTTGAATGGTTAGGCGATTGATTTGTAGGGAAGTGTTTGTTTGGGTTGTATGTATTCAGTTCCTTTACTAGCAAATCCCATGTCTTGTGTTTATAAGACTTCTCCAGGAAAATCACGTTTAAAAGCCAACATTATTAAAACGCTTTGTAGAATCACTCTGTGAATGTTTCTGAAAACACTTCATAAAAACGAAAGCATACATCTTTTATCTGAGTCAAAATTGCATTCTATTCAGTCTTTCGAACTGAGTTGAATGGTTAGGCACTTCACTAGAAGGGAAGTGTTTTTTGCATTGTATGTATTCAGTTGCTTTACGAGCAAATCCCATGTCTTGCCTTTTACAGAAATCTCCAGTGAAAACATGTTTAAAAGCCAATGTCAGTAAAAAGGGTTTGTAAAATCACTCTGTGAATGTCTCTGAAAACACTTCATAAGATCGAAAGCATACGTCTTTCATCTGAGTGAAAACTGCATTCTATTCAGTTTTTAGAACCGAGTTGAATGATTAGGCGATTCATTTGTAGGGAAGTGTTCGTTTGCATTGTATGTCTTCAGTTCCTTTACTAGCAAATCCCGTGTCTTGCCTTGGACAGAAATCTCCAGTGAAATCACGTTTAAAAGCCAATGTCAGTAAAAATGCTTTGTAGAATCACTATGTGAATGTCTTTGAAAACAGTTCTTAAGAAGGAAAGCATAAGTCTTCATCTGAGTGAAAACTGCATTCTATTCTGTTTTTAGAACTGAGTGGAATGGTTAGGCGATTGACTTGTAGGGAAGTGTTTGTTTGGGTTGTATGTATTCAGTTTGTTTACTAGCAAATCATGTGTCTTGCATTTGACAGAAATCTCCAGTGAAATCACGTTTAAAAGCTAAGGTCAGTAAAAAGGCTTTGTAGATTCACTCTGTGGATGTCTTTGAAAACAGTTCTTGAGAAGGAAAGCATACGTCTTTCATCTGAGTGAAAACTGTGTTCTATTAAGTTTCAAGAACTGAGTTGAATGGTAAGGCGATTCACTTGTAGGATAGTGTTTGCTTGCATTGTATGTATTCAGTTCCTTTACTAGTAAATCCCGTGTCTTGCCTTTGACAGAAATCTCCAGTGAAATCACGTTTAAAAGCTAACGTCAGTAAAAAGGCTTTGTAGATTCACTCTGTGGATGTCTTTGAAAACAGTTCTTGAGAAGGAAAGCATACGTCTTTCATCTGAGTGGAATCTGCATTCTATTCAGTTTTTAGAACTGAGTTGAATGTTTAGGCGATTGACTTTTAGGGAAGTGTTTGTTTGGGTTGTATGTATTCAGTTTGTTTACTAGCAAATCATGTATCTTGCGTATGATAGAAATCTCCAGTGAAATCACGTTTAAAAGCTAACATCAGTGAAAGGCTTTGTAGAATCACTCTGTGGATGTCTTTGAAAACACTTCTTGAGAACGAAAGCATATGTCTTTCATTTGAGTGAAAACTGCATTCTATTCAGTTTTTAGAACTGAGTTGAATGATTAGGCGATTCAAATGTAGGGAAGTGTTCATTTGCATTGTATGTATTCAGTTCCTTTACTAGTAAATCCCGTGTCTTGCCTTTGACAGAAATCTCCAGTGAAATCACGTTTAAAAGCCAATGTCAGTAAAAAGGCTTTGTAGAATCACTCTGTGAATGTCTTTGAAAACACTACTTACGAAGGAGAGCATACGTCTTTCATCTGAGTGGAATCTGCATTCTATTCAGTTTTTAGAACTGAGTTGAATGGTTAGGCGATTGACTTGTAGGGAAGTGTTTGTTTGGGTTGTATATATTCAGTTTGTTTACTAGCAAATCATGTATCTTGCGTTTGATAGAAATCTCCAGTTAAATCAGGTTTAAAAGCTAACGTCAGTATAAAGGCTTTGTAGAATCACTCTGTGGATGTCTTTGAAAACAGTTCGTGAGAAAGAAAGCATATGTCTTTCATCTGAGTGAAAACTGCATTCTATTCAGTTTTTAGGACTGAGTTGAATAGTTAGGCGATTCACTTGTAGGGAATTGTTTGTTTGCATTATATGTATTCAGTTCCTTTACTATCAAATCCCATGTCTTGTGTTTATAGGACTTCTCCAGGAAAATCACGTTTAAAAGCCAACATTATTAAAACGCTTTGTAGAATCACTCTGTGAATGTTTCTGAAAACACTTCATAAAAACGAAGGCATACATCTTTCATCTGAGTGAAAATTGCATTCTATTCAGTTTTTCGAACTGAGTTGAATGGTTAGGCACTTCACTAGAAGGGAAGTGTTTTTTTGCATTGTATGTATTCAGTTGCTTTACTAGCAAATCCCTTGTCTTGCCTTTTACAGAAATCTCCAGTGAAAACATGTTTAAAAGCCAATGTCAGTAAAAAGGGTTTGTAAAATCACTCTGTGAATGTCTCTGAAAACACTTCATAACATCGAAAGCATACGTCTTTCATCTGAGTGAAAACTGCATTCTATTCACTTTTTAGAACTGAGTTGAATGATTAGGCGATTCATTTGTAGGGAAGGGTTCGTTTGCATTGTATGTATTCAGTTCCTTTACTAGCAAATCCCGTGTCTTGCCTTGGACAGAAATCTCCAATGAAATCATGTTTAAAAGCCAATGTCAGTAAAAAGGCTTTGTAGAATCACTCTGTGAATGTCTTTGAAAACAGTTCTTAAGAAGGAAAGCATAAGTCTTCATCTGAGTGAAAACTGCAATCTATTCAGTTTTTAGAACTGAGTTGAATGGTTAGGCGATTCAATTATAGGGAAGTGTTTGTTTGCATTGTATGTAGTCAGTTACTTTACTAGCAAATCCCGTGTCTTGCATTTGACAGAAATCTCCAGTGAAATCACGTTTAAGAGCCAATGTTAGTAAAAAGGATTGTATAAGCACTCTGTGAATGTCTTTGAAAACACTACTTATGAAGGAAAGCATACGTCTTTCATCTGAGTGGAATCTGCATTCTATTCAGTTTTTAGAACTGAGTTGAATGGTTAGGCGATTGACTTGTAGGGAAGTGTTTGTTTGGGTTGTATGTATTCAGTTTGTTTACTAGCAAATCATGTGTCTTGCATTTGACAGAAATCTCCAGTGTAATCACGTTTAAAAGCTAACGTCAGTAAAAAGGCTTTGTAGATTCACTCTGTGGATGTCTTTGAAAACAGTTCTTGAGAAGGAAAGCATACGTCTTTCATCTGAGTGAAAACTGTGTTCTATTAAGTTTTAAGAACTGAGTTGAATGGTAAGGCGATTCACTTGTAGGATAGTGTTTGCTTGCATTGTATGTATTCAGTTCCTTTACTAGTAAATCCCGTGTCTTGCCCTTGACAGAAATCTCCAGTGAAATCACGTTTAAAAGCCAATGTCAGTAAAAAGGCTTTGTAGAATCACTCTGTGAATGTCTGTGAAAACACTACTTACGAAGGAAAGCATACGTCTTTCATCTGAGTGGAATCTGCATTCTATTCAGTTTTTAGAACTGAGTTGAATGGTTAGGCGATTGATTTGTAGGGAAGTGTTTGTTTGGGTTGTATGTATTCAGTTTGTTTACTAGCAAATCATGTGTCTTGCCTTTGATAGAAATCTCCAGTGAAACCATTTTAAAAGCTAATGTCAGTATAAAGGCTTTGTAGAATCACTCTGTGGATGTCTTTGAAAACAGTTCATGAGAAGGAAAGCATAAGTCTTTCATCCGAGTTAAAACTGCATTTAATTCAGTTTTTAGAACTGAGTTGAATGGTTAGGCGATTGAATTGTAGGGAAGTGTTTGTTTGGATTGTATGTATTCAGTTTGTTTACTATCAAATCATGTGTCTTGTGTTTGACAGAAATCTACAGTGAAATCACGTTTAAAAGCTAACGTCACTAAAAAGGCTTTTTGAATCACTCTGTCGTTGTTTCTGAAAACACTTCATAAAAACGAAAGCATACATCTTTCATCTGAGTGAAAATTGCATTCTTTTCAGTTTTTAGAACTGAGTTGAATGGTTAGGCGATTGACTTGTAGGGAAGTGTTTGTTTGAATTGTATGTATTCAGTTCCTTTACTAGCACATCCCGTGTCTTGCATTTGACCGAAATCTCCAGTGAAATCACGTTTAAATCCAACAACAGTAAAAAGACTTTGTAGAATCACTCTGTGAATGTCTTTGAAAACACTACTTTCAAAGGAAAGCATATGTCATTCATCTGAGTGAAAACTGCATTCTATTCAGTTTTTAGAACATTATGAAAGGTTAGGCGATTCACTTGTAGGGAAGTGTTCGTTTGCATTGTATATATTCAGTTACTTTACTAGTAAATCCTGTGTCTTGCCTTTGACAGAAATCACCAATGAAATCACGTTTAAAAGCCAATGTCAGTAAAAAGGCTTTCTGGAATCACTCTGTGAATGTCTTTGAAAACACTACTTACGAAGGAAAGCATACGTCTTTCATCTGAGTGAAAACTGCATTCTATTCAGTTTTTAGAACTGAGTTGAATGGTTAGGCGATTCACTTGTAGGGAAGTGTTTTTTTGGATTATATGTATTCAGTTCCTTTACTAGCAAATCCCATGTCTTGTGTTTGTAAGACTTCTCCAGGAAAATCACGTTTAAAAGCCAACATTATTAAAACGCTTTGTAGAATCACTCTGTGAATATTTCTGAAAACACTTCATAAAAACGAAAGCATACATCTTTTATCTGAGTCAAAATTCCATTCTATTCAGTTTTTCGAACTGAGTTGAATGGTTAGGCACTTCACTAGAAGGGAAGTGTTTTTTGCATTGTATGTATTCAGTTGCTTTACGAGCAAATCCCATGTCTTGCCTTTTACAGAAATCTCCAGTGAAAACATGTTTAAAAGCCAATGTCAGTAAAAAGGGTTTGTAAAATCACTCTGTGAATGTCTCAGAAAACACTTCATAAGATCGAAAGCATACGTCTTTCATCTGAGTGAAAACTGCATTCTATTCAGTTTTTAGAACTGAGTTGAATGATTATGCGATTCACTTTTAGGGAAGTGTTTGTTTGCATTGTATGTATTCAGTTCCTTTACTAGCAAATCCCGTGTCTTGCCTTGGACAGAAATCTCCAGTGAAATCACGTTTAAAAGCCAATGTCAGTAAAAATGCTTTGTAGAATCACTCTGTGAATGTCTTTGAAAACAGTTCTTAAGAAGGAAAGCATAAGTCTTCATCTGAGTGAAAACTGCATTCTATTCTGTTTTTAGAACTGAGTTGAATGGTTAGGCGATTGAATTGTAGGAAAGTGTTTGTTTTTGTTGTATGTATTCATTTTGTTTACTAGCAAATCATGTGTCTTGCGTTTGACAGAAATCTCCAGTGAAATCACGTTTAAAAGCTAACGTCAGTAAAAAGGCCTTGTAGATTCACTCTGTGGATGTCTTTGAAAACAGTTCTTGAGAAGGAAAGCATACGTCTTTCATCTGAGTGGAATCTGCATTCTATTCAGTTTTTAGAACTGAGTTGAATGGTTAGGCGATTGACTTGTAGGGAAGTGTTTGTTTGGGTTGTAGGTATTCAGTTTGTTTACCAGCAAATCATGTATCTTGCCTATGATCGAAATCTCCAGTGAAATCATGTTTAAAAGCTAACGTCATTAAAAGGCTTTGTAGAATCACTCTGTGGATGTCTTTGAAAACAGTTCGTGAGAAGGAAAGCATACGTCTTTCATCTGAGTGAAAACTGCATTCTATTCAGTTTTTAGAACTGAGTTGAATGGTTAGGCGATTCACTTGTAGGGAAGTGTTCGTTTGCATTGTATGTATTCAGTTCCTTTACTTGTAAATCCAGTGTCTTGCCTTTGACAGAAATCTCCAGTGAAATCATGTTTAAAATTCAATGTCAGTAAAAAGGCTTTGTAGAATCACTCTGTGAATGTCTTTGAAAACACTACTTACGAAGGAGATCATACGTCTTTCATCTGAGTGGAATCTGCATTCTATTCAGTTTTTAGAACTGAGTTGAATGGTTAGGCGATTGACTTGTAGGGAAGTGTTTGTTTGGGTTGTATGTATTCAGTTTGTTTACTAGCAAATCATGTATCTTGCATTTGATAGAAATCTCAAGTGAAATCAGGTTTAAAAGCTAAAATAAGTATAAAGGCTTTGTAGAATCACTCTGTGGATGTCTTTGAAAACAGTTCATGAGAAAGAAAGCATACGTCTTTCATCTGAGTGAAAACTGCATTCTATTCAGTTTTTAGAACTGAGTTGAATGGTTAGGCGATTCACTTGTAGGGAAGTGTTCGTTTGCATTGTATGTATTCAGTTCCTTTACAAGTAAATCCCGTGTCTTGCCTTTGACAGAAATCTCCAGTGAAATCACGTTTAAAAGCTAATGTCAGTATAAAGGCTTTGTAGAATCACTCTGTGGATGTCTTTGAAAACACTTCTTAAGAAGGAAAGCCTACCTCTTTCATCTGAGTGAAAACTGCATTCTATTCAGTTTTTAGAACTGAGTTGAATGGTTAGGCGATTCACTTGTAGGGAAGTGTTTGTTTGCATTATATGTATTCAGTTCCTTTACTAGCAAATCCCATGTCTTGTGTTTGAAAGACTACTCCAGTAAAATCACGTTTAAAAGCCAACGTTATTAAAAGGCTTTGTAGAATCACTCTGTGAATGTTTCTGAAAACACTTCATAAAAACGAAAGCATACATATTTCATCTGAGTGAAAACAGCATTCATTTCCGTTTTTAGACCTGAGTTGAATGGTTAGGCGATTGACTTGTAGGGAAGTGTTGGTTTGCATTGTATGTATTCAGTTCCTTTACTAGCACATCCCGTGTCTTGCCTTTGACCAAAATCTCTAGTGAAATCACGTTTAAATCCAACAACAGTAAAAAGACTTTGTAGAATCACTCCGTGAATGTCTTTGAAAACAGTTCTTAAGAAGGAAAGCATATGTCTTTCATTTGAGTGAATACTGCATTCTATTCAGTTTTTAGAACTGAGTTGAATGATTAGGCGATTCAATAGTAGGGAAGTGTTCATTTGCATTGTATGTATTCAGTTACTTTACTAGTAAATCCTGTTTCTTGCCTTTGACAGAAATCACCAATGAAATCAGGTTTAAAAGCCAATGTCAGTAAAAAGGCTTTGTAGAATCACTCTGTGAATGTCTTTGAAAACACTACTTACGAAGGAAAGCATACGACTTTCATCTGAGTGGAATCTGCATTCTATTCAGTTTTCAGAACTGAGATGAATGGTTTGGCGATTCACTTTTTGGGAAGTGTTTGTTTGGGTTGTATGTATTCAGTTTGTTTACTAGCAAATCATGTGTCTTGCATTTGACAGAAATCTCCAGTGAAATCACGTTTAAAAGCTAACGTCAGTAAAAAGGCTTTGTAGAATCACTCTGTGGATGTCTTTTTAAAACAGTTCTTAGAAGGAAAGCATATATCTTTCACTTGAGTGAAAACTTCATTCTATTCAGTTTTTAAAACTGAGTTGAAAGGTTAGGCAATTCACTAGTAGGGAAGTGTTTGTTTGCATTGTATGTATTCCGTTGCTTTACTAGCAAATCCTGTGTCTTGCCTTTGACAGAAATCTCCAGTGAAATCATGTTTAAAAGCCAAGGTCAGTAAAAATGGTTTGTAAAATCACTCTTTGAATGTCTCTCAAAACACTTCATAAGAAGGAAAGCATACGTCTTTCATCTGAGTGAAAACTGCATTCTATTCAGTTTTTAGAAATGAGTTGAATGGTTAGGCGATTGACTTGTAGGGAAGTGTTTGTTTGGGTTGTATGTATTCAGTTTGTTTACTAGCAAATCATGTGTCTTGCATTTGACAGAAATCTCCAGTGAAATCACGTTTAAAAGCAAACAACAGTAAAAAGACTTTGTAGAATCATTCTGTGGATGTCTTTGAAAACAGTTCTTGAGAAGGAAAGCATACATCTTTTATCTGATTGAAAACTGCGTTCTATTAAGTTTTTAGAACTGAGTTGAATGGTAAGGCTATTCACTTGTAGGGAAGTGTTTGCTTGCATTGTATGTATTCTGTTGCTTTACTGGCAGATCCTGTGTCTTGCCTTTGACAGAAATCTCCATTGAAATCATGTTTAAAAGCCATCGTCAGTAAAAAGGGTTTGTAAAATCACTCTGTGAATGTCTCTGAAAACAATTCATAAGAACGAAAGCATACGTCTTTCATCTGAGTGAAAACTGCATTCTATTCAGTTTTTAGAACTGAGTTGAATGGTTAGGCGATCGACTTGTAGGTAAGTGTTTGTTTGGGTTGTATGTATTCAGTTTGTTTACTAGCAAATCATATGTCTTGCGTTTGACAGAAATCTCCAGTGTAATCACGTTTAAAAGTTAACGACAGTAAAAAGGCTTTGTAGAATCACTCTGTGGATGTCTTTGAAAACAGTTCTTGAGAATTGTAAGCATACGTCTTTCATCTGAGTGAAAACTGCATTCTATTCAGTTTTTAGAACTGAGTTGAATGGTTAGGCGATTCACTTGTAGGGAAGTGTTCGTTTGCATTGTATGTATTCAGTTCCTTTACTAGTAAATCCAGTGTCTTGCCTTTGACAGAAATCTCCAGTGAAATCACGTTTAAAAGCCAGTGTCAGTAAAAAGGCTTTGTAGAGCCACTCTGTGAATGTCTTAGAAAACACTACTTACGAAGGAAAGCATAAGTCTTTCATCTGAGTGGAATCTGCATTCTATTCAGTTTTTAGAACTGAGTTGAATGGTTAGGCGATTCACTTGTAGGGAAGTGTTTGTTTGGGTTGTATGTATTCAGTTCCTTTACTAGCAAATCCCATGTCTTGTGTTTATAAGACTTCTCCAGGAAAATCACGTTTAAAAGCCAACATTATTAAAACGCTTTGTAGAATCACTCTGTGAATGTTTCTGAAAACACTTCATAAAAACGAAAGCATACATCTTTTATCTGAGTCAAAATTGCATTCTATTCAGTCTTTCGAACTGAGTTGAATGGTTAGGCACTTCACTAGAAGGGAAGGGTTTTTTGCATTGTATGTATTCAGTTGCTTTACGAGCAAATCCCATGTCTTGCCTTTTACAGAAATCTCCAGTGAAAACATGTTTAAAAGCCAATGTCAGTAAAAAGGGTTTGTAAAATCACTCTGTGAATGTCTCTGAAAACACTTCATCAGATCGAAAGCATAGGTCTTTCATCTGAGTGAAAACTGCATTCTATTCAGTTTTTAGAACCGAGTTGAATGATTAGGCGATTCATTTGTAGGGAAGTGTTCGTTTGCATTGTATGTCTTCAGTTCCTTTACTAGCAAATCCCGTGTCTTGCCGTGGACAGAAATCTCCAGTGAAATCACGTTTAAAAGCCAATGTCAGTAAAAATGCTTTGTAGAATCACTATGTGAATGTCTTTGAAAACAGTTCTTAAGAAGGAAAGCATAAGTCTTCATCTGAGTGAAAACTGCATTCTATTCATTTTTTAGAACTGAGTTGAATGGTTAGGCGATTCACTTTTAGGGAAGTGTTTGTTTGCATTTTATGTATTCAGTTCCTTTACTAGCAAATCCCGCATCTTGTATTTGACAGAAATCTCCAGTGAAATCACGTTTAAAAGCCAATGACAGTAAAAAGGCTTTGTTGAATAACTCTGTGAATGTCTTTGAAAACACTACTTACAAAGGAAAGCATACGTCTTTCATCTGAGTGGAATCTGCATTCTATTCATTTTTTAGAACTGAGTTGAATGGTTAGGCGATTGACTTGTAGGGAAGTGTTTGTTTGGGTTGTATGTATTCAGTTTGTTTACTAGCAAATCATGTGTCTTGTGTTTGACAGAAATCTCCAGTGAAATCACGTTTAAAAGCTAACGTCAGTAAAAAGGCTTTGTAGATTCACTCTGTGGATGTCTTTGAAAACAGTTCTTGAGAAGGAAAGCATACGTCTTTCATCTGAGTGGAATCTGCATTCTATTCAGTTTTTAGAACTGAGTTGAATGGTTAGGCGATTCACTTGTAGGGAAGTGTTTGTTTGGGTTGTATGTATTCAGTTCCTTTACTAGCAAATCCCATGTCTTGTGTTTATAAGACTTCTCCAGGAAAATCACGTTTAAAAGCCAACATTATTAAAACGCTTTGTAGAATCACTCTGTGAATGTTTCTGAAAACACTTCATAAAAACGAAGGCATACATCTTTCATCTGAGTGAAAATTGCATTCTATTCAGTTTTTCGAACTGAGTTGAATGGTTAGGCACTTCACTAGAAGGGAAGTGTTTTTTTGCATTGTATGTATTCAGTTGCTTTACTAGCAAATCCCTTGTCTTGCCTTTTACAGAAATCTCCAGTGAAAACATGTTTAAAAGCCAATGTCAGTAAAAAGGTTTTGTAAAATCACTCTGTGAATGTCTCTGAAAACACTTCATAAGATCGAAAGCATACGTCTTTCATCTGAGTGAAAACTGCATTCTATTCAGTTTTTAGAACGGAGTTGAATGATTAGGCGATTCACTTGTAGGGAAGTGTTCGTTTGCATTGTATGTATTCAGTTCCTTTACTTGTAAATCCAGTGTCTTGCCTTTGACAGAAATCTCCAGTGAAATCATGTTTAAAATTCAATGTCAGTAAAAAGGCTTTGTAGAATCACTCTGTGAATGTCTTTGAAAACACTACTTACTAAGGAGATCATACGTCTTTCATCTGAGTGGAATCTGCATTCTATTCAGTTTTTAGAACTGAGTTGAATGGTTAGGCGATTGACTTGTAGGGAAGTGTTTGTTTGGGTTGTATGTATTCAGTTTGTTTACTAGCAAATCATGTATCTTGCATTTGATAGAAATCTCCAGTGAAATCAGGTTTAAAAGCTAAAATAAGTATAAAGGCTTTGTAGAATCACTCTGTGGATGTCTTTGAAAACAGTTCATGAGAAAGAAAGCATACGTCTTTCATCTGAGTGAAAACTGCATTCTATTCAGTTTTTAGAACTGAGTTGAATGGTTAGGCGATTCACTTGTAGGGAAGTGTTTGTTTGCATTGTATGTATTCATTTCCTTTACAAGTAAATCCCGTGTCTTGCCTTTGACAGAAATCTCCAGTGAAATCACGTTTAAAAGCTAATGTCAGTATAAAGGCTTTGTAGAATCACTCTGTGGATGTCTTTGAAAACACTTCTTAAGAAGGAAAGCCTACCTCTTTCATCTGAGTGAAAACTGCATTCTATTCAGTTTTTAGAACTGAGTTGAATGGTTAGGCGATTCACTTGTAGGGAAGTGTTTGTTTGCATTATATGTATTCAGTTCCTTTACTAGCAAATCCCATGTCTTGTGTTTGAAAGACTACTCCAGTAAAATCACGTTTAAAAGCCAACGTTATTAAAAGGCTTTGTAGAATCACTCTGTGAATGTTTCTGAAAACACTTCATAAAAACGAAAGCATACATATTTCATCTGAGTGAAAACAGCATTCATTTCCGTTTTTAGACCTGAGTTGAATGGTTAGGCGATTGACTTGTAGGGAAGTGTTGGTTTGCATTGTATGTATTCAGTTCCTTTACTAGCACATCCCGTGTCTTGCCTTTGACCAAAATGTCTAGTGAAATCACGTTTAAATCCAACAACAGTAAAAAGACTTTGTAGAATCACTCCGTGAATGTCTTTGAAAACAGTTCTTAAGAAGGAAAGCATATGTCTTTCATTTGAGTGAATACTGCATTCTATTCAGTTTTTAGAACTGAGTTGAATGATTAGGCGATTCAATAGTAGGGAAGTGTTCATTTGCATTGTATGTATTCAGTTACTTTACTAGTAAATCCTGTTTCTTGCCTTTGACAGAAATCACCAATGAAATCAGGTTTAAAAGCCAATGTCAGTAAAAAGGCTTTGTAGAATCACTCTGTGAATGTCTTTGAAAACACTACTTACGAAGGAAAGCATACGACTTTCATCTGAGTGGAATCTGCATTCTATTCAGTTTTCAGAACTGAGATGAATGGTTTGGCGATTCACTTGTTGGGAAGTGTTTGTTTGGGTTGTATGTATTCAGTTTGTTTACTAGCAAATCATGTGTCTTGCATTTGACAGAAATCTCCAGTGAAATCACGTTTAAAAGCTAACGTCAGTAAAAAGGCTTTGTAGAATCACTCTGTGGATGTCTTTTTAAAACAGTTCTTAGAAGGAAAGCATATATCTTTCACTTGAGTGAAAACTGCATTCTATTCAGTTTTTAAAACTGAGTTGAAAGGTTAGGCAATTCACTAGTAGGGAAGTGTTTGTTTGCATTGTATGTATTCCGTTGCTTTACTAGCAAATCCTGTGTCTTGCCTTTGACAGAAATCTCCAGTGAAATCATGTTTAAAAGCCAAGGTCAGTAAAAATGGTTTGTAAAATCACTCTTTGAATGTCTCTCAAAACACTTCATAAGAAGGAAAGCATACGTCTTTCATCTGAGTGAAAACTGCATTCTATTCAGTTTTTAGAACTGAATTGAATGGTTAGGCGATTAACTTGTAGGCAAGTGTTTTTTGCATTTTATTTATTCAGTTCCTTTACTATCAAAACCCGTGTCTTGCATTTGACAGAAATCTCCAGTGAAATAATATTTAAAAACCAAGTCAGTAAAAAGGGTTTGTAAAATCTCTCTGTGAATGTCTCTGAAAACAATTCTTAAGAACGAAAGCATACGTATTTAATCTGAGTGAAAACTGCATTCTATTCAGTTAGTAGAACTGAGTTGAATGGTTAGGCGATTGACTTGTAGGGAAGTGTTTGTTTGGGTTGTATGTATTCAGTTTGTTTACTAGCAAATCATGTATCTTGCGTATGATAGAAATCTCCAGTGAAATCACGTTTAAAAGCTAACATCAGTGAAAGGCTTTGTAGAATCACTCTGTGGATGTCTTTGAAAACACTTCTTGAGAACGAAAGCATATGTCTTTCATTTGAGTGAAAACTGCATTCTATTCAGTTTTTAGAACTGAGTTGAATGATTAGGCGATTCAAATGTAGGGAAGTGTTCATTTGCATTGTATGTATTCAGTTCCTTTACTAGTAAATCCCGTGTCTTGCCTTTGACAGAAATCTCCAGTGAAATCACGTTTAAAAGCCAATGTCAGTAAAAAGGCTTTGTAGAATCACTCCGTGAATGTCTTTGAAAACAGTTCTTAAGAAGGAAAGCATATGTCTTTCATTTGAGTGAATACTGCATTCTATTCAGTTTTTAGAACTGAGTTGAATGATTAGGCGATTCAATAGTAGGGAAGTGTTCATTTGCATTGTATGTATTCAGTTACTTTACTAGTAAATCCTGTTTCTTGCCTTTGACAGAAATCACCAATGAAATCAGGTTTAAAAGCCAATGTCAGTAAAAAGGCTTTGTAGAATCACTCTGTGAATGTCTTTGAAAACACTACTTACGAAGGAAAGCATACGACTTTCATCTGAGTGGAATCTGCATTCTATTCAGTTTTCAGAACTGAGATGAATGGTTTGGCGATTCACTTGTTGGGAAGTGTTTGTTTGGGTTGTATGTATTCAGTTTGTTTACTAGCAAATCATGTGTCTTGCATTTGACAGAAATCTCCAGTGAAATCACGTTTAAAAGCTAACGTCAGTAAAAAGGCTTTGTAGAATCACTCTGTGGATGTCTTTTTAAAACAGTTCTTAGAAGGAAAGCATATATCTTTCACTTGAGTGAAAACTGCATTCTATTCAGTTTTTAAAACTGAGTTGAAAGGTTAGGCAATTCACTAGTAGGGAAGTGTTTGTTTGCATTGTATGTATTCCGTTGCTTTACTAGCAAATCCTGTGTCTTGCCTTTGACAGAAATCTCCAGTGAAATCATGTTTAAAAGCCAAGGTCAGTAAAAATGGTTTGTAAAATCACTCTTTGAATGTCTCTCAAAACACTTCATAAGAAGGAAAGCATACGTCTTTCATCTGAGTGAAAACTGCATTCTATTCAGTTTTTAGAACTGAATTGAATGGTTAGGCGATTAACTTGTCGGCAAGTGTTTTTTGCATTTTATTTATTCAGTTCCTTTACTATCAAAACCCGTGTCTTGCATTTGACAGAAATCTCCAGTGAAATAATATTTAAAAACCAAGTCAGTAAAAAGGGTTTGTAAAATCTCTCTGTGAATGTCTCTGAAAACAATTCTTAAGAACGAAAGCATACGTATTTAATCTGAGTGAAAACTGCATTCTATTCAGTTAGTAGAACTGAGTTGAATGGTTAGGCGATTGACTTGTAGGGAAGTGTTTGTTTGGGTTGTATGTATTCAGTTTGTTTACTAGCAAATCATGTGTCGTGCATTTGACAGAAATCTCCAGTGAAATCAGGTTTAAAAGCCAACATCAGTAAAAAGGCTTTGTAGAATCACTCTGTGAATGTCTATGAAAACACTACTTAAAAAGGAAGGCATACGTCTTTCACCTGAGCGAAAACTGCATTCTATTCAGTTTTTAGAAATGAGTTGAATGGTTAGGCGATTGACTTGTAGGGAAGTGTTTGTTTGGGTTGTATGTATTCAGTTTGTTTACTAGCAAATCATGTGTCTTGCATTTGACAGAAATCTCCAGTGAAATCACGTTTAAAAGCAAACAACAGTAAAAAGACTTTGTAGAATCATTCTGTGGATGTCTTTGAAAACAGTTCTTGAGAAGGAAAGCATACATCTTTTATCTGATTGAAAACTGCGTTCTATTAAGTTTTTAGAACTGAGTTGAATGGTAAGGCTATTCACTTGTAGGGAAGTGTTTGCTTGCATTGTATGTATTCTGTTGCTTTAGTGGCAGATCCTGTGTCTTGCCTTTGACAGAAATCTCCATTGAAATCATGTTTAAAAGCCATCGTCAGTAAAAAGGCTTTGTAGAATCACTCTGTGAATGTCTATGAAAACACTACTTAAAAAGGAAGGCATACGTCTTTCATCTGAGTGAAAACTGCATTCTATTCAGTTTTTAGAACCGAGTTGAATGATTAGGTGATTCATTTGTAGGGAAGTGTTCGTTTGCATTGTATGTCTTCAGTTCCTTTACTAGCAAATCCCGTGTCTTGCCGTGGACAGAAATCTCCAGTGAAATCACGTTTAAAAGCCAATGTCAGTAAAAATGCTTTGTAGAATCACTATGTGAATGTCTTTGAAAACAGTTCTTAAGAAGGAAAGCATAAGTCTTCATCTGAGTGAAAACTGCATTCTATTCTGTTTTTAGAACTGAGTGGAATGGTTAGGCGATTCACTTTTAGGGAAGTGTTTGTTTGCATTTTATGTATTCAGTTCCTTTACTAGCAAATCCCGCATCTTGTATTTGACAGAAATCTCCAGTGAAATCACGTTTAAAAGCCAATGACAGTAAAAAGGCTTTGTTGAATAACTCTGTGAATGTCTTTGAAAACACTACTTACAAAGGAAAGCATACGTCTTTCATCTGAGTGGAATCTGCATTCTATTCATTTTTTAGAACTGAGTTGAATGGTTAGGCGATTGACTTGTAGGGAAGTGTTTGTTTGGGTTGTATGTATTCAGTTTGTTTACTAGCAAATCATGTGTCTTGCGTTTGACAGAAATCTCCAGTGAAATCACGTTTAAAAGCTAACGTCAGTAAAAAGGCTTTGTAGATTCACTCTGTGGATGTCTTTGAAAACAGTTCTTGAGAAGGAAAGCATACGTCTTTCATCTGAGTGGAATCTGCATTCTATTCAGTTTTTAGAACTGAGTTGAATGGTTAGGCGATTCACTTGTAGGGAAGTGTTTGTTTGGGTTGTATGTATTCAGTTCCTTTACTAGCAAATCCCATGTCTTGTGTTTATAAGACTTCTCCAGGAAAATCACGTTTAAAAGCCAACATTATTAAAACGCTTTGTAGAATCACTCTGTGAATGTTTCTGAAAACACTTCATAAAAACGAAGGCATACATCTTTCATCTGAGTGAAAATTGCATTCTATTCAGTTTTTCGAACTGAGTTGAATGGTTAGGCACTTCACTAGAAGGGAAGTGTTTTTTTGCATTGTATGTATTCAGTTGCTTTACTAGCAAATCCCTTGTCTTGCCTTTTACAGAAATCTCCAGTGAAAACATGTTTAAAAGCCAATGTCAGTAAAAAGGGTTTGTAAAATCACTCTGTGAATGTCTCTGAAAACACTTCATAAGATCGAAAGCATACGTCTTTCATCTGAGTGAAAACTGCATTCTATTCAGTTTTTAGAACGGAGTTGAATGATTAGGCGATTCATTTGTAGGGAAGGGTTCGTTTGCATTGTATGTATTCAGTTCCTTTACTAGCAAATCCCGTGTCTTGCCTTGGACAGAAATCTCCAATGAAATCATGTTTAAAAGCCAATGTCAGTAAAAAGGCTTTGTAGAATCACTCTGTGAATGTCTTTGAAAACAGTTCTTAAGAAGGAAAGCATAAGTCTTCATCTGAGTGAAAACTGCAATCTATTCAGTTTTTAGAACTGAGTTGAATGGTTAGGCGATTCAATTATAGGGAAGTGTTTGTTTGCATTGTATGTAGTCAGTTACTTTACTAGCAAATCCCGTGTCTTGCATTTGACAGAAATCTCCAGTGAAATCACGTTTAAGAGCCAATGTTAGTAAAAAGGCTTTGTAGAATCACTCTGTGAATGTGTTTGAAAACACTACTTATGAAGGAAAGCATATGTCTTTCATCTGAGTGGAATCTGCATTCTACTCATTTTTTAGAACTGAGTTGAATGGTTAGGCGATTGACTTGTAGGGAAGTGTTTGTTTGGGTTTTATGTATTCAGTTTGTTTACTAGCAAATCATGTGTCTTGCATTTGACAGAAATCTCCAGTGAAATCACGTTTAAAAGCTAACGTCAGTAAAAAGGCTTTGTAGATTCACTCTGTGGATGTCTTTGAAAACAGTTCTTGAGAAGGAAAGCATACGTCTTTCATCTGAGTGAAAACTGTGTTCTATTAAGTTTCAAGAACTGAGTTGAATGGTAAGGCGATTCACTTGTAGGATAGTGTTTGCTTGCATTGTATGTATTCAGTTCCTTTACTAGTAAATCCCGTGTCTTGCCTTTGACAGAAATCTCCAGTGAAATCACGTTTAAAAGCTAACGTCAGTAAAAAGGCCTTGTAGATTCACTCTGTGGATGTCTTTGAAAACAGTTCTTGAGAAGGAAAGCATACGTCTTTCATCTGAGTGGAATCTGCATTCTATTCAGTTTTTAGAACTGAGTTGAATGGTTAGGCGATTGACTTGTAGGGAAGTGTTTGTTTGGGTTGTAGGTATTCAGTTTGTTTACTAGCAAATCATGTATCTTGCCTATGATCGAAATCTCCAGTGAAATCATGTTTAAAAGCTAACGTCATTAAAAGGCTTTGTAGAATCACTCTGTGGATGTCTTTGAAAACAGTTCGTGAGAAGGAAAGCATACGTCTTTCATCTGAGTGAAAACTGCATTCTATTCAGTTTTTAGAACTGAGTTGAATGGTTAGGCGATTCACTTGTAGGGAAGTGTTCGTTTGCATTGTATGTATTCAGTTCCTTTACTTGTAAATCCAGTGTCTTGCCTTTGACAGAAATCTCCAGTGAAATCATGTTTAAAATTCAATGTCAGTAAAAAGGCTTTGTAGAATCACTCTGTGAATGTCTTTGAAAACACTACTTACTAAGGAGATCATACGTCTTTCATCTGAGTGGAATCTGCATTCTATTCAGTTTTTAGAACTGAGTTGAATGGTTAGGCGATTGACTTGTAGGGAAGTGTTTGTTTGGGTTGTATGTATTCAGTTTGTTTACTAGCAAATCATGTATCTTGCATTTGATAGAAATCTCCAGTGAAATCAGGTTTAAAAGCTAAAATAAGTATAAAGGCTTTGTAGAATCACTCTGTGGATGTCTTTGAAAACAGTTCATGAGAAAGAAAGCATACGTCTTTCATCTGAGTGAAAACTGCATTCTATTCAGTTTTTAGAACTGAGTTGAATGGTTAGGCGATTCACTTGTAGGGAAGTGTTCGTTTGCATTGTATGTATTCAGTTCCTTTACAAGTAAATCCCGTGTCTTGCCTTTGACAGAAATCTCCAGTGAAATCACGTTTAAAAGCTAATGTCAGTATAAAGGCTTTGTAGAATCACTCTGTGGATGTCTTTGAAAACACTTCTTAAGAAGGAAAGCCTACCTCTTTCATCTGAGTGAAAACTGCATTCTATTCAGTTTTTAGAACTGAGTTGAATGGTTAGGCGATTCACTTGTAGGGAAGTGTTTGTTTGCATTATATGTATTCAGTTCCTTTACTAGCAAATCCCATGTCTTGTGTTTGAAAGACTACTCCAGTAAAATCACGTTTAAAAGCCAACGTTATTAAAAGGCTTTGTAGAATCACTCTGTGAATGTTTCTGAAAACACTTCATAAAAACGAAAGCATACATATTTCATCTGAGTGAAAACAGCATTCATTTCCGTTTTTAGACCTGAGTTGAATGGTTAGGCGATTGACTTGTAGGGAAGTGTTGGTTTGCATTGTATGTATTCAGTTCCTTTACTAGCACATCCCGTGTCTTGCCTTTGACCAAAATGTCTAGTGAAATCACGTTTAAATCCAACAACAGTAAAAAGACTTTGTAGAATCACTCCGTGAATGTCTTTGAAAACAGTTCTTAAGAAGGAAAGCATATGTCTTTCATTTGAGTGAATACTGCATTCTATTCAGTTTTTAGAACTGAGTTGAATGATTAGGCGATTCAATAGTAGGGAAGTGTTCATTTGCATTGTATGTATTCAGTTACTTTACTAGTAAATCCTGTTTCTTGCCTTTGACAGAAATCACCAATGAAATCAGGTTTAAAAGCCAATGTCAGTAAAAAGGCTTTGTAGAATCACTCTGTGAATGTCTTTGAAAACACTACTTACGAAGGAAAGCATACGACTTTCATCTGAGTGGAATCTGCATTCTATTCAGTTTTCAGAACTGAGATGAATGGTTTGGCGATTCACTTGTTGGGAAGTGTTTGTTTGGGTTGTATGTATTCAGTTTGTTTACTAGCAAATCATGTGTCTTGCATTTGACAGAAATCTCCAGTGAAATCACGTTTAAAAGCTAACGTCAGTAAAAAGGCTTTGTAGAATCACTCTGTGGATGTCTTTTTAAAACAGTTCTTAGAAGGAAAGCATATATCTTTCACTTGAGTGAAAACTGCATTCTATTCAGTTTTTAAAACTGAGTTGAAAGGTTAGGCAATTCACTAGTAGGGAAGTGTTTGTTTGCATTGTATGTATTCCGTTGCTTTACTAGCAAATCCTGTGTCTTGCCTTTGACAGAAATCTCCAGTGAAATCATGTTTAAAAGCCAAGGTCAGTAAAAATGGTTTGTAAAATCACTCTTTGAATGTCTCTCAAAACACTTCATAAGAAGGAAAGCATACGTCTTTCATCTGAGTGAAAACTGCATTCTATTCAGTTTTTAGAACTGAATTGAATGGTTAGGCGATTAACTTGTAGGCAAGTGTTTTTTGCATTTTATTTATTCAGTTCCTTTACTATCAAAACCCGTGTCTTGCATTTGACAGAAATCTCCAGTGAAATAATATTTAAAAACCAAGTCAGTAAAAAGGGTTTGTAAAATCTCTCTGTGAATGTCTCTGAAAACAATTCTTAAGAACGAAAGCATACGTATTTAATCTGAGTGAAAACTGCATTCTATTCAGTTAGTAGAACTGAGTTGAATGGTTAGGCGATTGACTTGTAGGGAAGTGTTTGTTTGGGTTGTATGTATTCAGTTTGTTTACTAGCAAATCATGTATCTTGCGTATGATAGAAATCTCCAGTGAAATCACGTTTAAAAGCTAACATCAGTGAAAGGCTTTGTAGAATCACTCTGTGGATGTCTTTGAAAACACTTCTTGAGAACGAAAGCATATGTCTTTCATTTGAGTGAAAACTGCATTCTATTCAGTTTTTAGAACTGAATTGAATGATTAGGCGATTCAAATGTAGGGAAGTGTTCATTTGCATTGTATGTATTCAGTTCCTTTACTAGTAAATCCCGTGTCTTGCCTTTGACAGAAATCTCCAGTGAATTCACGTTTAAAAGCCAATGTCAGTAAAAAGGCTTTGTAGAATCACTCCGTGAATGTCTTTGAAAACAGTTCTTAAGAAGGAAAGCATATGTCTTTCATTTGAGTGAATACTGCATTCTATTCAGTTTTTAGAACTGAGTTGAATGATTAGGCGATTCAATAGTAGGGAAGTGTTCATTTGCATTGTATGTATTCAGTTACTTTACTAGTAAATCCTGTTTCTTGCCTTTGACAGAAATCACCAATGAAATCAGGTTTAAAAGCCAATGTCAGTAAAAAGGCTTTGTAGAATCACTCTGTGAATGTCTTTGAAAACACTACTTACGAAGGAAAGCATACGACTTTCATCTGAGTGGAATCTGCATTCTATTCAGTTTTCAGAACTGAGATGAATGGTTTGGCGATTCACTTGTTGGGAAGTGTTTGTTTGGGTTGTATGTATTCAGTTTGTTTACTAGCAAATCATGTGTCTTGCATTTGACAGAAATCTCCAGTGAAATCACGTTTAAAAGCCACCGTTAGTAAAAGGCTTTGTAGAATCACTCTGTGAATATCTTTGAAAACACTTCATAAGAACAAAAGCATACGTCTTTCATCTGAGTGAAAATTGCATTCTATTCAGTTTTTAGAACTAAGTTGAATGGTTAGGCACTTCACTAGAAGGGAAGTGTTTGTTTGCATTGTATGTATTCAGTTTTTTCTAGCAAATACCATGTCTTGCATTTGACAGAAATCCCCAGTGAAACCTTGTTTAAAAGCCAATGACAGTAAAAAGGCTTTGTAGAATCACTCTGTGAATGTCTTTGAAAACACTACTTAAGAAGGAAAGCATACGTCTTTCATCTGAGTGAAAACTGCATTGTATTCAGTTTTTAGAACTGAGCTGAATGGTTAGGCGATTGTCTTGTAGGGAAATGTTTGTTTGGGTTGTATGTATTCATTTTTTTACTAGCAAATCATGTGTCTTGCGTTTGACAGAAATCTCCATTGAAATCACGTTTAAAAGCTAATGTCAGTAAAAAGGCTTTGTAGAATCACTCTGTGGATGTCTCTGAAAACAGTTCTTAAGAAGAAAAGCATATGTCTTTCATCTGAGTGAAAACTGCATTCTATTCAGTTTTGAGAACTGAGTTGAATGGTTAGCTACTTCACTAGAGGGGAAGTGTTTGTTTGCATTGTATGTATTCAGTTTCATTACTAGCAAAGCCCCTGTCTTGCCTTTGAGAGAAATCTCCAGTGAAATCATGTTTAACAGCCAGCAACAGTAAAAAGGCTTTTTGGAATCACTCTGTGAATGTCTCTGAAAACACTTCATAAGAACGAAAGCATACGTCTCTCATCTGAGTGAAAACTGCATTCCATTCAGGTTTTAGAACTGTGTGGAATGGTTAGGCGATTCACTTTTAGGGAAGTGTTGGTTTGCATTGTATGTATTCAGTTGCTTTACTAGCAAATCACGTGTCTTCCCTTTGACAGAAATCTCCAGTAAAATCACGTTTAAAAGCTAATGTCAGTAAAAAGGCTTTGTAGAATCACTCTGTGGATGTCTTTGAAAAAGTTCTTAAGAAGGAAAGCATACGTCTTTCATCTGAGTGAAAACTGCGATCTATTCAGTTTTTAGAATTGAGTTGAATGGTTAGGCGATTCACTTGTAGGGAAGTGTTTGTTTGCATTGTATGTATTCAGTTCCTTTACTAGTAAATCCCCTGTCTTGCCTTTGACAAAAATCTCCAGTGAAATCAAGTTTAAAAGCCAATGTCAGTAAAAAGGCTTTGTAGAATCACTCTGTGAATGTCTTTTAAAACACTACTTAAGAAGGAAAGCATAAGTCTTTCATCTGAGTGAAAACTGCGTTCTATTCAGCTTTTAGAACTGAGTTGAATGGTAAGGCAATTCACTTGAAGGGAAGTATGTGTTTTCATTGTATGTATTCAGTTCCTTTACTAGCAAATCCCGTGTCTTGCATTTGACAGAAATCCCCAGTGAAATCACGTTTAAAAGCCAATGTCAGTAAAAAGGCTTTGTTGAATAACTCTGTGAATGTCATTGAAAACAGTTCTTTAGAAGGAAAGCATACGTCTTTCATCTGAGTGAAAACTGCATTCTATTCTGTTTTTAGAACTGAGTTGAATGGTTAGGCGATTCACTTGTAGGGAAGTGTTTGTTTGCATTGTATTTATTCAGTTTCTTTACTAGCAAATCCCATTTCTTGCCTTTCACAGAAATCTCCAGTGAAATCACGTTTAAAAGCTGACGTTAGTAAAAAGGCTTTGTAGAATCACTATGTGGATGTCTTTGAAAACAGTTCTTAAGAAGGAAAGCGTACCTCTTTCATCTGAGTGAAAACTGCGTACTATCCAATTTTTAGAACTGAGTTGAATGGTAAGGCGATTCACTTGTAGGGAAGTTTTTGTTTGCATTGTATGCATTCAGTTCCTTTACTAGCAAATCCCATGTCTTGCATTTGACAGAAATCCCCAGTGAAATCACGTTTAAAAGCCATTGACAGTAAAAAGACTTTGTTGAATAACTCTGTGAATGTCATTGAAAACAGTTCTTAAGAAGGAAAACATATGTCTTTCATCTGAGTGAAAACTGCCTTCTATTCAGTTTTGAGAACTGAGTTGAATGGTTAGTCGATTCACTTGTAGGGAAGTGTTTGTTTGCATTGTATGTATTCAGTTCCTTTACTAGCAAATCCCGTGTCTTGTGTTTGAAAGACATCTGCAGTAAAATTATGTTTAAAAGCCAACATTATTAAAAAGGCTTTGTAGAATCACTCTGTGAATGTTTCTGAAAACACTTCATAAAAATGAAAGCATACATCTTTCATGTGAGTGAAAACTGCATTCTATTCAGTTTTGAGAACTGAGTTGAATGGTTAGGTACTTCACTAGAAGGGAAGTGTTTGTTTGCATTATATGTATTCAGTTTTTTTACTAGCAAATCCCTTGTCTTGCATTTGACAGAAATCCCCAGTGAAACCTTCTTTAAAAGCCAATGACAGTAAAAAGGCTTTGTTGAATAACTCTGTGAATGTCACTGAAAACAGTTCTTAAGAAGGAAAACATATGTCTTTCATCTGAGTGAAAACTGCATTCTATTCAGTTTTTATAACTGAGTTGAATGGTTAGTCGATTCACTTGTAGGGAATTGTTTGTTTGCATTGTATGTATTCAGTTCCTTTCCTAGCAAATCCCGTGTCTTGTGTTTGAAAGACATCTCCAGTAAAATTATGTTTAAAAGCCAACATTATTAAAAAGGCTTTGTAGAATCACTCTGTGAATGTTTCGGAAAACACTTCATAAAAAGGAAAGCATATATCTTTCATCTGAGTGAAAACTGCATTCTATTCAGTTTTTAGAACTGAGTCGAATTGTCAGGCAATTCACTAGAAGGGAAGTGTTTGTTTGCATTTTATGTATTCAGTTGCTTTACTAGCAAATCATGTGTCTTGCCTTTGACAGAAATCTCCAGTGAAATCATGTTTAAAAGCCAACGTCAGTAAAAACGGTTTGTAGAATCACTCTGTGAATGTCTTTGAAAACACTACTTAAGAATGAAAGCATACGTCTTTCATCTGAGTGAAAACTGCATTCTATTCAGTTTTTAGAACTGCGTTGAATGCTAAGGCGATTCACTTGTGGGA
Organism: Phyllotis vaccarum; assembly: GCA_033318265.1. Taxonomy (NCBI): domain Eukaryota; kingdom Metazoa; phylum Chordata; class Mammalia; order Rodentia; family Cricetidae; genus Phyllotis; species Phyllotis vaccarum. Next base: position 75,961,730 of record JARWLC010000007.1, on the reverse strand, counting down.
AGTGTTTGTTTGCATTGTACATATTCAGTTCCTTTACTAGCAAATCATGTGTCTTGCGTTTGACAGAAATCTCCAGTGAAATCATGTTTAAAATCCAACGTCAGTAAAAAGGGTTTGTAAAATCACTCTGTGAATGTCTCTGAAAACACTTCTTAAGATCGAAAGCATATGTCTTTCATCTGTGTGAAAACTTCATTCTATTCAGTTTTTAGTACTGAGTTGAATGATTAGGCGATTCACTTGTTGGGAAGTGTTCGTTTCCATTGTATGTATTCAGTTCCTTTACTAGCAAATCCCGTGTCTTGCCTTGGACAGAAATCTCCAGTGAAATCACATTTAAAAGCCAGCATCAGTAAAAAGGCTTTGTAGAATCACTGTGTGAATGTCTTTGAAAACACTACTTAAGAAGGAAAGCATACGTCTTTCCTCTGAGTGAAATCTTCATTCTATTCAGTTTTTAGAACAGAGTTGAATGGTTAGGTGATTGACTTGTAGGGAAGTGTTTGTTTGGGTTGTATGTTTTCAGTTTGTTTACTAGCAAATCATGTGTCTTGCGTTTGACAGAAATCTCCAGTGAAATCACGTTTAAAAGCAAACGTCAGTAAAAAGGCTTTGTAGATTCACTTTTTGGATGTCTTTGAAAAGAGTTCTTGAGAAGGAAAGCATACGTCTTTCATCTAAGTGGAATCTGCATTCTATTCAGTTTTTAGAACTGAGTTGAATGGTTAGGCGATTGACTTGTAGGGAAGTGTTTGTTTGGGTTGTATGTATTCAGTTTGTTTACTAGGAAATCATGTATCTTGCCTATGATAGAAATCTCCAGTGAAATCACGTTTAAAAGCTAACGTCAGTAAAAGGCTTTGTAGAATCACTCTGTGGATGTCTTTGAAAACAGTGTGTGAGAAGGAAAGCATAAGTCTTTCATCTGAGTGAAAATTGCATTTTATTCAGTTTTTAGAACTGAGTTGAATGGTTAGGCACTTCACTAGAAGGGAAGTGTTTGTTTGCATTGTATGTATTCAGTTTTTTTACTAGCAAATCCCGTGTCTTGCATTTGACAGAAATCCCCAGTGAAACCTTGTTTAAAAGCCAATGACAGTAAAAAGGCTTTGTAGAATCACTCTGTGAATGTCTTTGAAAACACTACTTAAGAAGGAAAGCATACGTCTTTCATCTGAGTGAAAACTGCTTTGTATTCAGTTTTTAGAACTGAGTTGAATGGTTAGGCGATTGTCTTGTAGGGAAATGTTTGTTTGGGTTGTATGTATTCATTTTTTTACTAGCAAATCATGTGTCTTGCGTTTGACAGACATCTCCATTGAAATCACGTTTCAAATCTAATGTCAGTAAAAAGGCTTTGTAGAATCACTCTGTGGATGTCTTTGAAAACAGTTCTTAAGAAGAAAAGCATATGTCTTTCATCTGAGTGAAAACTGCATTCTATTCAGTTTTGAGAACTGAGTTGAATGGTTAGGCACTTCACTAGAGGGGAAGTGTTTGTTTGCATTGTATGTATTCAGTTTCTTTACTAGCAAAGCCTGTGTCTTGCCTTTGAGAGAAATCTCCAGTGAAATCATGTTTAAAAGCCAACGTCAGTTAAAAGGGTTTGTAAAATCACTCTGTGAATGTTTCTGAAAACACTTTATAAGATCGAAAGCATATGTCTTTCATCTGAGTGAAAACTGCATTCTATTCAGTTTTTAGAACTGAGTTGAATGGTTAGGCGATTCACTTGTAGGGAAGTGTTTTTTTTCATTGTATATATTCAGTTCCTTTGCTAGTGAATCCCATGTTTGTGTTTGACAGAAATCTCCAGTGAAGTCATGTTTAACAGCCAGCAACAGTAAAAAGGCTTTTTGGAATCACTCTGTGAATGTCTCTGAAAACACTTCATAAGAACGAAAGCATACGTCTCTCATCTGAGTGAAAACTGCATTCCATTCAGGTTTTAGAACTGTGTGGAATGGTTAGGCGATTCACTTTTAGGGAAGTGTTGGTTTGCACTGTATGTATTCAGTTGCTTTACTAGCAAATCACGTGTCTTGCCTTTGACAGAAATCTCCAGTGAAATCACGTTTAAAAGCTAATGTCAGTAAAAAGGCTTTGCAGAATCACTCTGTGGATGTCTTTGAAAAAGTTCTTAAGAAGGAAAGCATACGTCTTTCATCTGAGTGAAAACTGCGATCTATTCAGTTTTTAGAATTGAGTTGAATGGTTAGGCGATTCACTTGTAGGGAAGTGTTTGTTTGCATTGTATGTATTCAGTTCCTTTACTAGTAAATCCCGTGTCTTGCCTTTGACAGAAATCTCCAGTGAAATCATGTTTAAAAGCCAAGGTCAGTAAAAAGGCTTTGTAGAATCACTCTGTGAATATCTTTGAATACACTCCTTAAGAAGGAAAGCATACGTCTTTCATCTGAGTGAAAACTGCATTCTATTCTGTTTTTAGAACTGAGTTGAATGGTTAGGCGATTCACTTGTAGGGAAGTGTTTGTTTGCATTGTATTTATTCAGTTTTTTTACTAGCAAATCCCATTTCTTGCCTTTCACAGAAATCTCCAGTGAAATCACGTTTAAAAGCTAACTTCAGTAAAATGGCTTTGTAGAATCACTATGTGGATGTCCTTGAAAACAGTTCTTAAGAATGAAAGCGTACGTCTTTCATCTGAGTGAAAACTGCGTTCTATCCAGTTTTTAGAACTGAGTTGAATGGTAAGGCGATTCACTTGTAGGGAAGTTTTTGTTTGCATTGTATGCATTCAGTTCCTTTACTAGCAAATCCCATGTCTTGCATTTGACAGAAATCTCCAGTGAAATCACGTTTAAAAGCCCTTGACAGTAAAAAGGCTTTGTTGAATAACTCTTTGAATGTCATTGAAAACAGTTCTTAAGAAGGAAAGCATACCTCTTTCATCTGAGTGAAAACTGCCTTCTATTCAGTTTTGAGAACTGAGTTGAATGGTTAGTCGATTCACTTGTAGGGAAGTGTTTGTTTGCATTGTATGTATTCAGTTCCTTTACTAGCAAATCCCGTGTCTTGTGTTTGAAAGACATCTGCAGTAAAATTATGTTTAAAAGCCAACATTATTAAAAAGGCTTTGTAGAATCACTCTGTGAATGTTTCTGAAAACACTTCATAAAAATGAAAGCATACATCTTTCATGTGAGTGAAAACTGCATTCTATTCAGTTTTGAGAACTTAGTTGAATGGTTAGGTACTTCACTAGAAGGGAAGTGTTTGTTTGCATTGTATGTATTCAGTTTTTTTACTAGCAAATCCCGTGTCTTGATTTTGACAGAAATCCCCAGTGAAACCTTCTTTAAAAGCCAATGACAGTAAAAAGGCTTTGTTGAATAACTCTGTGAATGTCACTGAAAACAGTTCTTAAGAAGGAAAACATATGTCTTTCATCTGAGTGAAAACTGCATTCTATTCAGTTTTTATAACTGAGTTGAATGGTTAGTCGATTTACTTGTAGGGAATTGTTTGTTTGCATTGTATGTATTCAGTTCCTTTACTAGCAAATCCCGTGTCTTGTGTTTGAAAGACATCTCCAGTAAAATTATGTTTAAAAGCCAACATTATTAAAAAGGCTTTGTAGAATCACTCTGTGAATGTTTCAGAAAACACTTCATAAAAATGAAAGCATATATCTTTCATCTGAGTGAAAACTGCATTCTATTCAGTTTTTAGAACTGAGTCGAATTGTTAGGCAATTCACTAGAAGGGAAGTGTTTGTTTGCATTTTATGTATTCAGTTGCTTTACTAGCAAATCATGTGTCTTGCCTTTGACAGAAATCTCCAGTGAAATCATGTTTAAAAGCCAACGTCAGTAAAAACGGTTTGTAGAATCACTCTGTGAATGTCTTTGAAAACACTACTTAAGAATGAAAGCATACGTCTTTCATCTGAGTGAAAACTGCATTCTATTCAGTTTTTAGAACTGCGTTGAATGCTAAGGCGATTCACTTGTGGGAAGTGTTTGTTTGCATTGTACGTATTCAGTTCCTTTACTAGCAAACCCCGTACCTTTCCTTTGACAGAAATCTCCAGTGAAATCATGTTTAAAATCCAACGTCAGTAAAAAGGGTTTGTAAAATCACTCTGTGAATGTCTCTGAAAACACTTCTTAAGATCGAAAGCATATGTCTTTCATCTGTGTGAAAACTTCATTCTATTCAGTTTTTAGAACTGAGTTGAATGGTTAGGCGATTCACTTGTAGGGAAGTGTTTGTTTGCATTATATGTAATCAGTTCCTTTACTAGCAAATCGCATGTCTTGTGTTTGTAAGACTTCTCCAGGAAAATCACGTTTAAAAGCCAACGTTATTAAAACGCTTTGTAGAAACACTCTGTTAATGTTTCTGAAAACACTTCATAAAAACAAAAGCATACATCATTCATCTGAGTTAAAACTGCATTCTATTCAGTTTTAAGAACTGAGTTGAATGGTTAGGCACTTCACTAGAAGGGAAGAGTTTGTTTCCATTTTATGTATTCAGTTCCTTTACTAGCAAATCTCGTATCTTGCCTTGGAGAGAAATCTCCTTGAAATCACGTTTAAAAGCCCACGTCAGTAAAAAGGCTTTGTAGAATCACTCTGTGAATGTCTTTGAAAACACTACTTAAGAAGGAAAGCATACGTCTTTATTCTGAGTGATAACTGCATTCTATTCAGTTTTTAGGACTGAGTTGAATGGTTAGGCGACTGACTTTTAGGGAAGTGTTTGTTTGGGTTGTATGTATTCAGGTTGTTTACTAGCAAATCATATGTCTTGCGTTTGACAGAAATCTCCAGTGAAATCACGTTTAAAAGCTAACGTCAGTAAAAAGGCTTTGTAGAATCACTATGTGAATTTCTCTGAAAACACTTCATAAGATCGAAAGCATACGTATTTCATCTGAGTGAAAACTGCATTCTATTCAGTTTTTAGAACTGAGTTGAATGATTAGGCGATTCACTTGTAGGGAAGTGTTCGTTTGCATTGTATGTATTTAGTTGCTTTACTAGGAAATCCTGTGTCTTGCCTTTGACAGAAATCTCCAGTGAAATCATGTTTAAAAGCCAATGTCAGTAAAAAGGGATTGTAAAATCACTCTGTGAATGTCTCTGAAAACACGTCATAAGAACGAAAGCATATGTCTATCATCTGAGTGAAAACTGCATTCTATTCAGTTTTTAGAACTGAGTTGAATGCTAAGGCGATTCACTTGTGGGAAGTGTTTGTTTGCATTGTATGTAATCAGTTCCTTTACTAGCAAATCCCGTGTCTTGCCTTTGACAGAAATCTCCAGTGAAATCATATTTAAAAGCCAAGGTCAGTAAAAAAGTGTTTGTAAAATCACTCTGTGAATGTCTCTGAAAACACTTCATAAGATCGAAAGCATAAGTCTTTCATCTGAGTGAAAACTGCATTCTATTCAGTTTTTAGAAATGAGTTGAATGATTAGATGATTCACATGTAGGGAAGTGTTCCTTTGCATTGTATGTATTCAGTTCCTTTACTAGCAAATCCCGTGTCTTGCATTTGACAGAAATCTCCAGTGACATCACGTTTAAAAGCCAATGTCAGTAAAAAGGATTTGTTGAATCACTCTGTGAAGGTCTTTGAAAACACTACTTAAGAAGTAAAGCATATGTCTTTCATCTGAGTGAAAACTGCATTCTATTCAGTTTTTAGAACTGAGTTGAATTGTTAGGCGATTGAATTTTAGGGAAGTGTTTGTTTGGGTTGTATGCATTCAGTTTGTTTACTAGCAAATCATGTGTCTTGTGTTTGACAGAAATCTCCAGTGTAATCACGTTTAAAAGCTAACGTCAGTAAAAAGGCTTTCCAGAATCACTCTGTGGATGTCTTTCAAAACAGTTCTTAAGAAGCAAAGCATAAGTCTTTCATCTGAGTGAAAACTGCATTCTATTCAGTTTTTAGAACTGAGTTGAATGGTTAGGCGATTCACTTGTAGGGAATTGTTGGTTTGCATTATGGTATTCAGTTCCTTTACTAGCAAATCCCATGTCTTGTGTTTGTAAGACTTCTCCCGGAAAATCACGTTTAAAAGCCAACATTATTAAAACACTTAGAAGAATCACTCTGTGAATGTTTCTGAAAACACTTCATAAAAACGAAGGCATACATCTTTCATCTGAGTGAAAATTGCATTCTATTCAGTTTTTCGAACTGAGTTGAATGGTTAGGCACTTCACTAGAAGGGAAGTGTTTTTTTGCATTGTATGTATTCAGTTCCTTTACTAGCAAATCCCTTGTCTTGCCTTTTACAGAAATCACCAGTGAAAACATGTTTAAAAGCCAATGTCAGTAAAAAGGGTTGGTAAAATCACTCTGTGAATGTCTCTGAAAACACTTCATAAGATCGAAAGCATACGTCTTTCATCTGAGTGAAAACTTCATTCTATTCATTTTTTAGAACTGAGTTGAATGGTTAGGCGATTGACTTGTAGGGAAGTGTTTGTTTGGGTTGTATGTATTCAGTTTGTTTACTAGCAAATCATGTGTCTTACATTTGACAGAAATCTCCAGTGAAATCACGTTTAAAATCTAACGTCAGTATAAAGGCTTTGTAGAATCACTCTGTGGATGTCTTTGAAAACAGTGTGTGAGAAGGAAAGCATAAGTCTTTCATCTGAGTTAAAACTGCATTCTATTCAGTTTTTAGAACTGAGTTGAATGTTTAGGCAATTGAATTGTAGGGAAGTGTTTGTTTGGATTGTATGTATTCAGTTTGTTTACTATCAAATCATGTGTCTTGTGTTTGACAGAAATCTACAGTGAAATCACGTTTAAAAGCTAACGTCAGTAAAAATGCTTTCTAGAATCACTCTGTCGTTGTTTCTGAAAACACTTCATAAAAACGAAAGCATACATCTTTCATCTGAGTGAAAACTGCATTCTTTTCAGTTTTTAGAACTGAGTTGAATGGTTAGGCGATTGAATTTAAGGGAAGTGTTTGTTTGCATTGTATGTATTCAGTTCCTTTACTAGCACATCCCATGTCTTGCCTTTGACCGAATCTCCAGTGAAATCACGTTTAAATCCAAAAACAGTAAAAAGACTTTGTAGAATCACTCTGTGAATGTCTTTGAAAACACTACTTATGAAGGAAAGCATATGTCATTCATCTGAGTGAAAACTGCATTCTATTCAGTTTTTAGAACATTATGAAAGGTTAGGCGATTCACTTGTAGGGAAGTGTTCATTTGCATTGTATGTATTCAGTTACTTTACTAGTAAATCCTGTGTCTTGCCTTTGACAGAAATCACCAATGAAATCACGTTTAAAAGCCAATGTCAGTAAAAAGGCTTTGTAGAATCACTCTGTGAATGTCGTTGAAAACACTACTTACGAAGGAAAGCATACGTCTTTCATCTGAGTGAAAACTGCATTCTATTCAGTTTTTAGAACTGAGTTGAATGGTTAGGCGATTCACTTATAGGGAAGTGTTTTTTTGCATTATATGTATTCAGTTCCTTTACTAGCAAATCCCATGTCTTGTGCTTGTAAGCCTTCTCCAGGAAAATCACGTTTAAAAGCCAACATTATTAAAACGCTTTGTAGAATCACTCTGTGAATGTTTCTGAAAACACTTCATAAAAACGAAAGCATACATCTTTTATCTGAGTGAAAATTGCATTCTATTCTGTTTTTCGATCTGAGTTGAATGGTTAGGCACTTCACTAGAAGGGAAGTGTTTTTTTGCATTGTATGTATTCAGTTGCTTTACTAGCAAATCCCATGTCTTGCCTTTTACAGAAATCTCCAGTGAAAACATGTTTTAAATCCAATGTCTGTAAAAAGGGTTTGTAAAATCACTCTGTAAATGTCTCTGAAAACACTTCATAAGATCGAAAGCATACGTCTTTCATCTGAGTGAAAACTGCATTCTATTCAGTTTTTAGAACTGAATTGAATGATTAGGCGATTCATTTGTAGGGAAGTGTTCGTTTGCATTGTATGTATTCAGTTCCTTTACTAGCAAATCCCCTGTCTTGCCTTGGACAGAAATCTCCAGTGAAATCACGTTTAAAAGCCAATGTCAGTAAAAATGCTTTGTAGAATCACTCTGTGAATGTCTTTGAAGACAGTTCTTAAGAAGGAAAGCATAAGTCTTCATCTGAGTGAAAACTGCATTCCATTCAGTTGTTAGAACTGAGTTGAATGGTTAGGCGATTCACTTTTAGGGAAGTGTTTGTTTGCATTGTATGTATACAGTTCCTTTACTAGCAAATCCCGCATCTTGTATTTGACAGAAATCTCCAGAGAAATCACGTTTAAAAGCCAATGACAGTAAAAAGGCTTTGTTGAATAACTCTGTGAATGTCTTTGAAAACACTACTTAAGAAGGAAAGCATACGTCTTTCATCTGAGTGGAATCTGCATTCTATTCATTTTTTAGAACTGAGTTGAATGGTTAGGCGATTCACTTGTAGGGAAGTGTTTGTTTGCATTGTATGTATTCAGTTTCTTTACTAGCAAATCCCATTTCTTGCCTTTCACAGAAATCTCCAGTGAAATCACGTTTAAAAGCTAACGTCAGTAAAAAGGCTTTGTAGAATCACTATGTGGATGTCTTTGAAAACAGTTCTTAAGAAGGAAAGCATACGTTTTTCATCTGAGTGAAAACTGCGTTCTATCCAGTTTTTAGAACTGAGTTGAATGGTAAGGCGATTCACTTGTAGGGAAGTTTTTGTTTGCGTTGTATGCATTCAGTTCCTTTACTAGCAAATCCCATGTCTTGCATTTGACAGAAATCCCCAGTGAAATCACGTTTAAAAGCCATTGACAGTAAAAAGGCTTTGTTGAATAACTCTGTGAATGTCATTGATAACAGTTCTTAAGAAGGAAAACATATGTCTTTCATCTGAGTGAAAACTGCCTTCTATTCAGTTTTTAGAACTGAGTTGAATGGTTAGGCGATTCATTTGTAGGGAAGTGTTTGTTTGCATTGTATGTATTCAGTTCCTTTACTAGCAAATCCCATGTCTTGTGTTTGAAAGACATCTCCAGTAAAATTATGTTGAAAAGCCAACATTATTAAAAAGGCTTTGTAGAATCACTCTGTGAATGTTTTTTAAACACTTCATAAAAACGAAAGCATACATCTTTCTTGTGAGTGAAAACTGCATTCTATTCAGTTTTGAGAACTGAGTTGAATGGTTAGGCAATTCACTAGAAGGGAAGTGTTTGTTTGCATTTTATGTTGCTTTACTAGCAAATCCTGTGTCTTGCCTTTGACAGAAATCTCCAGTGAAATCATGTTTAAAAGCCAACGTCAGTAAAAACGGTTTGTAGAATCACTCTGTGAATGTCTTTGAAAACACTACTTAAGAAGGAATGCATACGTCTTTCATCTGAGTGAAAACTTCATTCTATTCAGTTTTTAGAACTGAGTTGAATGCTAAGGCGATTCACTTTTGGGAAGTGTTTGTTTGCATTGTACGTATTCAGTTCCTTTACTAGCAAACCCCGTGTCTTGCCTTTGACAGAAATCTCCAGTGAAATCACGTTTAAAAGCCAGCATCAGTAAAAAGGTTTGGAGAATCACTCTGTGAATGTCTTTGAAAACACTACTTAAGAAGAAAAGCATAAGCCTTCCCTCTGAGTGAAAACTGTTTTCTATTCAGTTTTTAGAACTGAGTTGAATGGTTAGTTGATTGACTTGTTGGGAAGTGTTTGTTTGGATTGTCTGTATTCAGTTTGTTACTAGCAAATCATGTGTCTTGTGTTTGACAGAAATCTCCAGTCAAATCACGTTTAAAAGCTAATGTCAGTAAAAAGGCTTTGTAGAATCACTCTGTGGATGTCTTTGAAAACAGTTCTTAAGAAGGAAAGCATACGTCTTTCATCTAAGTGAAAACTGTCATCTATTCAGTTTTTAGAACTAAGTTGAATGGTTAGGCGATTCACTTGTAGGGAAGTGTTTGTTTGCATTATATGTAATCAGTTCCTTTACTAGCAAATCCCATGTCATGTGTTTGTAAGACTTCTCCAGGAAAATCACGTTTAAAAGCCAACGTTATTAAAACGCTTTGTAGAATCACTCTGTTAATGTTTCTGAAAACACTTCATAAAAACGAAAGCATACATCTTTCATCTGAGTGAAAACTGCATTCTATTCAGTTTTAGAACTGAGTTGAATGGTTAGGCACTTCACTAGAAGGGAAGAGTTTGTTTGCATTTTATGTATTCTGTTCCTTTACTAGCAAATCACATATCTTGTCTTGGACAGATATCTCCTAGAAATCACGTTTAAAAGCCAACGTCAGTAAAAACGCTTTGTAGAATCACTCTGTGAATGTCTTTGAAAACACTACTTAAGAAGGAATGCATACGTCTTTCATCTGAGTGATAACTGCATTCTATTCAGTTTTTAGGACTGAGTTGAATGGTTAGGCGACTGACTTGTAGGGAAGTGTTTGTTTGGGTTGTATGTATTCAGGTTGTTTACTAGCAAATCATGTGTCTTGCCTTTGACAGAAATCTCCAGTGAAATCACATTTAAAAGCTAAAGTCAGTAAAAAGGCTTTGTAGAATCACTCTGTGAATTTCTCTGAAAACACTTCATAAGAATGAAAGCATACGTCTATCATCTGAGTGAAAACTGCATTCTATTCAGTTTTTAGAACTGAGTTGAATGCTAAGGCGATTCACTTGTGGGAAGTGTTTGTTTGCATTGTATGTAGTCAGTTCCTTTACTAGCAAATCCCGTGTCTTGCCTTTGACAGAAATCTCCAGTGAAATCATATTCAAAAGCCAAGATCAGTAAAAAGGGTTTGTAAAATCACTCTGTGAATGTCTCTGAAAACACTTCATAAGATCGAAAGCATACGTCTTTCTTCTGAGTGAAAACTGCATTCTATTCAGTTTTTAGAAATGAGTTGAATGATTAGATGATTCCCATGTAGGGAAGTGTTCCTTTGCATTGTATGTATTCAGTTCCTTTAGTAGCAAATCCCGTGTCTTGCATTTGACAGAAATCTCCAGTGACATCACGTTTAAAAGCCAATGTCAGTAAAAAGGATTTGTAGAATCACTCTGTGAAGGTCTTTGAAAACACTACTTAAGAAGAAAAGCATATGTGTTTCATCTGAGTGAAAACTGCATTCTATTCAGTTTTTAGAACTGAGTTGAATGGTTAGGCGATTGATGTAAGGAAGTGTTTGTTTGGATTGTATGTATTCAGTTTGTTTAGTAGCAAATCATGTGTCTTGCGTTTGACAGAAATCTCCAGTGAAATCACGTTTAAAAGCTAACGTCAGTAAAAAGGCTTTGTAGATTCACTTTTTGGATGTCTTTGAAAAGAGTTCTTGAGAAGGAAAGAATACGTCTTTCATCTGAGTGGAATCTGCATTCTATTCAGTTTTTAGAACTGAGTTGAATGGTTAGGCGATTGACTTGTAGGGAAGTGTTTGTTTGGGTTGTATGTATTCAGTTTGTTTACTAGCAAATCATGTATCTTGCCTATAATAGAAATCTCCAGTGAAATCACATTTAAAAGCTAACGTCAGTATAAAGGCTTTGTAGAATCACTCTGTGGATGTCTTTGAAAACAGTTCGTGAGAAAGAAAGCATACGTCTTTCATCTGAGTGAAAACTGCATTCTATTCAGTTTTTAGAACTGAGTTGAATGGTTAGGCACTTCACTAGAAGGGAAGTGTTTTTTTGCATTGTATGTATTCAGTTGCTTTACTAGCAAATCCCTTGTCTTGCCTTTTACAGAAATCTCCAGTGAAAACATGTTTAAAAGCCAATGTCAGTAAAAAGGGTTTGTAAAATCACTCTGTGAATGTCTCTGAAAACACTTCATAAGATCGAAAGCATAAGTCTTTCATCTGAGTGAAAACTGCATTCTATTCAGTTTTTAGAACTGAGTTGAATGATTAGGCGATTCATTTGTAGGGAAGGGTTCGTTTGCATTGTATGTATTCAGTTCCTTTACTAGCAAATCCCGTGTCTTGCCTTGGACAGAAATCTCTAGTGTAATCACGTTTAAAGCCAATGTCAGTAAAAAGGCTTTGTAGAATCACTATGTGAATGTCTTTGAAAACAGTTCTTGAGAAGGAAAGCATAAGTCTTCATCTGAGTGAAAACTGCAATCTATTCAGTTTTTAGAACTGATTTGAATGGTTTGGCGATTCACTTATAGGGAAGTGTTTGTTTGCATTGTATGTAGTCAGTTACTTTACTAGCAAATCCCGTGTCTTGCCTTAGACAAAAATCTAGAGTGAAATCACGTCAAAAAGCCAAGGTCAGTAAAAAGGCTTTGTAGAATCACTCTGTGAATGTCTTTGAATACACTACTCAAGAAGGAAAGCATAAGTCTTTCATCTGAGTGAAAACTGCATTCTATTCAGTTTTTGGTACTAAGTTGAATGGTTAGTGGATTCACTTGTAGGGATGTGTTTTTTGCATTGTATATATTCCTTTCCTTTGCATGCAAATCCCGTGTCTTGCGTTTGACAGAAATCTCCAGTGAAATCATGTTTAAAAGCCAAGGACAGTACAAAGGCTTTGTAGAATCACACTGTGCATGTCTCTGAAAACACTTCATAAGAACGAAAGCATACGTCTTTCATCTGAGTGAAAACTGCATTCTATTCAGTTTTTAGAACTGAGTGGAATGTTTAGGCGATTCACTTGTAGGGAAGTGTTTGTTTGCATTGTATGTATTCAGTTCCTTTACTAACAAATCCCGTGTCTTGCCTTTGACAGAAATCTCCAGTGAAATCACGTTTAAAAGCCAACAACAGTAAAAAGGCTTTGTAGAATCACTCCGTGAATGTCTTTAAAAACAGTTCTTAAGAAGGAAAGCATATGTCTTTCATTTGAGTGAATACTGCATTCTATTTAGTTTTTAGAACTGAGTTGAATGGTAAGGCAATTCACTAGTTGGGAAGTGTTTGTTTGCATTTTTTGTATTCAGTTGCTTTACTAACAAATCCTGTGTCTTGCGTTTGACAAAAATCTCCAGTGAAATCATGTACAAAAGTCAACGTCAGTAAAAAGGGTTTGTAAAATCACTCGGTGAATGTCTCTGAAATCACTTCATAAGAATGAAAGCATACGTCTTTCATCTGTGTGAAAACTGCATTCTATTCAATTTTTAGAACTGAGTTGAATGGTTAGGAGATTCACTTGTATGGAAGTGTTTGTTTGGGTTGTATGTATTCAGTTTGTTTACTAGGAAATCATGTGTCTTGTGTTTGACAGAAATCTCCAGTGAAATCATGATTAAAAGCTAACTTCAGTAAAAAGGCTTTGTAAAATCACTCTGTGGATGTCTTTGAAAACAGTTCTCAAGAAGGAAAGCATAGGTATTTCATCTGAGTGAAAACTGCATTCTATTCAGTTTTTAGAACTGAGTTGAATGATAAGGCGATTCACTTGTAGGGAAGTGTTCTTTTGCATTGTATGTATTCAGTTCCTTTACTAGCAAATCCCGTGTCTTGCCTTTGACAGAAATCTCCAGTGAAATCACGTTTAAAAGCCAATGTCAGTAAAAAGGCTTTGTAGAATCACTCTGTGAATGTCTTTGATTACACTACTTAAGAAGGAAAGCATAAGTCTGTCCTTTGAGTGAATACTGCATTCTATTTAGTTTTTAGAACTGAGTTGAATGATAAGGCGATTCACTTGAAGGGAAGTGTTCTTTTGCATTGTATGTATTCAGTTCCTTTACTAGCAAATCCTGTGTCTTGCCTTTGACAGAAATCTCCAGTGAAATCACGTTTAAAAGCCAACGTCAGTAAAAAGGCTTTGTAGAATCACTCTGTGAATGTCTTTGAAAACACTACTTAAGAAGGAAAGCATACGTCTATCATCTGAGTGAAAACTGCATTCTATTCAGTTTTTAGAACTGAGTTGAATGCTAAGGCGATTCACTTGTGGGAAGTGTTTGTTTGCATTGTATGTATTAAGTTCCTTTATTAGCATATCCCATGTCTTGTGTTTGAAAGACATCTCCAGTAAAATCACGTTTAAAAGCCAACATTATTAAAAAGGCTTTGTAGAATCACTCTGTGAATGTCTCTGAAAACACTTCATAAGAACGAACGCATACGTCTTTCATCTGAGTGAAAACTGCATTCTATTCAGTTTTTAGAACTGAGTTGAATGTTTAGGCGATTCACTTGTAGGGAAGTGTTTGTTTGCATTGTATGTATACAGTTCCTTTACTAGCAAATCCCGTGTCATGCCTTTGACAGAAATCCCCAGTGAAATCACGTTTAAAAGCCAATAACAGTAAAAAGGCTTTGTAGAATCACTCCGTCAATGTCTTTGAAAACAGTTCTTAAGAAGCAAAGCATAAGTCTTTCATTTGAGTGTGTACTGCGTTCTATTCAGATTTTAGAACTGAGTTGAATGTTTAGGCAATTCATTAGTAGGGAAGTGTTTGTTTGCATTGTATGTATTCAGTTCCTTTAGTAGCAAATCCTCTGTCTTGCCTTTGACAGAAATCTCCAGTGAAATCACGTTTAAAAGCCAACAACAGTAAAAAGGCTTTGTAGAATCACTCCGTGAATGTCTTTGAAAACATACTTAAGAAGGAAAGCATACGTCTTTCATCTGAGTGAAAACTGCATTCTATTCAGTTTTTAGAACTGAGCTGAATGGTTAGGCGATTCACTTGTAGGGAAGTGTTTGTTTGCATTGTATGTATTCAGTTTGTTTACTAGCAAATCATGTGTCTTGTCTTTAACAGAAATGTCCAGTGAAATCACGTTTAAAAGCCAAGAACAGTAAAAAGGCTTTGTAGAATCAGTCTGTGAATGTTTCTGAAAACACTTCATAAAAATGAAAGCATACATCTTTCTTCTGATTGAAAACTGCTTTCTATTCAATTTTTCGAACTGAGTTGCATGATTTGTCGATTCACTTGTAGGGAAGTGTTCATTTGCATTGTATGTATTCAGTTCCTTTACTAGCAAATCCCCTGTCTTGCCTTTGACAGAAATCTCCAGTGAAATCACGTTTAAAAGCCAACGTCAGTAAAAAGGCTTTGTAGAATCACTCTGTGAATGTCTTTGAAAATACTACTTAAGAAGGAAAGCATACCTCTTTCATTTGAGTGGATACTGCATTCTCTTCAGTTTTTAGAACTGAGTTGAATGGTTAGGCAATTCATTAGGAGGGAAGTGTTTTTTTGCATTGTATGTATTCAGTTGCTTTACTATGAAATCCTGTGTCTTCCCTTTGACAGAAATCTCCAGTGAAATCATGTTTAAAACCCAACATCAGTAAGAAGTGTTTGTAAAATCACTCTGTGAATGTCTCTGAAAACACTTCATAAGAACGAATACACACGTCTTTCATCTGAGTGAAAACTGCATTCTATTCAGTTTTTAGAAGTGAGTTGAATGATTAGGCGATTCACTTTTAGCGACGTGTTCATTTGCATTGTATGTATTCAGTTCCTTTACTAGAAAATCCCGTGTCTTGCCTTTGACAGAAACCTCCTGTGAAATCACGTTTAAAAGCCAATGTCAGTAAAAAGACTTTGTAGAATTACTCTGTGAATGTCTTTGAAAACAGTTCTTAAGAATAAAGGAATACGTCTTTCATCTGAGTGAAAACTGCATTGTATTCAGTTTTTAGAACTGAGTTGAATGGTGAGGCGATTCACTTGTAGGTAAGTGTTCGTTTGCATTGTATGTATTCAGTTCCTATATTAGCAAATCCCATATCTTGTGTTTTATAGACTTCTAAAATAAAATCACGTTTAAAGGTTAACGTTATTTAAAAGGCTTTGTAGAATCACTCTTTGAATGTTTCTGAAAACACTTCATAAAAAGGAAAGCATACATCTTTCATCAGAGTGAAAACTGCATTCTATTCAGTTTTTAGAACTGAGTTGAATGGTGAGGCGATTCACTTGTAGGTAAGTGTTTGTTTGCATTGTATGTATTCAGTTCCTTTACTAGCATATCCCATGTCTTGTGTTTGAAAGACATCTCCAGTAAAATCAGGTTTAAAAGCCAACATTATTAAAAAGGCTTTGTAGAATCACTCTGTGAATGTCTCTGAAAACACTTCATAAGAACTAAAGCATACGTCTTTCATCTGAGTGAAAACTGCATTCTATTCAGTTTATAGAACTGAGTTGAATGGTTAGTCGATTCACTTGTAGGGATGTGTTTTTTGCATTGTATGTATTCAGTTCCTTTGCTACCAAATCCGTGTCTTACGTTTGACAGAAATCCCCTGTGAAATCATGTTAAAAAGCCAAGGACAGTAAAAAGGATTTGTAGAATCACTCTGTGAATGTCTCTGAAAACACTTCATAAGATCGAAAGCATACGTCTTTCTTCTGAGTGAAAACTGCATTCTATTCAGTTTTTAGAAATGAGTTGAATGATTAGATGATTCCCATGTAGGGAAGTGTTCCTTTGCATTGTATGTATTCAGTTCCTTTAGTAGCAAATCCCGTGTCTTGCATTTGACAGAAATCTCCAGTGACATCACGTTTAAAAGCCAATGTCAGTAAAAAGGATTTGTAGAATCACTCTGTGAAGGTCTTTGAAAACACTACTTAAGAAGAAAAGCATATGTGTTTCATCTGAGTGAAAACTGCATTCTATTCAGTTTTTAGAACTGAGTTGAATGGTTAGGCGATTGATGTAAGGAAGTGTTTGTTTGGATTGTATGTATTCAGTTTGTTTAGTAGCAAATCATGTGTCTTGCGTTTGACAGAAATCTCCAGTGAAATCACGTTTAAAAGCTAACGTCAGTAAAAAGGCTTTGTAGATTCACTTTTTGGATGTCTTTGAAAAGAGTTCTTGAGAAGGAAAGCATACGTCTTTCATCTGAGTGGAATCTGCATTCTATTCAGTTTTTAGAACTGAGTTGAATGGTTAGGCGATTGACTTGTAGGGAAGTGTTTGTTTGGGTTGTATGTATTCAGTTTGTTTACTAGCAAATCATGTATCTTGCCTATGATAGAAATCTCCAGTGAAATCACATTTAAAAGCTAACGTCAGTAAAAGGCTTTGTAGAATCACTCTGTGGATGTCTTTGATAACAGTTCGTGAGAAGGAAAGCATAGGTCTTTCATCTGAGTGAAAACTGCATTCTATTCAGTTTTTAGAACTGAGTTGAATGGTTAGGCGATTGACTTGTAGGGAAGTGTTTGTTTGGGTTGTATGTATTCAGTTCCTTTGCTACCAAATCCGTGTCTTACGTTTGACAGAAATCTCCTGTGAAATCATGTTAAAAAGCCAAGGACAGTAAAAAGGCTTTGTAGAATCACTCTGTGAATGTCATTGAAAACAGTTCTTAAGAGGAAAACATATGTCTTTCATCTGAGTGAAAACTGAATTCTATTCAGTTATTAGAACTGAGTTGAATGGTTAGGCGATTCACTTGTAGGGAAGTGTTTGTTTGGTTTGTATGTATTCAGTTCCTTTACTAGCAAATCCCGTGTCTTGCCTTTGACAGAAATCTCCAGTGAAATCACGTTTAAAAGCCAAGGTCAGTAAAAAGGCTTTGTAGAATCACTCTGTGAATGTCTTTGAATACACTACTTAAGAAGGAAAGCATACGTCTTACATCTGAGTGAAAACTACATTCTATTCAGTTTTTGGAACTGAGTTGAATGGTTAGTGGATTCACTTGTAGGGATGTGTTTTTTGCATTGTATATATTCCTTTCCTTTGCATGCAAATCCCGTGTCTTGCGTTTGACAGAAATCTCCAGTGAAATCATCTTTAAAAGCCAAGGACAGTAAAAAGGCTTTGTAGAATCACTCTGTGAATGTCTCTGAAAACACTTCATAAGAACGAAAGCATACGTCTTTCATCTGAGTGAAAACTGCATTCTATTCAGTTTTTAGAACTGAGTTGAATGTTTAGGCGATTCACTTGTAGGGAAGTGTTTGTTTGCATTGTATGTATTCAGTTCCTTTACTAGCAAATCCCGTGTCTTGCCTTTGACAGAAATCTCCAGTGAAATCACGTTTAAAAGCCAACAACAGTAAAAAGGCTTTGTAGAATCACTCCGTGAATGTCTTTAAAAACAGTTCTTAAGAAGGAAAGCATTAGTCTTTCATTTGAGTGAATACTGCATTCTATTCAGTTTTTAGAACTGAGTTGAATGGTAAGGCAATTCACTAGTTGGGAAGTGTTTGTTTGCATTTTTTGTATTCAATTGCTTTACTAACAAATCCTGTGTCTTGCCTTTGACAAAATTCTCCAGTGCAATCATGTACAAAAATCAACGTCATTAAAAAGGGTTTGTAAAATCATTGGTGAATGTCTCTGAAAACACTTCATAAAAATGAAAGCATACATCTTTCTTCTGATTGAAAACTGCTTTCTATTCAATTTTTCGAACTGAGTTGCATGATTTGTCGATTCACTTGTAGGGAAGTGTTCATTTGCATTGTATGTATTCAGTTCCTTTACTAGCAAATCCCCTGTCTTGCCTTTGACAGAAATCTCCAGTGAAATCACGTTTAAAAGCCAACGTCAGTAAAAAGGCTTTGTAGAATCACTCTGTGAATGTCTTTGAAAATACTACTTAAGAAGGAAAGCATACCTCTTTCATTTGAGTGGATACTGCATTCTCTTCAGTTTTTAGAACTGAGTTGAATGGTTAGGCAATTCATTAGGAGGGAAGTGTTTTTTTGCATTGTATGTATTCAGTTGCTTTACTATGAAATCCTGTGTCTTCCCTTTGACAGAAATCTCCAGTGAAATCATGTTTAAAACCCAACATC
Source organism: Phyllotis vaccarum (assembly GCA_033318265.1). NCBI lineage: Eukaryota > Metazoa > Chordata > Mammalia > Rodentia > Cricetidae > Phyllotis > Phyllotis vaccarum. The sequence continues at coordinate 75,942,998 of JARWLC010000007.1, read as the reverse complement.
AGTAAGAAGTGTTTGTAAAATCACTCTGTGAATGTCTCTGAAAACACTTCATAAGAACGAATACACACGTCTTTCATCTGAGTGAAAACTGCATTCTATTCAGTTTTTAGAAGTGAGTTGAATGATTAGGCGATTCACTTTTAGCGACGTGTTCATTTGCATTGTATGTATTCAGTTCCTTTACTAGAAAATCCCGTGTCTTGCCTTTGACAGAAACCTCCTGTGAAATCACGTTTAAAAGCCAATGTCAGTAAAAAGACTTTGTAGAATTACTCTGTGAATGTCTTTGAAAACAGTTCTTAAGAATAAAGGAATACGTCTTTCATCTGAGTGAAAACTGCATTGTATTCAGTTTTTAGAACTGAGTTGAATGGTGAGGCGATTCACTTGTAGGTAAGTGTTCGTTTGCATTGTATGTATTCAGTTCCTATATTAGCAAATCCCATATCTTGTGTTTTATAGACTTCTAAAATAAAATCACGTTTAAAGGTTAACGTTATTTAAAAGGCTTTGTAGAATCACTCTTTGAATGTTTCTGAAAACACTTCATAAAAAGGAAAGCATACATCTTTCATCAGAGTGAAAACTGCATTCTATTCAGTTTTTAGAACTGAGTTGAATGGTGAGGCGATTCACTTGTAGGTAAGTGTTTGTTTGCATTGTATGTATTCAGTTCCTTTACTAGCATATCCCATGTCTTGTGTTTGAAAGACATCTCCAGTAAAATCAGGTTTAAAAGCCAACATTATTAAAAAGGCTTTGTAGAATCACTCTGTGAATGTCTCTGAAAACACTTCATAAGAACTAAAGCATACGTCTTTCATCTGAGTGAAAACTGCATTCTATTCAGTTTATAGAACTGAGTTGAATGGTTAGTCGATTCACTTGTAGGGATGTGTTTTTTGCATTGTATGTATTCAGTTCCTTTGCTACCAAATCCGTGTCTTACGTTTGACAGAAATCCCCTGTGAAATCATGTTAAAAAGCCAAGGACAGTAAAAAGGATTTGTAGAATCACTCTGTGAATGTCTCTGAAAACACTTCATAAGATCGAAAGCATACGTCTTTCTTCTGAGTGAAAACTGCATTCTATTCAGTTTTTAGAAATGAGTTGAATGATTAGATGATTCCCATGTAGGGAAGTGTTCCTTTGCATTGTATGTATTCAGTTCCTTTAGTAGCAAATCCCGTGTCTTGCATTTGACAGAAATCTCCAGTGACATCACGTTTAAAAGCCAATGTCAGTAAAAAGGATTTGTAGAATCACTCTGTGAAGGTCTTTGAAAACACTACTTAAGAAGAAAAGCATATGTGTTTCATCTGAGTGAAAACTGCATTCTATTCAGTTTTTAGAACTGAGTTGAATGGTTAGGCGATTGATGTAAGGAAGTGTTTGTTTGGATTGTATGTATTCAGTTTGTTTAGTAGCAAATCATGTGTCTTGCGTTTGACAGAAATCTCCAGTGAAATCACGTTTAAAAGCTAACGTCAGTAAAAAGGCTTTGTAGATTCACTTTTTGGATGTCTTTGAAAAGAGTTCTTGAGAAGGAAAGCATACGTCTTTCATCTGAGTGGAATCTGCATTCTATTCAGTTTTTAGAACTGAGTTGAATGGTTAGGCGATTGACTTGTAGGGAAGTGTTTGTTTGGGTTGTATGTATTCAGTTTGTTTACTAGCAAATCATGTATCTTGCCTATGATAGAAATCTCCAGTGAAATCACATTTAAAAGCTAACGTCAGTAAAAGGCTTTGTAGAATCACTCTGTGGATGTCTTTGATAACAGTTCGTGAGAAGGAAAGCATAGGTCTTTCATCTGAGTGAAAACTGCATTCTATTCAGTTTTTAGAACTGAGTTGAATGGTTAGGCGATTGACTTGTAGGGAAGTGTTTGTTTGGGTTGTATGTATTCAGTTCCTTTGCTACCAAATCCGTGTCTTACGTTTGACAGAAATCTCCTGTGAAATCATGTTAAAAAGCCAAGGACAGTAAAAAGGCTTTGTAGAATCACTCTGTGAATGTCATTGAAAACAGTTCTTAAGAGGAAAACATATGTCTTTCATCTGAGTGAAAACTGAATTCTATTCAGTTATTAGAACTGAGTTGAATGGTTAGGCGATTCACTTGTAGGGAAGTGTTTGTTTGGTTTGTATGTATTCAGTTCCTTTACTAGCAAATCCCGTGTCTTGCCTTTGACAGAAATCTCCAGTGAAATCACGTTTAAAAGCCAAGGTCAGTAAAAAGGCTTTGTAGAATCACTCTGTGAATGTCTTTGAATACACTACTTAAGAAGGAAAGCATACGTCTTACATCTGAGTGAAAACTACATTCTATTCAGTTTTTGGAACTGAGTTGAATGGTTAGTGGATTCACTTGTAGGGATGTGTTTTTTGCATTGTATATATTCCTTTCCTTTGCATGCAAATCCCGTGTCTTGCGTTTGACAGAAATCTCCAGTGAAATCATCTTTAAAAGCCAAGGACAGTAAAAAGGCTTTGTAGAATCACTCTGTGAATGTCTCTGAAAACACTTCATAAGAACGAAAGCATACGTCTTTCATCTGAGTGAAAACTGCATTCTATTCAGTTTTTAGAACTGAGTTGAATGTTTAGGCGATTCACTTGTAGGGAAGTGTTTGTTTGCATTGTATGTATTCAGTTCCTTTACTAGCAAATCCCGTGTCTTGCCTTTGACAGAAATCTCCAGTGAAATCACGTTTAAAAGCCAACAACAGTAAAAAGGCTTTGTAGAATCACTCCGTGAATGTCTTTAAAAACAGTTCTTAAGAAGGAAAGCATTAGTCTTTCATTTGAGTGAATACTGCATTCTATTCAGTTTTTAGAACTGAGTTGAATGGTAAGGCAATTCACTAGTTGGGAAGTGTTTGTTTGCATTTTTTGTATTCAATTGCTTTACTAACAAATCCTGTGTCTTGCCTTTGACAAAATTCTCCAGTGCAATCATGTACAAAAATCAACGTCATTAAAAAGGGTTTGTAAAATCATTGGTGAATGTCTCTGAAAACACTTCATAAGAATGAAAGCATACGTCTTTCATCTGAGTGAAAACAGCATTCTATTCAATTTTTAGAACCGAGTTGAATGGTTAGGCGATTCACTCGAAGGGAAGTGTTTGTTTGGGTTGTATGTATTCAGTTTGTTTACTAGCAAATCATGTTATTTGTGTTTGACAGAAATCTCCAGTGAAATCATGATTAAAAGCTAACTTCAGTAAAAAGGCTTTGTAAAATCACTCTGTGGATGTCTTTGAAAACAGTTCTTAAGAAGGAAAGCATAGGTATTTCATCTGAGTGAAAACTGCATTCTATTCAGTTTTTAGAACTGAGTTGAATGATAAGGCGATTCACATGTAGGGAAGTGTTCTTTTGCATTGTATGTATTCAGTTCCTTTACTAGCAAATCCCGTGTCTTGCCTTTGACAGAAATTTCCAGTGAAATCACGTTTTAAAGCCAATGTCAGTAAAAAGGCTTTGTAGAATCACTCTGTGAATGTCTTTGAATACACTACTTCAGAAGGAAAGCATAAGTCTTTCCTATTAGTGAATTCTGCATTTTATTTAGTTTTTAGAACTGAATTGAATGGTTAAGCGAGAAACTAGTAGGGAAGTGTTTGTTTGCATTGTATGTATTCAGTTGCTTTACTAGCAAATCCTGTGTCTTGCCTTTGACAGAAATCTCCAGTGAAATCGTGTTTAAAAGCAAATAACAGTAAAATGGTTTGTAAAATCACTTTGTAAATGTCTCTGAAAACGCTTCATAAGTACGAAAGCATACGTCTATCATCTGACTGAAAACTGCATTCTATTCAGTTTTTAGAACTGAGTTGAATGGTTAGGTGATTCACTTGTAGGGAAGTGTTTGTTTGCATTGTATGTATTCAGTTCCTTTACTAGCAAATCCTGTGTCTTGCCTTTGAACGAAATCTCCAGTGAAATCATATTTAAAAGCCAACGTCTGTAAAAAGGGTTTGTAAAATAACTCTGTGAATGTCTCTGAAAACACTTCATAAGAAAGAAAGCATACGTCTTTCATCTGAGTGAAAACTGCATTCTATTCAGTTATTAGAACTGTATTGAATGGTTAGGCGATTGACTTGTAGGGAAGTGTTTGTTTGCATTGTATGTATTCAGCTTGTTTACTAGCAAATCATGTGTGTTGTGTTTGACAGAAATCTCCAGTGTAATCACGTTCAAAAGCTAACGTCAGTAAAAAGGCTTTATAGAATCACTCTGTGGATGTCTTTGAAAACAGTTCTTAAGAAGGAAAGCAAATGCCTTTCATCTGAGTTAAAGCTGCATTCTATTCAGTTTTTAGAACTGAGTTGAATGATAAGGCGATTCACTTGTAGGGAAGTGTTCTTTTGCATTGTATGTATTCAGTTCCTTTACTAGTAAATCCCGTGTCTTGCCTTTGACAGAAATCTCCAGTGAAATCACGTTTAAAAGCCAATGTCAGTAAAAAGGCTTTGTAGAATCACTCTGTAAATGTCTTTGAATACACTACTTAAGAAGGAAAGCATCAGTCTTTCCTTTTAGTGAATACTGCATTCTATATAGTTTTTAGAACTGAATTGAATGGTTATGCGATTCACTAATAGGGAAGTGTTTGTTTGCATTGTATGTATTCAGTTGCTTTACTAGCAAATCCTGTGTCTTGCCTTTGACAGAAATCTCCAGTGAAATCGTGTTTAAAAGCAAATAACAGTAAAAAGGGTTTTTAAAATCACTTTGTAAATGTCTCTGAAAACACTTCATAAGAACGAAAGCATACGTCTTTAATCTGACTAAAAACTGCATTCTATTCAGTTTTTAGAACTGAGTTGAATGGTTAGGTGATTCACTTGTAGGGAAGTGTTTGTTTGCATTGTATGTATTCAGTTCCTTTACTAGCAAATCCTGTGATTGGCCTTTGACCAAAATCTCCAGTGAAATTATGTTTAAAAGCCAATGTCAGTAAAAAGGGTTTGTAAAATCACTCTGTGAATGTTTCTGAAAACACTTCATTAAAACGAAAGCATACATCTTTCTTCTGATTGAAAACTGCATTCTATTCAATTTTTCGAACTGAGTTGAATGATTTGTCGATTCACTTGTAGGGAAGTGTTTGTTTGCATTGTATGTATTCAGTTCCTTTACTAGCAGATCCCTTGTTTTGCCTTTGACAGAAATCTCCAGTGAAATCATGTTGAAAGCCAACAACAGTAAAAAGGCTTTGTAGAATCACTCCGTGAATGTCTTTGAAAACATTTCCTAAGAAGGAAACCATATGTCTTTCATTTGAGTGAATACTGCATTCTCTTCAGTTTTTAGAACTGAGTTGAATGGTTAGGCAATTCATTAGGACGCAAGTGTTTGTTTGCATTGTATGTATTCAGTTGCTTTACTAGGAAATCCTGTGTCTTCCCTTTGACAGAAATCTCCAGTGAAATCACTTTTAAAAGCCAACATCAGTAAAAAGGGTTTGTATAATCACTCTGTGAATGTCTCTGAAAACTCTTCATAAGAACGAAAACACACGTCCTTCATCTGAGTGAAAACTGCATTCTATTCAGTTTTTAGAACTGTGTAGAATGATTAGGCGATTCACTTTTAGCGAATTGTTCATTTGCATTGTATGTATTCAGTTCCTATACTAGCAAATCCCATATCTTGTGTTTTATAGACATCTCCAATAAAATCACATTTAAAGGTTAACGTTATTAAAAAGGCTTTGTAGAATCACTCTTTTAATGTTTCTGAAAACACTTCATAAAAAGGAAAGCATACATCTTTCATCTGAGTGAAAACTGCATTCTATTCATTCTTTAGAACTGAGTTGAATGGTTAGGCGATTCACTTGTAGTAAAGTGTTTGTTTGCGTTTTTTGTTTTCAGTTTGTTTACTAGCAAATCAGGTGTGTTGTGAATGACAGAAATCTAGAATAAAATCACGTTTAAAAGCCAACAACAGTAAAAAAGGCTTTGTAAAATCACTCCGTGAATGTGTTTGAAAACATTTCTTAAGAAGGAAAGCATACGTCTTTCATCTGAGTGAAAACTGCATTCTATTCAGTTTTTAGAACTGAGTTGAATGGTTAGTCGATTCACTTGTAGGGATGTGTTTTTTGCATTGTATATATTCAGTTCCTTTGCTACCAAATCCGTGTCTTACGTTTGACAGAAATCTCCTGTGAAATCATGTTAAAAAGCCAAGGACAGTAAAAAGGCTTTGTAGAATCACTCTGTGCATGTCATTGAAAACATTTCTTAAGAGGAAAACATATGTCTTTCATCTGAGTGAAAATTGCATTCTATTCAGTTTTTAGAACTGAGTTGAATGGTTAGACACTTCACTAGAAGGGAAGTGTTTGTTTGCATTGTATGTATTCAGTTTTTTTACTAGCAAATCCCGTGTCTTGCATTTGACAGATATCCCCAGTGAAAGCTTGTTTAAAAGCCAATGACAGTAAAAAGGCTTTCTTGAATAACTCTGTGAATGTCATTGAAAACAGTTCTTAAGAAGGAAAACATATGTCTTTCATCTGAGTGAAAATTACATTCTATTCAGTTTTTAGAACTGAGTTGAATGGTTAGGCGATTCACTTGTAGGGAAGTGTTTGTTTGCATTGTATGTATTCAGTTGCTTTACTAGCAAATCCTGTGTCTTGCCTTTTCAGTGAAATCATGTTTAAAAGCCAACGTCAGTAAAAACGGTTTGTAAAATCACTCTGTGAATGTCTCTGAAAACACTTCATAAGATCGAAAGCATACGTCTTTCATCTGAGTGAAAACTGCATTCTATTCACTTTTTAGAACTGAATTGAATGATTAGGCGATTCACTTGTAGGGAAGTGTTTGTTTGCAGTTTATGTATTCAGTTCCTTTACTATCAAATCCCGTATATTGCCTTGGACAAAAATCTCTAGTGAAATCACGTTTAAAAGCCAACATCAGTAAAAAGGCTTTCTAGAATCACTCTGTGAATGTCTTTGAAAACACTACTTCAGAAGGAAAGCATACGTCTTTCATCTGAGTGAAAACTGCATTCTATTCAGATTTTAGAACTGAGTTGAATGGTTAGGCGATTGAATTGTAGGGAAGTGTTTGTTTGGGTTGTATGTATTCAGTTTGTTACTAGCAAATCATGTGTCTTGTGTTTGACAGAAATCTCCAGTGAAATCAGGTTTAAAAGCTAACATCAGTAAAAAGGCTTTGTAGAATCACTCTGTGGATGTCTTTGTAAACAGTTCTTAAGAAGGAAAGCATACTTCTTTCATCTGAGTGAAAACTGCATTCTATTCAGTTTTTAGAACTGAGTTGAATTGTTAGGCGATTCACTTGTAGGGAAGTGTTTGTTTGCATTGTATGTACTCAGTTTCTTTCCTAGCAAATCCCATGTCTTGCCTTTTGACAGAAATCTCCAGTGAAATCATGTTTAAAAGCCAATGTCAGTAAAAAGGCTTTGTAGAATCACTATGTGGATGTCTTTGAAAACAGTTCTTAAGAAGGAAAGCATACGTCTTTCATCTGAGTGAAAACTGCGTTCTATTCAGTTTTTAGAAATGAGTTGAATGGTAAGGCGATTCACTTGTAGGGAAGTGTTTGTTTGCATTGTATGTATTCAGTTCCTTTACTAGCAAATCCCGTGTCTTGCATTTGACAGAAATACCCAGTGAAATCACGTTTAAAGCCATTGACAGTAAAAAGGCTTTGTTGAATAACTCTGTGAATGTCATTGAAAACAATTCTAAAGAAGGAAAACATATGTCTTTCATCTGAGTGAAAACTGCATTCTATTCAGTTTTTAGAATTGAGTTGAATGGTTATGCGATTCACTTGTAGGGAAGTGTTTGTTTGCATTGTATGTATTCAGTTCCTTTACTAGCAAATCCCGTGTCTTTTGTTTGAAAGACATCTCCAGTAAAATTATGTTTAAAATCCATCATTATTAAAAAGGCTTTGTAGAATCACTCTGTGAATGTTTCTGAAAACACTTCATAAAAACGAAAGCATACATCTTTCATCTGAGTGAAAACTGCATTCTATTCAGTTTTTAGAACTGAGTTGAATGGTTAGGCACTTCACTAGAAGGGAAGTGTTTGTTTGCATTGGATGTATTCAGTTTTTTTACTAGCAAATCCCGTGTCTTGCATTTGACAGAAATCCCCAGTGAAACCTTGTTTAAAAGCCAATGACAGTAAAAAGGCTTTGTAGAATGACTCTGTGAATGTCTTTGAAAACACTACTTAAGAAGGAAAGCATACGTCTTTCATCTGAGTGAAAACTGCATTGTATTCAGTTTTTAGAACTGAGTTGAATGGTTAGGTGATTGTCTTGTAGGGAAATGTTTGTTTGGGTTGTATGTATTCATTTTTTTACTAGCAAATCATGTGTCTTGCATTTGACAGAAATCTCCAGTGAAATCACGTTTAAAAGCTAACGTCAGTAAAAAGGCTTTGTAGAATCACTCTGTGGATGTCTTTGAAAACAGTTCTTAAGCAGAAAAGCATATGTCTTTCATCTGAGTGAAAACTGCGTTCTATTCAGTTTTGAGAAATGAGTTGAATGGTTAGGCACTTCACTAGAGGGGAAGTGTTTGTTTGCATTGTATGTATTCAGTTTCTTTACTAGCAATCCCCGTGTCTTGCCTTTGAGAGAAATCTCCAGTGAAATCATGTTTAAAAGCCAACGTCAGTAAAAACGGTTTGTAAAATCACTCTGTGAATGTCTCTGAAAACACTTCATAAGATCGATAGCATACGTCTTTCATCTGAGTGAAATCTGCATTCTATTCAGTTTTTAGAACTGAATTGAATGATTAGGCGATTCACTTGTAGGAAAGTGTTTGTTTGCAGTGTATGTATTCAGTTCCTTTACTATCAAATCCCGTATCTTGCCTTGGACAAAAATCTCCAGTGAAATCACGTTTAAAAGCCAACGTCAGTAAAAAGGCTTTCTAGAATCACTCTGTGAATGTCTTTGAAAACACTACTTCAGAAGGAAAGCATACGTCTTTCATCTGAGTGAAAACTGCATTATATTCAGATTTTAGAACTGAGTTGAATGGATAGGCGATTGAACTGTAGGGAAGTGTTTGTTTGGGTTGTATGTATTCAGTTTGTTACTAGCAAATCATGTGTCTTGTGTTTGACAGAAATCTCCAGTGAAATCATGTTTAAAAGCTAACATCAGTAAAAAGGCTTTGTAGAATCACTCTGTGGATGTCTTTGAAAACAGTTCTTAAGAAGGAAAGTATACTTCTTTCATCTGAGTGAAAACTGTCATCTATTCAGTTTTTAGAACTGAGTTGAATGGTTAGGCGATTCACTTGTAGGGAAGTGTTTGTTTGCATTATATGTAATCAGTTCCTTTACTAGCAAATCCCATGTCTTGTGTTTGTAAGACTTCTCCAGGAAAATCACGTTTAAAAGCCAACGTTATTAAAACGCTTTGTAGAATCACTCTGTTAATGTTTCTGAAAACACTTCATAAAAACGAAAGAATACATCTTTCATTTGAGTTAAAACTGCATTCTATTCAGTTTTAAGAACTGAGTTGAATGGTTAGGCACTTCACTAGAAGGGAAGAGTTTGTTTGCATTTTATGTATTCAGTTCCTTTACTAGCAAATCTCGTATCTTACCTTGGACAGAAATCTCCTTGAAATCACGTTTAAAAGCCAATGTCAGTAAAAAGGCTTTGTAGAAACACTCTGTGAATGTCTTTGAAAACACTACTTAAGAAGGAAAGCATACGTCTTTCATCTGAGTGATAACTGCATTCTATTCAGTTTTTAGGACTGAGTTGAATGGTTAGGCGACTGACTTTTAGGGAAGTGTTTGTTTGGGTTGTATGTATTCAGGTTGTTTACTAGCAAATCATGTGTCTTGCGTTTGACAGAAATCTCCAGTGAAATCACGTTTAAAAGCTAACCTCAGTAAAAATGCTTTGTAGAATCACTCTGTGAATTTCTCTGAAAACACTTCATAAGATCGAAAGCATATGTCTTTCATCTGAGTGAAAACTGCGTTCTATCCAGATTTTAGAACTGAGTTGAATGGTAAGGCGATTCACTTGCAGGGAAGTTTTTGTTTGCATTGTATGCATTCAGTTCCTTTACTAGCAAATCCCATGTCTTGCATTTGACAGAAATCTCCAGTGAAATCACGTTTAAAAGCCATTGACAGTAAAAAGGCTTTGTTGAATAACTCTGTGAAGGTCATTGAAAACAGTTCTTAAGAAGGAAAACATATGTCTTTCATCTGAGTGAAAACTGCCTTCTATTCAGTTTTGAGAACTGAGTTGAATTGTTAGTCGATTCACTTGTAGGGAAGTGTTTGTTTGCATTGTATGTATTCAGTTCCTTTACTAGCAAATCCTGTGTCTTGTGTTTGAAAGACATCTGCAGTAAAATTATGTTTAAAAGCCAACATTATTAAAAAGGCTTTGTAGAAACACTCTGTGAATGTTTCTGAAAACACTTCATAAAAATGAAAGCATACATCTTTCATGTGAGTGAAAACTGCATTCTATTCAGTTTTGAGAACTTAGTTGAATGGTTAGGTACTTCACTAGAAGGGAAGTGTTTGTTTGCATTGTATGTATTCAGTTTTTTTACTAGCAAATCCCGTGTCTTGATTTTGACAGAAATCCCCAGTGAAACCTTCTTTAAAAGCCAATGACAGTAAAAAGGATTTGTTGAATAACTCTGTGAATGTCACTGAAAACAGTTCTTAAGAAGGAAAACATATGTCTTTCATCTGAGTGAAAACTGCATTCTATTCAGTTTTTATAACTGAGTTGAATGGTTAGTCGATTCACTTGTAGGGAATTGTTTGTTTGCATTGTATGTATTCAGTTCCTTTACTAGCAAATCCCGTGTCTTGTGTTTGAAAGACATCTCCAGTAAAATTATGTTTAAAAGCCAACATTATTAAAAAGGCTTTGTAGAATCACTCTGTTTATGTTTCGGAAAACACTTCATAAAAAGGAAAGCATATATCTTTCATCTGAGTGAAAACTGCATTCTATTCAGTTTTTAGAACTGAGTCGAATTGTTAGGCAATTCACTAGAAGGGAAGTGTTTGTTTGCATTTTATGTATTCAGTTGCTTTACTAGCAAATCATGTGTCTTGCCTTTGACAGAAATCTCCAGTGAAATCATGTTTAAAAGCCAACGTCAGTAAAAACGGTTTGTAGAATCACTCTGTGAATGTCTTTGAAAACACTACTTAAGAATGAAAGCATACGTCTTTCATCTGAGTGAAAACTGCATTCTATTCAGTTTTTAGAACTGCGTTGAATGCTAAGGCGATTCACTTGTGGGAAGTGTTTGTTTGCATTGTACGTATTCAGTTCCTTTACTAGCAAACCCCGTATCTTGCCTTTGACAGAAATCTCCAGTGAAATCATGTTTAAAATCCAACGTCAGTAAAAAGGGTTTGTAAAATCACTCTGTGAATGTCTCTGAAAACACTTCTTAAGATCGAAAGCATATGTCTTTCATCTGTGTCAAAACTTCATTCTATTCAGTTTTTGAACTGAGTTGAATGATTAGGCGATTCACTTGTTGGGAAGTGTTCGTTTGCATTGTATGTATTCAGTTCCTTTACTAGCAAATCCCGTGTCTTGCCTTGGACAGAAATCTCCAGTGAAATCACATTTAAAAGCCAGCATCAGTAAAAAGGCTTTGTAGAATCACTGTGTGAATGTCTTTGAAAACACTACTTAAGAAGGAAAGCATACGTCTTTCCTCTGAGTGAAATCTTCATTCTATTCAGTTTTTAGAACTGAGTTGAATGGTTAGGTGATTGACTTGTAGGGAAGTGTTTGTTTGGGTTGTATGTATTCAGTTTGTTACTAGCAAATCATGTGTCTTGTGTTTGACAGAAATCTCCAGTCAAATCACGTTTAAAAGCTAACGTCAGTAAAAAGGCTTTGTAGAATCACTCTGTGGATGTCTTTGTAAACAGTTCTTAAGAAGGAAAGCATACCTCTTTCATCTGAGTGGAAAATGTCATCTATTCAGTTTTTAGAACTGAGTTGAATGGTTAGGCGATTGACTTGTAGGGAAGTGTTTGTTTGCATTATATGTAATCAGTTCCTTTACTAGCAAATCCCATGTCTTGTGTTTGTAAGACTTCTCCAGGAAAATCACGTTTAAAAGCCAACGTTATTAAAACGCTTTGTAGAATCACTCTGTTAATGTTTCTGAAAACACTTCATAAAAACAAAAGCATACATCTTTCATCTGAGTTAAAACTGCATTCTATTCAGTTTTAAGAACTGAGTTGAATGGTTAGGCACTTCACTAGAAGGGAAGAGTTTGTTTCCATTTTATGTATTCAGTTCCTTTACTTGCAAATCTCGTATCTTACCTTGGAGAGAAATCTCCTTGAAATCACGTTTAAAAGCCCACGTCAGTAAAAAAGGCTTTGTAGAATCACTATGTGAATTTCTCTGAAAACACTTCATAAGATCGAAAGCATACGTATTTCATCTGAGTGAAAACTGCATTCTATTCAGTTTTTAGAACTGAGTTGAATGATTAGGCGATTCACTTGTAGGGAAGTGTTCGTTTGCATTGTATGTATTTAGTTGCTTTACTAGGAAATCCTGTGTCTTGCCTTTGACAGAAATCTCCAGTGAAATCATGTTTAAAAGCCAATGTCAGTAAAAAGGGATTGTAAAATCACTCTGTGAATATCTCTGAAAACACGTCATAAGAACGAAAGCATACGTCTATCATCTGAGTGAAAACTGCATTCTATTCAGTTTTTAGAACTGAGTTGAATGCTAAGGCGATTCACTTGTGGGAAGTGTTTGTTTGCATTGTATGTAGTCAGTTCCTTTACTAGCAAATCCCGTGTCTTGCCTTTGACAGAAATCTCCAGTGAAATCATATTTAAAAGCCAAGGTCAGTAAAAAAGTGTTTGTAAAATCACTCTGTGAATGTCTCTGAAAACACTTCATAAGATCGAAAGCATAAGTCTTTCATCTGAGTGAAAACTGCATTCTATTCAGTTTTTAGAAATGAGTTGAATGATTAGATGATTCACATGTAGGGAAGTGTTCCTTTGCATTGTATGTATTCAGTTCCTTTACTAGCAAATCCCGTGTCTTGCATTTGACAGAAATCTCCAGTGACATCACGTTTAAAAGCCAATGTCAGTAAAAAGGATTTGTTGAATCACTCTGTGAAAGTCTTTGAAAACACTACTTAAGAAGAAAAGCATATGTCTTTCATCTGAGTGAAAACTGCATTCTATTCAGTTTTTAGAACTGAGTTGAATGGTTAGGCGATTGAATTTTAGGGAAGTGTTTGTTTGGGTTGTATGCATTCAGTTTGTTTACTAGCAAATCATGTGTCTTGTGTTTGACAGAAATCTCCAGTGAAATCACGTTTAAAAGCTAACGTCAGTAAAAAGGCTTTCCAGAATCACTCTGTGGATGTCTTTGAAAACAGTTCTTAAGAAGCAAAGCATAAGTCTTTCATCTGAGTGAAAACTGCATTCTATTCAGTTTTTAGACCTGAGTTGAATGGTTAGGCGATTCACTTGTAGGGAATTGTTGGTTTGCATTATGGTATTCAGTTCCTTTACTAGCAAATCCCATGTCTTGTTTTTGTAAGACTTCTCCAGGAAAATCACGTTTAAAAGCCAACATTATTAAAACACTTAGAAGAATCAGTCTGTGAATGTTTCTGAAAACACTTCATAAAAACGAAGGCATACATCTTTCATCTGAGTGAAAATTGCATTCTATTCAGTTTTTCGAACTGAGTTGAATGGTTAGGCACTTCACTAGAAGGGAAGTGTTTTTTTGCATTGTATGTATTCAGTTCCTTTACTAGCAAATCCCTTGTCTTGCCTTTTACAGAAATCACCAGTGAAAACATGTTTAAAAGCCAATGTCAGTAAAAAGGGTTTGTAAAATCACTCTGTGAATGTCTCTGAAAACACTTCATAAGATCGAAAGCATACGTCTTTCATCTGAGTGAAAACTTCATTCTATTCAGTTTTTAGAACTGAGTTGAATGATTAGGCGATTCATTTGTAGGGAAGGGTTCGTTTGCATTGTATGTATTCAGTTCCTTTACTAGAAAATCCCGTGTCTTGCCTTGGACAGAAATCTCCAGTGAAATCACGTTTAAAAGCCAATGTCAGTAAAAAGGCTTTGTAGAATCACTCTGTGAATGTCTTTGAAAACAGTTCTTAAGAAGGAAAGCATAAGTCTTCATCTGAGTGAAAACTGCAATTTATTCAGTTTTTAGAACTGAGTTGAATGGTTAGGCGATTCAATTATAGGGAAGTGTTTGTTTGCATTGTATGTAGTCAGTTACTTTACTAGCAAATCCCGTGTCTTGCATTTGACAGAAATCTCCAGTGAAATCACGTTTAAGAGCCAATGTTAGTAAAAAGGCTTTGTAGAATCACTATGTGAATGTCTTTGAAAACACTACTTATGAAGGAAAGCATACGTCTTTCATCTGAGTGGAATCTGCATTCTATTCATTTTTTAGAACTGAGTTGAATGGTTAGGCGATTGACTTGTAGGGAAGTGTTTGTTTCGGTTGTATGTATTCAGTTTGTTTACTAGCAAATCATGTGTCTTACATTTGACAGAAATCTCCCGTGAAATCACGTTTAAAAGCTAATGTCAGTAAAAAGTCTTTGTAGATTCATTCTGCGGATGTCTTTGAAAACAGTTCTTGAGAAGTAAAGCATACGTCTTTCATCTGAGTGAAAACTGCATTCTATTAAGTTTTAAGAACTGAGTTGAATGGTAAGGCGATTCACTTGTAGGGTAGTGTTTGCTTGCATTGTATGTATTCAGTTCCTTTACTAGTAAATCCCATGTCTTGCCTTTGACAAAAATCTCCAGTGAAATCACGTTTAAAAGCCAATGTCAGTAAAAAGGCTTTGTAGAATCACTCTGTGAATCTCTTTGAAAACACTACTTACGAAGGAAAGCATAAGTCTTTCATCTGAGTGGAAACGGCATTCTATTCAGTTTTTAGAACTGAGTTGAATGTTTCGGCGATTCACTTGTAGGGTAGTGTTTGCTTGCATTGTATGTATTCAGTTCCTTTACTAGCACATCTCATGTCTTGCCTTTGACCGAAATCTCCAGTGAAATCACGTTTAAATCCAACAACAGTAAAAAGACTTTGTAGAATCACTCTGTGAATGTCTTTGAAAACACTACTTATGAAGGAAAGCATATGTCATTCATCTGAGTGAAAACTGCATTCTATTCAGTTTTTAGAACATTATGAAAGGTTAGGCGATTCACTTTTAGGGAAGTGTTTGTTTGCATTGTATGTATTCAGTTCCTTTACCAGCAAATCCCGCATCTTGTATTTGACAGAAATCTCCAGTGAAATCACGTTTAAAAGCCAATGACAGTAAAAAGGCTTTGTAGAATCACTATGTGGATGTCTTTGAAAACAGTTCTTAAGAAGGAAAGCATACGTTTTTCATCTGAGTGAAAACTGCGTTCTATCTAGTTTTTAGAACTGAGTTGAATGGTAAGGCGATTCACTTGTAGGGAAGTTTTTGTTTGCGTTGTATGCATTCAGTTCCTTTACTAGCAAATCCCATGTCTTGCATTTGACAGAAATCCCCAGTGAAATCACGTTTAAAAGCCATTGACAGTAAAAAGGCTTTGTTGAATAACTCTGTGAATGTAATTGAAAATAGTTCTTAAGAAGGAAAACATATGTCTTCATCTGAGTGAAAACTGCCTTCTATTCAGTTTTTAGAACTGAGTTGAATGGTTAGGCGATTCACTTGTAGGGAAGTGTTCGTTTGCATTGTATGTATTCAGTTCCTTTTCTAGCAAATCCCATGTCTTGTGTTTGAAAGACATCTCCAGTAAAATTATGTTGAAAAGCCAACATTATTAAAAAGGCTTTGTAGAATCACTCTGTGAATGTTTTTTAAACACTTCATAAAAACGAAAGCATACATCTTTCTTGTGAGTGAAAACTGCATTCTATTCAGTTTTGAGAACTGAGTTGAATGGTTAGGCAATTCACTTTTGCAAAGTGTTTGTTTGCATTGTACGTATTCAGTTCCTTTACTAGCAAACCCCGTGTCTTGCCTTTGACAGAAATCTCCAGTGAAATCACGTTTAAAAGCCAGCATCAGTAAAAAGGTTTGGAGAATCACTCTGTGAATGTCTTTGAAAACACTACTTAAGAAGAAAAGCATATGCCTTTCCTCTGAGTGAAAACTGTTTTCTATTCAGTTTTTAGAACTGAGTTGAATGGTTAGGTCATTGACTTGTAGGGAAGTGTTTGTTTGGGTTGTCTGTATTCAGTTTGTTACTAGCAAATCATGTGTCTTGTGTTTGACAGAAATCTCCAGTCAAATCACGTTTAAAAGCTAATGTCAGTAAAAAGGCTTTGTAGAATCACTCTGTGGATGTCTTTGAAAACAGTTCTTAAGAAGGAAAGCATACGTCTTTCATCTGAGTGAAAACTGTCATCTATTCAGTTTTTAGAACTGAGTTGAATGGTTAGGCGATTCACTTGTAGGGAAGTGTTTGTTTGCATTATATGTAATCAGTTCCTTTACTAGCAAATCCCATGTCATGTGTTTGTAAGACTTCTCCAGGAAAATCACGTTTAAAAGCCAACGTTATTAAAACGCTTTGTAGAATCACTCTGTTAATGTTTCTGAAAACACTTCATAAATTCGAAAGCATACATCTTTCATCTGAGTGAAAACTGCATTCTATTCAGTTTTAGAACTGAGTTGAATGGTTAGGCACTTCACTAGAAGGGAAGAGTTTGTTTGCATTTTATGTATTCAGTTCCTTTACTAGCAAATCTCGTATCTTGCCTAGGACAGATATCTCCTTGAAATCACGTTTAAAAGCCAACGTCAGTAAAAAGGCTTTGTAGAATCACTCTGTGAATGTCTCTGAAAACACTTCATAAGATCGAAAGCATACGTCTTTCATCTGAGTGAAAACTGCATTCTATTCAGTTTTTAGAACTGAGTTGAATGATTAGGCGATTCATTTGTAGGGAAGGGTTCGTTTGCATTGTATGTATTCAGTTCCTTTACTAGCAAATCCCGTGTCTTGCCTTGGACAGAAATCTCTAGTGAAATCACGTTTAAAAGCCAATGTCAGTAAAAAGGCTTTGTAGAATCACTCTGTGAATGTCTTTGAAAACAGTTCTTAAGAAGGAAAGCATAAGTCTTCATCTGAGTGAAAACTGCAATCTATTCAGTTTTTAGAACTGAGTTGAATGGTTAGGCGATTCACTTATAGGGAAGTGTTTGTTTGCATTGTATGTAGTCAGTTACTTTACTAGCAAATCCCGTGTCTTGCATTTGACAGAAATCTCCAGTGAAATCACGTTTAAGAGCCAGCATCAGTAAAAAGGCTTTGTAGAATCACTCTGTGAATGTCTTTGAAAACACTACTTAAGAAGAAAAGCATACACATTTCCTCTGAGTGAAATCTGCATTCTATTCAGTTTTTAGAACTGAGTTGAATGGTTAGGTGATTGACTTGTAGGGAAGTGTTTGTTTGGGTTGTATGTATTCAGTTTGTTACTAGCAAATCATGTGTCTTGTGTTTGACAGAAATCTCCAGTCAAATCACGTTTAAAAGCTAACGTCAGTAAAAAGGCTTTGTAGAATCACTCTGTGAATGTCTTTGAAAACACTACTTAAGAACGAAAGCATACATCTATCATCTGAGTGAAAACTGCATTCTATTCAGTTTTTAGAACTGAGTTGAATGTTAAGGCGATTCACTTGTGGGAAGTGCTTGTTTGCATTGTATGTAGTCAGTTCCTTTACTAGCAAATCCCGTGTCTTGCCTTTGACTGAAATCTCCAGTCAAATCATATTTAAAAGCCAAGATCAGTAAAAAGGGTCTGTAAAATCACTCTGTGAATGTCTCTGAAAACACTTCATAAGATCGAAAGCATACGTCTTTCATCTGAGTGAAAACTGCATTCTATTCAGTTTTTAGAAATGAGTTGAATGATTAGATGATTCACATGTAGGGAAGTGTTCCTTTGCATTGTATGTATTCAGTTCCTTTAGTAGCAAATCCCGTGTCTTGCATTTGACAGAAATCTCCAGTGACATCACGTTTAAAAGCCAATGTCAGTAAAAAGGATTTGTAGAATCACTCTGTGAAGGTCTTTGAAAACACTACTTAAGAAGAAAAGCATATGTGTTTCATCTGAGTGAAAACTGCATTCTATTCAGTTTTTAGAACTGAGTTGAATGGTTAGGGGATTGAATTTTAGGGAAGTGTTTGTTTCGGTTGTATGTATTCAGTTTGTTTACTAGCAAATCATGTGTCTTGCGTTTGATAGAAATCTCCAGTGAAATCACGTTTAAATGCTAACCTCAGTATAAAGGCTTTGTAGAATCACTCTGTGGATGTCTTTGAAAACAGTTCCTGAGAAGGAAAGCTTACGTCTTTCATCTGAGTGAAAACTGCATTCTATTCAGTTTTTAGAACTGAGTTGAATGTTAGGCGATTGAATTGTAAGGAAGTGTTTGTTTGGATTGTATGTATTCAGTTTGTTTATTAGCAAATCATGTGTCTTGCTTTTGACAGAAATCTCCAGTGAAATCACGTTTAAAAGCTAACGTCAGTAAAAAGGCTTTGTAGATTCACTTTTTGGATGTCTTTGAAAAGAGTTCTTGAGAAGGAAAGCATACGTCTTTCATCTGAGTGAAAACTGCATTCTATTCAGTTTTTAGAACTTAGTTGAATGATTAGGCGATTCAAATGTAGGGAAGTGTTCATTTGCATTGTATGTATTCAGTTCCTTTACTAGCAAATCCCTTGTCTTGCCTTTTACAGAAATCTCCAGTGAAAACATGTTTAAAAGCCAATGTCAGTAAAAAGGGTTTGTAAAATCACTCTGTTAATGTCTCTGAAAACACTTCATAAGATCGAAAGCATACGTCTTTCATCTGAGTGAAAACTGCATTCTATTCAGTTTTTAGAACTGAGTTGAATGGTTAGGCGATTGAATTATAGGAAAGTGTTTGTTTGGATTGTATGTATTCAGTTTGTTTACTATCAAATCATGTTTCTTGTGTTTGACAGAAATCTACAGTGAAATCACGTTAAAAAGCTAACGTCAGTAAAAAGGCTTTCTAGAATCACTCTGTCGTTGTTTCTGAAAACACTTCATAAAAACGAAAGCATACATCTTTCATCTGAGTGAAAACTGCATTCTTTTCAGTTTTTAGAACTGAGTTGAATGGTTAGGCGATTCACTTATAGGGAAGTGTTTGTTTGCATTGTATGTAGTCAGTTACTTTACTAGCAAATCCCGTTTCTTGCATTTGACAGAAATCTCCAGTGAAATCATGTTTAAGAGCCAATGTTAGTAAAAAGGCTTTGTAGAATCACTCTGTGAATGTGTTTGAAAACACTACTTATGAAGGAAAGCATACGTCTTTCATCTGAGTGGAATCTGCATTCTATTCATTTTTTAGAACTGAGTTGAATGGTTAGGCGATTGACTTGTAGGGAAGTGTTTGTTTGGGTTGTATGTATTCAGTTTGTTTACTAGCAAATCATGTGTCTTGTATTTGACAGAAATCTCCAGTGAAATCACGTTTAAAAGCTAATGTCAGTAAAAAGGCTTTGTAGATTCACTCTGTCGTTGTTTCTGAAAACACTTCATAAAAACGAAAGCATACATCTTTCATCTGAGTGAAAACTGCATTCTTTTCAGTTTTTAGAACTGAGTTGAATGGTTAGGCGATTGACTTGTAGGGAAGTGTTTGTTTGCATTATATGTATTCAGTTCCTTTACTAGCACATCCCGTGTCTTGCCTTTGACCGAAATCTCCAGTGAAATCACGTTTAAATCCAACAACAGTAAAAAGACTTTGTAGAATCACTCTGTGAATGTCTTTGAAAACACTACTTACGAAGGAAAGCATATGTCATTCATCTGAGTGAAAACTGCATTCTATTCAGTTTTTAGAACATTATGAAAGGTTAGGCGATTCACTTGTAGGGAAGTGTTCGTTTGCATTGTATGTATTCAGTTACTTTACTAGTAAATCCTGTGTCTTGCCTTTGACAGAAATCACCAATGAAATCACGTTTAAAAGCCAATGTCAGTAAAAAGGCTTTGTAGAATCACTCTGTGAATGTCTTTGTAAACACTACTTACGAAGGAAAGCATACGTCTTTCATCTGAGTGAAAACTGCATTCTATTCAGTTTTTAGAACTGAGTTGAATGGTTAGGCGATTCACTTGTAGGGAAGTGTTTTTTTGCATTATATGTATTCTGTTCCTTTACTAGCAAATCCCATGTCTTGTGTTTGTAAGACTTCTCCAGGAAAATCACGTTTAAAAGCCAACATTATTAAAAAGCTTTGTTGAATCACTCTGTGAATGTTTCTGAAAACACTTCATAAAAACGAAAGCATACATCTTTTATCTGAGTGAAAATTGCGTTCTATTCAGTTTTTCGAACTGAGTTGAATGGTTAAGCACTTCACTAGAAGGGAAGTGTTTTTTGCATTGTATGTATTCAGTTGCTTTACTAGCAAATCCCATGTCTTGCCTTTTACAGAAATCTCCAGTGAAATCACGTTTAAAAGCCAATGTCAGTAAAAATGCTTTGTAGAATCACTCGGTGAATGTCTTTGAAAACAGTTCTTAAGAAGGAAACCATAAGTCTTCATCTGAGTGAAAACTGTATTCTATTCTGTTTTTAGAACTGAGTTGAATGGTTAGGCGATTCACTTTTAGGGAAGTGTTTGGTTGCATTGTATGTATTCAGTTCCTTTACTAGCAAATCCCATGTCTTGCATTTGAGAGAAATCCCCAGTGAAATCACGTTTAAAAGCCATTGACAGTAAAAAGGCTTTGTTGAATAACTCTGTGAATGTCATTGAAAACAGTTCTTAAGAAGGAAAGCATATGTCTTTCTTCTGAGTGAAAACTGTATTCTATTCAGTTTTAAGATCTGTGTTGAATGGTCAGGTGATTCACTAGTAGGGAAGTGTTTGTTTGCATTTTATGTATTCAGTTCCTTTACTAGCAAACCCGTGTCTTGCTTTTGACAGAAATCTCCAGTGAAATCATGTTCGAAAGCCAACATAAGTAAAAAGGCTTTGCAGAATCACTCTGTGAATGTATCTGAAAACACTTCATAAGAACGAAAGCATATGTCTGTCATCTGAGTGAAAACTGCATTCTATTCAGTTTTTAGAACTGAGTTGAATGGTTAGAAGATTCACTTGTAGGGAATTGTTTGTTTGTGTTGTATGTATTCAGTTCGTTTACTAACAAATCATGTGTCTTGTGTTTGACAGAAATCTCCAGTAAAACCACATTTAAAAGCCAACGTCAGTTAAAATGCTTTGTAGAATCACTCTGTGAATGTCTTTGAAAACCGTTCTTAAGAACGAAAGCGTACATCTTTCATCTGAGTGAAAAATGCTTTCTATTCAGTTTTTAGAACTGAGTTGAATGGTTAGGCAATTCACTTGTAGGGAAGTGTTTGTTTGCTATTTATGTATTCAGTTCCTTTACTAGCAAATCCCGTGTCTTGCATTTGACAGAAATCTCCAGTGAAATCATGTTTTAAAGCCAAGAATAGTAAAAAGGCCTTGTAGAATCACTCTGTGAATGTCTTTGAAAACAGTTCTTAAGAAGGAAAGCATATGTCTTTCTTTTGAGTGAAAACTGCATTCTATTCAGTTTTTAGAACTGAGTTGAATTGTTAGGCGATTCACTTGTAGGGAAGTGTATGTTTGCATTGTATGTATTCACTTCCTTTACTAGCAAATCCCGTGTCTTGTGTTTGAACAGAAATCTCAGTAAAATCACGTTTAAAAGCCAATGTCAGTAAAAAGGCTTTGTAGAATCACTCAGTGAATTTCTCTGAGAACACTTCATAAAAATGAAAGCATACATCTTTCATCTGAGTGAAAATTGTGTTCTATTCAGTTTTAATAACTGAGTTGAATGGTTAGACGATTCACTTGTAGGGAAGTGTTTGTTTGCATTGTATGTATTCAGTTGCTTTACTTGAAAATATCATGTCTTGTATTTGAAAGAAATCTCCAGTAAAATCAAGTTTAAAAGCCAATGTCAGTATAAAGGCTTTGTAGAATTACTCTGTGAATGTCTTTGAAAACAGTTCTTAAGAAGGAAAGCATACGTCTTTCATCTGAGTGAAAACTGGACTCTATTCAGTTTTAAGATCTGTGTTGAATGATTAGGTGATTCACTAGTAGGGAAGTGTTTGTTTGCATTGTATGTATTCAGTTCCTTTACTAGCAAACCCGTGTCTTGCTTTTGACAGAAATCTCCAGGGAAATAACGTTTAAAAGCAACCGACAGTAAAAAGGCTTTGTAGAATCACTCTGTGAATGTCTTTGAAAAAAGTTCTTAAGAAGGAAAGCATATGTTTTCATCTGAGTGAAAACTGCATTCTATTCAGTTTTTAGAACTGAGTTGAATGGTTAGGCGATTCACTGGAAGGGAAGTGTTTGTTTGGGTTGTATGTATTCAGTTTGTTTACTAGCAAATCATGTGTCTTGTGTTTGACAGAAATATCCAGTGAAATCACGTTTAATTCTAACGTCAGTAAAAAGGCTTTGTAGAATCATTCTGTGGATGTCATTGAAAACAGTTTTTAAGAAGGAAAACATATGTCTTTCATCTGAGAGAAAACTGCATTCTATTCAGTTTTTAGAACTGAGTTGAATGGTTAGGTGATTCACTTATAGGGAAGTGTTTGTTTGCATTGTATGTAGTCAGTTACTTTACTAGCAAATCCCGTGTCTTGCATTTGACAGAAATCTCCAGTGAAATCACGTTTAAGAGCCAGCATCAGTAAAAAGGCTTTGTAGAATCACTCTGTGAATGTCTTTGAAAACACTACTTAAGAAGAAAAGCATACGCATTTCCTCTGAGTGAAATCTGCATTCTATTCAGTTTTTAGAACTGAGTTGAATGGTTAGGTGATTGACTTGTAGGGAAGTGTTTGTTTGGGTTGTATGTATTCAGTTTGTTACTAGCAAATCATGTGTCTTGTGTTTGACAGAAATCTCCAGTCAAATCACGTTTAAAAGCTAACGTCAGTAAAAAGGCTTTGTAGAATCACTCTGTGAATGTCTTTGAAAACACTACTTAAGAACGAAAGCATACATCTATCATCTGAGTGAAAACTGCATTCTATTCAGTTTTTAGAACTGAGTTGAATGTTAAGGCGATTCACTTGTGGGAAGTGCTTGTTTGCATTGTATGTAGTCAGTTCCTTTACTAGCAAATCCCGTGTCTTGCCATTGACTGAAATCTCCAGTCAAATCATATTTAAAAGCCAAGATCAGTAAAAAGGGTCTGTAAAATCACTCTGTGAATGTCTCTGAAAACACTTCATAAGATCGAAAGCATACGTCTTTCATCTGAGTGAAAACTGCATTCTATTCAGTTTTTAGAAATGAGTTGAATGATTAGATGATTCACATGTAGGGAAGTGTTCCTTTGCATTGTATGTATTCAGTTCCTTTAGTAGCAAATCCCGTGTCTTGCATTTGACAGAAATCTCCAGTGACATCACGTTTAAAAGCCAATGTCAGTAAAAAGGATTTGTAGAATCACTCTGTGAAGGTCTTTGAAAACACTACTTAAGAAGAAAAGCATATGTGTTTCATCTGAGTGAAAACTGCATTCTATTCAGTTTTTAGAACTGAGTTGAATGGTTAGGGGATTGAATTTTAGGGAAGTGTTTGTTTCGGTTGTATGTATTCAGTTTGTTTACTAGCAAATCATGTGTCTTGCGTTTGATAGAAATCTCCAGTGAAATCACGTTTAAATGCTAACCTCAGTATAAAGGCTTTGTAGAATCACTCTGTGGATGTCTTTGAAAACAGTTCCTGAGAAGGAAAGCTTACGTCTTTCATCTGAGTGAAAACTGCATTCTATTCAGTTTTTAGAACTGAGTTGAATGTTAGGCGATTGAATTGTAAGGAAGTGTTTGTTTGGATTGTATGTATTCAGTTTGTTTATTAGCAAATCATGTGTCTTGCTTTTGACAGAAATCTCCAGTGAAATCACGTTTAAAAGCTAACGTCAGTAAAAAGGCTTTGTAGATTCACTTTTTGGATGTCTTTGAAAAGAGTTCTTGAGAAGGAAAGCATACGTCTTTCATCTGAGTGAAAACTGCATTCTATTCAGTTTTTAGAACTGAGTTGAATGATTAGGCGATTCAAATGTAGGGAAGTGTTCATTTGCATTGTATGTATTCAGTTCCTTTACTAGCAAATCCCTTGTCTTGCCTTTTACAGAAATCTCCAGTGAAAACATGTTTAAAAGCCAATGTCAGTAAAAAGGGTTTGTAAAATCACTCTGTTAATGTCTCTGAAAACACTTCATAAGATCGAAAGCATACGTCTTTCATCTGAGTGAAAACTGCATTCTATTCAGTTTTTAGAACTGAGTTGAATGGTTAGGCGATTGAATTATAGGAAAGTGTTTGTTTGGATTGTATGTATTCAGTTTGTTTACTATCAAATCATGTTTCTTGTGTTTGACAGAAATCTACAGTGAAATCACGTTAAAAAGCTAACGTCAGTAAAAAGGCTTTCTAGAATCACTCTGTCGTTGTTTCTGAAAACACTTCATAAAAACGAAAGCATACATCTTTCATCTGAGTGAAAACTGCATTCTTTTCAGTTTTTAGAACTGAGTTGAATGGTTAGGCGATTCACTTATAGGGAAGTGTTTGTTTGCATTGTATGTAGTCAGTTACTTTACTAGCAAATCCCGTTTCTTGCATTTGACAGAAATCTCCAGTGAAATCATGTTTAAGAGCCAATGTTAGTAAAAAGGCTTTGTAGAATCACTCTGTGAATGTGTTTGAAAACACTACTTATGAAGGAAAGCATACGTCTTTCATCTGAGTGGAATCTGCATTCTATTCATTTTTTAGAACTGAGTTGAATGGTTAGGCGATTGACTTGTAGGGAAGTGTTTGTTTGGGTTGTATGTATTCAGTTTGTTTACTAGCAAATCATGTGTCTTGTATTTGACAGAAATCTCCAGTGAAATCACGTTTAAAAGCTAATGTCAGTAAAAAGGCTTTGTAGATTCACTCTGTCGTTGTTTCTGAAAACACTTCATAAAAACGAAAGCATACATCTTTCATCTGAGTGAAAACTGCATTCTTTTCAGTTTTTAGAACTGAGTTGAATGGTTAGGCGATTGACTTGTAGGGAAGTGTTTGTTTGCATTATATGTATTCAGTTCCTTTACTAGCACATCCCGTGTCTTGCCTTTGACCGAAATCTCCAGTGAAATCACGTTTAAATCCAACAACAGTAAAAAGACTTTGTAGAATCACTCTGTGAATGTCTTTGAAAACACTACTTACGAAGGAAAGCATATGTCATTCATCTGAGTGAAAACTGCATTCTATTCAGTTTTTAGAACATTATGAAAGGTTAGGCGATTCACTTGTAGGGAAGTGTTCGTTTGCATTGTATGTATTCAGTTACTTTATTAGTAAATCCTGTGTCTTGCCTTTGACAGAAATCACCAATGAAATCACGTTTAAAAGCCAATGTCAGTAAAAAGGCTTTGTAGAATCACTCTGTGAATGTCTTTGTAAACACTACTTACGAAGGAAAGCATACGTCTTTCATCTGAGTGAAAACTGCATTCTATTCAGTTTTTAGAACTGAGTTGAATGGTTAGGCGATTCACTTGTAGGGAAGTGTTTTTTTGCATTATATGTATTCTGTTCCTTTACTAGCAAATCCCATGTCTTGTGTTTGTAAGACTTCTCCAGGAAAATCACGTTTAAAAGCCAACATTATTAAAAAGCTTTGTTGAATCACTCTGTGAATGTTTCTGAAAACACTTCATAAAAACGAAAGCATACATCTTTTATCTGAGTGAAAATTGCGTTCTATTCAGTTTTTCGAACTGAGTTGATTGGTTAAGCACTTCACTAGAAGGGAAGTGTTTTTTGCATTGTATGTATTCAGTTGCTTTACTAGCAAATCCCATGTCTTGCCTTTTACAGAAATCTCCAGTGAAATCACGTTTAAAAGCCAATGTCAGTAAAAATGCTTTGTAGAATCACTCGGTGAATGTCTTTGAAAACAGTTCTTAAGAAGGAAACCATAAGTCTTCATCTGAGTGAAAACTGTATTCTATTCTGTTTTTAGAACTGAGTTGAATGGTTAGGCGATTCACTTTTAGGGAAGTGTTTGTTTGCATTGTATGTATTCAGTTCCTTTACTAGCAAATCCCATGTCTTGCATTTGAGAGAAATCCCCAGTGAAATCAAGTTTAAAAGCCATTGACAGTAAAAAGGCTTTGTTGAATAACTCTGTGAATGTCATTGAAAACAGTTCTTAAGAAGGAAAGCATATGTCTTTCTTCTGAGTGAAAACTGTATTCTATTCAGTTTTAAGATCTGTGTTGAATGGTCAGGTGATTCACTAGTAGGGAAGTGTTTGTTTGCATTTTATGTATTCAGTTCCTTTACTAGCAAACCCGTGTCTTGCTTTTGACAGAAATCTCCAGTGAAATCATGTTCGAAAGCCA
The DNA here is from genome assembly GCA_033318265.1 of Phyllotis vaccarum. Lineage (NCBI taxonomy): Eukaryota > Metazoa > Chordata > Mammalia > Rodentia > Cricetidae > Phyllotis > Phyllotis vaccarum. The sequence continues at coordinate 75,916,428 of JARWLC010000007.1, read as the reverse complement.
ACATAAGTAAAAAGGCTTTGCAGAATCACTCTGTGAATGTATCTGAAAACACTTCATAAGAACGAAAGCATATGTCTGTCATCTGAGTGAAAACTGCATTCTATTCAGTTTTTAGAACTGAGTTGAATGGTTAGAAGATTCACTTGTAGGGAATTGTTTGTTTGTGTTGTATGTATTCAGTTCGTTTACTAACAAATCATGTGTCTTGTGTTTGACAGAAATCTCCAGTAAAACCACATTTAAAAGCCAACGTCAGTTAAAATGCTTTGTAGAATCACTCTGTGAATGTCTTTGAAAACCGTTCTTAAGAACGAAAGCGTACATCTTTCATCTGAGTGAAAAATGCTTTCTATTCAGTTTTTAGAACTGAGTTGAATGGTTAGGCAATTCACTTGTAGGGAAGTGTTTGTTTGCTATTTATGTATTCAGTTCCTTTACTAGCAAATCCCGTGTCTTGCATTTGACAGAAATCTCCAGTGAAATCATGTTTTAAAGCCAAGAATAGTAAAAAGGCCTTGTAGAATCACTCTGTGAATGTCTTTGAAAACAGTTCTTAAGAAGGAAAGCATATGTCTTTCTTTTGAGTGAAAACTGCATTCTATTCAGTTTTTAGAACTGAGTTGAATTGTTAGGCGATTCACTTGTAGGGAAGTGTATGTTTGCATTGTATGTATTCACTTCCTTTACTAGCAAATCCCGTGTCTTGTGTTTGAACAGAAATCTCAGTAAAATCACGTTTAAAAGCCAATGTCAGTAAAAAGGCTTTGTAGAATCACTCAGTGAATTTCTCTGAGAACACTTCATAAAAATGAAAGCATACATCTTTCATCTGAGTGAAAATTGTGTTCTATTCAGTTTTAATAACTGAGTTGAATGGTTAGACGATTCACTTGTAGGGAAGTGTTTGTTTGCATTGTATGTATTCAGTTGCTTTACTTGAAAATATCATGTCTTGTATTTGAAAGAAATCTCCAGTAAAATCAAGTTTAAAAGCCAATGTCAGTATAAAGGCTTTGTAGAATTACTCTGTGAATGTCTTTGAAAACAGTTCTTAAGAAGGAAAGCATACGTCTTTCATCTGAGTGAAAACTGTACTCTATTCAGTTTTAAGATCTGTGTTGAATGATTAGGTGATTCACTAGTAGGGAAGTGTTTGTTTGCATTGTATGTATTCAGTTCCTTTACTAGCAAACCCGTGTCTTGCTTTTGACAGAAATCTCCAGGGAAATAACGTTTAAAAGCAACCGACAGTAAAAAGGCTTTGTAGAATCACTCTGTGAATGTCTTTGAAAAAAGTTCTTAAGAAGGAAAGCATATGTTTTCATCTGAGTGAAAACTGCATTCTATTCAGTTTTTAGAACTGAGTTGAATGGTTAGGCGATTCACTGGAAGGGAAGTGTTTGTTTGGGTTGTATGTATTCAGTTTGTTTACTAGCAAATCATGTGTCTTGTGTTTGAAAGAAATATCCAGTGAAATCACGTTTAATTCTAACGTCAGTAAAAAGGCTTTGTAGAATCATTCTGTGGATGTCATTGAAAACAGTTCTTAAGAAGGAAAACATATGTCTTTCATCTGAGAGAAAACTGCATTCTATTCAGTTTTTAGAACTGAGTTGAATGGTTAGGTGATTCACTTGTAGGGAAGTGTTTGTTTGCATTGTATGTATTCAGTTGCTTTACTAGCAAATCCCGTGTCTTGTGTTTGAACTGTAGGGAAGTGTATGTTTGCATTGTATGTATTCACTTCCTTTACTAGCAAACCCGTGTCTTGTGTTTGAACAGAAATCTCAAGTGAAATCATGTTTAAAAGCCAATGTCAGTAAAAAGGCTTTGTAGAATCACTCAGTGAATTTCTCTGAGAACACTTCATAAAAACGAAAGCATACATCTTTCATCTGAGTGAAAACTGCATTCTATTCAGATTTTAGAACTGAGTAGAATGGTTAGGCGATTCACTTGTAGTGAAGTGTTTGTTTGCATTGTATGTATTCAGTTGCTTTACTAGTAAATCCCTTGTCTTGTGTTTGAAAGAAATCTCCAGGAAAATCACGTTTAAAAGCCAATTTCAGTAAAAAGGCTTTGTAGAATCACTCTGTGAATGTCTTTGGAAACAGATCTTAAGAAGGAAAGCATAAGTCATTCATCTGAGTGAAAATACCAATTTATTCAGTTTTAGAACAGAGTTGAATGGTTAGGCGATTTACTTGAAGGGAGGTGTTTGTTTGCATTGTATGTATTCAGTTCCTTTACTAGCAAATCCCGTGTCCTGCCTTTGACAGAAATCTCCAGTGAAATCACGTTTAAAAGCCAATGTCCGTACAAAGGCTTTGTAGAATCACTCTGTTAATGTCTTTGAAAACAGATCTTAAGAAGGAAAGCATATGTGTTGTGGGATTCAGGTGTCAGCTGATAAGGTCAAAAGACACTTATACAGGGCACCGGGCCCCCTGAAAGTGGCGGGGAAAAGCACATTGAAAAGTTGGTGCGGAAATACGGGACGTGCTCTTCCTGGTTCTTGGCTGTTTGAGAGAGGATCAGAATCCATGGTCCGTTTCCAGACTCCAGTCCTTCCTGTTCAGGTGCTACTGTAATCTGTTACCTGTACCTTGAGTGTTGGTTTATGTTTTAATAAATATCTCTCTGCTATTGGTGCCATTCTAAGTAAACTCCGCCTACACAAATGTCTTTCATCTGAGTGTAAACTGCATTCTATTCAGTTTTTAGAACTGAGTTGAATGGTAAGGCGATTGACTTGTAGGGAAGTGTTTGTTTGCATTATATGTATTCAGTTCCTTTACTAGCAAATCCCATGTCTTGTGTTTGAAAGACTTCTCCAGTAAAATCACGTTTAAAAGCCAATGTTATTAAAAGGCTTTGTAGAATCACTCTGTGAATGTTTCTGAAAACACTTCATAAAAACGAAAGCATACATCTTTCATCTGAGTGAAAACTGCATTCTATTCAGTTTTTAGAACGGAGTTGAATGGTTAGTCGATTGACTTGTAGGGAAGTGTTTGTTTGCATTGTATTTATTCAGTTCCTTTACTAGCACATCCTGTGTTTTGCCTTTGACCGAAATCTCCAGTGAAATCACATTTAAAAGCCAACAACAGTAAAAAGACTTTGTAGAATCACTCCCTGAATGTCTTTGAAAACAGTTCTTAAGAAGGAAAGCATATGTCTTTCATTTGAGTGAATACTGCATTCTATTCAATTTTTAGTACTGAGTTGAATGATTAGGCGATTCACTTCTAGGGAAGTGTTCCTTTGCATTGCATTTATTCGGTTCCTTTACTAGTAAATCCCGTGTCTTGCCTTTGACAGAAATCTCCAGTGAAATCACGTTTAAAAGCCAATGTCAGAAAAAAGGCTTTGTAGAATCACTCTGTGAATGTCTCTGAAAACACTTCATAAGAAAGAAAGCATACGTCTTTCATCTGAGTGAAAACTGCATTCTATTCAGTTATTAGAACTGTGTTGAATGGTTAGGCGACTGACTTGTAGGGAAGTGTTTGTTTGGGTTGTATGTATTCAATTTGTTTACTAGCAAATCATGTGTCTTGTGTTTGACAGAAATCACCAGTGAAATCACGTTTAAAAGCCAATGTCAGTAAAAATGCTTTGTAGAATCACTCTATGAATGTCTTTGAAAACACTACTTAAGAAGGAAAGCATACGTCTTTCATCTGAGTGAAAACTGCATTCTATTCAGTTTTTAGAACTGAGTTGAATGGTTAGGCGATTCACTTGAAGGGAAGTGTTTGTTTGGGTTGTATGTATTCAGTTTGTTTACTAGCACATCATGTGTCTTGTGTTTGACAGAAATATCCAGTGAAATCACGTTTGAAAGCCAATGAAAGTAAAAAGGCTTTGTTGAATAACTCTGTGAAGGTCATTGAAAACAGTTCTTAAGAAGGAAAACATACATCTTTCATCTGAGAGAAAACTGCATTCTATTCAGTTATTAGAACTGTGTTGAATGGTTAGGCGACTGACATGTAGGGAAGTGTTTGTTTGCATAGCATGTTTACAGTTCCTCTACTAGGAAATCCCGTGTCTTGCCTTTGACAGAAATCTCCAGTGAAATCACGTTTAAAAGCCAACGTCAGTAAAAAGGCTTTGTAGAATCACTCTGTGAATGTCTTTGAAAACACTACTTAAGAAGGAAAGCATACGTCTTTCATCTGAGTGAAAACTGCATTCTATTCAATTTTTAGAACTGAGTTGAATGGTTAGGCGATTCACTTGTAGGGAAGTGTTTGTTTGCATTGTATGTATTCAGTTCCTTTACCAGCACATACCGTGTCTTGCCTTTGACAGAAATCTCCAGTGAAATCACGTTTAAAAGCCAACAACAGTAAAAAGGCTTTGTAGAATCACTCCGTGAATGTCTTTAAAAACAGTTCTTAAGAAGGAAAGCATATGTCTTTCATTTGAGTGAATACTGCATTCTTTTCAGTTTTTAGAACTGAGTTGAATGGTTAGGCAATTCACTAGTTGGGAAGTGTTTGTTTGCATTTTTTGTATTCAGTTGCTTTACTAGCAAATCCTGTGTCTTGCCTTTGAAAAAAATCTCCAGTGAAATCATGTACAAAAGTCAACGTTAGTAAAAAGGGTTTGTAAAATCACTCGGTGAATGTCTCTGAAAACACTTCATAAGAATGAAAGCATACGTCTTTCATCTGACTGAAAACTGCATTCTATTCAGTTTTTAGAACTGAGTTGAATTTTTAGGCGATTCACTTGTAGGAAAGTGTTTGTTTGCATTGTATGTATACAGTTCTTTTACTAGCAAATCCCGTGTCTTGCCTTTGACAGAAATCCCCAGTGAAATCACGTTTAAAAGCCAACAGCAGTAAAAAGGGTTTGTAAAATCACTCTGTAAATGTCTCTGAAAACACTTCATAAGAACGAAAGCATACGTCTTTCATCTGAATGAAAACTGCATTCTATTCAGTTTTTAGAACTGAGTTGAATGGTTAGGTGATTCACTTGTAGGGAAGTGTTCTTTTGCATTGTATATATTCAGTTCCTTTACTAGGTAATCCTGTGTCTTGCCTTTGAAAGAAATCTCCAGTGAAATCATATTTAAAAGCCAATGTCTGTAAAAAGGGTTTGTGAAATAACTCTGTGAATGTCTCTGTAAACACTTCATAAGAAAGAAAGCATACGTCTTTCATCTGAGTGAAAACTGCATTCTATTCAGTTATTAGAACTGTGTTGAATGGTTAGGCGATTGACTTGTAGGGAAGTGTTTGTTTGCATTGTATGTATTCAGTTTGTTTACTAGCAAATCATGTGTGTTGTGTATGACAGAAATCTCCAGTGAAATCACGTTCAAAAGCTAACGTCAGTAAAAAAGCTTTGTAGAATCACTCCATGAATGTCTTTGAAAACAGTTCTTAAGAAGCAAAGCATATGTCTTTCATTTGAGTGTATACTGCGTTCTATTCAGTTTTTAAAACTGTGTTGAATGTTTAGGCAATTCATTAGTAGGGAAGTGTTTGTTTGCATTGTATGTATTCAGTTCCTTTACTAGCAAATCCTGTGTCTTGCCTTTGACAGAAATGTCCAGTGAAATCATGTTTAAAAGCCAACAACAGTAAAAGGGCTTTGTAGAATCACTCTGTGAATGTCTTTGAAAACACTACTTAAGAAGGAAAGCATACGTATTTTATCTGAGTGAAAACTGCATTCTATTCAGTTTTTAGAACTGAGTTGAATGGCTAGGCGATTCACTTGTAGGCAAGTGTTTGTTTGCATTGTATGTATTCAGTTCCTTTACTAGCAAATCCCGTGTCTTGCCTTTGACAGAAATCTCCAGTGAAATCACGTTTAAAAGCCAATGTTAGTAAAAAGTTTTTGTAGAATCACTCTGTGAATGTCTTTGAATACACTTCATAAGAATGAAAGCATACGTCTTTCATCTGAGTGAAAACTGCATTCTATTCAATTTTTAGAACTGAGTTGAATGGTTAGGAGATTCACTTGTAGGGAAGTGTTTGTTTGGGTTGTATGTATTCAGTTTGTTTACTAGCAAATCATGTGTCTTGTGTTTGACAGAAATCTCCAGTGAAATCATTATTAAAAGCTAACTTCAGTAAAAAGGCTTTGTACAATCACTCTGTGGATGTCTTTGAAAACAGTTCTTAAGAAGGAAAGCTTAGGTCTTTCATCTGAGTGAAAACTGCATTCTATTCAGTTTTTAGAACTGAGTTGAATGATAAGACGATTCACTTGTAGGGAAGTGTTCTTTTGCATTGTATGTATTCAGTTCCTTTACTAGCAAATCCCGTGTCTTGCCTTTGACAGAAATCTCCAGTGAAATCACGTTTAAAAGCCAATGTCAGTAAAAAGTCTTTGTAGAATCACTCTGTGAATGTCTTTGAATACACTACTTAAGAAGGAAATCATATGTATTTCAACTGAGTGAAAACTGCATTCTATTCAGTTTTTAGAACTGAGTTGAATGGCTAGGCGATTCACTTGTAGGCAAGTGTTTGTTTGCATTGTATGTATTCAGTTCCTTTACTAGCAAATCCCGTGTCTTGCCTTTGACAGAAATCTCCAGTGAAATCACGTTTAAAAGACAATGTCAGTAAAAAGGCTTTGTAGAATCACTCTGTGAATGTCTTTGAATACACTACTTAAGAAGGAAATCATACGTCTTTCATCTGAGTGAAAACTGCATTCTATTCAGTTTTTAGAACTGAGTTGAATGATAAGGCGATTCACTTGTAGGGAAGTGTTCTTTTGCATTGTATGTATTCAGTTCCTTTACTAGCAAATCCCGAGTCTTGCCATTGACAGAAATCTCCAGTGAAATCTCGTTTAAAAGCCAATGTCAGTAAAAAGTCTTTGTAGAATCACTCTGTGAATGTCTTTGAATACACTACTTAATAAGGAAAGCATAAGTCTTTCCTTTGAGTGAATACTGCATTCTATTTAGTTTTTAGAACTGAATTGAATGGTTATGCGAATCACTAGTAGGGAAGTGTTTGTTTGCATTGTATGTATACAGTTCCTTTACTAGTAAATCCCGTGTCTTGCCTTTGACAGAAATCCCCAGAGAAATCACATTTAAAAGCCAACAACAGTAAAAAGGGTTTGTAAAATCACTCTGTAAATGTCTCTGAAAACACTTCATAAGAACGAAAGCATACGTCTTTCATCTGACTGAAAACTGCATTCTATTCAGTTTTTAGAACTGAGTTGAATGGTTAGGTGATTCACTTGTAGGGAAGTGTTTGTTTGCATTGTATGTATTCAGTTCCTTTACTAGCAAATCCTGTGTCTTGCCTTTGAAAGAAATCTCCAGTGAAATCATATTTAAAAGCCAACGTCTGTAAAAAGGGTTTGTGAAATAACTCTGTGAATGTCTCTGAAAACACTTCATAAGAAAGAAAGCATACGTCTTTCATCTGAGTGAAAACTGCATTCTATTCAGTTATTAGAACTGTGTTGAATGGTTAGGCGATACACTTGTAGGGAAGTGTTTGTTTGCATTGTATGTATTCTGTTTGTTTACTAGCAAATCATGTGTCTTGTGTTTGACAGAAATCTCCAGTGAAATCATTATTAAAAGCTAACTTCAGTAAAAAGGCTTTGTACAATCACTCTGTGGATGTCTTTGAAAACAGTTCTTAAGAAGGAAAGCTTAGGTCTTTCATCTGAGTGAAAACTGCATTCTATTCAGTTTTTAGAACTGAGTTGAATGATAAGGCGATTCACTTGTAGGGAAGTGTTCTTTTGCATTGTATGTATTCAGTTCCTTTACTAGCAAATCCCGTGTCTTGCCTTTGACAGAAATCTCCAGTGAAATCACGTTTAAAAGCCAATGTCAGTAAAAAGTCTTTGTAGAATCACTCTGTGAATGTCTTTGAATACACTACTTAATAAGGAAAGCATACGTCTTTCATCTGACTGAAAACTGCATTCTATTCAGTTTTTAGAACTGAGTTGAATTTTTAGGCGATTCACTTGTAGGAAAGTGTTAGTTTGCATTGTATGTATACAGTTCCTTTACTAGCAAAACCCGTGTCTTGCCTTTGACAGAAATCCCCAGTGAAATCACGTTTGAAAGCCAACAACAGTAAAAAGGGTTTGTAAAATCACTCTGTAAATGTCTCTGAAAACACTTCATAAGAACGAAAGCATACGTCTTTCATCTGACTGAAAACTGCATTCTATTCAGTTTTTAGAACTGAGTTGAATGATAAGGCAATTCACTTGTAGGCAAGTGTTTGTTTGCATTGTATGTATTCAGTTCCTTTACTAGCAAATCCCGTGTCTTGCCTTTGACAGAAATCTCCAGTGAAATCACGTTTAAAAGACAATGTCAGTAAAAAGGCTTTGTAGAATCACTCTGTGAATGTCTTTGAATACACTACTTAAGAAGGAAAGCATACGTCTTTCATCTGATTGAAAACTGCATTTTATTCAGTTATTAGAACTGTGTTGAATGGTTAGGCGATTGACTTGTAGGGAAGTGTTTGTTTGCATTGTATGTATTCAGTTTGTTTACTAGCAAATCATGTGTGTTATGTTTGACAGAAATCTCCAGTGAAATCACGTTCAAAAGCTTACATCAGTAAAAAGGCTTTGTAGAATCACTCCATGAATGTCTTTGAAAACAGTTCTTAAGAAGCAAAGCATATGTCTTTCATTTGAGTGTATACTGCGTTCTATTCAGTTTTTAGAACTGAGTTGAATGGCTAGGCGATTCACTTGTAGGCAAGTGTTTGTTTGCATTGTATGTGTTAAGTTCCTTTACTAGCAAATCCCGTGTCTTGCCTTTGACAGAAATCTCCAGTGAAATCACGTTTAAAAGCCAATGTCAGTAAAAAGGCTTTGTAGAATCACTCTGTGAATTTCTTTGAATACACTTCATAAGAATGAAAGCATACCTCTTTCATCTGAGTGAAAACTGCATTCTATTCAATTTTTAGAACTGAGTTGAATGGTTAGGAGATTCACTTGTAGGGAAGTGTTTGTTTGGGTTGTATGTATTCAGTTTGTTTACTAGCAAATCATGTGACTTGTGTTTGACAGAAATCTCCAGTGAAATCATTATTAAAAGCTAACTTCAGTAAAAAGGCTTTGTAGAATCACTCTGTGGATGTCTTTGAAAACAGTTCTTAAGAAGGAAAGCTTAGGTCATTCATCAGAGTGAAAACTGCATTCTATTCAGTTTTTAGAACTGAGTTGAATGATAAGGCGATTCACTTTAGGGAAGTGTTCTTTTCCATTGTATGTATTCAGTTCCTTTACTAGCAAATCCCGTGTCTTGCCTTTGACAGAAATCTCCAGTGAAATCACGTTTAAAATCCAACAACAGTAAAAAGGCTTTGTAGAATCACTCCGTGAATGTCTTTGAAAACAGTTCTTAAGAAGGAAAGCATACGTCTTTCATCTGAGTGAAAACTGCATTCTATTCAATTTTTAGAACTGACTTGAATGGTTAGGAGATTCACTTGTAGGGAAGTGTTTGTTTGGGTTGTATGTATTCAGTTTGTTTACTAGCAAATCATGTGTCTTGTGTTTGACAGATATCTCCAGTGAAATCATTTTTAAAACTAATTTCAGTAAAAAGGCTTTGTAAAATCACTCTGTGGATGTCTTTGAAAACAGTTCTTAAGAAGGAAAGCATAGGTCTTTCATCTGAGTGAAAACTGCATTCTATTCAGTTTTTAGAACTGAGTTGAATAATAAGGCGATTCACTTGTAGGGAATTGTTTTTTTGCATTGTATGTATTCAGTTCCTTTACTAGCAAATCCCGTGTCTTGCCTTTGACAGAAATCTCCAGTGAAATCACGTTTAAAAACCAATGTCAGTAAAAAGTCTTTGTAGAATCACTCTGTGAATGTCTTTGAATACACTACTTAATAAGGAAAGCATAAGTCTTTCCTTTGAGTGAATACTGCATTCTATTTAGTTTTTATAACTGAATTGAATGGTTATGCGAATCACTAGTAGGGAAGTGTTTGTTTGCATTGTATGTATTCAGTTTCTTTACTAGCCAATCCTGTGTCTTGCCTTTGACAGAAATCTCCAGTGAAATCATGCTTAAAAGCAAACATCAGTAAAAAGGCTTTGTAGAATCACTCTGTGAATGTCTTTGCAAACACTTCTTAGGCAGGAAAGCATATGTCTTTCATCTGAGTGAAAACTGCATTCTGTTCAGTTTTTCGAACTGAGTTGAATGGTTAGGCGATTCACTTGTAGGGAAGTGTTTGTTTGCATTCTGTATATTCAAGTCTTTAATAGCAAATCTCGTGTCTTGCTTTTGACAGAAATTCCAGAGAAATCACGTTTAAAAGCCAACATCAGTAAAAAGGCTTTGTAGAATCACTCTGTGAATGTCTTTGAAAACACTTCTGAGGCAGGAAAGTTTACGTTGTTCATTTGAGTGAAAACAGCATTCAGTTCAGTTTTTAGAACTGAGTTGAATGGTTAGGAGATTCACTTGTAAGGAAGTGCTTGTTTGCATTCTGTATAATCAATTCTTTAATAGCAAATCTCGTGTCTGTTGTTGGAAAGAAATTCCAGTGAAATCACGTTTAAAGCCAAAGTCTGTAAAAAGGCTTTGTAAAATCACTCTGTGAATGTCTTTGAAAACACTTCTTAGGCAGTAAAGCATACATCGTTCATCTGAGTGAGAACTGCATTCTATTCAGTTTTTAGAAATGAGTTGATTGGTTAGGTGACTCACTTGTAGGGAAGTGTTTGTGTGCATTCTGTATATTCAATTCTTTAATAGCAAATCTCTTGTCTTGCCTTTGACAGAAATTCCTGTGAAATCACATTTAAAAGCCAATGTCAGTAAAAAGGCTTTGTAGAATCACTCTGTGAATGTCTTTGAAAACACTTCTCAGGCAGGAAAGCAAACGTCTTTCATCTGAGCAAAAACTGCATTCTATTCAGTTATTAGAACTGAGTTGAATGGTTAGGTGACTCACTTGTAGGGAAGTGTTTGTTTGCATTCTGTATATTTAATTCTTTAATAGCAAATCTCATGTCTTGCGTTGGACAGAAATTCCAGGGAAATAACCTTTAAAGGCCAACGTCAGTAAAAAGGCTTTGTAGAATCACTCTGTGAGTGTCTTTGAAAACACTTCTTAGGCAGGAAAGCATACGTCTTTCATCTGAGTGAAAACTGCATTCTATTCAGTTTCTCGAACTGAGTTGAATGGTTCGGCGATTCACTTGTAGTGAGGAGTTTGTTTGCATTCTGTGTATTCAATTCTTTAATAGCAAATCTCGTGTCTTGCGTTTGACAGAAATTCCCGTGAAATCATGTTTAAAAGCCAACATCGGTAAAAGGGCTTTGTAAAGTCACTCTGTGAATGTCTTTGCAAACACTTCTTAGGCAGGAAAGCATACGTCTTTCATCTGAGTGAAAACTGCATTCTGTTCAGTTTTTCGAACTGAGTTGAATGGTTAGGCGATTCACATTTAGGGAAGTGTTTGTTTGCATTCTGTATATTCAATTCTCTACTAGCAAATCTCGTGTCTTGCTTTTGACAGAAATTCCAGTGAAATCACGTTTAAAACCAACTTCTGTAAAAAGGCTTTGTAGAGTGACTCTGTGAATGTCTTTGAAAACACTTCTGAGGCAGGCAAGAATACGTCTTTCATCTGAGTGAAAACTGCATTCTGTTCAGTTTTTAAACCGAGTTGATTGGTTAGGTGACTCACTTGTAGGGAAGTGTTTGTTTGCATTCTGTACATTCAATTCTTTAATAGCAAGTCTCGTGTCTTGCTTTTGAAAGAAATTCCAGAGAAATCACGTTTAAAAGCCAACATCAGTAAAAAGGCTTTGTAGAATCACTCTGTGAATGTCTTTGAAAACACTTCTGAGGCAGGAAAGTTTACGTTGTTCATTTGAGTGAAAACAGCATTCAGTTCAGTTTTTAGAACTGAGTTGAATGGTTAGGAGATTCACTTGTAGGGAAGTGCTTGTTTGCATTCTGTATAATCAATTCTTTAATAGCAAATCTCGTGTCTGTTGTTGGACAGAAAATCCAGTGAAATCACGTTTAAAGCCAAAGTCAGTAAAAAGGCTTTGTAAAATCACTCTGTGAATGTCTTTGAAAACACTTCTTAGGCAGGAAAGCATACATCGTTCATCTGAGTGAGAACTGCATTCTATTCAGTTTTTAGAAATGAATTGATTGGTTAGGTGACTCACTTGTAGGGAAGTGTTTGTTTCCATTCTGTATATTCAATTCTTTAATAGCATATCTCATGTCTTGCCTTGGACAGAAATTCCAGGGAAATCACCTTTAAAGGCCAAGGTCAGTAAAAGGCTTTGTAGAATCACTCTGTGAATGTCTTTGAAAACACTTCTTAGGCAGGAAAGCATAGGTATTTCATCTGAGAGAAAACTGCATTCTATTCAGTTTTTCGAACTGAGTTGAATTGTTAGGCGATTCACTTCTAGTGAGGAGTGTGTTTGCATTCTGTGTATTCAATTCTTTAATAACAAATCTTGTGTTTTGCATTTGACAGAAATTCCAGAGAAATCACATTTAAAAGCCAACATCAGTAAAAAGGCTTTGTAGAATCACTCTGTGAATGTTTTTGAAAACACTTCTCAGGCAGGAAAGCAAACGTCTTTCATCTAAGTGAAAACTGCATTCTATTCAGTTTTTATAACTGAGTTGAATGGTTAGGTGACTCACTTGCAGGGAAGTCTTTATTTGCATTCTGTATATTCAATTCTTTAATAGCAAATCTCGTGTCTTGCATTGGACAGAAATTCCATTGAAATCACGTTTAAAGGCCAAAGTCAGTTAAAAGGCTTTGTAGAATTATTCTGTGAATGTCTTTGCAAACACTTCTTAGGCAGGAAAGCATATGTCTTTCATCTGAGTGAAAACTGCATTCTGTTCAGTTTTTAGAACTGTGTTGAATGGTTAGGCGATTCACTTGTAGGGAAATGTTTGTTTGCATTCTGTATATTCAATTCTTTAATAGCAAATCTCTTGTCTTGCGTTTGACAGAAATTCCTGTGAAATCACATTTAAAAGCCAATGTCAGTGAAAAGGCTTTGTAGAATCACTCTGTGAATGTCTTTGAAAACACTTCTCAGGCAGGAAAGCAAACGTCTTTCATCTGAGCGAAAACTGCATTCTATTCAGTTTTTAGAACTGAGTTGAATGGTTAGGTGACTCACTTGTAGGGAAGTGTTTGTTTGCATTCTGTATATTCAATTCTTTAATAGCAAATCTCGTGTCTTGGGTTTGACAGAAATTCCAGTGAAATCACGTTTCAAAGCCAACGTCAGTAAAAAGGCTTTGTAGAATCATTCTGTGAATGTCTTTGCAAACACTTCTTAGGCAGGAAAGAATATGTCGTTCATCTGAGTGAAAACTGCATTCTGTTCAGTTTTTAGAACTGAGTTGATTGGTTAGGCGATTCACTTGTAGGGAAATGTTTGTTTGCATTCTGTATATTCAATTCTTTAATAGCAAATCTCTTGTCTTGCGTTTGACAGAAATTCCTGTGAAATCACATTTAAAAGCCAATGTCAGTGAAAAGGCTTTGTAGAATCACTCTGTGAATGTCTTTGAAAACACTTCTCAGGCAGGAAAGCAAACGTCTTTCATCTGAGCGAAAACTGCATTCTATTCAGTTTTTAGAACTGAGTTGAATGGTTAGGTGACTCACTTGTAGGGAAGTGTTTGTTTGCATTCTGTATATTCAATTCTTTAATAGCAAATCTCGTGTCTTGCATTGGACAGAAATTCCATTGAAATCACGTTTAAAGGCCAAAGTAAGTTAAAAGGCTTTGTAGAATTACTCTGTGAATGTCTTTGAAAACACTTCTGAGGCGGGAAGCATACATTGTTCATCTGAGTGAAAACTGCATTCTGTTCAGTTTTTAGAACTGAGTTGATTGGTTAGGAGACTCAATTGTAGGGAAGTGTTTGTTTGCATTCTGTATATTTAATTCTTTAATAGCAAATCTCATGTCTTGCGTTGGACAGAAATTCCAGTGAAATCACGTTTCAAAGCCAACGTCAGTAAAAAGGCTTTGTAGAATCATTCTGTGAATGTCTTTGCAAACACTTCTTAGGCAGGAAAGAATATGTCGTTCATCTGAGTGAAAACTGCATTCTGTTCAGTTTTTAGAACTGAGTTGATTGGTTAGGAGACTCAATTGTAGGGAAGTGTTTGTTTGCATTCTGTATATTTAATTCTTTAATAGCAAATCTCATGTCTTGCGTTGGACAGAAATTCCAGGGAAATAAACTTTAAAGGCCAACGTCAGTAAAAAGGCTTTGTAGAATCACTCTGTGAATGTCTTTGAAAACACTTCTTAGGCAGGAAAGCATACGTCTTTCATCTGAGTGAAAACTGCATTCTATTCAGTTTCTCGAACTGAGTTGAATGGTTAGGCGATTCACTTGTAGTGAGGAGTTGGTTTGCATTCTGTGTTTTCAATTCTTTAATAGCAAATCTTGTGTCTTGCGTTTGACAGAAATTCCCGTGAAATCATGTTTAAAAGCCAACATCGGTAAAAGGGCCTTGTAGAGTGACTCTGTGAATGTCTTTGAAAACACTTCTGAGGCAGGAAAGAATACGTCTTTCATCTGAGTGAAAACCTGATTCTGTTCAGTTTTTAAACCGAGTTGATTGGTTAGGTGACTCACTTGTAGGGAAGTGTTTGTTTGCATTCTGTATATTCAATTCTTTAATAGCAAATCTCGTGTCTTGTGTTTGACAGAAATTCCAGTGAAATCACGTTTAAAGGCCAACGTCAGTAAAAAGTCTTTGTAGAATCACTCTGTGAATGTCTTTGAAAACACTTCTTAGGCAGGAAAGCATACGTCTTTCATCTGAGTGAAAACTGCATTCTATTCAGTTTTTCGAACTGAGTTGAATGGTTAGGCGATTCACTTGTAGGAAAGTGATTGTTTGCATTCTGTATATTCAATTCTTTAACAGCAAATCTCGTGTCTTCCTTTTGTCATAAATTCCAGTGAATTCACGTTTAAGGCCAACTTCAGTAAAAAGGCTTTGTAGAGTGACTCTGTGAATGTCTTTGAAAACACTTCTGAGGCAGGAAAGAATACGTCTTTCATCTGAGTGAAAACTGGATTCTGTTCAGTTTTTAAACTGAGTTGATTGGTTAGGTGACTCACTTGTACGGAAGTGTTTGTTTGCATTCTGTATATTCAATTCTTTAATAGCAAATCTCGTGTCTTCTGTTTGACAGAAATTCCAGTGAAATCACATTTAAAAGCCAATGTCAGTAAAAAGGCTTTGTAGAATCACTCTGTGAATGTCTTTGAAAACACTTCTGAGGCAGGAAAGCAAAAATCTTTCATCTGAGCGAAAACTGCATTCTATTCAGTTTCTCGAACTGAGTTGAATGGTTAGGCGATTCACTTGTAGTGAGGAGTTTGTTTGCATTCTGCATATTCAATTCTTTAATAGCAAATCTCGTGTCTTGTGTTTGACAGAAATTCCCGTGAAATCATGTTTAAAAGCCAACATCGGTAAAAGGGCTTTATAAAGTCACTCTGTGAATGTCTTTGCAAACACTTCTTAGGCAGGAAAGAATACGTCTTTCATCTGAGTGAAAACCTGATTCTGTTCAGTTTTTAAACCGAGTTGATTGGTTAGGTGACTCACTTGTAGGGAAGTGTTTGTTTGCATTCTGTATATTCAATTCTTTAATAGCAAATCTCGTGTCTTGTGTTTGACAGAAATTCCAGTGAAATCACGTTTAAAGGCCAACGTCAGTAAAAAGTCTTTGTAGAATCACTCTGTGAATGTCTTTGAAAACACTTCTTAGGCAGGAAAGCATATGTCGTCCATCTGAATGAAAACTGCATTCTGTTCAGTTTTTAGAACTGAGTTGAATGGTTAGGAGATTCACTTGTAGGGAAGTGTTTGTTTGCATTCTGTATAATCAATTCTTTAATAGCAAATCTCATGTCTGTCATTGGACAGAAATTCCAGTGAAATCACGTTTAAAGCCAAAGTCAGTAAAAAGGCTTTGTAAAATCACTCTGTGAATGTCTTTGAAAACACTTCTTAGGCAGGAAAGCATACATCGTTCATCTGAGTGAGAACTGCAGTCTATTCAGTTTTTAGAAATGAGTTGATTGGTTAGGTTACTCACTTGTAGGGAAGTGTTTGTTTGCATTCTGTATATTCAATACTTTAATAGCATATCTCATGTCTTGCCTTGGACAGAAATTCCATTGAAATCACCTTTAAAGGCCAACGTCAGTAAAAGGCTTTGTAGAATCACTCTGTGAATGTCTTTGAAAACACTTCTTAGGCAGGAAAACATAGGTTTTTCATCTGAGAGAAAACTGAATTCTATTCAGTTTTTCGAACTGAGTTGAATTGTTAGGCGATTCACTTCTAGTGAGGAGTATGTTTGCATTCTGTGTATTCAATTCTTTAATAACAAATCTCGTGTTTTGCGTTTGACAGAAGTTCCAGTGAATTCACATTTAAAAGCCAACGTCAGTAAAATGCTTTGTAGAATCACTCTGTGAATGTTTTTGAAAACACTTCTCAGGCAGGAAAGCAAACGTCTTTCATCTGAGTGAAAACTGCATTCTATTCAGTTTTTATAACTGAGTTGAATGGTTAGGTGACTCACTTGCAGGGAAGTCTTTATTTGCATTCTGTATATTCAATTCTTTAATAGCAAATCTCGTGTCTTGCATTGGACAGAAATTCCATTGAAATCACGTTTAAAGGCCAAAGTAAGTTAAAAGGCTTTGTAGAATTACTCTGTGAATGTCTTTGAAAACACTTCTGAGGCGGGAAGCATACATTGTTCATCTGAGTGAAAACTGCATTCTGTTCAGTTTTTAGAACTGTGTTGAATGGTTAGGCGATTCACTTGTAGGGAAGTGTTTGTTTGCATTCTGTATATTCAATTTTTTAATAGCAAATCTCTTGTCTTGGGTTTGACAGAAATTCCTGTGAAATCACATTTAAAAGCCAATGTCAGTAAAAAGGCTTTGTAGAATCACTCTGTGAATGTCTTTGAAAACACTTCTCAGGCAGGAAAGCAAACGTCTTTCATCTGAGCGAAAACTGCATTCTATTCAGTTTTTAGAACTGAGTTGAATGGTTAGGTGACTCACTTGTAGGGAAGTGTTTGTTTGCATTCTGTATATTCAATTCTTTAACAGCAAATCTCGTGTCTTGGGTTTGACAGAAATTCCAGTGAAATCACGTTTCAAAGCCAACGTCAGTAAAAAGGCTTTGTAGAATCATTCTGTGAATGTCTTTGCAAACACTTCTTAGGCAGGAAAGAATATGTCGTTCATCTGAGTGAAAACTGCATTCTGTTCAGTTTTTAGAACTGAGTTGATTGGTTAGGAGACTCACTTGTAGGGAAGTGTTTGTTTGCATTATGTATATTTAATTTTTTAATAGCAAATCTCATGTCTTGCATTGGACAGAAATTCCAGGGAAATCACCTTTAAAGGCCAACGTCAGTAAAAAGTCTTTGTAGAATCACTCTGTGAATGTCTTTGAAAACACTTCTTAGGCAGGAAAGCATACGTCTTTCATCTGAGTGAAAACTGCATTCTATTCAGTTTTTCGAACTGAGTTGAATGGTTAGGCGATTCACTTGTAGGGAAGTGATTGTTTGCATTCTGTATATTCAATTCTTTAACAGCAAATCTCGTGTCTTCCTTTTGTCATAAATTCCAGTGAAATCACGTTTAAAAGCCAACATCAGTAAAAAGGTTTTTTAGAAACACTCTGTGAATGTCTTTGAAAACACTTCTCAGGCAGGAAAGCATATGTCGTCCATCTGAGTGAAAACTGCATTCTGTTCAGTTTTTAGAACTGAGTTGAATGGTTAGGCGATTCACTTGTAGGGAAGTGTTTGTTTGCATTCTGTATATTCAAGTCTTTAATAGCAAGTCTCGTGTCTTGCTTTTGACAGAAATTCCAGAGAAATCACGTTTAAAAGCCAACGTCAGTAAAAAGGCTTTGTAGAATCACTCTGTGAATGTCTTTGAAAACACTTAGTAGGCAGGATTGCATAGGTATTTCATCTGAGAGAAAACTGTATTCTATTCAGTTTTTCGAACTGAGTTGAATTGTTAGGCGATTCACTTCTAGTGAGGAGTATGTTTGCATTCTGTGTATTCAATTCTTTAATAACAAATCTCGTGTTTTGCGTTTGACAGAAATTCCAGTAAAATCACATTTAAAAGCCAACGTCAGTAAAATGCTTTGTAGAATCACTCTGTGAATGTTTTTGAAAACACTTCTCAGGCAGGAAAGCAAACGTCTTTCATCTGAGTGAAAACTGCATTCTATTCAGTTTTTATAACTGAGTTGAATGGTTAGGTGACTCACTTGCAGGGAAGTCTTTATTTGCATTCTGTATATTCAATTCTTTAATAGCAAATCTCGTGTCTTGCATTGGACAGAAATTCCATTGAAATCACGTTTAAAGGCCAAAGTAAGTTAAAAGGCTTTGTAGAATTACTCTGTGAATGTCTTTGAAAACACTTCTGAGGCGGGAAGCATACATTGTTCATCTGAGTGAAAACTGCATTCTGTTCAGTTTTTAGAACTGTGTTGAATGGTTAGGCGATTCACTTGTAGGGAAGTGTTTGTTTGCATTCTGTATATTCAATTTTTTAATAGCAAATCTCTTGTCTTGCGTTTGACAGAAATTCCTGTGAAATCACATTTAAAAGCCAATGTCAGTAAAAAGGCTTTGTAGAATCACTCTGTGAATGTCTTTGAAAATACTTCTCAGGCAGGAAAGCAAACGTCTTTCATCTGAGCGAAAACTGCATTCTATTCAGTTTTTAGAACTGAGTTGAATGGTTATGTGACTCACTTGTAGGGAAGTGTTTGTTTGCATTCTGTATATTCAATTCTTTAATAGCAAATCTCGTGTCTTGGGTTTGACAGAAATTCCAGTGAAATCACGTTTCAAAGCCAACGTCAGTAAAAAGGCTTTGTAGAATCATTCTGTGAATGTCTTTGCAAACACTTCTTAGGCAGGAAAGAATATGTCGTTCATCTGAGTGAAAACTGCATTCTGTTCAGTTTTTAAACTGAGTTGATTGGTTAGGAGACTCACTTGTAGGGAAGTGTTTGTTTGCATTCTGTATATTCAATTCTTTAATAGCAAATCTCGTGTCTTGCGTTTGACAGAAATTCCCGGGAAATCACGTTTAAAAGCCAACATCGGTAAAAGGGCTTTGTAAAGTCACTCTGTGAATGTCTTTGCAAACACTACTTAGGCAGAAAGCATACCTCTTTCATCTGAGTGAAAACTGCATTCTGTTCAGTTTTTCGAACTGAGTTGAATGTTTAGGTGATTCACATTTAGGGAAGTGTTTGTTTGCATTCTGTATATTCAATTCTCTACTAGCAAATCTCGTGTCTTGCTTTTGACAGAAATTCCAGTGAAATCACGTTTAAAAGCCAACTTCAGTAAAAAGGCTTTGTAGAGTGACTCTGTGAATGTCTTTGAAAACAGTTCTGAGGCAGGAAAGAATACGTCTTTCATCTGAGTGAAAACTGGATTCTGTTCAGTTTTTAAACTGAGTTGATTGGTTAGGTGACACACTTGTAGGGAAGTGTTTGTTTGCATTCTGTATATTCAATTCTTTAATAACAAATCTCGTGTTTTGCGTTTGACAGAAGTTCCAGTGAAATCACATTTAAAAGCCAACGTCAGTAAAATGCTTTGTAGAATCACTTTGTGAATGTTTTTGAAAACACTTCTCAGGCAGGAAAGCAAACGTCTTTCATCTGAGTGAAAACTGCATTCTATTCAGTTTTTATAACTGAGTTGAATGGTTAGGTGACTCACTTGCAGGGAAGTCTTTATTTGCATTCTGTATATTCAATTTTTTAATAGCAAATCTCATGTCTTGCATTGGACAGAAATTCCAGGGAAATCACCTTTAAAGGCCAACGTCAGTAAAAAGTCTTTGTAGAATCACTCTGTGAATGTCTTTGAAAACACTTCTTAGGCAGGAAAGCATACGTCTTTTATCTGAGTGAAAACTGCATTCTATTCAGTTTTTCGAACTGAGTTGAATAGTTAGGCGATTCACTTGTAGGGAAGTGATTGTTTGCATTCTGTATATTCAATTCTTTAACAGCAAATCTCGTGTCTTCCTTTTGTCATAAATTCCAGTGAAATCACGTTTAAAAGCCAACATCAGTAAAAAGGTTTTTTAGAAACACTCTGTGAATGTCTTTGAAAACACTTCTCAGGCAGGAAAGCATACGTCTTTTATCTGAGTGAAAACTGCATTCTATTCAGTTTTTCGAACTGAGTTGAATAGTTAGGCGATTCACTTGTAGGGAAGTGTTTGTTTGCATTCTGTATATTCAAGTCTTTAATAGCAAGTCTCGTGTCTTGCTTTTGACAGAAATTCCAGAGAAATCACGTTTAAAAGCCAACATCAGTAAAAAGGCTTTGTAGAATCACTCTGTGATTGTCTTTGAAAACACTTCTGAGGCAGGAAAGATTACGTTGTTCATTTGAGTGAAAACAGCATTCAGTTCAGTTTTTAGAACTTATTTGAATGGTTAGGAGATTCACTTGTAGGGAAGTGTTTGTTTGCATTCTGTATAATCAATTCTTTAATAGCAAATCTCGTGTCTGTCGTTGGACAGAAATTCCAGTGAAATCACGTTTAAAGCCAAAGTCAGTAAAAAGGCTTTGTAAAATCACTCTGTGAATGTCTTTGAAAACACTTCTTAGACAGGAAAGCATACATCGTTCATCTGAGTGAGAACTGCATTCTATTCAGTTTTTAGAAATGAATTGATTGGTTAGGTGACTCACTTGTAGGGAAGTGTTTGTTTGCATTCTGTATATTCAATTCTTTAATAGCATATCTCATGTCTTGCCTTGGACAGAAATTCCAGGGACATCACCTTTAAAGGCCAATGTCAGTAAAAGGCTTTGTAGAATCACTCTGTGAATGTCTTTGAAAACACTTAGTAGGCAGGATTGCATAGGTATTTCATCTGAGAGAAAACTGCATTCTATTCAGTTTTTCGAACTGAGTTGAATTGTTAGGCGATTCACTTCTAGTGAGGAGTATGTTTGCATTCTGTGTATTCAATTCTTTAATAACAAATCTCGTGTTTTGCGTTTGACAGAAATTCCAGTGAAATCACATTTAAAAGCCAACGTCAGTAAAATGCTTTGTAGAATCACTCTGTGAATGTCTTTGAAAACACTTCTAAGGCAGGAAAGCAAACGTCTTTCATCTGAGTGAAAACTGCATTCTATTCAGTTTTTATAACTGAGTTGAATGGTTAGGTGACTCACTTGCAGGGAAGTCTTTATTTGCATTCTGTATATTCAATTCTTTAATAGCAAATCTCGTGTCTTGCATTGGACAGAAATTCCATTGAAATCACGTTTAAAGGCCAAAGTAAGTTAAAAGGCTTTGTAGAATTACTCTGTGAATGTCTTTGAAAACACTTCTGAGGCGGGAAGCATACATTGTTCATCTGAGTGAAAACTGCATTCTGTTCAGTTTTTAGAACTGTGTTGAATGGTTAGGTGATTCACTTGTAGGGAAGTGTTTGTTTGCATTCTGTATATTCAATTTTTTAATAGCAAATCTCTTGTCTTGCGTTTGACAGAAATTCCTGTGAAATCACATTTAAAAGCCAATGTCAGTAAAAAGGCTTTGTAGAATCACTCTGTGAATGTCTTTGAAAACACTTCTCAGGCAGGAAAGCAAACGTCTTTCATCTGAGCGAAAACTGCATTCTATTCAGTTTTTAGAACTGAGTTGAATGGTTATGTGACTCACTTGTAGGGAAGTGTTTGTTTGCATTCTGTATATTCAATTCTTTAATAGCAAATCTCGTGTCTTGGGTTTGACAGAAATTCCAGTGAAATCACGTTTCAAAGCCAACGTCAGTAAAAAGGCTTTGTAGAATCATTCTGTGAATGCCTTTGCAAACACTTCTTAGGCAGGAAAGAATATGTCGTTCATCTGAGTGAAAACTGCATTCTATTCAGTTTTTAGAACTGAGTTGATTGGTTAGAAGACTCACTTGTAGGGAAGTGTTTTTTTGCATTCTGTATATTCAATTCTTTAATAGCAAATCTCGTGTCTTGCGTTTGACAGAAATTCCCGGGAAATCACGTTTAAAAGCCAATATCGGTAAAAGGGCTTTGTAAAGTCACTCTGTGAATGTCTTTGCAAACAATACTTAGGCAGGAAAGCATACCTCTTTCATCTGAGTGAAAACTGCATTCTGTTCAGTTTTTCGAACTGAGTTGAATGTTTAGGCGATTCACATTTAGGGAAGTGTTTGTTTGATTCTGTATATTGAATTCTCTACTAGCAAATCTCGTGTCTTGCTTTTGACAGAAATTCCAGTGAAATCACGTTTAAAAGCCAACTTCAGTAAAAAGGCTTTGTAGAGTGACTCTGTGAATGTCTTTGAAAACAGTTCTGAGGCAGGAAAGAATACGTCTTTCATCTGAGTGAAAACTGGATTCTGTTCAGTTTTTAAACTGAGTTGATTGGTTAGGTGACACACTTGTAGGGAAGTGTTTGTTTGCATTCTGTATATTCAATTCTTTAATAGCAAATCTCGTGTCTTGCGTTTGACCGAAATTCCAGTGAAATCACGTTTAAAAGTCAATGTCAGTAAAAAGGCTTTGTAGAATCACTCTGTGAATGTCTTTGAAAACACTTCTCAGGCAGGAAAGCAAACATCTTTCATCTGAGCGAAAACTGCATTCTATTCAGTTTCTCGAACTGAGTTGAATGGTTAGGTGATTCACTTGTAGTGAGGAGTTTGTTGGCATTCTGCATATTCAATTCTTTAATAGCAAATCTCGTGTCTTGTGTTTGACAGAAATTCCCGTAAAATCACGTTTAAAAGCCAGCATCAGTAAAAGGGCTTTGTAAAGTTACTCTGTGAATGTCTTTGCAAACACTTCTTAGGCAGGAAAGCATATGTCTTTCATCTGAATGAAAACTGCATTCTGTTCAGTTTTTCGAACTGAGTTGAATGGTTAGGCGATTCACTTTTAGGGAAGTGTTTGTTTGCATTCTGTATAATCAATTCTTTAATAGCAAGTCTCGTGTCTTGCTTTTGAAAGAAATTCCAGAGAAATCACGTTTAAAAGCCAACATCAGTAAAAAGGCTTTGTAGAATCACTCTGTGAATGTCTTTGAAAACACTTAGTAGGCAGGATTGCATAGGTATTTCATCTGAGAGAAAACTGCATTCTATTCAGTTTTTCGAACTGAGTTGAATTGTTAGGCGATTCACTTCTAGTGAGGAGTATGTTTGCATTCTGTGTATTCAATTCTTTAATAACAAATCTCGTGTTTTGCGTTTGACAGAAATTCCAGTGAAATCACATTTAAAAGCCAACGTCAGTAAAATGCTTTGTAGAATCACTCTGTGAATGTCTTTGAAAACACTTCTAAGGCAGGAAAGCAAACGTCTTTCATCTGAGTGAAAACTGCATTCTATTCAGTTTTTATAACTGAGTTGAATGGTTAGGTGACTCACTTGCAGGGAAGTCTTTATTTGCATTCTGTATATTCAATTCTTTAATAGCAAATCTCGTGTCTTGCATTGGACAGAAATTCCATTGAAATCACGTTTAAAGGCCAAAGTAAGTTAAAAGGCTTTGTAGAATTACTCTGTGAATGTCTTTGACAATACTTCTGAGGCGGGAAGCATACATTGTTCATCTGAGTGAAAACTGCATTCTGTTCAGTTTTTAGAACTGTGTTGAATGGTTAGGTGATTCACTTGTAGGGAAGTGTTTGTTTGCATTCTGTATATTCAATTTTTTAATAGCAAATCTCTTGTCTTGCGTTTGACAGAAATTCCTGTGAAATCACATTTAAAAGCCAATGTCAGTAAAAAGGCTTTGTAGAATCACTCTGTGAATGTCTTTGAAAACACTTCTCAGGCAGGAAAGCAAACGTCTTTCATCTGAGCGAAAACTGCATTCTATTCAGTTTTTAGAACTGAGTTGAATGGTTATGTGACTCACTTGTAGGGAAGTGTTTGTTTGCATTCTGTATATTCAATTCTTTAATAGCAAATCTCGTGTCTTGGGTTTGACAGAAATTCCAGTGAAATCACGTTTCAAAGCCAACGTCAGTAAAAAGGCTTTGTAGAATCATTCTGTGAATGTCTTTGCAAACACTTCTTAGGCAGGAAAGAATATGTCGTTCATCTGAGTGAAAACTGCATTCTGTTCAGTTTTTAGAACTGAGTTGATTGGTTAGAAGACTCACTTGTAGGGAAGTGTTTGTTTGCATTCTGTATATTCAATTCTTTAATAGCAAATCTCGTGTCTTGCGTTTGACAGAAATTCCCGGGAAATCACGTTTAAAAGCCAATATCGGTAAAAGGGCTTTGTAAAGTCACTCTGTGAATGTCTTTGCAAACAATACTTAGGCAGGAAAGCATACCTCTTTCATCTGAGTGAAAACTGCATTCTGTTCAGTTTTTCGAACTGAGTTGAATGTTTAGGCGATTCATATTTAGGGAAGTGTTTGTTTGATTCTGTATATTCAATTCTCTACTAGCAAATCTCGTGTCTTGCTTTTGACAGAAATTCCAGTGAAATCACGTTTAAAAGCCAACTTCAGTAAAAAGGCTTTGTAGAGTGACTTTGTGAATGTCTTTGAAAACAGTTCTGAGGCAGGAAAGAATACGTCTTTCATCTGAGTGAAAACTGGATTCTGTTCAGTTTTTAAACTGAGTTGATTGGTTAGGTGACACACTTGTAGGGAAGTTTTTGTTTGCATTCTGTATATTCAATTCTTTAATAGCAAATCTCGTGTCTTGCGTTTGACCGAAATTCCAGTGAAATCACGTTTAAAAGTCAATGTCAGTAAAAAGGCTTTGTAGAATCACTCTGTGAATGTCTTTGAAAACACTTCTCAGGCAGGAAAGCAAACATCTTTCATCTGAGCGAAAACTGCATTCTATTCAGTTTCTCGAACTGAGTTGAATGGTTAGGCGATTCACTTGTAGTGAGGAGTTTGTTTGCATTCTGCATATTCAATTCTTTAATAGCAAATCTCGTGTCTTGTGTTTGACAGAAATTCCCGTAAAATCACGTTTAAAAGCCAGCATCGGTAAAAGGGCTTTGTAAAGTTACTCTGTGAATGTCTTTGCAAACACTTCTTAGGCAGGAAAGCATATGTCTTTCATCTGAATGAAAACTGCATTCTGTTCAGTTTTTCGAATTGAGTTGAATGGTTAGGCGATTCACTTTTAGGGAAGTGTTTGTTTGCATTCTGTATAATCAATTCTTTAATAGCAAGTCTCGTGTCTTGCTTTTGAAAGAAATTCCATAGAAATCACCTTTAAAAGCCAACATCAGTAAAAAGGATTTGTAGAATCACTCTGTGAATGTCTTTGAAAACACTTCTGAGGCAGGAAAGTTTACGTTGTTCATTTGAGTGAAAACAGCATTCAGTTTAATTTTTAGAATTGAGTTGAATGGTTAGGAGATTCACTTGTAGGGAAGTGCTTGTTTGCATTCTGTATAATCAATTCTTTAATAGCAAATCTCGTGTCTGTTGTTGGACAGAAATTCTTGTGAAATCACGTTTAAAGCCAAAGTCAGTAAAAAGGCTTTGTAAAATCACTCTGTGAATGTCTTTGAAAACACTTCTTAGGCAGGAAAGCATACATCGTTCATCTGAGTGAGAACTGCATTCTATTCAGTTTTTAGAAATGAATTGATTGGTTAGGTGACTCACTTGTAGGGAAGTGTTTGATTGCATTCTGTATATTCAATTCTTTAATAGCATATCTCATGTCTTGCCTTGGACAGAAATTCCAGGGAAATCACCTTTAAAGGCCAACGTCAGTAAAAGGCTTTGTAGAATCACTCTGTGAATGTCTTTGAAAACACTTCTTAGGCAGGATTGCATAGGTATTTCATCTGAGAGAAAACTGCATTCTATTCAGTTTTTCGAACTGAGTTGAATTGTTAGGCGATTCAATTCTAGTGAGGAGTATGTTTGCATTCTGTGTATTCAATTCTAAATAACAAATCTCGTGTTTTGCGTTTGACAGAAATTTCAGTGAAATCACATTTAAAAGCCAACGTCAGTAAAATGCTTTGTAGAATCACTCTGTGAATGTTTTTGAAAACACTTCTCAGGCAGGAAAGCAAAGGTCTTTCATCTGAGTGAAAACTGCATTCTATTCAGTTTTTATAACTGAGTTGAATGGTTAGGTGACTCACTTGCAGGGAAGTCTTTATTTGCATTCTGTATATTCAATTCTTTAATAGCAAATCTCGTGTCTTGCATTGGACAGAAATTCCATTGAAATCACGTTTAAAGGCCAAAGCAAGTTAAAAGGCTTTGTAGAATTACTCTGTGAATGTCTTTGAAAACACTTCTGAGGCGGGAAGCATACATTGTTCATCTGAGTGAAAACTGCATTCTGTTCAGTTTTTAGAACTGTGTTGAATGGTTAGGCGATTCACTTGTAGGGAAGTGTTTGTTTGCATTCTGTATATTCAATTTTTTAATAGCAAATCTCTTGTCTTGCGTTTGACAGAAATTCCTGTGAAATCACATTTAAAAGCCAATGTCAGTAAAAAGGCTTTGTAGAATCACTCTGTGAATGTCTTTGAAAACACTTCTCAGGCAGGAAAGCAAACGTCTTTCATCTGAGCGAAAACTGCATTCTATTCAGTTTTTAGAACTGAGTTGATTGGTTAGGAGACTCACTTGTAGGGAAGTGTTTGTTTGCATTCTGTATATTTAATTCTTTAATAGCAAATCTCATGTCTTGCATTGGACAGAAATTCCAGGGAAATCACCTTTAAAGGCCAACGTCAGTAAAAAGGCTTTGTAGAATCACTCTGTGAATGCCTTTGAAAACACTTCTTAGGCAGGAAAGAATATGTCTTTCATCTGAGTGAAAACTGCATTCTATTCAGTTTCTCGACCTGAGTTGAATGGTTAGGCGATTCACTTGTAGTGAGGAGTTTGTTTGCATTCTGTGTATTCAATTCTTTAATAGCAAATCTCGTGTCTTGCATTTGACAGAAATTCCCGGGAAATCACTTTTAAAAGACAACATCGGTAAAAGGGCTTTTTTAAAGTCACTCTGTGAATGTCTTTGCAAACACTTCTTAGGCAGGAAAGCATACCTCTTTCATCTGAGTGAAAACTGCATTCTGTTCAGTTTTTCGAACTGAGTTGAATGTTTAGGCGATTCACATTTAGGGAAGTGTTTGTTTGCATTCTGTATATTCAATTCTCTACTAGTAAATCTCGTGTCTTGCTTTTGACAGAAATTCCAGTGAAATCACGTTTAAAAGCCAACTTCAGTAAAAAGGCTTTGTAGAGTGACTCTGTGAATGTCTTTGAAAACACTTCTGAGGCAGGAAAGAATACGTCTTTCATCTGAGTGAAAACTGGATTCTGTTCAGTTTTTAAACCGAGTTGATTGGTTAGGTGACTCACTTGCAGGGAAGTCTTTATTTGCATTCTGTATATTCAATTCTTTAATAGCAAATCTCGTGTCTTGCATTGGACAGAAATTCCATTGAAATCACGTTTAAAGGCCAATGTCAGTAAAAAGGCTTTGTAGAATCACTCTGTGAATGTCTTTGAAAACACTTCTTAGGCAGGAAAGCATACATCGTTCATCTGAGTGAGAACTGCATTCTATTCAGTTTTTAGAAATGAATTGATTGGTTAGGTGACTCACTTGTAGTGAAGTGTTTGTTTGCATTTTGTATATTCAATTCTTTAATAGCATATCTCATGTTTTGCCTTGGACATAAATTCCAGGGAAATCACCTTTAAAGGCCAACGTCAGTAAAAGGCTTTGTAGAATCACTCTGTGAATGTCTTTGAAAACACTTCTTAGGCAGGATTGCATAGGTATTTCATCTGAGAGAAAACTGCATTCTATTCAGTTTTTCGAACTGAGTTGAATTGTTAGGCGATTCACTTCTAGTGAGGAGTGTGTTTGCATTCTGTGTATTCAATTCTTTAATAACAAATCTCGTGTTTTGCGTTTGACAGAAATTCCAGAGAAATCACATTTAAAACCCAACATCAG
This sequence comes from Phyllotis vaccarum, assembly GCA_033318265.1. Lineage (NCBI taxonomy): Eukaryota > Metazoa > Chordata > Mammalia > Rodentia > Cricetidae > Phyllotis > Phyllotis vaccarum. Next base: position 75,888,350 of record JARWLC010000007.1, on the reverse strand, counting down.
TAAAAAGGCTTTGTAGAATCACTCTGTGAATGTCTTTGAAAAGACTTCTCAGGCAGGAAAGCAAACGTCTTTCATCTGATTGAAAACTGCATTCTATACAGTTTTTATAACTGAGTTGATTGGTTAGGTGACTCACTTGCACGGAAGTCTTTATTTGCATTCTGTATATTCAATTCTTTAATAGCATATCTCGTGTCTTGCGTTGGACAGAAATTCCAGTGAAATCACGTTTAAAAGCCAACATCAGTAAAAGGGCTTTGTAAAATCACTCTGTGAATGTCTTTGAAAACACTTCGTAGGCAGGTAAGCATACATCTTTCATCTGAATGAAAACTGCATTCTATTCATTTTTTCGAACTCTGTTGAATGGTTAGGCGATTGACTTGTAGGGAAGTGTTTGTTTGCATTCTGTATATTCAAGTCTTTAATAGCAAATCTCGTGTCTTGCTTTTGACAGAAATTCCAGTGAAATCACGTTTAAAAGCCAACGTCAGTAAAAAGGTTTTATAGAAACACTCTGTGAATGTCTTTGAAAACACTTCTCAGGCAGGAAAGCATATGTCGTCCATCTGAGTGAAAACTGCATTCTGTTCAGTTTTTAGAACTGAGTTGAATGGTTAGGCGATTCACTTGTAGGGAAGTGTTTGTTTGCATTCTGTATATTCAAGTCTTTAATAGCAAATCTCCTGTCTTGCTTTTGACAGAAATTCCAGAGAAATCACGTTTAAAAGCCAACGTCAGTAAAAAGGCTTTGTAGAATCACTCTGTGAATGTCTTTGAAAACATTTCTCAGGCAGGAAAACAAACGTCGTTCATCAGAGTGAAAACTGCATTCTATTCAGTTTTTAGAACTGAGTTGATTGGTTAGGTGAATCACTTGTCAGGAAGTGTTTGTTTGCATTCTGTATATTCAATTCTTTAATAGCAAATCTCGTGTCTGTCGTTGGATAGAAATTCCAGTGAAATCATGTTTAAAGCCCAACGTCAGTAAAAAGGCTTTGTAGAAACATTCTGTGAATATCTTTGAAAACACTTCTTAGGCAGGAAAGCATACATCGTTCATCTGAGTGAAAACTGCATTCTGTTCAGTTTTTAGAACTGAGTTGAATGGGTAGGCGATTCACTTGTAGGGAAGTGATTGTTTGCATCTGTATATTCAATTCTCTAATAGCAAATCTCGTGTCTTGCTTTTGACAGAAATTCCAATGAAATCACGTTTAAAAGCCAAATCAGTAAAAAGGCTTTGAAGAATCAGTCTATGAATGTCTTTGAAAACACTTCTGAGGCAGGAAAGAATACGTCTTTAATCTGAGTGAAAACTGCATTCTATTCAGTTTTTCAAACTGAGTTGAATTGTTAGGCGATTCACTTCTAGTGAGGAGTGTGTTTGCATTCTGTGTATTCAATTCTTTAATAACAAATCTCGTGTTTTGCGTTTGACAGAAATTCCAGAGAAATCACATTTAAAATCCAACATCAGTAAAAAGGCTTTGTAGAATCACTCTGTGAATGTCTTTGAAAAGACTTCTCAGGCAGGAAAGCAAACGTCTTTCATCTGATTGAAAACTGCATTCTATACAGTTTTTATAACTGAGTTGATTGGTTAGGTGACTCACTTGCACGGAAGTCTTTATTTGCATTCTGTATATTCAATTCTTTATTAGCAAATCTCGTGTCTTGCGTTGGACAGAAATTCCAGTGAAATCACGTTTAAAAGCCAACATCAGTAAAAGGGCCTTGTAAAATCACTCTGTGAATGTCTTTGAAAACACTTCGTAGGCAGGTAAGCATACATCTATCATCTGAATGAAAACTGCATTCTATTCATTTTTTCGAACTCTGTTGAATGGTTAGGCGATTGACTTGTAGGGAAGTGTTTGTTTGCATTCTGTATATTCAAGTCTTTAATAGCAAATCTCGTGTCTTGCTTTTGACAGAAATTCCAGTGAAATCACGTTTAAAAGCCAACGTCAGTAAAAAGGTTTTATAGAAACACTCTGTGAATGTCTTTGAAAACACTTCTCAGGCAGGAAAGCATATGTCGTCCATCTGAGTGAAAACTGCATTCTGTTCAGTTTTTAGAACTGAGTTGAATGGTTAGGCGATTCACTTGTAGGGAAGTGTTTGTTTGCATTCTGTATATTCAAGTCTTTAATAGCAAATCTCGTGTCTTGCTTTTGACAGAAATTCCAGAGAAATCACGTTTAAAAGCCAACGTCAGTAAAAAGGCTTTGTAGAATCACTCTGTGAATGTCTTTGAAAACATTTCTCAGGCAGGAAAACAAACGTCGTTCATCAGAGTGAAAACTGCATTCTATTCAGTTATTAGAACTGAGTTGATTGGTTAGGTGAATCACTTGTCAGGAAGTGTTTGTTTGCATTCTGTATATTCATTTCTTTAATAGCAAATCTCGTGTCTGTCGTTGGACAGAAATTCCAGTGAAATCATGTTTAAAGCCCAACGTCAGTAAAAAGGCTTTGTAGAAACATTCTGTGAATATCTTTGAAAACACTTCTTAGGCAGGAAAGCATACATCGTTCATCTGAGTGAAAACTGCATTCTGTTCAGTTTTTAGAACTGAGTTGAATGGGTAGGCGATTCACTTGTAGGGAAGTGATTGTTTGCATCTGTATATTCAATTCTCTAATAGCAAATCTCGTGTCTTGCTTTTGACAGAAATTCCAATGAAATCACGTTTAAAAGCCAAATCAGTAAAAAGGCTTTGAAGAATCAGTCTATGAATGTCTTTGAAAACACTTCTGAGGCAGGAAAGAATACGTCTTTCATCTGAGTGAAAACTGCATTCTATTCAGTTTTTCGAACTGAGTTGAATGGTTCGGCGATTCACTTGGTGGGAAGTGATTGTTTGCATTCTGTATATTCAATTCTTTAATAGCAAATCTCTTGTCTTGCGTTTGACAGAAATTCCTGTGAAATCATGTTTAAAGGCCAACGTCAGTAAAAAGGCTTTATAGAATCACTCTGTGAATGTCTTTGAAAACACTTCTTAGGCAGGAAAGCATACATTGTTCATCTGAGTGAGAACTGCATTCTGTTAAGTTTTTAGAACTGAGTTTAATGGTTAGGCGATTGACTTGTAGAGAAGTGTTTGTTTGCATTCTGTATATTCAATTCTTTAATAGCAAATCTCGTGTCTTGCGTTTGACAGAAATTCCAGTGAAATCACGTTTAAAAGCCAACATCAGTAAAAGGGCTTTGTAAAATCACTCTGTGAATGTCTTTGAAAACACTTCTTTGGCAAGAAAGCATACGTCTGTCATCTGAGTGAAAACTGCATTCTATTCAGTTTTTCGAACTCTGTTGAATGGTTAGGCGATTGACTTGTAGGGAAGTGATTGTTTGCATTCTGTATATTCAATTCTTTCACAGCAAATCTCGTGTCTTCCTTTTGACAGAAAGTCCAGTGAAATCACGTTTAAAAGCCAACCTCAGTAAAAAGGTTTTATTGAAACACTCTGTGAATGTCTTTGAAAACACTTCTTAGGCAGGAAAGCATACATCGTTCATCTGAGTGAGAACTGCATTCTATTCAGTTTTTAGAAATGAGTTGATTGGTTAGGTGACTCACTTGTAGGGAAGTGTTTGTTTGCATTCTGTATATTCAATTCTTTAATAGCAAATCTCTTGTCTTGCCTTTGACAGAAATTCCTGTGAAATCACATTTAAAAGCCAATGTCAGTAAGAAGGCTTTGTAGAATCACTCTGTGAATGTCTTCGAAAACACTTCTCAGGCAGGAAAGCAAACGTCTTTCATCTGAGCGAAAACTGCATTCTATTCAGTTATTAGAACTGAGTTGAATGGTTAGGTGACTCACTTGTAGGGAAGTGTTTGTTTGCATTCTGTATATTCAATTCTTTAATAGCAAATCTCGTGTCTTGGGTTTGACAGAAATTCCAGTGAAATCACGTTTCAAAGCCAACGTCAGTAAAAAGGCTTTGTAGAATCATTCTGTGAATATCTTTGCAAACACTTCTTAGGCAGGAAAGAATATGTCGTTCATCTGAGTAAAAACTGCATTCTGTTCAGTTTTTAGAACTGAGTTGATTGGTTAGGAGACTCAATTGTAGGGAAGTGTTTATTTGCATTCTGTATATTTACTTCTTTAATAGCAAATCTCATGTCTTGCGTTGGACAGAAATTCCAGGGAAATAACCTTTAAAGGCCAACGTCAGTAAAAAGGCTTTGTAGAATCACTCTGTGAGTGTCTTTGAAAACACTTCTTAGGCAGGAAAGCATACGTCTTTCATCTGAGTGAAAACTGCATTCTATTCAGTTTCTCGAACTGAGTTGAATGGTTAGGCGATTCACTTGTAGTGAGGAGTTTGTTTGCATTCTGTGTATTCAATTCTTTAATAGCAAATCTCGTGTCTTGCGTTTGACAGAAATTCCCGTGAAATCATGTTTAAAAGCCAACATCGGTAAAAGGGCTTTGTAAAGTCACTCTGTGAATGTCTTTGCAAACACTTCTTAGGCAGGAAAGCATACGTCTTTCATCTGAGTGAAAACTGCATTCTGTTCAGTTTTTCGAACTGAGTTGAATGGTTAGGCGATTCACATTTAGGGAAGTGTTTGTTTGCATTCTGTATATTCAATTCTCTACTAGCAAATCTCGTGTCTTGCTTTTGACAGAAATTCCAGTGAAATCACGTTTAAAAGCCAACGTCAGTAAAAAGGCTTTGTAGAGTGACTCTGTGAATGTCTTTGAAAACACTTCTGAGGCAGGAAAGAATACGTCTTTCATCTGAGTGAAAACTGGATTCTGTTGAGTTTTTAAACCGAGTTGATTGGTTAGGTGACTCACTTGTAGGGAAGTATTTGTTTGCATTCTGTATATTCAATTCTTTAATAGCAAATCTCGTGTCTTGTGTTTGACAGAAATTAAAGTGAAATCACATTTAAAAGCCAATGTCAGTAAAAAGGCTTTGTAGAATCACTCTGTGAATGTCTTTGAAAACACTTCTCAGGCAGGAAAGCAAACATCTTTCATCTGAGCAAAAACTGCATTCTATTCAGTATCTCGAACTGAGTTGAATGGTTAGGCGATTCACTTGTAGTGAGGAGTTTGTTTGCATTCTGCATATTCAATTCTTTAATAGCAAATCTCCTGTCTTGTGTTTGACAGAAATTCCCGTGAAATCACGTTTAAAAGCCAACATCGGTAAAAGGGCTTTGTAAAGTTACTCTGTGAATGTCGTTGCAAACACTTCTTAGGCAGGAAAGCATATGTCTTTCATCTGAGTGAAAACTGCATTCTGTTCAGTTTTTCGAACTGAGTTGAATGGTTAGGCGATTCACTTTTAGGGAAGTATTTGTTTGCATTCTGTATAATCAATTCTTTAATAGCAAGTCTCGTGTCTTGCTTTTGAAAGAAATTCCAGAGAAATCACGTTTAAAATACAACATCAGTAAAAAGGCTTTGTAGAATCACTCTGTGAATGTCTTTGAAAACACTTCTGAGGCAGGAAAGTTTACATTGTTCATTTGAGTGAAAACAGCATTCAGTTCAGTTTTTAGAACTGAGTTGAATGGTTAGGAGATTCACTTGTAGGGAAGTGCTTGTTTGCATTCTGTATAATCAATTCTTTAATAGCAAATCTCGTGTCTGTTGTTGGACAGAAATTCCAGTGAAATTACGTTTAAAGCCAAAGTCAGTAAAAAGGCTTTGTAAAATCACTCTGTGAATGTCTTTGAAAACACTTCTTAGGCAGGAAAGCATACATCGTTCATCTGAGTGAGAACTGCATTCTATTCAGTTTTTAGAAATGAATTGATTGGTTAGGTGACTCACTTGTAGGGAAGTGTTTGTTTGCATTCTGTATATTCAATTCTTTAATAGCATATCTCATGTCTTGCCTTGGACAGAAATTCCAGGGAAATCACCTTTAAAGGCCAACGTCAGTAAAAGGCTTTGTAGAATCACTCTGTGAATGTCTTTGAAAACACTTCTTAGGCAGGAAAGCATAGATATTTCATCTGAGAGAAAACTGCATTCTATTCAGTTTTTAGAACTGAGTTGAATGGGTAGGCGATTCACTTGTAGGGAAGTGTTTGTTTGCATTCTGTATATTCAATTCTTTAATAGCAAATCTCTTGTCTTGCGTTTGACAGAAATTCCTGTGAAATCACATTTAAAAGCCAATGTCAGTAAAAAGGCTTTGTAGAATCACTCTGTGAATGTCTTTGAAACACTTCTCCGGCAGGAAAGCAAATGTCTTTCATCTGAGCGAAAACTGCATTCTATTCAGTTTTTAGAACTGAGTTGAATGGTTAGGTGACTCACTTGTAGGGAAGTGTTTGTTTGCATTCTGTATATTCAATTCTTTAATAGCAAATCTCATGTCTTGGGTTTGACAGAAATTCCAGTGAAATCACGTTTCAAAGCCAACGTCAGTAAAAAGGCTTTGTAGAATCATTCTGTGAATGTCTTTGCAAATACTTCTTAGGCAGGAAAGAATATGTCGTTCATCTGAGTGAAAACTGCATTCTGTTCATTTTTTCGAACTGAGTTGATTGGTTAGGAGACTCACTTGTAGGGAAGTGTTTGTTTGCATTCTGTATATTTAATTCTTTAATAGCAAATCTCATGTCTTGCGTTGGACAGAAATTCCAGGAAAATAACCTTGAAAGGCCAACGTCAGTAAAAAGGCTTTGTAGACTCACTCTGTGAATGTCTTTGAAAACACTATTTAGGCAGGAAAGCAAATGTCTTTCATCTGAGTGAAAACTTCATTCTATTCAGTTTCTCGAACTGAGTTGAATGGTTAGGCGATTCACTTGTAGGGAAGTGTTTGTTTGCATTCTGTATATTCAAGTCTTTAATAGCAAATCTCGTGTCTTGCTTTTGACAGAAATTCCAGAGAAATCACGTTTAAAAGCCAACGTCAGTAAAAAGGCTTTGTAGAATCACTCTGTGAATGTCTTTGAAAACATTTCTCAGGCAGGAAAACAAATGTCGTTCATCAGAGTGAAAACTGCATTCTATTCAGTTTTTAGAACTGAGTTGATTGGTTAGGTGAATCACTTGTCAGGAAGTGTTTGTTTGCATTCTGTATATTCAATTCTTTAATAGCAAATCTCGTGTCTGTCGTTGGACAGAAATTCCAGTGAAATCATGTTTAAAGCCCAACGTCAGTAAAAAGGCTTTGTAGAAACATTCTGTGAATATCTTTGAAAACACTTCTTAGGCAGGAAAGCATACATCGTTCATCTGAGTGAAAACTGCAATCTGTTCAGTTTTTAGAACTGAGTTGAATGGGTAGGCGATTCACTTGTAGGGAAGTGATTGTTTGCATCTGTATATTCAAATCTCAAATAGCAAATCTCGTGTCTTGCTTTTGACAGAAATTCCAATGAAATCACGTTTAAAAGCCAAATCCGTAAAAAGGCTTTGAAGAATCAGTCTATGAATGTCTTTGAAAACACTTCTGAGGCAGGAAAGAATACGTCTTTCATCTGAGTGAAAACTGCATTCTATTCAGTTTTTCGAACTGAGTTGAATGGTTCGGCGATTCACTTGGTGGGAAGTGATTGTTTGCATTCTGTATATTCAATTCTTTAATAGCAAATCTCTTGTCTTGCGTTTGACAGAAATACCTGTGAAATCATGTTTAAAGGCCAACGTCAGTAAAAAGGCTTTATAGAATCACTCTGTGAATGTCTTTGAAAACACTTCTTAGGCAGGAAAGCATACATTGTTCATCTGAGTGAGAACTGCATTCTGTTAAGTTTTTAGAACTGAGTTTAATGGTTAGGCGATTGACGTGTAGAGAAGTGTTTGTTTGCATTCTGTATATTCAATTCTTTAATAGCAAATCTCGTGTCTTGCTTTTGACAGAAATTCCAGTGAAATCACGTTTAAAAGCCAACATCAGTAAAAGGGCTTTGTAAAATCACTCTGTGAATGTCTTTGAAAACACTTCTTTGGCAAGAAAGCATACGTCTGTCATCTGAGTGAAAACTGCATTCTATTCAGTTTTTCGAACTCTGTTGAATGGTTAGGCGATTGACTTGTAGGGAAGTGATTGTTTGCATTCTGTATATTCAATTCTTTCACAGCAAATCTCGTGTATTCCTTTGACAGAAATTCCAGTGAAATCACGTTTAAAAGCCAACCTCAGTAAAAAGGTTTTATAGAAACACTCTGTGAATGTCTTTGAAAACACTTCTTAGGCAGGAAAGCATACATCGTTCATCTGAGTGAGAACTGCATTCTATTCAGTTTTTAGAAATGAATTGATTGGTTAGGTGACTCACTTGTAGGGAAGTGTTTGTTTGCATTCTGTATATTCAATTCTTTAATAGCATATCTCAGGTCTTGCCTTGGACAGAAATTCCAGGGAAATCACCTTTAAAGGCCAACGTCAGTAAAAGGCTTTGTAGAATCACTCTGTGAATGTCTTTGAAAACACTTCTTCAGCAGGATTGCATAGGTATTTCATCTGAGAGAAAACTGCATTCTATTCAGTTTTTCGAACTGAGTTGAATTGTTAGGCGATTCACTTCTAGTGAGGAGTGTGTTTGCATTCTGTGTATTCAATTCTTTAATAACAAATCTCGTGTTTTGCGTTTGACAGAAATTCCAGAGAAATCACATTTAAAATCCAACATCAGTAAAAAGGCTTTGTAGAATCACTCTGTGAATGTCTTTGAAAAGACTTCTCAGGCAGGAAAGCAAACGTCTTTCATCTGATTGAAAACTGCATTCTATACAGTTTTTATAACTGAGTTGATTGGTTAGGTGACTCACTTGCACGGAAGTCTTTATTTGCATTCTGTATATTCAATTCTTTAATAGCAAATCTCGTGTCTTGCGTTGGACAGAAATTCCAGTGAAATCACGTTTAAAAGCCAACATCAGTAAAAGGGCTTTGTAAAATCACTCTGTGAATGTCTTTGAAAACACTTCGTAGGCAAGTAAGCATACATCTTTCATCTGAATGAAAACTGCATTCTATTCATTTTTTCGAACTCTGTTGAATGGTTAGGCGATTGACTTGTAGGGAAGTGTTTGTTTGCATTCTGTATATTCAAGTCTTTAATAGCAAATCTCGTGTCTTGCTTTTGACAGAAATTCCAGTGAAATCACGTTTAAAAGCCAACGTCAGTAAAAAGGTTTTATAGAAACACTCTGTGAATGTCTTTGAAAACACTTCTCAGGCAGGAAAGCATATGTCGTCCATCTGAGTGAAAACTGCATTCTGTTCAGTTTTTAGAACTGAGTTGAATGGTTAGGCGATTCACTTGTAGGGAAGTGTTTGTTTGCATTCTGTATATTCAAGTCTTTAATAGCAAATCTCGTGTCTTGCTTTTGACAGAAATTCCAGAGAAATCACGTTTAAAAGCCAACGTCAGTAAAAAGGCTTTGTAGAATCACTCTGTGAATGTCTTTGAAAACATTTCTCAGGCAGGAAAACAAACGTCGTTCATCAGAGTGAAAACTGCATTCTATTCAGTTATTAGAACTGAGTTGATTGGTTAGGTGAATCACTTGTCAGGAAGTGTTTGTTTGCATTCTGTATATTCAATTCTTTAATAGCAAATCTCGTGTCTGTCGTTGGACAGAAATTCCAGTGAAATCATGTTTAAAGCCCAACGTCAGTAAAAAGGCTTTGTAGAAACATTCTGTGAATATCTTTGAAAACACTTCTTAGGCAGGAAAGCATACATCGTTCATCTGAGTGAAAACTGCATTCTGTTCAGTTTTTAGAACTGAGTTGAATGGGTAGGCGATTCACTTGTAGGGAAGTGATTGTTTGCATCTGTATATTCAATTCTCTAATAGCAAATCTCGTGTCTTGCTTTTGACAGAAATTCCAATGAAATCACGTTTAAAAGCCAAATCAGTAAAAAGGCTTTGAAGTATCAGTCTATGAATGTCTTTGAAAACACTTCTGAGGCAGGAAAGAATACGTCTTTAATCTGAGTGAAAACTGCATTCTATTCAGTTTTTCAAACTGAGTTGAATTGTTAGGCGATTCACTTCTAGTGAGGAGTGTGTTTGCATTCTGTGTATTCAATTCTTTAATAACAAATCTCGTGTTTTGCGTTTGACAGAAATTCCAGAGAAATCACATTTAAAATCCAACATCAGTAAAAAGGCTTTGTAGAATCACTCTGTGAATGTCTTTGAAAAGACTTCTCAGGTAGGAAAGCAAACGTCTTTCATCTGATTGAAAACTGCATTCTATACAGTTTTTATAACTGAGTTGATTGGTTAGGTGACTCACTTGCACGGAAGTCTTTATTTGCATTCTGTATATTCAATTCTTTAATAGCAAATCTCGTGTCTTGCGTTGGACAGAAATTCCAGTGAAATCACGTTTAAAAGCCAACATCAGTAAAAGGGCTTTGTAAAATCACTCTGTGAATGTCTTTGAAAACACTTCGTAGGCAGGTAAGCATACATCTTTCATCTGAATGAAAACTGCATTCTATTCATTTTTTCGAACTCTGTTGAATGGTTAGGCGATTGACTTGTAGGGAAGTGTTTGTTTGCATTCTGTATATTCAAGTCTTTAATAGCAAATCTCGTGTCTTGCTTTTGACAGAAATTCCAGTGAAATCACGTTTAAAAGCCAACGTCAGTAAAAAGGTTTTATAGAAACACTCTGTGAATGTCTTTGAAAACACTTCTCAGGCAGGAAAGCATATGTCGTCCATCTGAGTGAAAACTGCATTCTGTTCAGTTTTTAGAACTGAGTTGAATGGTTAGGCGATTCACTTGTAGGGAAGTGTTTGTTTGCATTCTGTATATTCAAGTCTTTAATAGCAAATCTCGTGTCTTGCTTTTGACAGAAATTCCAGAGAAATCACGTTTAAAAGCCAACGTCAGTAAAAAGGCTTTGTAGAATCACTCTGTGAATGTCTTTGAAAACATTTCTCAGGCAGGAAAACAAACGTCGTTCATCAGAGTGAAAACTGCATTCTATTCAGTTATTAGAACTGAGTTGATTGGTTAGGTGAATCACTTGTCAGGAAGTGTTTGTTTGCATTCTGTATATTCAATTCTTTAATAGCAAATCTCGTGTCTGTCGTTGGACAGAAATTCCAGTGAAATCATGTTTAAAGCCCAACGTCAGTAAAAAGGCTTTGTAGAAACATTCTGTGAATATCTTTGAAAACACTTCTTAGGCAGGAAAGCATACATCGTTCATCTGAGTGAAAACTGCATTCTGTTCAGTTTTTAGAACTGAGTTGAATGGGTAGGCGATTCACTTGTAGGGAAGTGATTGTTTGCATCTGTATATTCAATTCTCTAATAGCAAATCTCGTGTCTTGCTTTTGACAGAAATTCCAATGAAATCACGTTTAAAAGCCAAATCAGTAAAAAGGCTTTGAAGAATCAGTCTATGAATGTCTTTGAAAACACTTCTGAGGCAGGAAAGAATACGTCTTTCATCTGAGTGAAAACTGCATTCTATTCAGTTTTTCGAACTGAGTTGAATGGTTCGGCGATTCACTTGGTGGGAAGTGATTGTTTGCATTCTGTATATTCAATTCTTTAATAGCAAATCTCTTGTCTTGCGTTTGACAGAAATTCCTGTGAAATCATGTTTAAAGGCCAACGTCAGTAAAAAGGCTTTATAGAATCACTCTGTGAATGTCTTTGAAAACACTTCTTAGGCAGGAAAGCATACATTGTTCATCTGAGTGAGAACTGCATTCTGTTAAGTTTTTAGAACTGAGTTTAATGGTTAGGCGATTGACTTGTAGAGAAGTGTTTGTTTGCATTCTGTATATTCAATTCTTTAATAGCAAATCTCGTGTCTTGCGTTTGACAGAAATTCCAGTGAAATCACGTTTAAAAGCCAACATCAGTAAAAGGGCTTTGTAAAATCACTCTGTGAATGTCTTTGAAAACACTTCTTTGGCAAGAAAGCATACGTCTGTCATCAGAGTGAAAACTGCATTCTATTCAGTTTTTCGAACTCTGTTGAATGGTTAGGCGATTGACTTGTAGGGAAGTGATTGTTTGCATTCTGTATATTCAATTCTTTCACAGCAAATCTCGTGTCTTCCTTTTGACAGAAAGTCCAGTGAAATCACGTTTAAAAGCCAACCTCAGTAAAAAGGTTTTATTGAAACACTCTGTGAATGTCTTTGAAAACACTTCTTAGGCAGGAAAGCATACATCGTTCATCTGAGTGAGAACTGCATTCTATTCAGTTTTTAGAAATGAGTTGATTGGTTAGGTGACTCACTTGTAGGGAAGTGTTTGTTTGCATTCTGTATATTCAATTCTTTAATAGCAAATCTCTTGTCTTGCCTTTGACAGAAATTCCTGTGAAATCACATTTAAAAGCCAATGTCAGTAAGAAGGCTTTGTAGAATCACTCTGTGAATGTCTTCGAAAACACTTCTCAGGCAGGAAAGCAAACGTCTTTCATCTGAGCGAAAACTGCATTCTATTCAGTTATTAGAACTGAGTTGAATGGTTAGGTGACTCACTTGTAGGGAAGTGTTTGTTTGCATTCTGTATATTCAATTCTTTAATAGCAAATCTCGTGTCTTGGGTTTGACAGAAATTCCAGTGAAATCACGTTTCAAAGCCAACGTCAGTAAAAAGGCTTTGTAGAATCATTCTGTGAATATCTTTGCAAACACTTCTTAGGCAGGAAAGAATATGTCGTTCATCTGAGTAAAAACTGCATTCTGTTCAGTTTTTAGAACTGAGTTGATTGGTTAGGAGACTCAATTGTAGGGAAGTGTTTATTTGCATTCTGTATATTTACTTCTTTAATAGCAAATCTCATGTCTTGCGTTGGACAGAAATTCCAGGGAAATAACCTTTAAAGGCCAACGTCAGTAAAAAGGCTTTGTAGAATCACTCTGTGAGTGTCTTTGAAAACACTTCTTAGGCAGGAAAGCATACGTCTTTCATCTGAGTGAAAACTGCATTCTATTCAGTTTCTCGAACTGAGTTGAATGGTTAGGCGATTCACTTGTAGTGAGGAGTTTGTTTGCATTCTGTGTATTCAATTCTTTAATAGCAAATCTCGTGTCTTGCGTTTGACAGAAATTCCCGTGAAATCATGTTTAAAAGCCAACATCGGTAAAAGGGCTTTGTAAAGTCACTCTGTGAATGTCTTTGCAAACACTTCTTAGGCAGGAAAGCATACGTCTTTCATCTGAGTGAAAACTGCATTCTGTTCAGTTTTTCGAACTGAGTTGAATGGTTAGGCGATTCACATTTAGGGAAGTGTTTGTTTGCATTCTGTATATTCAATTCTCTACTAGCAAATCTCGTGTCTTGCTTTTGACAGAAATTCCAGTGAAATCACGTTTAAAAGCCAACTTCAGTAAAAAGGCTTTGTAGAGTGACTCTGTGAATGTCTTTGAAAACACTTCTGAGGCAGGAAAGAATACGTCTTTCATCTGAGTGAAAACTGGATTCTGTTCAGTTTTTAAACCGAGTTGATTGGTTAGGTGACTCACTTGTAGGGAAGTATTTGTTTGCATTCTGTATATTCAATTCTTTAATAGCAAATCTCGTGTCTTGTGTTTGACAGAAATTAAAGTGAAATCACATTTAAAAGCCAATGTCAGTAAAAAGGCTTTGTAGAATCACTCTGTGAATGTCTTTGAAAACACTTCTCAGGCAGGAAAGCAAACATCTTTCATCTGAGCAAAAACTGCATTCTATTCAGTATCTCGAACTGAGTTGAATGGTTAGGCGATTCACTTGTAGTGAGGAGTTTGTTTGCATTCTGCATATTCAATTCTTTAATAGCAAATCTCCTGTCTTGTGTTTGACAGAAATTCCCGTGAAATCACGTTTAAAAGCCAACATCGGTAAAAGGGCTTTGTAAAGTTACTCTGTGAATGTCGTTGCAAACACTTCTTAGGCAGGAAAGCATATGTCTTTCATCTGAGTGAAAACTGCATTCTGTTCAGTTTTTCGAACTGAGTTGAATGGTTAGGCGATTCACTTTTAGGGAAGTATTTGTTTGCATTCTGTATAATCAATTCTTTAATAGCAAATCTCGTGTCTGTTGTTGGACAGAAATTCCAGTGAAATTACGTTTAAAGCCAAAGTCAGTAAAAAGGCTTTGTAAAATCACTCTGTGAATGTCTTTGAAAACACTTCTTAGGCAGGAAAGCATACATCGTTCATCTGAGTGAGAACTGCATTCTATTCAGTTTTTAGAAATGAATTGATTGGTTAGGTGACTCACTTGTAGGGAAGTGTTTGTTTGCATTCTGTATATTCAATTCTTTAATAGCATATCTCATGTCTTACCTTGGACAGAAATTCCAGGGAAATCACCTTTAAAGGCCAACGTCAGTAAAAGGCTTTGTAGAATCACTCTGTGAATGTCTTTGAAAACACTTCTTAGGCAGGAAAGCATAGATATTTCATCTGAGAGAAAACTGCATTCTATTCAGGTTTTAGAACTGTGTTGAATGGTTAGGCGATTCACTTGTAGGGAAGTGTTTGTTTGCATTCTGTATATTCAATTCTTTAATAGCAAATCTCTTGTCTTGCGTTTGACAGAAATTCCTGTGAAATCACATTTAAAAGCCAATGTCAGTAAAAAGGCTTTGTAGAATCACTCTGTGAATGTCTTTGAAAACACTTCTCCGGCAGGAAAGCAAATGTCTTTCATCTGAGCGAAAACTGCATTCTATTCAGTTTTTAGAACTGAGTTGAATGGTTAGGTGACTCACTTGTAGGGAAGTGTTTGTTTGCATTCTGTATATTCAATTCTTTAATAGCAAATCTCATGTCTTGGGTTTGACAGAAATTCCAGTGAAATCACGTTTCAAGCCAACGTCAGTAAAAAGGCTTTGTAGAATCATTCTGTGAATGTCTTTGCAAACACTTCTTAGGCAGGAAAGAATATGTCGTTCATCTGAGTGAAAACTGCATTCTGTTTAGTTTTTCGAACTGAGTTGATTGGTTAGGAGACTCACTTGTAGGGAAGTGTTTGTTTGCATTCTGTATATTTAATTCTTTAATAGCAAATCTCATGTCTTGCGTTGGACAGAAATTCCAGGAAAATAACCTTGAAAGGCCAACGTCAGTAAAAAGGCTTTGTAGACTCACTCTGTGAATGTCTTTGAAAACACTATTTAGGCAGGAAAGCAAATGTCTTTCATCTGAGTGAAAACTTCATTCTATTCAGTTTCTCGAACTGAGTTGAATGGTTAGGCGATTCACTTGTAGGGAAGTGTTTGTTTGCATTCTGTATATTCAAGTCTTTAATAGCAAATCTCGTGTCTTGCTTTTGACAGAAATTCCAGAGAAATCACGTTTAAAAGCCAACGTCAGTAAAAAGGCTTTGTAGAATCACTCTGTGAATGTCTTTGAAAACATTTCTCAGGCAGGAAAACAAATGTCGTTCATCAGAGTGAAAACTGCATTCTATTCAGTTTTTAGAACTGAGTTGATTGGTTAGGTGAATCACTTGTCAGGAAGTGTTTGTTTGCATTCTGTATATTCAATTCTTTAATAGCAAATCTCGTGTCTGTCGTTGGACAGAAATTCCAGTGAAATCATGTTTAAAGCCCAACGTCAGTAAAAAGGCTTTGTAGAAACATTCTGTGAATATCTTTGAAAACACTTCTTAGGCAGGAAAGCATACATCGTTCATCTGAGTGAAAACTGCAATCTGTTCAGTTTTTAGAACTGAGTTGAATGGGTAGGCGATTCACTTGTAGGGAAGTGATTGTTTGCATCTGTATATTCAATTCTCAAATAGCAAATCTCGTGTCTTGCTTTTGACAGAAATTCCAATGAAATCACGTTTAAAAGCCAAATCCGTAAAAAGGCTTTGAAGAATCAGTCTATGAATGTCTTTGAAAACACTTCTGAGGCAGGAAAGAATACGTCTTTCATCTGAGTGAAAACTGCATTCTATTCAGTTTTTCGAACTGAGTTGAATTGTTCGGCGATTCACTTGGTGGGAAGTGATTGTTTGCATTCTGTATATTCAATTCTTTAATAGCAAATCTCTTGTCTTGCGTTTGACAGAAATTCCTGTGAAATCATGTTTAAAGGCCAACGTCAGTAAAAAGGCTTTATAGAATCACTCTGTGAATGTCTTTGAAAACACTTCTTAGGCAGGAAAGCATACATTGTTCATCTGAGTGAGAACTGCATTCTGTTAAGTTTTTAGAACTGAGTTTAATGGTTAGGCGATTGACTTGTAGAGAAGTGTTTGTTTGCATTCTGTATATTCAATTCTTTAATAGCAAATCTCGTGTCTTGCTTTTGACAGAAATTCCAGTGAAATCACGTTTAAAAGCCAACATCAGTAAAAGGGCTTTGTAAAATCACTCTGTGAATGTCTTTGAAAACACTTCTTTGGCAAGAAAGCATACGTCTGTCATCTGAGTGAAAACTGCATTCTATTCAGTTTTTCAAACTCTGTTGAATGGTTAGGCGATTGACTTGTAGGGAAGTGATTGTTTGCATTCTGTATATTCAATTCTTTCACAGCAAATCTCGTGTCTTCCTTTGACAGAAATTCCAGTGAAATCACGTTTAAAAGCCAACCTCAGTAAAAAGGTTTTATAGAAACACTCTGTGAATGTCTTTGAAAACACTTCTTAGGCAGGAAAGCATACATCGTTCATCTGAGTGAGAACTGCATTCTATTCAGTTTTTAGAAATGAATTGATTGGTTAGGTGACTCACTTGTAGGGAAGTGTTTGTTTGCATTCTGTATATTCAATTCTTTAATAGCATATCTCAGGTCTTGCCTTGGACAGAAATTCCAGGGAAATCACCTTTAAAGGCCAACGTCAGTAAAAGGCTTTGTAGAATCACTCTGTGAATGTCTTTGAAAACACTTCTTCAGCAGGATTGCATAGGTATTTCATCTGAGAGAAAACTGCATTCTATTCAGTTTTTCGAACTGAGTTGAATTGTTAGGCGATTCACTTCTAGTGAGGAGTGTGTTTGCATTCTGTGTATTCAATTCTTTAATAACAAATCTCGTGTCTTGCTTTTGACAGAAATTCCAGAGAAATCACGTTTAAAAGCCAACGTCAGTAAAAAGGCTTTGTAGAATCACTCTGTGAATGTCTTTGAAAACATTTCTCAGGCAGGAAAACAAACGTCGTTCATCAGAGTGAAAACTGCATTCTATTCAGTTATTAGAACTGAGTTGATTGGTTAGGTGAATCACTTGTCAGGAAGTGTTTGTTTGCATTCTGTATATTCAATTCTTTAATAGCAAATCTCGTGTCTGTCGTTGGACAGAAATTCCAGTGAAATCATGTTTAAAGCCCAACGTCAGTAAAAAGGCTTTGTAGAAACATTCTGTGAATATCTTTGAAAACACTTCTTAGGCAGGAAAGCATACATCGTTCATCTGAGTGAAAACTGCATTCTGTTCAGTTTTTAGAACTGAGTTGAATGGGTAGGCGATTCACTTGTAGGGAAGTGATTGTTTGCATCTGTATATTCAATTCTCTAATAGCAAATCTCGTGTCTTGCTTTTGAGAGAAATTCCAATGAAATCACGTTTAAAAGCCAAATCAGTAAAAAGGCTTTGAAGAATCAGTCTATGAATGTCTTTGAAAACACTTCTGAGGCAGGAAAGAATACGTCTTTAATCTGAGTGAAAACTGCATTCTATTCAGTTTTTCAAACTGAGTTGAATTGTTAGGCGATTCACTTCTAGTGAGGAGTGTGTTTGCATTCTGTGTATTCAATTCTTTAATAACAAATCTCGTGTTTTGCGTTTGACAGAAATTCCAGAGAAATCACATTTAAAATCCAACATCAGTAAAAAGGCTTTGTAGAATCACTCTGTGAATGTCTTTGAAAAGACTTCTCAGGCAGGAAAGCAAACGTCTTTCATCTGATTGAAAACTGCATTCTATACAGTTTTTATAACTGAGTTGATTGGTTAGGTGACTCACTTGCACGGAAGTCTTTATTTGCATTCTGTATATTCAATTCTTTAACAGCAAATCTCGTGTCTTGCGTTGGACAGAAATTCCAGTGAAATCACGTTTAAAAGCCAACATCAGTAAAAGGGCTTTGTAAAATCACTCTGTGAATGTCTTTGAAAACACTTCGTAGGCAGGTAAGCATACATCTTTCATCTGAATGAAAACTGCATTCTATTCATTTTTTCGAACTCTGTTGAATGGTTAGGCGATTGACTTTTAGGGAAGTGTTTGTTTGCATTCTGTATATTCAAGTCTTTAATAGCAAATCTCGTGTCTTGCTTTTGACAGAAATTCCAGTGAAATCACGTTTAAAAGCCAACGTCAGTAAAAAGGTTTTATAGAAACACTCTGTGAATGTCTTTGAAAACACTTCTCAGGCAGGAAAGCATATGTCGTCCATCTGAGTGAAAACTGCATTCTGTTCAGTTTCTCGAACTGAGTTGAATGGTTAGGCGATTCACTTGTAGGGAAGTGTTTGTTTGCATTCTGTATATTCAAGTCTTTAATAGCAAATCTCGTGTCTTGCTTTTGACAGAAATTCCAGAGAAATCACGTTTAAAAGCCAACGTCAGTAAAAAGGCTTTGTAGAATCACTCTGTGAATGTCTTTGAAAACATTTCTCAGGCAGGAAAACAAATGTCGTTCATCAGAGTGAAAACTGCATTCTATTCAGTTTTTAGAACTGAGTTGATTGGTTAGGTGAATCACTTGTCAGGAAGTGTTTGTTTGCATTCTATATATTCAATTCTTTAATAGCAAATCTCGTGTCTGTCGTTGGACAGAAATTCCAGTGAAATCATGTTTAAAGCCCAACGTCAGTAAAAAGGCTTTGTAGAAACATTCTGTGAATATCTTTGAAAACACTTCTTAGGCAGGAAAGCATACATCGTTCATCTGAGTGAAAACTGCAATCTGTTCAGTTTTTAGAACTGAGTTGAATGGGTAGGCGATTCACTTGTAGGGAAGTGATTGTTTGCATCTGTATATTCAATTCTCAAATAGCAAATCTCGTGTCTTGCTTTTGACAGAAATTCCAATGAAATCACGTTTAAAAGCCAAATCAGTAAAAAGGCTTTGAAGAATCAGTCTATGAATGTCTTTGAAAACACTTCTGAGGCAGGAAAGAATACGTCTTTCATCTGAGTGAAAACTGCATTCTATTCAGTTTTTCGAACTGAGTTGAATGGTTCGGCGATTCACTTGGTGGGAAGTGATTGTTTGCATTCTGTATATTCAATTCTTTAATAGCAAATCTCTTGTCTTGCGTTTGACAGAAATTCCTGTGAAATCATGTTTAAAGGCCAACGTCAGTAAAAAGGCTTTATAGAATCACTCTGTGAATGTCTTTGAAAACACTTCTTAGGCAGGAAAGCATACATTGTTCATCTGAGTGAGAACTGCATTCTGTTAAGTTTTTAGAACTGAGTTTAATGGTTAGGCGATTGACTTGTAGAGAAGTGTTTGTTTGCATTCTGTATATTCAATTCTTTAATAGCAAATCTCGTGTCTTGCTTTTGACAGAAATTCCAGTGAAATCACGTTTAAAAGCCAACATCAGTAAAAGGGCTTTGTAAAATCACTCTGTGAATGTCTTTGAAAACACTTCTTTGGCAAGAAAGCATACGTCTGTCATCTGAGTGAAAACTGCATTCTATTCAGTTTTTCGAACTCTGTTGAATGGTTAGGCGATTGACTTGTAGGGAAGTGATTGTTTGCATTCTGTATATTCAATTCTTTCACAGCAAATCTCGTGTCTTCCTTTGACAGAAATTCCAGTGAAATCACGTTTAAAAGCCAACCTCAGTAAAAAGGTTTTATAGAAACACTCTGTGAATGTCTTTGAAAACACTTCTTAGGCAGGAAAGCATACATCGTTCATCTGAGTGAGAACTGCATTCTATTCAGTTTTTAGAAATGAATTGATTGGTTAGGTGACTCACTTGTAGGGAAGTGTTTGTTTGCATTCTGTATATTCAATTCTTTAATAGCATATCTCAGGTCTTGCCTTGGACAGAAATTCCAGGGAAATCACCTTTAAAGGCCAACATCAGTAAAAGGCTTTGTAGAATCACTCTGTGAATGTCTTTGAAAACACTTCTTAAGCAGGATTGCATAGGTATTTCATCTGAGAGAAAACTGCATTCTATTCAGTTTTTCGAACTGAGTTGAATTGTTAGGCGATTCACTTCTAGTGAGGAGTGTGTTTGCATTCTGTGTATTCAATTCTTTAATAACAAATCTCGTGTTTTGCGTTTGACAGAAATTCCAGAGAAATCACATTTAAAATCCAACATCAGTAAAAAGGCTTTGTAGAATCACTCTGTGAATGTCTTTGAAAAGACTTCTCAGGCAGGAAAGCAAACGTCTTTCATCTGATTGAAAACTGCATTCTATACAGTTTTTATAACTGAGTTGATTGGTTAGGTGACTCACTTGCACGGAAGTCTTTATTTGCATTCTGTATATTCAATTCTTTAATAGCAAATCTCGTGTCTTGCGTTGGACAGAAATTCCAGTGAAATCACGTTTAAAAGCCAACATCAGTAAAAGGGCTTTGTAAAATCACTCTGTGAATGTCTTTGAAAACACTTCGTAGGCAGGTAAGCATACATCTTTCATCTGAATGAAAACTGCAATCTATTCATTTTTTCGAACTCTGTTGAATGGTTAGGCGATTGACTTGTAGGGAAGTGTTTGTTTGCATTCTGTATATTCAAGTCTTTAATAGCAAATCTCGTGTCTTGCTTTTGACAGAAATTCCAGTGAAATCACGTTTAAAAGCCAACGTCAGTAAAAAGGTTTTATAGAAACACTCTGTGAATGTCTTTGAAAACACTTCTCAGGCAGGAAAGCATATGTCGTCCATCTGAGTGAAAACTGCATTCTGTTCAGTTTTTAGAACTGAGTTGAATGGTTAGGCGATTCACTTGTAGGGAAGTGTTTGTTTGCATTCTGTATATTCAATTCTTTAATAGCAAATCTCGTGTCTGTCGTTGGACAGAAATTCCAGTGAAATCATGTTTAAAGCCCAACGTCAGTAAAAAGGCTTTGTAGAAACATTCTGTGAATATCTTTGAAAACACTTCTTAGGCAGGAAAGCATACATCGTTCATCTGAGTGAAAACTGCATTCTGTTCAGTTTTTAGAACTGAGTTGAATGGGTAGGCGATTCACTTGTAGGGAAGTGATTGTTTGCATCTGTATATTCAATTCTCTAATAGCAAATCTCGTGTCTTGCTTTTGAGAGAAATTCCAATGAAATCACGTTTAAAAGCCAAATCAGTAAAAAGGCTTTGAAGAATCAGTCTATGAATGTCTTTGAAAACACTTCTGAGGCAGGAAAGAATACGTCTTTAATCTGAGTGAAAACTGCATTCTATTCAGTTTTTCAAACTGAGTTGAATTGTTAGGCGATTCACTTCTAGTGAGGAGTGTGTTTGCATTCTGTGTATTCAATTCTTTAATAACAAATCTCGTGTTTTGCGTTTGACAGAAATTCCAGAGAAATCACATTTAAAATCCAACATCAGTAAAAAGGCTTTGTAGAATCACTCTGTGAATGTCTTTGAAAAGACTTCTCAGGCAGGAAAGCAAACGTCTTTCATCTGATTGAAAACTGCATTCTATACAGTTTTTATAACTGAGTTGATTGGTTAGGTGACTCACTTGCACGGAAGTCTTTATTTGCATTCTGTATATTCAATTCTTTAATAGCAAATCTCGTGTCTTGCGTTGGACAGAAATTCCAGTGAAATCACGTTTAAAAGCCAACATCAGTAAAAGGGCTTTGTAAAATCACTCTGTGAATGTCTTTGAAAACACTTCGTAGGCAGGTAAGCATACATCTTTCATCTGAATGAAAACTGCATTCTATTCATTTTTTCGAACTCTGTTGAATGGTTAGGCGATTGACTTGTAGGGAAGTGTTTGTTTGCATTCTGTATATTCAAGTCTTTAATAGCAAATCTCGTGTCTTGCTTTTGACAGAAATTCCAGTGAAATCACGTTTAAAAGCCAACGTCAGTAAAAAGGTTTTATAGAAACACTCTGTGAATGTCTTTGAAAACACTTCTCAGGCAGGAAAGCATATGTCGTCCATCTGAGTGAAAACTGCATTCTGTTCAGTTTTTAGAACTGAGTTGAATGGTTAGGCGATTCACTTGTAGGGAAGTGTTTGTTTGCATTCTGTATATTCAAGTCTTTAATAGCAAATCTCGTGTCTTGCTTTTGACAGAAATTCCAGAGAAATCACGTTTAAAAGCCAACGTCAGTAAAAAGGCTTTGTAGAATCACTCTGTGAATGTCTTTGAAAACATTTCTCAGGCAGGAAAACAAACGTCGTTCATCAGAGTGAAAACTGCATTCTATTCAGTTATTAGAACTGAGTTGATTGGTTAGGTGAATCACTTGTCAGGAAGTGTTTGTTTGCATTCTGTATATTCAATTCTTTAATAGCAAATCTCGTGTCTGTCGTTGGACAGAAATTCCAGTGAAATCATGTTTAAAGCCCAACGTCAGTAAAAAGGCTTTGTAGAAACATTCTGTGAATATCTTTGAAAACACTTCTTAGGCAGGAAAGCATACATCGTTCATCTGAGTGAAAACTGCATTCTGTTCAGTTTTTAGAACTGAGTTGAATGGGTAGGCGATTCACTTGTAGGGAAGTGATTGTTTGCATCTGTATATTCAATTCTCTAATAGCAAATCTCGTGTCTTGCTTTTGACAGAAATTCCAATGAAATCACGTTTAAAAGCCAAATCAGTAAAAAGGCTTTGAAGAATCAGTCTATGAATGTCTTTGAAAACACTTCTGAGGCAGGAAAGAATACGTCTTTCATCTGAGTGAAAACTGCATTCTATTCAGTTTTTCGAACTGAGTTGAATTGTTCGGCGATTCACTTGGTGGGAAGTGATTGTTTGCATTCTGTATATTCAATTCTTTAATAGCAAATCTCTTGTCTTGCGTTTGAAAGAAATTCCTGTGAAATCATGTTTAAAGGCCAACGTCAGTAAAAAGGCTTTATAGAATCACTCTGTGAATGTCTTTGAAAACACTTCTTAGGCAGGAAAGCATACATTGTTCATCTGAGTGAGAACTGCATTCTGTTAAGTTTTTAGAACTGAGTTTAATGGTTAGGCGATTGGCTTGTAGAGAAGTGTTTGTTTGCATTCTGTATATTCAATTCTTTAATAGCAAATCTCGTGTCTTGCGTTTGACAGAAATTCCAGTGAAATCACGTTTAAAAGCCAACATCAGTAAAAGGGCTTTGTAAAATCACTCTGTGAATGTCTTTGAAAACACTTCTTTGGCAAGAAAGCATACGTCTGTCATCTGAGTGAAAACTGCATTCTATTCAGTTTTTCGAACTCTGTTGAATGGTTAGGCGATTGACTTGTAGGGAAGTGATTGTTTGCATTCTGTATATTCAATTCTTTCACAGCAAATCTCGTGTCTTCCTTTTGACAGAAAGTCCAGTGAAATCACGTTTAAAAGCCAACCTCAGTAAAAAGGTTTTATAGAAACACTCTGTGAATGTCTTTGAAAACACTTCTTAGGCAGGAAAGCATACATCGTTCATCTGAGTGAGAACTGCATTCTATTCAGTTTTTAGAAATGAGTTGAATGGTTAGTCGATTCACTTGTAGGGAAGTGTTTGTTTGCATTCTGTATATTCAAGTCTTTAATGGCAAATCTCGTGTCTTGCTTTTGACAGAAATTCCAGAGAAATCACGTTTAAAAGCCAACGTCAGTAAAAAGGCTTTGTAGAATCACTCTGTGAATGTCTTTGAAAACATTTCTCAGGCAGGAAAACAAACGTCGTTCATCAGAGTGAAAACTGCATTCTATTCAGTTATTAGAACTGAGTTGATTGGTTAGGTGAATCACTTGTCAGGAAGTGTTTGTTTGCATTCTGTATATTCAATTCTTTAATAGCAAATCTCGTGTCTGTCGTTGGACAGAAATTCCAGTGAAATCATGTTTAAAGCCCAACGTCAGTAAAAAGGCTTTGTAGAAACATTCTGTGAATATCTTTGAAAACACTTCTTAGGCAGGAAAGCATACATCGTTCATCTGAGTGAAAACTGCATTCTGTTCAGTTTTTAGAACTGAGTTGAATGGGTAGGCGATTCACTTGTAGGGAAGTGATTGTTTGCATCTGTATATTCAATTCTCTAATAGCAAATCTCGTGTCTTGCTTTTGAGAGAAATTCCAATGAAATCACGTTTAAAAGCCAAATCAGTAAAAAGGCTTTGAAGAATCAGTCTATGAATGTCTTTGAAAACACTTCTGAGGCAGGAAAGAATACGTCTTTAATCTGAGTGAAAACTGCATTCTATTCAGTTTTTCAAACTGAGTTGAATTGTTAGGCGATTCACTTCTAGTGAGGAGTGTGTTTGCATTCTGTGTATTCAATTCTTTAATAACAAATCTCGTGTTTTGCGTTTGACAGAAATTCCAGAGAAATCACATTTAAAATCCAACATCAGTAAAAAGGCTTTGTAGAATCACTCTGTGAATGTCTTTGAAAAGACTTCTCAGGCAGGAAAGCAAACGTCTTTCATCTGATTGAAAACTGCATTCTATACAGTTTTTATAACTGAGTTGATTGGTTAGGTGACTCACTTGCACGGAAGTCTTTATTTGCATTCTGTATATTCAATTCTTTAACAGCAAATCTCGTGTCTTGCGTTGGACAGAAATTCCAGTGAAATCACGTTTAAAAGCCAACATCAGTAAAAGGGCTTTGTAAAATCACTCTGTGAATGTCTTTGAAAACACTTCGTAGGCAGGTAAGCATACATCTTTCATCTGAATGAAAACTGCATTCTATTCGTTTTTTCGAACTCTGTTGAATGGTTAGGCGATTGACTTGTAGGGAAGTGTTTGTTTGCATTCTGTATATTCAAGTCTTTAATAGCAAATCTCGTGTCTTGCTTTTGACAGAAATTCCAGTGAAATCACGTTTAAAAGCCAACGTCAGTAAAAAGGTTTTATAGAAACACTCTGTGAATGTCTTTGAAAACACTTCTCAGGCAGGAAAGCATATGTCGTCCATCTGAGTGAAAACTGCATTCTGTTCAGTTTCTCGAACTGAGTTGAATGGTTAGGCGATTCACTTGTAGGGAAGTGTTTGTTTGCATTCTGTATATTCAAGTCTTTAATAGCAAATCTCGTGTCTTGCTTTTGACAGAAATTCCAGAGAAATCACGTTTAAAAGCCAACGTCAGTAAAAAGGCTTTGTAGAATCACTCTGTGAATGTCTTTGAAAACATTTCTCAGGCAGGAAAACAAACGTCGTTCATCAGAGTGAAAACTGCATTCTATTCAGTTATTAGAACTGAGTTGATTGGTTAGGTGAATCACTTGTCAGGAAGTGTTTGTTTGCATTCTGTATATTCAATTCTTTAATAGCAAATCTCGTGTCTGTCGTTGGACAGAAATTCCAGTGAAATCATGTTTAAAGCCCAACGTCAGTAAAAAGGCTTTGTAGAAACATTCTGTGAATATCTTTGAAAACACTTCTTAGGCAGGAAAGCATACATCGTTCATCTGAGTGAAAACTGCATTCTGTTCAGTTTTTAGAACTGAGTTGAATGGGTAGGCGATTCACTTGTAGGGAAGTGATTGTTTGCATCTGTATATTCAATTCTCTAATAGCAAATCTCGTGTCTTGCTTTTGACAGAAATTCCAATGAAATCACGTTTAAAAGCCAAATCAGTAAAAAGGCTTTGAAGAATCAGTCTATGAATGTCTTTGAAAACACTTCTGAGGCAGGAAAGAATACGTCTTTCATCTGAGTGAAAACTGCATTCTATTCAGTTTTTCGAACTGAGTTGAATGGTTCGGCGATTCACTTGGTGGGAAGTGATTGTTTGCATTCTGTATATTCAATTCTTTAATAGCAAATCTCTTGTCTTGCGTTTGACAGAAATTCCTGTGAAATCATGTTTAAAGGCCAACGTCAGTAAAAAGGCTTTATAGAATCACTCTGTGAATGTCTTTGAAAACACTTCTTAGGCAGGAAAGCATATATTGTTCATCTGAGTGAGAACTGCATTCTGTTAAGTTTTTAGAACTGAGTTTAATGGTTAGGCGATTGGCTTGTAGAGAAGTGTTTTTTTGCATTCTGTATATTCAATTCTTTAATAGCAAATCTCGTGTCTTGCGTTTGACAGAAATTCCAGTGAAATCACGTTTAAAAGCCAACATCAGTAAAAGGGCTTTGTAAAATCACTCTGTGAATGTCTTTGAAAACACTTCTTTGGCAAGAAAGCATACGTCTGTCATCTGAGTGAAAACTGCATTCTATTCAGTTTTTCGAACTCTGTTGAATGGTTAGGCGATTGACTTGTAGGGAAGTGATTGTTTGCATTCTGTAATTTAATTCTTTCACAGCAAATCTCGTGTCTTCCTTTTGACAGAAAGTCCAGTGAAATCACGTTTAAAAGCCAACCTCAGTAAAAAGGTTTTATAGAAACACTCTGTGAATGTCTTTGAAAACACTTCTTAGGCAGGAAAGCATACATCATTCATCTGAGTGAGAACTGCATTCTATTCAGTTTTTAGAAATGAGTTGATTGGTTAGGTGACTCACTTGTAGGGAAGTGTTTGTTTGCATTCTGTATATTCAATTCTTTAATAGCAAATCTCTTGTCTTGCCTTTGACAGAAATTCCTGTGAAATCACATTTAAAAGCCAATGTCAGTAAAAAGGCTTTGTAGAATCACTCTGTGAATGTCTTCGAAAACACTTCTCAGGCAGGAAAGCAAACGTCTTTCATCTGAGCGAAAACTGCATTCTATTCAGTTATTAGAACTGAGTTGAATGGTTAGGTGACTCACTTGTAGAGAAGTGTTTGTTTGCATTCTGTATATTCAATTCTTTAATAGCAAATCTCGTGTCTTGGGTTTGACAGAAATTCCAGTGAAATCACGTTTCAAAGCCAACGTCAGTAAAAAGGCTTTGTAGAATCATTCTGTGAATGTCTTTTCAAACACTTCTTAGGCAGGAAAGAATATGTCGTTCATCTGAGTGAAAACTGCATTCTGTTCAGTTTTTAGAACTGAGTTGATTGGTTAGGAGACTCAATTGTAGGGAAGTGTTTGTTTGCATTCTGTATATTTAATTCTTTAATAGCAAATCTCATGTCTTGCGTTGGACAGAAATTCCAGGGAAATAACCTTTAAAGGCCAACGTCAGTAAAAAGGCTTTGTAGAATCACTCTGTGAGTGTCTTTGAAAACACTTCTTAGGCAGGAAAGCATACGTCTTTCATGTGAGTGAAAACTGCATTCTATTCAGTTTCTCGAACTGAGTTGAATGGTTAGGCGATTCACTTGTAGTGAGGAGTTTGTTTGCATTCTGTGTATTCAATTCTTTAATAGCAAATCTCGTGTCTTGCGTTTGACAGAAATTCCCGTGAAATCATGTTTAAAATCCAACATCGGTAAAAGGGCTTTGTAAAGTCACTCTGTGAATGTCTTTGCAAACACTTCTTAGGCAGGAAAGCATACGTCTTTCATCTGAGTGAAAAGTGCATTCTGTTCAGTTTTTCGAACTGAGTTGAATGGTTAGGCGATTCACATTTAGGGAAGTGTTTGTTTGCATTCTGTATATTCAATTCTCTACTAGCAAATCTCGTGTCTTGCTTTTGACAGAAATTCCAGTGAAATCACGTTTAAAAGCCAACTTCAGTAAAAAGGCTTTGTAGAGTGACTCTGTGAATGTCTTTGAAAACACTTCTGAGGCAGGAAAGAATACATCGTTCATCTGAGTGAGAACTGCATTCTATTCAGTTTTTAGAAATGAATTGATTGGTTAGGAGACTCACTTGTAGGGAAGTGTTTGTTTGCATTCTGTATATTCAATTCTTTAATAGCATATCTCATGTCTTGCCTTGGACAGAAATTCCAGGGAAATCATCTTTAAAGGCCAACGTCAGTAAAAGGCTTTGTAGAATCACTCTGTGAATGTCTTTGAAAACACTTCTTAGGCAGGAAAGCATAGGTATTTCATCTGAGAGAAAACTACATTCTATTCAGGTTTTAGAACTGTGTTGAATGGTTAGGCGATTCACTTGTAGGGAAGTGTTTGTTTGCATTCTGTATATTCAATTCTTTAATAGCAAATCTCTTGTCTTGCGTTTGACAGAAATTCCTGTGAAATCACATTTAAAAGCCAATGTCAGTAAAAAGGCTTTGTAGAATCACTCTGTGAATGTCTTTGAAAACACTTCTCAGGCAGGAAAGCAAACGTCTTTCATCTGAGCGAAAACTGCATTCTATTCAGTTTTTAGAACTGAGTTGAATGGTTAGGTGACTCACTTGTAGGGAAGTGTTTGTTTGCATTCTGTATATTCAATTCTTTAATAGAAAATCTCGTGTCTTGGGTTTGACAAAAATTCCAGTGAAATCACGTTTCAAAGCCAACGTCAGTAAAAAGGCTTTGTAGAATCATTCTGTGAATGTCTTTGCAAACACTTCTTAGGCAGGAAAGAATATGTCGTTCATCTGAGTGAAAACTGCATTCTGTTCAGTTTTTCGAACTGAGTTGATTGGTTAGGAGACTCACTTGTAGGGAAGTGTTTGTTTGCATTCTGTATATTTAATTCTTTAATAGCAAATCTCATGTCTTGCGTTGGACAGAAATTCCAGGAAAATAACCTTGAAAGGCCAACGTCAGTAAAAAGGCTTTGTAGACTCACTCTGTGAATGTCTTTGAAAACACTTCTTAGGCAGGAAAGCAAATGTCTTTCATCTGAGTGAAAACTGCATTCTATTCAGTTTCTCGAACTGAGTTGAATGGTTAGGCGATTCACTTGTAGTGAGGAGTTTGTTTGCATTCTGTGTATTCAATTCTTTAATAGCAAATCTCGTGTCTTGCGTTTGACAGAAATTCCAGTGAAATCACGTTTAAAAGCCAACATCGGTAAAAGGGCTTTGTAAAGTCACTCTGTGAATGTCTTTGCAAACACTTCTTAGGCAGGAAAGCATATGTCTTTCATCTGAGTGAAAACTGCATTCTGTTCAGTTTTTAAACCGAGTTGATTGATTAGGTGACTCACTTGTAGGGAAGTGTTTGTTTGCATTCTGTATATTCAATTCTTTAATAGCAAATCTCGTGTCTTGCGTTTGACAGAAATTCCAGTGAAATCACGTTTAAAAGCCAATGTCAGTAAAAAGGCTTTGTAGAATCACTCTGTGAATGTCTTTGAAAACACTTCTGAGGCAGGAAAGATTATGTTGTTCATTTGAGTGAAAACAGCATTCAGTTCAGTTTTTAGAACTGAGTTGATTGGTTAGGTAACTCACTTGTAGGGAAGTGTTTGTTTGCATTCTGTATATTCAATTCTTTAATAGCAAATCTCATGTCTTGTGTTTGACAGAAATTCCAGTGAAATCACATTTAAAAGCCAATGTCAGTAAAAAGGCTTTGTAGAATCACTCTGTGAATGTCTTTGAAAACACTTCTCAGGCAGGAAAGCAAACATCTTTCATCTGAGCGAATACTGCATTCTATTCAGTTTTTAGAACTGAGTTGAATGGTTAGGTGACTCACTTGTTGGGAAGTGTTTGTTTGCATTCTGTATATTCAAGTCTTTAATAGCAAGTCTCGTGTCTTGCTTTTGACAGAAATTCCAGAGAAATCACGTTTAAAAGCCAACGTCAGTAAAAAGGCTTTGTAGAATCACTCTGTGAATGTCTTTGAAAACACTTCTGAGGCAGGAAAGATTACGTTGTTCATTTGAGTGAAAACAGCATTCAGTTCAGTTTTTCGAACTGAGTTGAATTGTTAGGCGATTCACTTCTAGTGAGGAGTGTGTTTGCATTCTGTGTATTCAATTCTTTAATAACAAATCTCGTGTTTTGCGTTTGACAGAAATTCCAGAGAAATCATATTTAAAAGCCAACGTCAGTAAAAAGGCTTTGTAGAATCACTCTGTGAATGTTTTTGAAAACACTTCTCAGGCAGGAAAGCAAACGTCTTTCATCTGAGTGAATACTGCATTCTATTCAGTTTTTATAACTGAGTTGAATGGTTAGGTGACTCACTTGCAGGGAAGTCTTTATTTGCATTCTGTATATTCAATTCTTTAATAGCAAATCTCGTGTCTTGCATTGGACAGAAATTCCATTGAAATCACGTTTAAAGGCCAAAGTCAGTTAAAAGGCTTTGTAGAATCATTCTGTGAATGTCTTTGCAAACACTTCTTAGGCAGGAAAGAATATGTCGTTCATCTGAGTGAAAACTGCATTCTTTTCAGTTTTTCGAACTGAGTTAATTGGTTAGGAGACTCACTTGTAGGGAATTGTTTGTTTGCATTCTGTATATTTAATTCTTTAATAGCAAATCTCATGTCTTGCGTTGGATAGAAATTCCAGGGAAAAAACTTTTAAAGGCCAACGTCAGTAAAAGGCTTTGTAGAATCACTCGGTGAATGTCTTTGAAAACACTTCTTAGGCAGGAAAGCAAATGTCTTTCATCTGAGTGAAAACTGCATTCTATTCAGTTTCTCGAACTGAGTTGAATGGTTAGGCGATTAACTTGTAGTGAGGAGTTTGTTTGCATTCTGTGTATTCAATTCTTTAATAGCAAATCTCGTGTCTTGTGTTTGACAGAAATTCCCGTGAAATCACGTTTAAAAGCCAACATTGGTAAAAGGGCTTTGTAAAGTCACTCTGTGAATGTCTTTGCAAACACTTCTTAGGCAGGAAAGCATATGTCTTTCATGTGATTTAAAACTGCATTCTGTTCAGTTTTTCGAACAGAGTTGAATGGTTAGGCGATTCACTTGTAGGGAAGTGTTTGTTTGCATTCTGTATATTCAATTCTCTACTAGCAAATCTCGTGTCTTGCGTTTGACAGAAATTCCAGTGAAATCACGTTTAAAAGCCAATGTCAGTAAAAAGGCTTTGTAGAATCACTCTGTGAATGTCTTTGAAAACACTTCTGAGGCAGGAAAGATTATGTTGTTCATTTGAGTGAAAACAGCATTCAGTTCAGTTTTTAGAACTGAGTTGATTGGTTAGGTAACTCACTTGTAGGGAAGTGTTTGTTTGCATTCTGTATATTCAATTCTTTAATAGCAAATCTCATGTCTTGTGTTTGACAGAAATTCCAGTGAAATCACATTTAAAAGCCAATGTCAGTAAAAAGGCTTTGTAGAATCACTCTGTGAATGTCTTTGAAAACACTTCTCAGGCAGGAAAGCAAACATCTTTCATCTGAGCGAATACTGCATTCTATTCAGTTTTTAGAACTGAGTTGAATGGTTAGGTGACTCACTTGTTGGGAAGTGTTTGTTTGCATTCTGTATATTCAAGTCTTTAATAGCAAGTCTCGTGTCTTGATTTTGACAGAAATTCCAGAGAAATCACGTTTAAAAGCCAACGTCAGTAAAAAGGCTTTGTAGACTCACTCTGTGAATGTCTTTGAAAACACTTCTTAGGCAGGAAAGCAAATGTCTTTCATCTGAGTGAAAACTGCATTCTATTCAGTTTCTCGAACTGAGTTGAATGGTTAGGCGATTCACTTGTAGTGAGGAGTTTGTTTGCATTCTGTGTATTCAATTCTTTAATAGCAAATCTCGTGTCTTGCGTTTGACAGAAATTCCAGTGAAATCACGTTTAAAAGCCAACATCGGTAAAAGGGCTTTGTAAAGTCACTCTGTGAATGTCTTTGCAAACACTTCTTAGGCAGGAAAGCATATGTCTTTCATCTGAGTGAAAACTGCATTCTGTTCAGTTTTTAAACCGAGTTGATTGATTAGGTGACTCACTTGTAGGGAAGTGTTTGTTTGCATTCTGTATATTCAATTCTTTAATAGCAAATCTCGTGTCTTGCGTTTGACAGAAATTCCAGTGAAATCACGTTTAAAAGCCAATGTCAGTAAAAAGGCTTTGTAGAATCACTCTGTGAATGTCTTTGAAAACACTTCTGAGGCAGGAAAGATTATGTTGTTCATTTGAGTGAAAACAGCATTCAGTTCAGTTTTTAGAACTGAGTTGATTGGTTAGGTAACTCACTTGTAGGGAAGTGTTTGTTTGCATTCTGTATATTCAATTCTTTAATAGCAAATCTCATGTCTTGTGTTTGACAGAAATTCCAGTGAAATCACATTTAAAAGCCAATGTCAGTAAAAAGGCTTTGTAGAATCACTCTGTGAATGTCTTTGAAAACACTTCTCAGGCAGGAAAGCAAACATCTTTCATCTGAGCGAATACTGCATTCTATTCAGTTTTTAGAACTGAGTTGAATGGTTAGGTGACTCACTTGTTGGGAAGTGTTTGTTTGCATTCTGTATATTCAAGTCTTTAATAGCAAGTCTCGTGTCTTGCTTTTGACAGAAATTCCAGAGAAATCACGTTTAAAAGCCAACGTCAGTAAAAAGGCTTTGTAGAATCACTCTGTGAATGTCTTTGAAAACACTTCTGAGGCAGGAAAGATTACGTTGTTCATTTGAGTGAAAACAGCATTCAGTTCAGTTTTTCGAACTGAGTTGAATTGTTAGGCGATTCACTTCTAGTGAGGAGTGTGTTTGCATTCTGTGTATTCAATTCTTTAATAACAAATCTCGTGTTTTGCGTTTGACAGAAATTCCAGAGAAATCATATTTAAAAGCCAACGTCAGTAAAAAGGCTTTGTAGAATCACTCTGTGAATGTTTTTGAAAACACTTCTCAGGCAGGAAAGCAAACGTCTTTCATCTGAGTGAATACTGCATTCTATTCAGTTTTTATAACTGAGTTGAATGGTTAGGTGACTCACTTGCAGGGAAGTCTTTATTTGCATTCTGTATATTCAATTCTTTAATAGCAAATCTCGTGTCTTGCATTGGACAGAAATTCCATTGAAATCACGTTTAAAGGCCAAAGTCAGTTAAAAGGCTTTGTAGAATCATTCTGTGAATGTCTTTGCAAACACTTCTTAGGCAGGAAAGAATATGTCGTTCATCTGAGTGAAAACTGCATTCTTTTCAGTTTTTCGAACTGAGTTAATTGGTTAGGAGACTCACTTGTAGGGAATTGTTTGTTTGCATTCTGTATATTTAATTCTTTAATAGCAAATCTCATGTCTTGCGTTGGATAGAAATTCCAGGGAAAAAACTTTTAAAGGCCAACGTCAGTAAAAGGCTTTGTAGAATCACTCGGTGAATGTCTTTGAAAACACTTCTTAGGCAGGAAAGCAAATGTCTTTCATCTGAGTGAAAACTGCATTCTATTCAGTTTCTCGAACTGAGTTGAATGGTTAGGCGATTAACTTGTAGTGAGGAGTTTGTTTGCATTCTGTGTATTCAATTCTTTAATAGCAAATCTCGTGTCTTGTGTTTGACAGAAATTCCCGTGAAATCACGTTTAAAAGCCAACATTGGTAAAAGGGCTTTGTAAAGTCACTCTGTGAATGTCTTTGCAAACACTTCTTAGGCAGGAAAGCATATGTCTTTCATGTGATTTAAAACTGCATTCTGTTCAGTTTTTCGAACAGAGTTGAATGGTTAGGCGATTCACTTGTAGGGAAGTGTTTGTTTGCATTCTGTATATTCAATTCTCTACTAGCAAATCTCGTGTCTTGCGTTTGACAGAAATTCCAGTGAAATCACGTTTAAAAGCCAATGTCAGTAAAAAGGCTTTGTAGAATCACTCTGTGAATGTCTTTGAAAACACTTCTGAGGCAGGAAAGATTATGTTGTTCATTTGAGTGAAAACAGCATTCAGTTCAGTTTTTAGAACTGAGTTGATTGGTTAGGTAACTCACTTGTAGGGAAGTGTTTGTTTGCATTCTGTATATTCAATTCTTTAATAGCAAATCTCATGTCTTGTGTTTGACAGAAATTCCAGTGAAATCACATTTAAAAGCCAATGTCAGTAAAAAGGCTTTGTAGAATCACTCTGTGAATGTCTTTGAAAACACTTCTCAGGCAGGAAAGCAAACATCTTTCATCTGAGCGAATACTGCATTCTATTCAGTTTTTAGAACTGAGTTGAATGGTTAGGTGACTCACTTGTTGGGAAGTGTTTGTTTGCATTCTGTATATTCAAGTCTTTAATAGCAAGTCTCGTGTCTTGATTTTGACAGAAATTCCAGAGAAATCACGTTTAAAAGCCAACGTCAGTAAAAAGGCTTTGTAGAATCACTCTGTGAATGTCTTTGAAAACACTTCTGAGGCAGGAAAGATTACGTTGTTCATTTGAGTGAAAACAGCATTCAGTTCAGTTTTTCGAACTGAGTTGAATTGTTAGGCGATTCACTTCTAGTGAGGAGTGTGTTTGCATTCTGTGTATTCAATTCTTTAATAACAAATCTCGTGTTTTGCGTTTGACAGAAATTCCAGAGAAATCATATTTAAAAGCCAACGTCAGTAAAAAGGCTTTGTAGAATCACTCTGTGAATGTTTTTGAAAACACTTCTCAGGCAGGAAAGCAAACGTCTTTCATCTGAGTGAATACTGCATTCTATTCAGTTTTTATAACTGAGTTGAATGGTTAGGTGACTCACTTGCAGGGAAGTCTTTATTTGCATTCTGTATATTCAATTCTTTAATAGCAAATCTCGTGTCTTGCATTGGACAGAAATTCCATTGAAATCACGTTTAAAGGCCAAAGTCAGTTAAAAGGCTTTGTAGAATCATTCTGTGAATGTCTTTGCAAACACTTCTTATGCAGGAAAGAATATGTCGTTCATCTGAGTGAAAACTGCATTCTTTTCAGTTTTTCGAACTGAGTTGATTGGTTAGGAGACTCACTTGTAGGGAATTGTTTGTTTGCATTCTGTATATTTAATTCTTTAATAGCAAATCTCATGTCTTGCGTTGGATAGAAATTCCAGGGAAAAAACTTTTAAAGGCCAACGTCAGTAAAAGGCTTTGTAGAATCACTCGGTGAATGTCTTTGAAAACACTTCTTAGGCAGGAAAGCAAATGTCTTTCATCTGAGTGAAAACTGCATTCTATTCAGTTTCTCGAACTGAGTTGAATGGTTAGGCGATTAACTTGTAGTGAGGAGTTTGTTTGCATTCTGTGTATTCAATTCTTTAATAGCAAATCTCGTGTCTTGTGTTTGACAGAAATTCCCGTGAAATCACGTTTAAAAGCCAACATTGGTAAAAGGGCTTTGTAAAGTCACTCTGTGAATGTCTTTGCAAACACTTCTTAGGCAGGAAAGCATATGTCTTTCATGTGAGTGAAAACTGCATTCTGTTCAGTTTTTCGAACAGAGTTGAATGGTTAGGCGATTCACTTGTAGGGAAGTGTTTGTTTGCATTCTGTATATTCAATTCTCTACTAGCAAATCTCGTGTCTTGCGTTTGACAGAAATTCCAGTGAAATCACGTTTAAAAGCCAATGTCAGTAAAAAGGCTTTGTAGAATCACTCTGTGAATGTCTTTGAAAACACTTCTGAGGCAGGAAAGATTATGTTGTTCATTTGAGTGAAAACAGCATTCAGTTCAGTTTTTAGAACTGAGTTGATTGGTTAGGTAGCTCACTTGTAGGGAAGTGTTTGTTTGCATTCTGTATATTCAATTCTTTAATAGCAAATCTCATGTCTTGTGTTTGACAGAAATTCCAGTGAAATCACATTTAAAAGCCAATGTCAGTAAAAAGGCTTTGTAGAATCACTCTGTGAATGTCTTTGAAAACACTTCTCAGGCAGGAAAGCAAACATCTTTCATCTGAGCGAATACTGCATTCTATTCAGTTTTTAGAACTGAGTTGAATGGTTAGGTGACTCACTTGTTGGGAAGTGTTTGTTTGCATTCTGTATATTCAAGTCTTTAATAGCAAGTCTCGTGTCTTGCTTTTGACAGAAATTCCAGAGAAATCACGTTTAAAAGCCAACGTCAGTAAAAAGGCTTTGTAGAATCACTCTGTGAATGTCTTTGAAAACACTTCTGAGGCAGGAAAGATTACGTTGTTCATTTGAGTGAAAACAGCATTCAGTTCAGTTTTTCGAACTGAGTTGAATTGTTAGGCGATTCACTTCTAGTGAGGAGTGTGTTTGCATTCTGTGTATTCAATTCTTTAATAACAAATCTCGTGTTTTGCGTTTGACAGAAATTCCAGAGAAATCATATTTAAAAGCCAACGTCAGTAAAAAGGCTTTGTAGAATCACTCTGTGAATGTTTTTGAAAACACTTCTCAGGCAGGAAAGCAAACGTCTTTCATCTGAGTGAATACTGCATTCTATTCAGTTTTTATAACTGAGTTGAATGGTTAGGTGACTCACTTGCAGGGAAGTCTTTATTTGCATTCTGTATATTCAATTCTTTAATAGCAAATCTCGTGTCTTGCATTGGACAGAAATTCCATTGAAATCACGTTTAAAGGCCAAAGTCAGTTAAAAGGCTTTGTAGAATCATTCTGTGAATGTCTTTGCAAACACTTCTTAGGCAGGAAAGAATATGTCGTTCATCTGAGTGAAAACTGCATTCTTTTCAGTTTTTCGAACTGAGTTGATTGGTTAGGAGACTCACTTGTAGGGAATTGTTTGTTTGCATTCTGTATATTTAATTCTTTAATAGCAAATCTCATGTCTTGCGTTGGATAGAAATTCCAGGGAAAAAACTTTTAAAGGCCAACGTCAGTAAAA
This sequence comes from Phyllotis vaccarum, assembly GCA_033318265.1. Classification (NCBI taxonomy): domain Eukaryota; kingdom Metazoa; phylum Chordata; class Mammalia; order Rodentia; family Cricetidae; genus Phyllotis; species Phyllotis vaccarum. Next base: position 75,851,834 of record JARWLC010000007.1, on the reverse strand, counting down.
GGCTTTGTAGAATCACTCGGTGAATGTCTTTGAAAACACTTCTTAGGCAGGAAAGCAAATGTCTTTCATCTGAGTGAAAACTGCATTCTATTCAGTTTCTCGAACTGAGTTGAATGGTTAGGCGATTAACTTGTAGTGAGGAGTTTGTTTGCATTCTGTGTATTCAATTCTTTAATAGCAAATCTCGTGTCTTGTGTTTGACAGAAATTCCCGTGAAATCACGTTTAAAAGCCAACATTGGTAAAAGGGCTTTGTAAAGTCACTCTGTGAATGTCTTTGCAAACACTTCTTAGGCAGGAAAGCATATGTCTTTCATGTGAGTGAAAACTGCATTCTGTTCAGTTTTTCGAACAGAGTTGAATGGTTAGGCGATTCACTTGTAGGGAAGTGTTTGTTTGCATTCTGTATATTCAATTCTCTACTAGCAAATCTCGTGTCTTGCGTTTGACAGAAATTCCAGTGAAATCACGTTTAAAAGCCAATGTCAGTAAAAAGGCTTTGTAGAATCACTCTGTGAATGTCTTTGAAAACACTTCTGAGGCAGGAAAGATTATGTTGTTCATTTGAGTGAAAACAGCATTCAGTTCAGTTTTTAGAACTGAGTTGATTGGTTAGGTAACTCACTTGTAGGGAAGTGTTTGTTTGCATTCTGTATATTCAATTCTTTAATAGCAAATCTCATGTCTTGTGTTTGACAGAAATTCCAGTGAAATCACATTTAAAAGCCAATGTCAGTAAAAAGGCTTTGTAGAATCACTCTGTGAATGTCTTTGAAAACACTTCTCAGGCAGGAAAGCAAACATCTTTCATCTGAGCGAATACTGCATTCTATTCAGTTTTTAGAACTGAGTTGAATGGTTAGGTGACTCACTTGTTGGGAAGTGTTTGTTTGCATTCTGTATATTCAAGTCTTTAATAGCAAGTCTCGTGTCTTGCTTTTGACAGAAATTCCAGAGAAATCACGTTTAAAAGCCAACGTCAGTAAAAAGGCTTTGTAGAATCACTCTGTGAATGTCTTTGAAAACACTTCTGAGGCAGGAAAGATTACGTTGTTCATTTGAGTGAAAACAGCATTCAGTTCAGTTTTTCGAACTGAGTTGAATTGTTAGGCGATTCACTTCTAGTGAGGAGTGTGTTTGCATTCTGTGTATTCAATTCTTTAATAACAAATCTCGTGTTTTGCGTTTGACAGAAATTCCAGAGAAATCATATTTAAAAGCCAACGTCAGTAAAAAGGCTTTGTAGAATCACTCTGTGAATGTTTTTGAAAACACTTCTCAGGCAGGAAAGCAAACGTCTTTCATCTGAGTGAATACTGCATTCTATTCAGTTTTTATAACTGAGTTGAATGGTTAGGTGACTCACTTGCAGGGAAGTCTTTATTTGCATTCTGTATATTCAATTCTTTAATAGCAAATCTCGTGTCTTGCATTGGACAGAAATTCCATTGAAATCACGTTTAAAGGCCAAAGTCAGTTAAAAGGCTTTGTAGAATCATTCTGTGAATGTCTTTGCAAACACTTCTTAGGCAGGAAAGAATATGTCGTTCATCTGAGTGAAAACTGCATTCTTTTCAGTTTTTCGAACTGAGTTGATTGGTTAGGAGACTCACTTGTAGGGAATTGTTTGTTTGCATTCTGTATATTTAATTCTTTAATAGCAAATCTCATGTCTTGCGTTGGATAGAAATTCCAGGGAAAAAACTTTTAAAGGCCAACGTCAGTAAAAGGCTTTGTAGAATCACTCGGTGAATGTCTTTGAAAACACTTCTTAGGCAGGAAAGCAAATGTCTTTCATCTGAGTGAAAACTGCATTCTATTCAGTTTCTCGAACTGAGTTGAATGGTTAGGCGATTAACTTGTAGTGAGGAGTTTGTTTGCATTCTGTGTATTCAATTCTTTAATAGCAAATCTCGTGTCTTGTGTTTGACAGAAATTCCCGTGAAATCACGTTTAAAAGCCAACATTGGTAAAAGGGCTTTGTAAAGTCACTCTGTGAATGTCTTTGCAAACACTTCTTAGGCAGGAAAGCATATGTCTTTCATGTGAGTGAAAACTGCATTCTGTTCAGTTTTTCGAACAGAGTTGAATGGTTAGGCGATTCACTTGTAGGGAAGTGTTTGTTTGCATTCTGTATATTCAATTCTCTACTAGCAAATCTCGTGTCTTGCGTTTGACAGAAATTCCAGTGAAATCACGTTTAAAAGCCAATGTCAGTAAAAAGGCTTTGTAGAATCACTCTGTGAATGTCTTTGAAAACACTTCTGAGGCAGGAAAGATTATGTTGTTCATTTGAGTGAAAACAGCATTCAGTTCAGTTTTTAGAACTGAGTTGATTGGTTAGGTAACTCACTTGTAGGGAAGTGTTTGTTTGCATTCTGTATATTCAATTCTTTAATAGCAAATCTCATGTCTTGTGTTTGACAGAAATTCCAGTGAAATCACATTTAAAAGCCAATGTCAGTAAAAAGGCTTTGTAGAATCACTCTGTGAATGTCTTTGAAAACACTTCTCAGGCAGGAAAGCAAACATCTTTCATCTGAGCGAATACTGCATTCTATTCAGTTTTTAGAACTGAGTTGAATGGTTAGGTGACTCACTTGTTGGGAAGTGTTTGTTTGCATTCTGTATATTCAAGTCTTTAATAGCAAGTCTCGTGTCTTGCTTTTGACAGAAATTCCAGAGAAATCACGTTTAAAAGCCAACGTCAGTAAAAAGGCTTTGTAGAATCACTCTGTGAATGTCTTTGAAAACACTTCTGAGGCAGGAAAGATTACGTTGTTCATTTGAGTGAAAACAGCATTCAGTTCAGTTTTTCGAACTGAGTTGAATTGTTAGGCGATTCACTTCTAGTGAGGAGTGTGTTTGCATTCTGTGTATTCAATTCTTTAATAACAAATCTCGTGTTTTGCGTTTGACAGAAATTCCAGAGAAATCATATTTAAAAGCCAACGTCAGTAAAAAGGCTTTGTAGAATCACTCTGTGAATGTTTTTGAAAACACTTCTCAGGCAGGAAAGCAAACGTCTTTCATCTGAGTGAATACTGCATTCTATTCAGTTTTTATAACTGAGTTGAATGGTTAGGTGACTCACTTGCAGGGAAGTCTTTATTTGCATTCTGTATATTCAATTCTTTAATAGCAAATCTCGTGTCTTGCATTGGACAGAAATTCCATTGAAATCACGTTTAAAGGCCAAAGTCAGTTAAAAGGCTTTGTAGAATCATTCTGTGAATGTCTTTGCAAACACTTCTTAGGCAGGAAAGAATATGTCGTTCATCTGAGTGAAAACTGCATTCTTTTCAGTTTTTCGAACTGAGTTGATTGGTTAGGAGACTCACTTGTAGGGAATTGTTTGTTTGCATTCTGTATATTTAATTCTTTAATAGCAAATCTCATGTCTTGCGTTGGATAGAAATTCCAGGGAAAAAACTTTTAAAGGCCAACGTCAGTAAAAGGCTTTGTAGAATCACTCGGTGAATGTCTTTGAAAACACTTCTTAGGCAGGAAAGCAAATGTCTTTCATCTGAGTGAAAACTGCATTCTATTCAGTTTCTCGAACTGAGTTGAATGGTTGGGCGATTAACTTGTAGTGAGGAGTTTGTTTGCATTCTGTGTATTCAATTCTTTAATAGCAAATCTCGTGTCTTGTGTTTGACAGAAATTCCCGTGAAATCACGTTTAAAAGCCAACATTGGTAAAAGGGCTTTGTAAAGTCACTCTGTGAATGTCTTTGCAAACACTTCTTAGGCAGGAAAGCATATGTCTTTCATGTGAGTGAAAACTGCATTCTGTTCAGTTTTTCGAACAGAGTTGAATGGTTAGGCGATTCACTTGTAGGGAAGTGTTTGTTTGCATTCTGTATATTCAATTCTCTACTAGCAAATCTCGTGTCTTGCGTTTGACAGAAATTCCAGTGAAATCACGTTTAAAAGCCAATGTCAGTAAAAAGGCTTTGTAGAATCACTCTGTGAATGTCTTTGAAAACACTTCTGAGGCAGGAAAGATTATGTTGTTCATTTGAGTGAAAACAGCATTCAGTTCAGTTTTTAGAACTGAGTTGATTGGTTAGGTAACTCACTTGTAGGGAAGTGTTTGTTTGCATTCTGTATATTCAATTCTTTAATAGCAAATCTCATGTCTTGTGTTTGACAGAAATTCCAGTGAAATCACATTTAAAAGCCAATGTCAGTAAAAAGGCTTTGTAGAATCACTCTGTGAATGTCTTTGAAAACACTTCTCAGGCAGGAAAGCAAACATCTTTCATCTGAGCGAATACTGCATTCTATTCAGTTTTTAGAACTGAGTTGAATGGTTAGGTGACTCACTTGTTGGGAAGTGTTTGTTTGCATTCTGTATATTCAAGTCTTTAATAGCAAGTCTCGTGTCTTGCTTTTGACAGAAATTCCAGAGAAATCACGTTTAAAAGCCAACGTCAGTAAAAAGGCTTTGTAGAATCACTCTGTGAATGTCTTTGAAAACACTTCTGAGGCAGGAAAGATTACGTTGTTCATTTGAGTGAAAACAGCATTCAGTTCAGTTTTTCGAACTGAGTTGAATTGTTAGGCGATTCACTTCTAGTGAGGAGTGTGTTTGCATTCTGTGTATTCAATTCTTTAATAACAAATCTCGTGTTTTGCGTTTGACAGAAATTCCAGAGAAATCATATTTAAAAGCCAACGTCAGTAAAAAGGCTTTGTAGAATCACTCTGTGAATGTTTTTGAAAACACTTCTCAGGCAGGAAAGCAAACGTCTTTCATCTGAGTGAATACTGCATTCTATTCAGTTTTTATAACTGAGTTGAATGGTTAGGTGACTCACTTGCAGGGAAGTCTTTATTTGCATTCTGTATATTGAATTCTTTAATAGCAAATCTCGTGTCTTGCATTGGACAGAAATTCCATTGAAATCACGTTTAAAGGCCAAAGTCAGTTAAAAGGCTTTGTAGAATCATTCTGTGAATGTCTTTGCAAACACTTCTTAGGCAGGAAAGAATATGTCGTTCATCTGAGTGAAAACTGCATTCTTTTCAGTTTTTCGAACTGAGTTGATTGGTTAGGAGACTCACTTGTAGGGAATTGTTTGTTTGCATTCTGTATATTTAATTCTTTAATAGCAAATCTCATGTCTTGCGTTGGATAGAAATTCCAGGGAAAAAACTTTTAAAGGCCAACGTCAGTAAAAGGCTTTGTAGAATCACTCGGTGAATGTCTTTGAAAACACTTCTTAGGCAGGAAAACAAATGTCTTTCATCTGAGTGAAAACTGCATTCTATTCAGTTTCTCGAACTGAGTTGAATGGTTAGGCGATTAACTTGTAGTGAGGAGTTTGTTTGCATTCTGTGTATTCAATTCTTTAATAGCAAATCTCGTGTCTTGTGTTTGACAGAAATTCCCGTGAAATCACGTTTAAAAGCCAACATTGGTAAAAGGGCTTTGTAAAGTCACTCTGTGAATGTCTTTGCAAACACTTCTTAGGCAGGAAAGCATATGTCTTTCATGTGAGTGAAAACTGCATTCTGTTCAGTTTTTCGAACAGAGTTGAATGGTTAGGCGATTCACTTGTAGGGAAGTGTTTGTTTGCATTCTGTATATTCAATTCTCTACTAGCAAATCTCGTGTCTTGCATTTGACAGAAATTCCAGTGAAATCACGTTTAAAAGCCAATGTCAGTAAAAAGGCTTTGTAGAATCACTCTGTGAATGTCTTTGAAAACACTTCTGAGGCAGGAAAGATTATGTTGTTCATTTGAGTGAAAACAGCATTCAGTTCAGTTTTTAGAACTGAGTTGATTGGTTAGGTAACTCACTTGTAGGGAAGTGTTTGTTTGCATTCTGTATATTCAATTCTTTAATAGCAAATCTCATGTCTTGTGTTTGACAGAAATTCCAGTGAAATCACATTTAAAAGCCAATGTCAGTAAAAAGGCTTTGTAGAATCACTCTGTGAATGTCTTTGAAAACACTTCTCAGGCAGGAAAGCAAACATCTTTCATCTGAGCGAATACTGCATTCTATTCAGTTTTTAGAACTGAGTTGAATGGTTAGGTGACTCACTTGCAGGGAAGTCTTTATTTGCATTCTGTATATTCAATTCTTTAATAGCAAATCTCGTGTCTTGCATTGGACAGAAATTCCATTGAAATCACGTTTAAAGGCCAAAGTCAGTTAAAAGGCTTTGTAGAATCATTCTGTGAATGTCTTTGCAAACACTTCTTAGGCAGGAAAGAATATGTCGTTCATCTGAGTGAAAACTGCATTCTTTTCAGTTTTTCGAACTGAGTTGATTGGTTAGGAGACTCACTTGTAGGGAATTGTTTGTTTGCATTCTGTATATTTAATTCTTTAATAGCAAATCTCATGTCTTGCGTTGGATAGAAATTCCAGGGAAAAAACTTTTAAAGGCCAACGTCAGTAAAAGGCTTTGTAGAATCACTCGGTGAATGTCTTTGAAAACACTTCTTAGGCAGGAAAGCAAATGTCTTTCATCTGAGTGAAAACTGCATTCTATTCAGTTTCTCGAACTGAGTTGAATGGTTAGGCGATTAACTTGTAGTGAGGAGTTTGTTTGCATTCTGTGTATTCAATTCTTTAATAGCAAATCTCGTGTCTTGTGTTTGACAGAAATTCCCGTGAAATCACGTTTAAAAGCCAACATTGGTAAAAGGGCTTTGTAAAGTCACTCTGTGAATGTCTTTGCAAACACTTCTTAGGCAGGAAAGCATATGTCTTTCATGTGAGTGAAAACTGCATTCTGTTCAGTTTTTCGAACAGAGTTGAATGGTTAGGCGATTCACTTGTAGGGAAGTGTTTGTTTGCATTCTGTATATTCAATTCTCTACTAGCAAATCTCGTGTCTTGCGTTTGACAGAAATTCCAGTGAAATCACGTTTAAAAGCCAATGTCAGTAAAAAGGCTTTGTAGAATCACTCTGTGAATGTCTTTGAAAACACTTCTGAGGCAGGAAAGATTATGTTGTTCATTTGAGTGAAAACAGCATTCAGTTCAGTTTTTAGAACTGAGTTGATTGGTTAGGTAACTCACTTGTAGGGAAGTGTTTGTTTGCATTCTGTATATTCAATTCTTTAATAGCAAATCTCATGTCTTGTGTTTGACAGAAATTCCAGTGAAATCACATTTAAAAGCCAATGTCAGTAAAAAGGCTTTGTAGAATCACTCTGTGAATGTCTTTGAAAACACTTCTCAGGCAGGAAAGCAAACATCTTTCATCTGAGCGAATACTGCATTCTATTCAGTTTTTAGAACTGAGTTGAATGGTTAGGTGACTCACTTGTTGGGAAGTGTTTGTTTGCATTCTGTATATTCAAGTCTTTAATAGCAAGTCTCGTGTCTTGCTTTTGACAGAAATTCCAGAGAAATCACGTTTAAAAGCCAACGTCAGTAAAAAGGCTTTGTAGAATCACTCTGTGAATGTCTTTGAAAACACTTCTGAGGCAGGAAAGATTACGTTGTTCATTTGAGTGAAAACAGCATTCAGTTCAGTTTTTCGAACTGAGTTGAATTGTTAGGCGATTCACTTCTAGTGAGGAGTGTGTTTGCATTCTGTGTATTCAATTCTTTAATAACAAATCTCGTGTTTTGCGTTTGACAGAAATTCCAGAGAAATCATATTTAAAAGCCAACGTCAGTAAAAAGGCTTTGTAGAATCACTCTGTGAATGTTTTTGAAAACACTTCTCAGGCAGGAAAGCAAACGTCTTTCATCTGAGTGAATACTGCATTCTATTCAGTTTTTATAACTGAGTTGAATGGTTAGGTGACTCACTTGCAGGGAAGTCTTTATTTGCATTCTGTATATTGAATTCTTTAATAGCAAATCTCGTGTCTTGCATTGGACAGAAATTCCATTGAAATCACGTTTAAAGGCCAAAGTAAGTTAAAAGGCTTTGTAGAATGATTCTGTGAATGTGTTTGAAAACACTTCTGAGGTGGGAAGCATACATTGTTCATCTGAGTGAAAACTGCATTCTGTTCAGTTTTTAGAACTGTGTTGAATGGTTAGGCGATTCACTTGTAGGGAAGTGTTTGTTTGCATTCTGTATATTCAATTCTTTAATAGCAAATCTCTTGTCTTGCGTTTGACAGAAATTCCTGTGAAATCACATTTAAAAGCCAATGTCAGTAAAAAGGCTTTGTAGAATCACTCTGTGAATGTCTTTGAAAACACTTCTCAGGCAGGAAAGCAAACGTCTTTCATCTGAGCGAAAACTGCATTCTTTTCAGTTTTTAGAACTGAGTTGAATGATTAGGTGACTCACTTGTAGGGAAGTGTTTGTTTGCATTCTGTATATTCAATTCTTTAATAGCAAATCTCGTGTCTTGGGTTTAACAGAAATTCCAGTTAAATCACGTTTCAAAGCCAACGTCAGTAAAAAGGCTTTGTAGAATCATTCTGTGAATGTCTTTGCAAACACTTCTTAGGCAGGAAAGCATACGTCTTTCATCTGAGTGAAAACTGCATTCTATTCAGTTTTTCAAACTGAGTTGAATGGTTAGGCGATTCACTTGTAGGGAAGTGATTGTTTGCATTCTGTATATTCAATTCTTTAACAGCAAATTTCGTGTCTTCCTTTTGTCATAAATTCCAGTGAAATCAAGTTTAAAGGCCAACGTCAGTAAAAAGGTTTTTTAGAAACACTCTGTGAATGTCTTTGAAAACACTTCTCAGGCAGGAAAGCATATGTTGTCCATCTGAGTAAAAACTGCATTCTGTTCAGTTTTTAGAACTGAGTTGAATGGTTAGGCGATTCACTTGTAGGGAAGTGTTTGTTTGCATTCTGTATATTTAATTCTTTAATAGCAAATCTCATGTCTTGCGTTGGACAGAAATTCCAGGGAAATAACCTTTAAAGGCCAACTTCAGTAAAAAGGCTTTGTAGAATCACTCTGTGAATGTCTTTGAAAACACTTCTTAGGCAGGAAAGCATACGTCTTTCATCTGAGTGAAAACTGCATTCTATTCAGTTTCTCGAACTGAGTTGAATGGTTAGGCAATTCACTTGTAGTGAGGAGTTTGTTTGCATTCTGTGTATTCAATTCTTTAATAGCAAATCTCGTGTCTTGCGTTTGACAGAAATTCCAGTGAAATCATGTTTAAAAGCCAACATCGGTAAAAGGGCTTTGTAAAGTCACTCTGTGAATGTCTTTGCAAACACTTCTTAGGCAGGAAAGCATACGTCTTTCATCTGAGTGAAAACTTCATTCTGTTCAGTTTTTCGAACTGAGTTGAATGGTTAGGCGATTCACATTTAGGGAAGTGTTTGTTTGCATTCTGTATATTCAATTCTCTACTAGCAAATCTCGTGTCTTGCTTTTGACAGAAATTCCAGTGAAATCACGTTTAAAAGCCAACTTCAGTAAAAAGGCTTTGTAGAGTGACTCTGTGAATGTGATTGAAAACACTTCTGAGGCAGGAAAGAATACGTCTTTCATCTGAGTGAAAACTGGATTCTGTTCAGTTTTTAAACCGAGTTCATTGGTTAGGTGACTCACTTGTAGGGAAGTGTTTGTTTGCATTCTGTATATTCAATTCTTTAATAGCAAATCTCGTGTCTTGTGTTTGACAGAAATTCCAGTGAAATCACATTTAAAAGCCAATGTCAGTAAAAAGGCTTTGTAGAATCACTCTGTGAATGTCTTTGAAAACACTTCTCAGGCAGGAAAGCAAACATCTTTCATCTGAGCGAAAACTGCATTCTATTCAGTTTCTCGAACTGAGTTGAATGTTTAGGCTATTCACTTGTAGTGAGGAGTTTGTTTGCATTCTGCATATTCAATTCTTTAATAGCAAATCTCGTGTCTTGTGTTTGACAGAAATTCCCGTGAAATCACGTTTAAAAGCCAACATCGGTAAAAGGGCTTTGTAAAGTCACTCTGTGAATGTCTTTGCAAACACTTCTTAGGCAGGAAAGCATATGTCTTTCATCTGAGTGAAAACTGCATTCTGTTCAGTTTTTCGAACTGAGTTGAATGGTTAGGCGATTCACTTTTAGGGAAGTGTTTGTTTGCATTCTGTATATTCAATTCTCTACTAGCAAATCTCGTGTCTTGCTTTTGACAGAAATTCCAGTGAAATCACGTTTAAAAGCCAACTTCAGTAAAAAGGCTTTGTAGAGTGACTCTGTGAATGTCTTTGAAAACACTTCTGAGGCAGGAAAGAATACGTCTTTCATCTGAGTGAAAACTGGATTCTGTTCAGTTTTTAAACCGAGTTGATTGGTTAGGTGACTCACTTGTAGAGAAGTGTTTGTTTGCATTCTGTATATTTAATTCTTTAATAGCAAATATCGTGTCTTGTGTTTGACAGAAATTCCAGTGTAATCACCTTTAAAGGCCAACGTCAGTAAAAAGTCTTTGTAGAATCACTCTGTGAATGTCTTTGAAAACACTTCTTAAGCAGTAAAGCATACGTCTTTCATCTGAGTGAAAACTGCATTCTATTCAGTTTTTCGAACTGAGTTGAATGGTTAGGCGATTCACTTGTAGGGAAGTGATTGTTTGCATTCTGTATATTAAATTCTTTAACAGCAAATCTCGTGTCTTCCTTTTGTCATAAATTCCAGTGAAATCAAGTTTAAAGGCCAACGTCAGTAAAAAGGTTTTTTAGAAACACTCTGTGAATGTCTTTGAAAACACTTCTCAGGCAGGAAAGCATATGTTGTCCATCTGAGTGAAAATTGCATTCTGTTCAGTTTTTAGAACTGAGTTGAATGGTTAGGAGACTCACTTGTAGGGAAGTGTTTGTTTGAATTCTGTATAATCAATTCTTTAATAGCAAGTCTCGTGTCTTGCTTTTGACAGAAATTCCAGGGAAATCACGTTTAAAAGCCAACATCAGTAATAAGGCTTTGTAGAATCACTCTGTGAATGTCTTTGAAAACACTTCTGAGGAAGGAAAGATTACGTTGTTCATTTGAGTGAAAACAGCATTCAGTTCAGTTTTTAGAACTGAGTTGAATGGTTAGGAGATTCACTTGTAGGGAAGTGTTTGTTTGCATTCTGTATAATCAATTCTTTAATAGCAAATCTCATGTCTGTCATTGGACAGAAATTCCAGTGAAATCACGTTTAAAGCCAAAGTCAGTAAAAAGGCTTTATAAAATCACTCTGTGAATGTCTTTGAAAACACTTCTTAGGCAGGAAAGCATACATCGTTCATCTGAGTGAGAAATGCATTCTATTCAGTTTTTAGAAATGAGTTGATTGGTTAGGTGACTCACTTGTAGGGAAGTGTTTGTTTGCATTCTGTATATTCAATCCTTTAATAGCATATCTCATGTCTTGCCTTGGACAGAAATACCAGGGAAATCACCTTTAAAGGCCAACTTCAGTAAAAGGCTTTGTAGAATCACTCTGTGAATGTCTTTGAAAACACTTCTTAGGCAGGAAAGCATAGGTATTTCATCTGAGAGAAAACTGCATTCTATTCAGTTTTTCGAACTGAGTTGTATTGTTAGGCGATTCACTTCTAGTGAGGAGTATGTTTGCATTCTGTGTATTCAATTCTTTAATAGCAAATCTCGTGTCTTGCATTTGACAGAAATTCCAGTGAAATCACGTTTAATAGCCAATGTCAGTAAAAAGGCTTTGTACAATCACTCTGTGAATGTCTTTGAAAACACTTCTCAGGCAGGAAAGCAAACGTCTTTCATCTGAGTGAAAACTGCATTCTGTACAGTTTTTAGAACTGAGTTGACTGGTTAGGCGATTCACTTGTATGGAAGATTTTGTTTGCATTCTGTATATTCAATTCTTTAATAGCAAATATCGTGTCTTGCATTTGACAGAAATTCCAGTGAAATCACGTTTAATAGCCAATGTCAGTAAAAAGGCTTTGTAGAATCACTCTGTGAATGTCTTGAAAACACTTCTCAGGCAGGAAAGCAAACGTCATTCATATGAGTGAAAACTGCATTTTATTCACTTTTTAGAACTGAGTTGGTTGGTTAGGCGATTCATTTGTATGGAAGAGTTTGTTTGCATTCTGTATATTCAATTCTTTAATAGCAAATCTCGTGTCTTGCGTTTGACCAAAATTCCAGTGTAATCACATTTAAAAGCCAACATAAGTAAAAAGGCTTTGGGGAATCACTCTGTGAATGTCTTTGAAAACACTTCTCAGGCAGGAAAGCATACATCGTTCATCTGAGTGAAAACTGCATTCTGTTCAGTTTTTCGAACTGAGTTGAATGGTTAGGCGATTCACTTGTAGAGAAGTGTTTGTTTGCATTCTCTGTATTCAATTGTTTAATAGCAAATCTCGTGTCTTGCGTTTGACAGAAATTCCAGTGAAATCACTTTTAAAAGCCAACGTCAGTAAAACGGCTTTGTTGAATCACTCTGTGAATGTCTTTGAAAACACTTCTCAGGCAGGAAAGCATAAATCGTGCATCTGAGTGAAAACTGCATTCTGTTCAGTTCTTCGAACTGAGTTGAATGCTTAGGCGATTCACTTGTAGGGAAGATTTTATTTGCATTCTGTATATTCAATTGTTTAATAGCAAATCTCGTGTCTTGCGTTTGACAGAAATTCCAGTGAAATCATATTTGAAAGCCAACGTCAGTAAAAAGGCTTTGTAGAATCACTCTGTGAATGTCTTTGAAAACACTTCTCAGGCAGGAAAGCATACGTCGTTCATCTGAGTGAAAACTGCATTCTGTTCAGTTTTTTGAACTGAGTTGAATGTTTAGGCGATTCACTTGTAGAGAAGTGTTTGTTTGCCTTCTCTGTATTCAATTGTTTAATAGCAAATCTCGTGTCTTGCATTTGACAGAAATTCCAGTGAAATCACATTTGAAAGCCAACATCAGTAAAAAGGCTTTGTAGAATCACTCTGTGAACGTCTTTGAAAACACTTCTCAGGCAGGAAAGCATATTTCGTTCATCTGAGTGAAAACTGCATTCTGTTCAGTTTTTTGAACTGAGTTGAATGGTTAGGCGATTCACTTGTAGAGAAGTGTTTGTTTGCATTCTCTGTCTTCAATTGTTTAATAGCAAATCTCGTGTCTTGTGTTTGTCAGAAATTCCAGAGAAATCACATTAAAAGCCAACATCAGTAAAAAGGCTTTGTAAAATCACTCTGTGAATGTCTTTGAAAAAACTTCTCAGGCAGGAAAGCATACGTCGTTCATCTGAGTGAAAACTGCATTCTGTTCAGTTTTTCGAACTGAGTTGAATGGTTAGGCGATTCACTTGTAGAGAAGTGTTTGTTTGCATTCTCTGTATTCAATTGTTTAATAGCAAATCTCGTGTCTTGCATTTGACAGAAATTCCAGTGAAATCACGTTTAAAAAACCAATGTCAGTAAAAAGGCTTTGTAGAATCACTCTGTGAATGTCTTTGTAAACACTTCTCAGGCAGGAAAGCAAACATCTTTCATCTGAGTGAACACTGCATTTTATTCACTTTTTAGAACTGAGTTGACTGGTTAGGCGATTCACTTGTAGGAAAGAGTTTGCGTTCTGTATATTCAATTCATTAATAGCAAATCTCGTGTCTTGCATTTGACAGAAATTCCAGTGAAATCACGTTTAAAAGCCAATGTCATTAAAAAGGCTTTGTAGAATCAGTTTGTGAATGTCTTTGAAAACACTTCTCATGCAGGAAAGCCAACGTCTTTAATCTGAGTGAAAACTGGATTCTGTTCAGTTTTTCGAACTGAGTTGAATGGTTAGGCGATTCACTTGTAGAGCAGTGTTTGTTTGCTTTCTGTATATTCAATTCTTTAATAGCAAATATCGTGTCTTGCATTTGACAGAAATTCCAGTGAAAAAACGTTTAAAAGCCAATTTCAGTAAAAAGGCTTTGTAGAATCACTCTGTGAATGTCTTTGAAAAGACTTCTCAGGCAGGAAAGCAAACGTCATTCATCTGAGTGAAAACTGCATTTTATTCACTTTTTAGAACTGAGTTGAATGGTTAGGCGATTCATTTGTATGGAAGAGTTTGTTTGCATTCTGTATATTCAATTCTTTAATAGCAAATCTCGTGTCTTGCGTTTGACCGAAATTCCAGTGAAATCACATTTAAAAGGCAACATCAGTAAAAAGGCTTTGTGGAATCACTCTGTGAATGTCTTTGAAAACACTTCTCAGGCAGGAAAGCATACATAGCTCATCTGAGTAAAAACTGCATTCTGTTCAGTTTTTCGAACTGAGTTGAATGGTTAGGCGATTCACTTGTAGAGAAGTGTTTGTTTGCATTCTCTGACTTCAATTGTTTAATAGCAAATCTCCTGTCTTGCGTTTGACAGGAATTCCAGTGAAATCACATTTAAAAGCCAACATCAGTAAAAAGGCTTTGTAAAATAACTCTGTGAATGTCTTTGAAAACACTTCTCAGGCAGGAAAGCATACATCGTGCATCTGAGTGAAAACTGCATTCTGTTCAGTTTTTCGAACTGAGTTGAATGGTTAGGCGATTCACTTGTAGATAAGTGTTTGTTTGCATTCTGTATATTCAATTCTTTAATAGCAAATATCGTGTCTTGCATTTGACAGAAATTCCAGTGAAATCACGTTTAAAAGCCAATGTCAGTAAAAAGGCTTTGTAGAATAAATCTGTGAATGTCTTTGAAAACACTTCTCAGGCAGGAAAGAAAACGTCGTTCATCTGAGTGAAAACTGCATTCTGTTCAGTTTTTCCAACTGAGTTGAATGGTTAGGCCATTCACTTGTAGATAAGTGTTTGTTTGCATTCTATATATTCAATTCTTTAATAGCAAATATCGTGTCTTGCATTTGACAGAAATTCCAGTGAAATCACGTTTAAAAGCCAATGTCAGTAAAAAGGCTTTGTAGAATCACTCTGTGAATGTCTTTGAAAACACTTCTCAGGCAGGAAAGCAAACGTCATTCATCTGAGTGAAAACTGCATTTTATTCACTTTTTAGAACTGAGTTGATTGGTTAGGCGATTCATTTGTATGGAAGAGTTTGTTTGCATTCTGTATATTCAATTCTTTAATAGCAAATCTCGTGTCTTGCGTTTGACCGAAATTCCAGTGAAATCACATTTAAAAGCCAACATAAGTAAAAAGGCTTTGTGGAATCACTCTGTGAATGTCGTTGCAAACACTTCTCAGGCAGGAAAGCATACATCGTGCATCTGAGTGAAAACTGCATTCTGTTCAGTTTTTCGAACTGAGTTGAATGCTTAGGCGATTCACTTCTAGAGAAGTGTTTGTTTGCATTCTCTGTCTTCAATTGTTTAATAGCAAATCTCGTGTCTTGCGTTTTACAGAAATTCCAGTGAAATCACATTAAAAGCCAACATCAGTAAAAAGTATTTGTAAAATAACACTGTGAATGTCTTTGAAAACACTTCTCAGGCAGGAAAGCATACGTCGTTCATCTGAGTGAAAACTGCATTCTGTTCAGTTTTTCGAACTGAGTTGAATGGTTAGGCGATTCACTTGTAGATAAGTGTTTGTTTGCATTCTGTATATTCAATTCTTTAATAGCAAATATCGTGTCTTGCATTTGACAGAAATTCCAGTGAAATCACGTTTAAATGCCAATGTCAGTAAAAAGGCTTTGTAGAATCACTCTGTCAATATCTTTGAAAACACTTCTCAGGCAGGAAAGAAAACGTCGTTCATCTGAGTGAAAACTGCATTCTGTTCAGTTTTTCCAACTGAGTTGAATGGTTAGGCCATTCACTTGTAGAGAAGTGTTTGTTTGCATTCTCTGTATTCAATTGTTTAATAGCAAATCTCGTGTTTGGGGTTTGACAGAAATTCCAGTGAAATCACATTTAAAAGCCAATGTCAGTAAAAAGGCTTTGTAGAATCACTCTGTGAATGTCTTTGAAAACACTTCTCAGGCAGGAAAGCAAACGTCTTTCATCTGAGTGTAAACTGCATTCTGTTCAGATTTTAGAACTGAGTTGATGGTTAGGCGATTCACTTGTAGGGAAGATTTTGTTTGCATTCTGTATATTCAATTCTTTAATAGCAAATATCGTGTCTTGCATTTGACAGAAATTCCAGTGAAATCACGTTTAAAAGCCAATGTCAGTAAAAAGGCTTTGTGGAATCACTCTGTGAATGTCTTTGAAAACACTTCTCAGGCAGGAAAGCATACATCGTTCATCTGAGTGAAAACTGCATTCTGTTCAGTTTTTCGAACTGAGTTGAATGGTTAGGCGATTCACTTGTATGGAAGAGTTTGTTTGCATTCTGTATATTCAATTCTTTAATAGCAAATCTCGTGTTTTGCGTTTGACCAAAATTCCAGTGAAATCACATTTAAAAGCCAACATAAGTAAAAAGGCTTTGGGGAATCACTCTGTGAATGTCTTTGAAAACACTTCTCAGGCAGGAAAGCATACATCGTTCATCTGAGTGAAAACTGCATTCTGTTCAGTTTTTCGAACTGAGTTGAATGGTTAGGCGATTCACTTGTAGAGAAGTGTTTGTTTGCATTCTCTGTATTCAATTGTTTAATAGCAAATCTCGTGTCTTGCGTTTGACAGAAATTCCAGTGAAATCACTTTTAAAAGCCAACGTCAGTAAAACGGCTTTGTAGAATCACTCTGTGAATGTCTTTGAAAACACTTCTCAGGCAGGAAAGCATACATCGTGCATCTGAGTGAAAATTGCATTCTGTTCAGTTCTTCGAACTGAGTTGAATGCTTAGGCGATTCACTTGTAGGGAAGATTTTATTTGCATTCTGTATATTCAATTGTTTAATGCAAATCTCGTGTCTTGCATTTGACAGAAATTCCAGTGAAATCATATTTGAAAGCCAACGTCAGTAAAAAGGCTTTGTAGAATCACTCTGTGAATGTCTTTGAAAACACTTCTCCGGCAGGAAAGCATACGTCGTTCATCTGAGTGAAAACTGCATTCTGTTCAGTTTTTTGAACTGAGTTGAATGTTTAGGCGATTCACTTGTAGAGAAGTGTTTGTTTGCCTTCTCTGTATTCAATTGTTTAATAGCAAATCTCATGTCTTGCATTTGACAGAAATTCCAGTGAAATCACATTTGAAAGCCAACATCAGTAAAAAGGCTTTGTAGAATCACTCTGTGAACGTCTTTGAAAACACTTCTCAGGCAGGAAAGCATATTTCGTTCATCTGAGTGAAAACTGCATTCTGTTCAGTTTTTTGAACTGAGTTGAATGGTTAGGCGATTCACTTGTAGAGAAGTGTTTGTTTGCATTCTCTGTCTTCAATTGTTTAATAGCAAATCTCGTGTCTTGTGTTTGTCAGAAATTCCAGTGAAATCACATTAAAAGCCAACATCAGTAAAAAGGCTTTGTAAAATCACTCTGTGAATGTCTTTGAAAAAACTTCTCAGGCAGGAAAGCATACGTCGTTCATCTGAGTGAAAACTGCATTCTGTTCAGTTTTTCGAACTGAGTTGAATGGTTAGGCGATTCACTTGTAGAGAAGTGTTTGTTTGCATTCTCTGTATTCAATTGTTTAATAGCAAATCTCGTGTCTTGCATTTGACAGAAATTCCAGTGAAATCACGTTTAAAAGCCAATGTCAGTAAAAAGGCTTTGTAGAATCACTCTGTGAATGTCTTTGTAAACACTTCTCAGGCAGGAAAGCAAACATCTTTCATCTGAGTGAAAACTGCATTTTATTCACTTTTTAGAACTGAGTTGACTGGTTAGGCGATTCACTTGTAGGAAAGAGTTTGCGTTCTGTATATTCAATTCATTAATAGCAAATCTCGTGTCTTGCATTTGACAGAAATTCCAGTGAAATCACGTTTAAAAGCCAATGTCATTAAAAAGGCTTTGTAGAATCAGTTTGTGAATGTCTTTGAAAACACTTCTCATGCAGGAAAGCCAACGTCTTTCATCTGAGTGAAAACTGGATTCTGTTCAGTTTTTCAAACTGAGTTGAATGGTTAGGCGATTCACTTGTAGAGCAGTGTTTGTTTGCTTTCTGTATATTCAATTCTTTAATAGCAAATATCGTGTCTTGCATTTGACAGAAATTCCAGTGAAAAAACGTTTAAAAGCCAATTTCAGTAAAAAGGCTTTGTAGAATCACTCTGTGAATGTCTTTGAAAAGACTTCTCAGGCAGGAAAGCAAACGTCATTCATCTGAGTGAAAACTGCATTTTATTCACTTTTTAGAACTGAGTTGAATGGTTAGGCGATTCATTTGTATGGAAGAGTTTGTTTGCATTCTGTATATTCAATTCTTTAATAGCAAATCTCGTGTCTTGCGTTTGACCGAAATTCCAGTGAAATCACATTTAAAAGCCAACATCAGTAAAAAGGCTTTGTGGAATCACTGTGTGAATGTCTTTGAAAACACTTCTCAGGCAGGAAAGCATACATCGCTCATCTGAGTAAAAACTGCATTCTGTTCAGTTTTTCGAACTGAGTTGAATGGTTAGGCGATTCACTTGTAGAGAAGTGTTTGTTTGCATTCTCTGACTTCAATTGTTTAATAGCAAATCTCATGTCTTGCGTTTGACAGGAATTCCAGTGAAATCACATTTAAAAGCCAACATCAGTAAAAAGGCTTTGTAAAATAACTCTTTGAATGTCTTTGAAAACACTTCTCAGGCAGGAAAGCATACATCGTGCATCTGAGTGAAAACTGCATTCTGTTCAGTTTTTCGAACTGAGTTGAATGGTTAGGCGATTCACTTGTAGAGAAGTGTTTGTTTGCATTCTCTGACTTCAATTGTTTAATAGCAAATCTCATGTCTTGCGTTTGACAGGAATTCCAGTGAAATCACATTTAAAAGCCAACATCAGTAAAAAGGCTTTGTAAAATAACTCTTTGAATGTCTTTGAAAACACTTCTCAGGCAGGAAAGCATACATCGTGCATCTGAGTGAAAACTGCATTCTGTTCAGTTTTTCGAACTGAGTTGAATGGTTAGGCGATTCACTTGTAGATAAGTGTTTGTTTGCATTCTGTATATTCAATTCTTTAATAGCAAATATCGTGTCTTGCATTTGACAGAAATTCCAGTGAAATCACGTTTAAAAGCCAATGTCAGTAAAAAGGCTTTGTAGAATCACTCTGTGAATGTCTTTGAAAAGACTTCTCAGGCAGGAAAGAAAACGTCGTTCATCTGAGTGAAAACTGCATTCTGTTCAGTTTTTCCAACTGAGTTGAATGGTTAGGCCATTCACTTGTAGATAAGTGTTTGTTTGCATTCTATATATTCAATTCTTTAATAGCAAATATCGTGTCTTGCATTTGACAGAAATTCCAGTGAAATCACGTTTAAAAGCCAATGTCAGTAAAAAGGCTTTGTAGAATCACTCTGTGAATGTCTTTGAAAACACTTCTCAGGCAGGAAAGCAAACGTCATTCATCTGAGTGAAAACTGCATTTTATTCACTTTTTAGAACTGAGTTGATTGGTTAGGCGATTCATTTGTATGGAAGAGTTTGTTTGCATTCTGTATATTCAATTCTTTAATAGCAAATCTCGTGTCTTGCGTTTGACCGAAATTCCAGTGAAATCACATTTAAAAGCCAACATAAGTAAAAAGGCTTTGTGGAATCACTCTGTGAATGTCTTTGAAACACTTCTCAGGCAGGAAAGCATACATCGTGCATCTGAGTGAAAACTGCATTCTGTTCAGTTTTTCGAACTGAGTTGAATGCTTAGGCGATTCACTTGTAGAGAAGTGTTTGTTTGCATTCTGTGTCTTCAATTGTTTAATAGCAAATCTCGTGTCTTGCGTTTTACAGAAATTCCCGTGAAATCACATTAAAAGCCAACATCAGTAAAAAGGCTTTGTAAAATCACTCTGTGAATGTCTTTGAAAACACTTTTCAGGCAGAAAAGCATACGTCGTTCATCTGAGTGAAAACTGCATTCTGTTCAGTTTTTCGAACTGAGTTGAATGGTTAGGCGATTCACTTGTAGAGAAGTGTTTGTTTGCATTCTCTGTATTCAATTGTTTAATAGCAAATCTCGTGTTTGGCGTTTGACAGAAATTCCAGTGAAATCACATTTAAAAGCCAATGTCAGTAAAAAGGCTTTGTAGAATCACTCTGTGAATGTCTTTGAAAACACTTCTCAGGCAGGAAAGCAAACGTCTTTCATCTGAGTGAAAACTGCATTCTGTTCAGATTTTAGAACTGAGTTGACTGGTTAGGCGATTCACTTGTAGGGAAGATTTTGTTTGCATTCTGTATATTCAATTCTTTAATAGCAAATATCGTGTCTTGCATTTGACAGAAATTCCAGTGAAATCACGTTTAATAGCCAATGTCAGTAAAAAGGCTTTGTGGAATCACTCTGTGAATGTCTTTGAAAACACTTCTCAGGCAGGAAAGCATACATCGTTCATCTGAGTGAAAACTGCATTCTGTTCAGTTTTTCGAACTGAGTTGAATGGTTAGGCGATTCACTTGTAGAGAAGTGTTTGTTTGCATTCTCTGTATTCAATTGATTAATAGCAAATCTCGTGTCTTGCGTTTGACAGAAATTCCAGTGAAATCACGTTTAAAAGCCAACGTCAGTAAAACGGCTTTGTAGAATCACTCTGTGAATGTCTTTGAAAACACTTCTCAGGCAGGAAAGCATACATCGTGCATCTGAGTGAAAACTGCATTCTGTTCAGTTCTTCGAACTGAGTTGAATGCTTAGGCGATTCACTTGTAGGGAAGATTTTGTTTGCATTCTGTATATTCAATTGTTTAATAGCAAATCTCGTGTCTTGCGTTTGACAGAAATTCCAGTGAAATCATATTTGAAAGCCAACGTCAGAAAAAAGGCTTTGTAGAATCACTCTGTGAATGTCTTTGAAAACACTTCTCAGGCAGGAAAGCATACATCGTTCATCTGAGTGAAAACTGCATTCTGTTCAGTTTTTTGAACTGAGTTGAATGTTTAGGCGATTCACTTGTAGAGAAGTGTTTGTTTGCCTTCTCTGTATTCAATTGTTTAATAGCAAATCTCGTGTCTTGCATTTGACAGAAATTCCAGTGAAATCACATTTGAAAGCCAACATCAGTAAAAAGGCTTTGTAGAATCACTCTGTGAACGTCTTTGAAAACACTTCTCAGGCAGGAAAGCATATTTCGTTCATCTGAGTGAAAACTGCATTCTGTTCAGTTTTTTGAACTGAGTTGAATGGTTAGGCGATTCACTTGTAGAGAAGTGTTTGTTTGCATTCTCTGACTTCAATTGTTTAATAGCAAATCTCATGTCTTGCGTTTGACAGGAATTCCAGTGAAATCACATTTAAAAGCCAACATCAGTAAAAAGGCTTTGTAAAATAACACTGTGAATGTCTTTGAAAACACTTCTCAGGCAGGAAAGCATACGTCGTTCTTCTGAGTGAAAACTGCATTCTGTTCAGTTTTTCGAACTGAGTTGAATGGTTAGGCGATTCACTTGTAGATAAGTGTTTGTTTGCATTCTGTATATTCAATTCTTTAATAGCAAATATCGTGTCTTGCATTTGACAGAAATTCCAGTGAAATCACGTTTAAATGCCAATGTCAGTAAAAAGGCTTTGTAGAATCACTCTGTGAATGTCTTTGAAAACACTTCTCAGGCAGGAAAGAAAACGTCATTCATCTGAGTGAAAACTGCATTCTGTTCAGTTTTTCCAACTGAGTTGAATGGTTAGGCCATTCACTTGTAGAGAAGTGTTTGTTTGCATTCTCTGTATTCAATTGTTTAATAGCAAATCTCGTGTTTGGCGTTTGACAGAAATTCCAGTGAAATCACATTTAAAAGCCAATGTCAGTAAAAAGGCTTTGTAGAATCACTCTGTGAATGTCTTTGAAAACACTTCTCAGGCAGGAAAGCAAACGTCTTTCATCTGAGTGAAAACTGCATTCTGTTCAGATTTTAGAATTGAGTTGACTGGTTAGGCGATTCACTTGTAGGGAAGATTTTGTTTGCATTCTGTATATTCAATTCTTTAATAGCAAATCTCGTGTCTTGCATTTGACAGAAATTCCAGTGAAATCACGTTTAATAGCCAATGTAAGTAAAAAGGCTTTGTGGAATCACTCTGTGAATGTCTTTGAAAACACTTCTCAGGCAGGAAAGCATACATCGTTCATCTGAGTGAAAACTGCATTCTGTTCAGTTTTTCGAACTGAGTTGAATGGTTAGGCGATTCACTTGTAGAGAAGTGTTTGTTTGCATTCTCTGTATTCAATTGTTTAATAGCAAATCTCGTGTCTTGCGTTTGACAGAAATTCCAGTGAAATCACGTTTAAAAGCCAACGTCAGTAAAACAGCTTTGTAGAATCACTCTGTGAATGTCTTTGAAAACACTTCTCAGGCAGGAAAGCATACATCGTGCATCTGAGTGAAAACTGCATTCTGTTCAGTTCTTCGAACTGAGTTGAATGCTTAGGCGATTCACTTGTAGGGAAGTGTTTGTTTGCATTCTCTGTATTCAATTCTTTAATAGAAAATCTCGTGTCTTGCATTTGACAGAAATTCCAGTGAAATCACATTTAAAAGCCAACATCAGTAAAAAGGCTTTGTAGAATCACTCTGTGAATGTCTTTGAAAACACTTCTCAGGCAGGAAAGAAAACGTCGTTCATCTGAGTGAAAACTGCATTCTGTTCAGTTTTTCCAACTGAGTTGAATGGTTAGGCCATTCACTTGTAGATAAGTTTTTGTTTGCATTCTATATATTCAATTCTTTAATAGCAAATATCTTGTCTTGCGTTTGACAGAAATTCCAGTGAAATCATGTTTAAAAGCCAATGTCAGTAAAAAGGCTTTGTAGAATCACTCTGTGAATGTCTTTGAAAACACTTCTCAGGCAGGAAAGCAAACGTCATTCATTTGAGTGAAAACTGCATTTTATTCACTTTTTAGAACTGAGTTGATTGGTTAGGCGATTCATTTGTATGGAAGAGTTTGTTTGCATTCTGTATATTCAATTCTTTAATAGCAAATCTCGTGTCTTGCGTTTGACCGAAATTCCAGTGAAATCACATTTAAAAGCCAACATAAGTAAAAAGGCTTTGTGGAATCACTCTGTGAATGTCTTTGCAAACACTTCTCAGGCAGGAAAGCATACATTGTGCATCTGAGTGAAAACTGCATTCTGTTCAGTTTTTCGAACTGAGTTGAATGCTTAGGCGATTCACTTGTAGAGAAGTGTTTGTTTGCATTCTGTGTCTTCAATTGTTTAATAGCAAATCTCGTGTCTTGCATTTGACAGAAATTCCAGTGAAATCACATTAAAAGCCAAAATCAGTAAAAAGGCTTTGTAAAATCACTCTGTGAATGTCTTTGAAAACACTTTTAAGGCAGGAAAGCATACGTCGTTCATCTGAGTGAAAACTGCATTCTGTTCAGTTTTTCGAACTGAGTTGAATGGTTAGGCGATTCACTTGTAGAGAAGTGTTTGTTTGCATTCTCTGTATTCAATTGTTTAATAGCAAATCTCGTGTTTGGCGTTTGACAGAAATTCCAGTGAAATCACATTTAAAAGCCAATGTCAGTAAAAAGGCTTTGTAGAATCACTCTGTGAATGTCTTTGAAAACACTTCTCAGGCAGGAAAGCAAACGTCTTTCATCTGAGTGAAAACTGCATTCTGTTCAGTTTTTAGAACTGAGTTGACTGGTTAGGCGATTCACTTGTAGGGAAGATTTTGTTTGCATTCTGTATATTCAATTCTTTAATAGCAAATATCGTGTCTTGCATTTGACAGAAATTCCAGTGAAATCACGTTTAATAGCCAATGTCAGTAAAAAGGCTTTGTGGAATCACTCTGTGAATGTCTTTGAAAACACTTCTCAGGCAGGAAAGCATACAACGGTCATCTGAGTGAAAACTGCATTCTGTTCAGTTTTTCGAACTGAGTTGAATGGTTAGGCGATTCACTTGTAGAGAAGTGTTTGTTTGCATTCTCTGTATTCAATTGTTTAATAGCAAATCTCGTGTCTTGCGTTTGACAGAAATTCCAGTGAAATCACATTTAAAATCCAACGTCAGTAAAACGGCTTTGTAGAATCACTCTGTGAATGTCTTTGAAAACACTTCTCTGGCAGGAAAGCAAACGTCGTTCATCTGAGTGAAAACTGCATTCTGTTCAGTTTTTCGAACTGAGTTGAATGGTTAGGCGATTCACTTGTAGAGAAGTGTTTGTTTGCATTCTGTATATTCAATTCTTTAATAGCAAATCTCGTGTCTTGCGTTTGACCGAAATTCCAGTGAAATCACATTTAAAAGCCAACATAAGTAAAAAGGCTTTGTGGAATCACTCTGTGAATGTCTTTGCAAACACTTCTCAGGCAGGAAAGCATACATCGTGCATCTGAGTGAAAACTGCATTCTGTTCAGTTTTTCGAACTGAGTTGAATGCTTAGGCGATTCACTTGTAGAGAAATGTTTGTTTGCATTCTGTGTCTTCAATTGTTTAATAGCAAATCTCGTGTCTTGCGTTTGACAGAAATTCCAGTGAAATCACATTAAAAGCCAACATCAGTAAAAAGGCTTTGTAAAATCACTCTGTGAATGTCTTTGAAAACACTTTTCAGGCTGGAAAGCATACGTCTTTCATCTGAGTGAAAACTGCATTCTGTTCAGTTTTTCGAACTGAGTTGAATGGTTAGGCGATTCACTTGTAGAGAAGTGTTTGTTTGCATTCTCTGTATTCTATTGTTTAATAGCAAATCTCGTGTCTTGCGTTTGACAGAAATTCCAGTGAAATCACGTTTAAAAGCCAATGTCAGTAAAAAGGCTTTGTAGAATCACTCTGTGAATGTCTTTGAAAACACTTCTCAGGCAGGAAAGCAAACGTCTTTCATCTGAGTGAAAACTGCATTTTGTTCAGTTTTTAGAACTGAGTTGACTGGTTAGGCGATGCACTTGTAGGGAAGATTTTGTTTGCATTCTGTATATTCAATTCTTTAATAGCAAATCTCGTGTCTTGCATTTGACAGAAATTCCAGTGAAATCACGTTTAAAAGCCAATGTCAGTAAAAAGGCTTTGTAGAATCACTCTGTGAATGTCTTTGAAAACACTTCTCAGGCAGGAAAGCAAACGTCGTTCATCTGAGTGAAAACTGCATTCTGTTCAGTTTTTTGAACTGAGTTGAATGTTTAGGCGATTCACTTGTAGAGAAGTGTTTGTTTGCCTTCTCTGTATTCAATTGTTTAATAGCAAATCTCTTGTCTTGCATTTGACAGAAATTCCAGTGAAATCACATTTGAAAGCCAACATCAGTAAAAAGGCTTTGTAGAATCACTCTGTGAACGTCTTTGAAAACACTTCTCAGGCAGGAAAGAAAACGTCGTTCATCTGAGTGAAAACTGCATTTTATTCACTTTTTAGAACTGAGTTGATTGGTTAGGCGATTCATTTGTATGGAAGAGTTTGTTTGCATTCTGTATATTCAATTCTTTAATAGCAAATCTCGTGTCTTGCGTTTGACCAAAATTCCAGTGAAATCACATTTAAAAGCCAACATAAGTAAAAAGGCTTTGTGGAATCACTCTGTGAATGTCTTTGCAAACACTTCTCAGGCAGGAAAGCATACGTCGTTCATCTGAGTGAAAACTGCATTCTGTTCAGTTTTTCGAACTGAGTTGAATGGTTAGGCGATTCACTTGTAGAGAAGTGTTTGTTTGCATTCTCTGACTTCAATTGTTTAATAGCAAATCTCATGTCTTGCGTTTGACAGGAATTCCAGTGAAATCACATTTAAAAGCCAACATCAGTAAAAAGGCTTTGTAAAATCACTCTGTGAATGTCTTTGAAAACACTTCTCAGGCAGGAAAGCATACGTCGTTCATCTGAGTGAAAACTACATTCTGTTCAGTTTTTCGAACTGCGTTGAATGGTTAGGCGATTCACTTGTAGAGCAGTGTTTGTTTGCATTCTGTATATTCAATTCTTTAATAGCAATTATCGTGTCTTGCATTTGACAGAAATTCCAGTGAAATCACGTTTAAAAGCCAATGTCAGTAAAAAGGCTTTGTAGAATCACTCTGTGAATGTCTTTGAAAACACTTCTCAGGCAGGAAAGAAAACGTAGTTCATCTGAGTGAAAACTGCATTCTGTTCAGTTTTTCCAACTGAGTTGAATGGTTAGGCCATTCACTTGAAGATAAGTGTTTGTTTGCATTCTGTATATTCAATTCTTTAATAGCAAATATCGTGTCTTGCATTTGACAGAAATTCCAGTGAAATCACGTTTAAAAGCCAATGTCAGTAAAAAGGCTTTGTAGAATCACTCTGTGAATGTCTTTGAAAACCCTTCTCAGGCAGGAAAGCAAACGTCTTTCATCTGAGTGAAAACTGCATTCTGTTCAGTTTTTAGAACTGAGTTGACTGGTTAGGCGATGCACTTGTAGGGAAGATTTTGTTTGCATTCTGTATATTCAATTCTTTAATAGCAAATCTCGTGTCTTGCATTTGACAGAAATTCCAGTGAAATCACGTTTAAAAGCCAATGTCAGTAAAAAGGCTTTGTAGAATCACTCTGTGAATGTCTTTGAAAACACTTCTCAGGGAGGAAAGCAAACGTCATTCATCTGAGTGAAAACTGCATTTTATTCACTTTTTAGAACTGAGTTGGTTGGTTAGGCGATTCATTTATATGGAAGAGTTTGTTTGCATTCTGTATATTCATTTCTTTAATAGCAAATCTCGTGTCTTGAGTTTGACCGAAATTCCAGTGAAATCACATTTAAAAGCAAACATCAGTAAAAAGGCTTTGTGGAATCACTCTGTGAATGTCTTTGAAAACACTTCTCAGGCAGGAAAGCACACATAGCTCATCTGAGTGAAAACTGCATTCTGTTCAGTTTTTCGAACTGAGTTGAATGGTTAGGCGATTCACTTGTAGAGCAGTGTTTGTTTGCATTCTGTATATTCAATTCTTTAATAGCAAATATCGTGTCTTGCATTTGACAGAAATTCCAGTGAAATCACGTTTAAAAGCCAATGTCAGTAAAAAGGCTTTGTAGAATCACTCTGTGAATGTCTTTGAAAACACTTCTCAGGCAGGAAAGCAAACGTCATTCATCTGAGTGAAAACTGCATTTTATTCACTTTTTAGAACTGAGTTGATTGGTTAGGCGATTCATTTGTATGGAAGAGTTTGTTTGCATTCTGTATATTCAATTCTTTAATAGCAAATCTCGTGTCTTGCGTTTGACCGAAATTCCAGTAAAATCACATTTAAAAGCCAACATAAGTAAAAAGGCTTTGTGGAATCACTCTGTGAATGTCTTTGCAAACACTTCTCAGGCAGGAAAGCATACATCGTGCATCTGAGTGAAAACTGCACTCTGTTCAGTTTTTCGAACTGAGTTGAATGCTTAGGCGATTCACTTGTAGAGAAGTGTTTGTTTGCATTCTGTATATTCAATTCTTTAATAGCAAATATCGTGTCTTGCATTTGACAGAAATTCCAGTGAAATCACGTTTAAAAGCCAATGTCAGTAAAAAGGCTTTGTAGAATCACTCTGTGAATGTCTTTGAAAACACTTCTCAGGCAGGAAAGCAAACGTCATTCATCTGAGTGAAAACTGCATTTTATTCACTTTTTAGAACTGAGTTGGTTGGTTAGGCGATTCATTTATATGGAAGAGTTTGTTTGCATTCTGTATATTCAATTCTTTAATAGCAAATCTCGTGTCTTGAGTTTGACCGAAATTCCAGTGAAATCACATTTAAAAGCAAACATCAGTAAAAAGGCTTTGTGGAATCACTCTGTGAATGTCTTTGAAAACACTTCTCAGGCAGGAAAGCACACATCGCTCATCTGAGTGAAAACTGCATTCTGTTCAGTTTTTCGAACTGAGTTGAATGGTTAGGCCATTCACTTGTAGAGAAGTGTTTGTTTGCCTTCTCTGTATTCAATTGTTTAATAGCAAATCTCGTGTCTTGCATTTGACAGAAATTCCAGTGAAATCACGTTTAAAAGCCAACGTCAGTAAAACGGCTTTGTAGAATCACTCTGTGAATGTCTTTGAAAACACTTCTCAGGCAGGAAAGCATACATCGTGCATCTGAGTGAAAACTGCATTCTGTTCAGTTCTTTGAACTGAGTTGAATGCTTAGGCGATTCACTTGTAGGGAAGATTTTGTTTGCATTCTGTATATTCAATTGTTTAATAGCAAATCTCGTGTCTTGCGTTTGACAGAAATTCCAGTGAAATCACATTAAAAGCCAACATCAGTAAAAAGGCTTTGTAAAATCACTCTGTGAATGTCTTTGAAAACACTTCTCAGGCAGGAAAGCATACGTCGTTCATCTGAGTAAAAACTGCATTCTGTTCAGTTTTTCGAACTGAGTTGAATGGTTAGGCGATTCACTTGTAGAGAAGTGTTTGTTTGCATTCTCTGTATTCAATTGTTTAATAGCAAATCTCGTGTCTTGCGTTTGACAGAAATTCCAGTGAAATCACGTTTAAAAGCCAATGTCAGTAAAAAGGCTTTGTAGAATCACTCTGTGAATGTCTTTGAAAACACTTCTCAGGCAGGAAAGCAAACGTCTTTCATCTGAGTGAAAACTGCATTCTGTTCAGTTTTTAGAACTGAGTTGACTGGTTAGGTGATGCACTTGTAGGGAAGATTTTGTTTGCATTCTGTATATTCAATTCTTTAATAGCAAATATCGTGTCTTGCATTTGACAGAAATTCCAGTGAAATCACGTTTAAAAGCCAATGTCAGTAAAAAGGCTTTGTAGAATCACTCTGTGAATGTCTTTGAAAACACTTCTCAGGCAGGAAAGCAAACGTCATTCATCTGAGTGAAAACTGCATTTTATTCACTTTTTAGAACTGAGTTGGTTGGTTAGGCGATTCATTTATATGGAAGAGTTTGTTTGCATTCTGTATATTCAATTCTTTAATAGCAAATCTCGTGTCTTGAGTTTGACAGAAATTCCAGTGAAATCACATTTAAAAGCAAACATCAGTAAAAAGGCTTTGTGGAATCACTCTGTGAATGTCTTTGAAAACACTTCTCAGGCAGGAAAGCATACATCGCTCATCTGAGTGAAAACTGCATTCTGTTCAGTTTTTCGAACTGAGTTGAATGGTTAGGCCATTCACTTGTAGAGAAGTGTTTGTTTGCCTTCTCTGTATTCAATTGTTTAATAGCAAATCTCGTGTCTTGCATTTGACAGAAATTCCAGTGAAATCACGTTTAAAAGCCAACGTCAGTAAAACGGCTTTGTAGAATCACTCTGTGAATGTCTTTGAAAACACTTCTTAGGCAGGAAAGCATACATCGTGCATCTGAGTGAAAACTGCATTCTGTTCAGTTCTTCGAACTGAGTTGAATGCTTAGGCGATTCACTTGTAGGGAAGATTTTGTTTGCATTCTGTATATTCAATTGTTTAATAGCAAATCTCGTGTCTTGCGTTTGACAGAAATTCCAGTGAAATCACATTTGAAAGCCAACGTCAGTAAAAAGGCTTTGTAGAATCACTCTGTGAATGTCTTTGAAAACACTTCTTAGGCAGGAAAGCATACGTCGTTCATCTGAGTGAAAACTGCATTCTGTTCAGTTTTTCGAACTGAGTTGAATGGTTAGGCGATTCACTTGTAGAGAAGTGTTTGTTTGCATTCTGTATATTCAATTCTTTAATAGCAAATATCGTGTCTTGCATTTGACAGAAATTCCAGTGAAATCACGTTTAAAAGCCAATGTCAGTAAAAAGGCTTTGTAGAATCACTCTGTGAATGTCTTTGAAAACACTTCTCAGGCAGGAAAGCAAACGTCATTCATCTGAGTGAAAACTGCATTTTATTCACTTTTTAGAACTGAGTTGGTTGGTTAGGCGATTCATTTATATGGAAGAGTTTGTTTGCATTCTGTATATTCAATTCTTTAATAGCAAATCTCGTGTCTTGAGTTTGACAGAAATTCCAGTGAAATCACATTTAAAAGCAAACATCAGTAAAAAGGCTTTGTAGAATCACTCTGTGAATGTCTTTGAAAACACTTCTCAGGCAGGAAAGCATACATCGCTCATCTGAGTGAAAACTGCATTCTGTTCAGTTTTTCGAACTGAGTTGAATGGTTAGGCCATTCACTTGTAGAGAAGTGTTTGTTTGCCTTCTCTGTATTCAATTGTTTAATAGCAAATCTCGTGTCTTGCATTTGACAGAAATTCCAGTGAAATCACGTTTAAAAGCCAACGTCAGTAAAACGGCTTTGTAGAATCACTCTGTGAATGTCTTTGAAAACACTTCTTAGGCAGGAAAGCATACATCGTGCATCTGAGTGAAAACTGCATTCTGTTCAGTTCTTCGAACTGAGTTGAATGCTTAGGCGATTCACTTGTAGGGAAGATTTTGTTTGCATTCTGTATATTCAATTGTTTAATAGCAAATCTCGTGTCTTGCGTTTGACAGAAATTCCAGTGAAATCACATTTGAAAGCCAACGTCAGTAAAAAGGCTTTGTAGAATCACTCTGTGAATGTCTTTGAAAACACTTCTTAGGCAGGAAAGCAAACGTCTTTCATCTGAGTGAAAACTGCATTCTGTTCAGATTTTAGAACTGAGTTGACTGGTTAGGCGATTCACTTGTAGGGAAGATTTTGTTTGCATTCTGTATATTCAATTCTTTAATAGCAAATATCGTGTCTTGCATTTGACAGAAATTCCAGTGAAATCACGTTTAATAGCCAATGTCAGTAAAAAGGCTTTGTGGAATCACTCTGTGAATGTCTTTGAAAACACTTCTCAGGCAGGAAAGCATACATCGTTCATCTGAGTGAAAACTGCATTCTGTTCAGTTTTTCGAACTGAGTTGAATGGTTAGGCGATTCACTTGTAGAGAAGTGTTTGTTTGCATTCTCTGTATTCAATTGTTTAATAGCAAATCTCGTGTTTGGCGTTTGACAGAAATTCCAGTGAAATCACATTTAAAAGCCAATGTCAGTAAAAAGGCTTTGTAGAATCACTCTGTGAATGTCTTTGAAAACACTTCTCAGGCAGGAAAGCAAACGTCTTTCATCTGAGTGAAAACTGCATTCTGTTCAGATTTTAGAACTGAGTTGACTGGTTAGGCGATTCACTTGTAGGGAAGATTTTGTTTGCATTCTGTATATTCAATTCTTTAATAGCAAATATCGTGTCTTGCATTTGACAGAAATTCCAGTGAAATCACGTTTAATAGCCAATGTCAGTAAAAAGGCTTTGTGGAATCACTCTGTGAATGTCTTTGAAAACACTTCTCAGGCAGGAAAGCATACATCGTTCATCTGAGTGAAAACTGCATTCTGTTCAGTTTTTCGAACTGAGTTGAATGGTTAGGCGATTCACTTGTAGAGAAGTGTTTGTTTGCATTCTCTGTATTCAATTGATTAATAGCAAATCTCGTGTCTTGCGTTTGACAGAAATTCCAGTGAAATCACGTTTAAAAGCCAACGTCAGTAAAACGGCTTTGTAGAATCACTCTGTGAATGTCTTTGAAAACACTTCTCAGGCAGGAAAGCATACATCGTGCATCTGAGTGAAAACTGCATTCTGTTCAGTTCTTCGAACTGAGTTGAATGCTTAGGCGATTCACTTGTAGGAAAGATTTTGTTTGCATTCTGTATATTCAATTGTTTAATAGCAAATCTCGTGTCTTGCGTTTGACAGAAATTCCAGTGAAATCATATTTGAAAGCCAACGTCAGTAAAAAGGCTTTGTAGAATCACTCTGTGAATGTCTTTGAAAACACTTCTCAGGCAGGAAAGCATACATCGTTTATCTGAGTGAAAACTGCATTCTGTTCAGTTTTTTGAACTGAGTTGAATGTTTAGGCGATTCACTTGTAGAGAAGTGTTTGTTTGCCTTCTCTGTATTCAATTGTTTAATAGCAAATCTCGTGTCTTGCATTTGACAGAAATTCCAGTGAAATCACATTTGAAAGCCAACATCAGTAAAAAGGCTTTGTAGAATCACTCTGTGAACGTCTTTGAAAACACTTCTCAGGCAGGAAAGCATATTTCGTTCATCTGAGTGAAAACTGCATTCTGTTCAGTTTTTTGAACTGAGTTGAATGGTTAGGCGATTCACTTGTAGAGAAGTGTTTGTTTGCATTCTCTGACTTCAATTGTTTAATAGCAAATCTCATGTCTTGCGTTTGACAGGAATTCCAGTGAAATCACATTTAAAAGCCAACATCAGTAAAAAGGCTTTGTAAAATAACACTGTGAATGTCTTTGAAAACACTTCTCAGGCAGGAAAGCATACGTCGTTCTTCTGAGTGAAAACTGCATTCTGTTCAGTTTTTCGAACTGAGTTGAATGGTTAGGCGATTCACTTGTAGATAAGTGTTTGTTTGCATTCTGTATATTCAATTCTTTAATAGCAAATATCGTGTCTTGCATTTGACAGAAATTCCAGTGAAATCACGTTTAAATGCCAATGTCAGTAAAAAGGCTTTGTAGAATCACTCTGTGAATGTCTTTGAAAACACTTCTCAGGCAGGAAAGAAAACGTCATTCATCTGAGTGAAAACTGCATTCTGTTCAGTTTTTCCAACTGAGTTGAATGGTTAGGCCATTCACTTGTAGAGAAGTGTTTGTTTGCATTCTCTGTATTCAATTGTTTAATAGCAAATCTCGTGTTTGGCGTTTGACAGAAATTCCAGTGAAATCACATTTAAAAGCCAATGTCAGTAAAAAGGCTTTGTAGAATCACTCTGTGAATGTCTTTGAAAACACTTCTCAGGCAGGAAAGCAAACGTCTTTCATCTGAGTGAAAACTGCATTCTGTTCAGATTTTAGAACTGAGTTGACTGGTTAGGCGATTCACTTGTAGGGAAGATTTTGTTTGCATTCTGTATATTCAATTCTTTAATAGCAAATATCGTGTCTTGCATTTGACAGAAATTCCAGTGAAATCACGTTTAATAGCCAATGTCAGTAAAAAGGCTTTGTGGAATCACTCTGTGAATGTCTTTGAAAACACTTCTCAGGCAGGAAAGCATACATCGTTCATCTGAGTGAAAACTGCATTCTGTTCAGTTTTTCGAACTGAGTTGAATGGTTAGGCGATTCACTTGTAGAGAAGTGTTTGTTTGCATTCTCTGTATTCAATTGTTTAATAGCAAATCTCGTGTCTTGCGTTTGACAGAAATTCCAGTGAAATCACGTTTAAAAGCCAACGTCAGTAAAACAGCTTTGTAGAATCACTCTGTGAATGTCTTTGAAAACACTTCTCAGGCAGGAAAGCATACATCGTGCATCTGAGTGAAAACTGCATTCTGTTCAGTTCTTCGAACTGAGTTGAATGCTTAGGCGATTCACTTGTAGGGAAGATTTTGTTTGCATTCTGTATATTCAATTGTTTAATAGCAAAATCGTGTCTTGCGTTTGACAGAAATTCCAGTGAAATCATATTTGAAAGCCAACGTCAGTAAAAAGGCTTTGTAGAATCACTCTGTGAATGTCTTTGAAAACACTTCTCCGGCAGGAAAGCATATGTCGTTCATCTGAGTGAAAACTGCATTCTGTTCAGTTTTTTAAACTGAGTTGAATGTTTAGGCGATTCACTTGTAGAGAAGTGTTTGTTTGCATTCTCTGTATTCAATTGTTTAATAGCAAATCTCGTGTCTTGCATTTGACAGAAATTCCAGTGAAATCACATTTGAAAGCCAACATCAGTAAAAAGGTTTGTAGAATCACTCTGTGAACGTCTTTGAAAACACTTCTCAGGCAGGAAAGCATATTTCGTTCATCTGAGTGAAAACTGCATTCTGTTCAGTTTTTTGAACTGAGTTGAATGGTTAGGCGATTCACTTGTAGAGAAGTGTTTGTTTGCATTCTCTGTATTCAATTCTTTAATAGAAAATCTCGTGTCTTGCATTTGACAGAAATTCCAGTGAAATCACATTTAAAAGCCAACATCAGTAAAAAGGCTTTGTAGAATCACTCTGTGAATGTCTTTGAAAACACTTCTCAGGCAGGAAAGAAAACGTCGTTCATCTGAGTGAAAACTGCATTCTGTTCAGTTTTTCCAACTGAGTTGAATGGTTAGGCCATTCACTTGTAGATAAGTGTTTGTTTGCATTCTATATATTCAATTCTTTAATAGCAAATATCTTGTCTTGCATTTGACAGAAATTCCAGTGAAATCATGTTTAAAAGCCAATGTCAGTAAAAAGGCTTTGTAGAATCACTCTGTGAATATCTTTGAAAACACTTCTCAGGCAGGAAAGCAAACGTCATTCATTTGAGTGAAAACTGCATTTTATTCACTTTTTAGAACTGAGTTGATTGGTTAGGCGATTCATTTGTATGGAAGAGTTTGTTTGCATTCTGTATATTCAATTCTTTAATAGCAAATCTCGTGTCTTGCGTTTGACCGAAATTCCAGTGAAATCACATTTAAAAGCCAACATAAGTAAAAAGGCTTTGTGGAATCACTCTGTGAATGTCTTTGCAAACACTTCTCAGGCAGGAAAGCATACATTGTGCATCTGAGTGAAAACTGCATTCTGTTCAGTTTTTCGAACTGAGTTGAATGCTTAGGCGATTCACTTGTAGAGAAGTGTTTGTTTGCATTCTGTGTCTTCAATTGTTTAATAGCAAATCTCGTGTCTTGCATTTGACAGAAATTCCAGTGAAATCACATTAAAAGCCAAAATCAGTAAAAAGGCTTTGTAAAATCACTCTGTGAATGTCTTTGAAAACACTTTTCAGGCAGGAAAGCATACGTCGTTCATCTGAGTGAAAACTGCATTCTGTTCAGTTTTTCGAACTGAGTTGAATGGTTAGGCGATTCACTTGTAGAGAAGTGTTTGTTTGCATTCTCTGTATTCAATTGTTTAATAGCAAATCTCGTGTTTGGCCTTTGACAGAAATTCCAGTGAAATCACATTTAAAAGCCAATGTCAGTAAAAAGGCTTTGTAGAATCACTCTGTGAATATCTTTGAAAACACTTCTCAGGCAGGAAAGCAAACGTCTTTCATCTGAGTGAAAACTGCATTCTGTTCAGTTTTTAGAACTGAGTTGACTGGTTAGGCGATTCACTTGTAGGGAAGATTTTGTTTGCATTCTGTATATTCAATTCTTTAATAGCAAATATCGTGTCTTGCATTTGACAGAAATTCCAGTGAAATCACGTTTAATAGCCAATGTCAGTAAAAAGGCTTTGTGGAATCACTCTGTGAATGTCTTTGAAAACACTTCTCAGGCAGGAAAGCATACAACGGTCATCTGAGTGAAAACTGCATTCTGTTCAGTTTTTCGAACTGAGTTGAATGGTTAGGCGATTCACTTGTAGAGAAGTGTTTGTTTGCATTCTCTGTATTCAATTGTTTAATAGCAAATCTCGTGTCTTGCGTTTGACAGAAATTCCAGTGAAATCACGTTTAAAATCCAACATCAGTAAAACGGCTTTGTAGAATCACTCTGTGAATGTCTTTGAAAACACTTCTCTGGCAGGAAAGCAAACGTCGTTCATCTGAGTGAAAACTGCATTCTGTTCAGTTTTTCGAACTGAGTTGAATGGTTAGGCGATTCACTTGTAGAGAAGTGTTTGTTTGCATTCTGTATATTCAATTCTTTAATAGCAAATCTCGTGTCTTGCGTTTGACCGAAATTCCAGTGAAATCACATTTAAAAGCCAACATAAGTAAAAAGGCTTTGTGGAATCACTCTGTGAATGTCTTTGAAAACACTTCTCAGGCAGGAAAGCCAACGTCGTTCATCTGAGTGAAAACTGCATTCTGTTCAGTTTTTTGAACTGAGTTGAATGTTTAGGCGATTCACTTGTAGAGAAGTGTTTGTTTGCCTTCTCTGTATTCAATTGTTTAATAGCAAATCTCTTGTCTTGCATTTGACAGAAATTCCAGTGAAATCACATTTGAAAGCCAACATCAGTAAAAAGGCTTTGTAGAATCACTCTGTGAACGTCTTTGAAAACACTTCTCAGGCAGGAAAGAAAACGTCGTTCATCTGAGTGAAAACTGCATTTTATTCACTTTTTAGAACTGAGTTGATTGGTTAGGCGATTCATTTGTATGGAAGAGTTTGTTTGCATTCTGTATATTCAATTCTTTAATAGCAAATCTCGTGTCTTGCGTTTGACCAAAATTCCAGTGAAATCACATTTAAAAGCCAACATAAGTAAAAAGGCTTTGTGGAATCACTCTGTGAATGTCTTTGCAAACACTTCTCAGGCAGGAAAGCATACGTCGTTCATCTGAGTGAAAACTGCATTCTGTTCAGTTTTTCGAACTGAGTTGAATGGTTAGGCGATTCACTTGTAGAGAAGTGTTTGTTTGCATTCTCTGACTTCAATTGTTTAATAGCAAATCTCATGTCTTGCGTTTGACAGGAATTCCAGTGAAATCACATTTAAAAGCCAACATCAGTAAAAAGGCTTTGTAAAATCACTCTGTGAATGTCTTTGAAAACACTTCTCAGGCAGGAAAGCATACGTCGTTCATCTGAGTGAAAACTACATTCTGTTCAGTTTTTCGAACTGCGTTGAATGGTTAGGCGATTCACTTGTAGAGCAGTGTTTGTTTGCATTCTGTATATTCAATTCTTTAATAGCAATTATCGTGTCTTGCATTTGACAGAAATTCCAGTGAAATCACGTTTAAAAGCCAATGTCAGTAAAAAGGCTTTGTAGAATCACTCTGTGAATGTCTTTGAAAACACTTCTCAGGCAGGAAAGAAAACGTAGTTCATCTGAGTGAAAACTGCATTCTGTTCAGTTTTTCCAACTGAGTTGAATGGTTAGGCCATTCACTTGAAGATAAGTGTTTGTTTGCATTCTGTATATTCAATTCTTTAATAGCAAATATCGTGTCTTGCATTTGACAGAAATTCCAGTGAAATCACGTTTAAAAGCCAATGTCAGTAAAAAGGCTTTGTAGAATCACTCTGTGAATGTCTTTGAAAACACTTCTCAGGCAGGAAAGCAAACGTCATTCATCTGAGTGAAAACTGCATTTTATTCACTTTTTAGAACTGAGTTGGTTGGTTAGGCGATTCATTTATATGGAAGAGTTTGTTTGCATTCTGTATATTCATTTCTTTAATAGCAAATCTCGTGTCTTGAGTTTGACCGAAATTCCAGTGAAATCACATTTAAAAGCAAACATCAGTAAAAAGGCTTTGTGGAATCACTCTGTGAATGTCTTTGAAAACACTTCTCAGGCAGGAAAGCACACATAGCTCATCTGAGTGAAAACTGCATTCTGTTCAGTTTTTCGAACTGAGTTGAATGGTTAGGCGATTCACTTGTAGAGCAGTGTTTGTTTGCATTCTGTATATTCAATTCTTTAATAGCAAATATCGTGTCTTGCATTTGACAGAAATTCCAGTGAAATCACGTTTAAAAGCCAATGTCAGTAAAAAGGCTTTGTAGAATCACTCTGTGAATGTCTTTGAAAACACTTCTCAGGCAGGAAAGCAAACGTCATTCATCTGAGTGAAAACTGCATTTTATTCACTTTTTAGAACTGAGTTGATTGGTTAGGCGATTCATTTGTATGGAAGAGTTTGTTTGCATTCTGTATATTCAATTCTTTAATAGCAAATCTCGTGTCTTGCGTTTGACCGAAATTCCAGTAAAATCACATTTAAAAGCCAACATAAGTAAAAAGGCTTTGTGGAATCACTCTGTGAATGTCTTTGCAAACACTTCTCAGGCAGGAAAGCATACATCGTGCATCTGAGTGAAAACTGCACTCTGTTCAGTTTTTCGAACTGAGTTGAATGGTTAGGCCATTCACTTGTAGAGAAGTGTTTGTTTGCCTTCTCTGTATTCAATTGTTTAATAGCAAATCTCGTGTCTTGCATTTGACAGAAATTCCAGTGAAATCACGTTTAAAAGCCAACGTCAGTAAAATGGCTTTGTAGAATCACTCTGTGAATGTCTTTGAAAACACTTCTCAGGCAGGAAAGCATACATCGTGCATCTGAGTGAAAACTGCATTCTGTTCAGTTCTTTGAACTGAGTTGAATGCTTAGGCGATTCACTTGTAGGGAAGATTTTGTTTGCATTCTGTATATTCAATTGTTTAATAGCAAATCTCGTGTCTTGCGTTTGACAGAAATTCCAGTGAAATCACATTAAAAGCCAACATCAGTAAAAAGGCTTTGTAAAATCACTCTGTGAATGTCTTTGAAAACACTTCTCAGGCAGGAAAGCATACGTCGTTCATCTGAGTAAAAACTGCATTCTGTTCAGTTTTTCGAACTGAGTTGAATGGTTAGGCGATTCACTTGTAGAGAAGTGTTTGTTTGCATTCTCTGTATTCAATTGTTTAATAGCAAATCTCGTGTCTTGCGTTTGACAGAAATTCCAGTGAAATCACGTTTAAAAGCCAATGTCAGTAAAAAGGCTTTGTAGAATCACTCTGTGAATGTCTTTGAAAACACTTCTCAGGCAGGAAAGCAAACGTCTTTCATCTGAGTGAAAACTGCATTCTGTTCAGTTTTTAGAACTGAGTTGACTGGTTAGGTGATGCACTTGTAGGGAAGATTTTGTTTGCATTCTGTATATTCAATTCTTTAATAGCAAATATCGTGTCTTGCATTTGACAGAAATTCCAGTGAAATCACGTTTAAAAGCCAATGTCAGTAAAAAGGCTTTGTAGAATCACTCTGTGAATGTCTTTGAAAACACTTCTCAGGCAGGAAAGCAAACGTCATTCATCTGAGTGAAAACTGCATTTTATTCACTTTTTAGAACTGAGTTGGTTGGTTAGGCGATTCATTTATATGGAAGAGTTTGTTTGCATTCTGTATATTCAATTCTTTAATAGCAAATCTCGTGTCTTGAGTTTGACAGAAATTCCAGTGAAATCACATTTAAAAGCAAACATCAGTAAAAAGGCTTTGTGGAATCACTCTGTGAATGTCTTTGAAAACACTTCTCAGGCAGGAAAGCATACATCGCTCATCTGAGTGAAAACTGCATTCTGTTCAGTTTTTCGAACTGAGTTGAATGGTTAGGCCATTCACTTGTAGAGAAGTGTTTGTTTGCCTTCTCTGTATTCAATTGTTTAATAGCAAATCTCGTGTCTTGCATTTGACAGAAATTCCAGTGAAATCACGTTTAAAAGCCAACGTCAGTAAAACGGCTTTGTAGAATCACTCTGTGAATGTCTTTGAAAACACTTCTTAGGCAGGAAAGCATACATCGTGCATCTGAGTGAAAACTGCATTCTGTTCAGTTCTTCGAACTGAGTTGAATGCTTAGGCGATTCACTTGTAGGGAAGATTTTGTTTGCATTCTGTATATTCAATTGTTTAATAGCAAATCTCGTGTCTTGCGTTTGACAGAAATTCCAGTGAAATCACATTTGAAAGCCAACGTCAGTAAAAAGGCTTTGTAGAATCACTCTGTGAATGTCTTTGAAAACACTTCTTAGGCAGGAAAGCATACGTCGTTCATCTGAGTGAAAACTGCATTCTGTTCAGTTTTTCGAACTGAGTTGAATGGTTAGGCGATTCACTTGTAGAGAAGTGTTTGTTTGCATTCTGTATATTCAATTCTTTAATAGCAAATATCGTGTCTTGCATTTGACAGAAATTCCAGTGAAATCATGTTTAAAAGCCAATGTCAGTAAAAAGGCTTTGTAGAATCACTCTGTGTATGTCTTTGTAAACACTTCTCAGGCAGGAAAGCAAACGTCTTTCATCTGAGTGAAAACTGCATTTTATTCACTTTTTAGAACTGAGTTGACTGGTTAGGCGATTCACTTGTAGGAAAGAGTTTGTTTGCATTCTGTATATTCAATTCTTAATAGCAAATCTCGTGTCTTGAGTTTGACAGAAATTCCAGTGAAATCACATTTAAAAGCCAATGTCAGTAAAAAGGCTTTGTAGAATCACTCTGTGAATGTCTTTGAAAACACTTCTCAGGCAGGAAAGCAAACGTCATTCATCTGAGTGAAAACTGCATTTTATGCACTTTTTAGAACTGAGTTGACTGGTTAGGTGATTCACTTGTAGAAAAGAGTTTGTTTGCATTCTGTATATTCAATTCTTTAATAGCAAATCTCGTGTCTTGCGTTTGACAGAAATTCCAGTGAAATCACATTTGAAAGCCAACGTCAGTAAAAAGGCTTTGTAGAATCACTCTGTGAACGTCTTTGAAAACACTTCTCAGGCAGGAAAGCATACATCGTGCATCTGAGTGAAAACTGCATTCTGTTCAGTTTTTCGAACTGAGTTGAATGCTTAGGCGATTCACTTGTAGAGAAGTGTTTGTTTGCATTCTCTGTATTCAATTCTTTAATAGCAAATATCGTGTCTTGCACTTGACAGAAATTCCAGTGAAATCACGTTTAAAAGCCAATGTCAGTAAAAAGGCTTTGTAGAATCACTCTGTGAATGTCTTTGAAAACACTTCTCAGGCAGGAAAGCAAACGTCATTCATCTGAGTGAAAACTGCGTTTTATTCACTTTTTAGAACTGAGTTGATTGGTTAGGCGATTCATTTGTATGGAAGAGTTTGTTTGCATTCTGTATATTCAGTTCTTTAATAGCAAATCTCGTGTCTTGCGTTTGACCGAAATTCCAGTGAAATCACATTTAAAAGCCAACATCAGTAAAAAGGCTTTGTGGAATCACTCTGTGAATGTCTTTGAAACAATTCTAAGGCAGGAAAGCATACATCGCTCATCTGAGTGAAAACTGCATTCTGTTCAGTTTTTTGAACTGAGTTGAATGGTAGGCGATTCACTTGTAGAGAAGTGTTTGTTTGCATTCTCTGTATTCAATTGTTTAATAGCAAATCTCGTGTCTTGCGTTTGAAAGAAATTCCAGTGATATCACGTTTAAAAGCCAACGTCAGTAAAAAGGCTTTGTAGAATCACTCTGTGAATGTCTTTGAAAACACTTCAAAGGCAGGAAAGCATACGTCGTTCATCTGAGTGAAACTGCGTTCTGTTCAGTTTTTCGAACTGAGTTGAATGGTTAGGTGATTCACTTGTAGAGAAGTGTTTGTTTGCATTCTGTATATTCAATTCTTTAATAGCAAATATCGTGTCTTGCATTTGACAGAAATTCCCGTGTAATCACGTTTAAAAGCCAATGTCAGTAAAAAGGCTTTGTAGAATCACTCTGTGAATGTCTTTGAAAACACTTCTCAGGCAGGAAAGCATACATCGTGCATCTGAGTGAAAACTGCATTCTGTTCAGTTTTTCGAACTGAGTTGAATGGTTAGGCGATTCACTTGTAGAGAAGTGTTTGTTTGCATTCTCTGTCTTCAATTTTTTAATAGCAAATCTCGTGTCTTGCGTTTGACAGAAATTCCAGTGAAATCACATTAAAAGCCAACATCTGTAAAAAGGCTTTGTAAAATCACTCTGTGAATGTCTTTGAAAACACTTCTCAGGCAGGAAAGCATACTTCGTTCATCAGAGTGAAAACTGCATTCTGTTCAGTTTTTCGAACTGAGTTGAATGTTTAGGCGATTCACTTGTAGGGAAGATTTTGTTTGCATTCTGAATATTCAATTGTTTAATAGCAAATCTCGTGTCTTGCGTTTGACAGAAATTCCAGTGAAATCACATTAAAAGCCAACATCAGTAAAAAGGCTTTGTAAAATCACTCTGTGAATGTCTTTGAAAACACTTCTCAGGCAGGAAAGCATACGTCGTTCATCTGAGTGAAAACTGCATTCTGTTCAGTTTTTCGAACTGAGTTGAATGGTTAGGCGATTCACTTGTAGAGAAGTGTTTGTTTGCATTCTCTGTATTCAATTGTTTAATAGCAAATCTCGTGTCTTGCGTTTGACAGAAATTCCAGTGAAATCACGTTTAAAAGCCAATGTCAGTAAAAAGGCTTTGTAGAATCACTCTGTGAATGTCTTTGAAAACACTTCTCAGGCAGGAAAGCAAACGTCTTTCATCTGAGTGAAAACTGCATTCTGTTCAGTTTTTAGAACTGAGTTAACTGGTTAGGTGATCCACTTGTAGGGAAGATTTTGTTTGCATTCTGTATATTCAATTCTTTAATAGCAAATATCGTGTCTTGCATTTGACAGAAATTCCAGTGAAATCACGTTTAAAAGCCAATGTCAGTAAAAAGGCTTTGTAGAATCACTCTGTGAATGTCTTTGAAAACACTTCTCAGGCAGGAAAGCATACATCGCTCATCTGAGTGAAAACTGCATTCTGTTCAGTTTTTCGAACTGAGTTGAATGGTTAGGCGATTCACTTGTAGAGAAGTGTTTGTTTGCATTCTGTATATTCAATTCTTTAATAGCAAATATCGTGTCTTGCATTTGACAGAAATTCCAGTGAAATCATGTTTAAAAGCCAATGTCAGTAAAAAGGCTT
This sequence comes from Phyllotis vaccarum, assembly GCA_033318265.1. Lineage (NCBI taxonomy): Eukaryota > Metazoa > Chordata > Mammalia > Rodentia > Cricetidae > Phyllotis > Phyllotis vaccarum. The sequence continues at coordinate 75,809,629 of JARWLC010000007.1, read as the reverse complement.
TGTAGAATCACTCTGTGTATGTCTTTGTAAACACTTCTCAGGCAGGAAAGCAAACGTCTTTCATCTGAGTGAAAACTGCATTTTATTCACTTTTTAGAACTGAGTTGACTGGTTAGGCGATTCACTTGTAGGAAAGAGTTTGTTTGCATTCTGTATATTCAATTCTTAATAGCAAATCTCGTGTCTTGAGTTTGACAGAAATTCCAGTGAAATCACATTTAAAATCCAATGTCAGTAAAAAGGCTTTGTAGAATCACTCTGTGAATGTCTTTGAAAACACTTCTCAGGCAGGAAAGCAAACGTCATTCATCTGAGTGAAAACTGCATTTTCTGCACTTTTTAGAACTGAGTTGACTGGTTAGGCGATTCACTTGTAGAAAAGAGTTTGTTTGCATTCTGTATATTCAATTCTTTAATAGCAAATCTCGTGTCTTGCGTTTGACAGAAATTCCAGTGAAATCACATTTGAAAGCCAACGTCAGTAAAAAGGCTTTGTAGAATCACTCTGTGAACGTCTTTGAAAACACTTCTCAGGCAGGAAAGCACACATCGCTCATCTGAGTGAAAACTGCATTCTGTTCAGTTTTTCGAACTGAGTTGAATGCTTAGGCGATTCACTTGTAGAGAAGTGTTTGTTTGCATTCTCTGTATTCAATTCTTTAATAGCAAATATCGTGTCTTACACTTGACAGAAATTCCAGTGAAATCACGTTTAAAAGCCAATGTCAGTAAAAAGGCTTTGTAGAATCACTCTGTGAATGTCTTTGAAAACACTTCTCAGGCAGGAAAGCATACATCGTGCATCTGAGTGAAAACTGCATTCTGTTCAGTTTTTCGAACTGAGTTGAATGGTTAGGCGATTCACTTGTAGAGAAGTGTTTGTTTGCATTCTCTGTCTTCAATTTTTTAATAGCAAATCTCGTGTCTTGCGTTTGACAGAAATTCCAGTGAAATCACATTAAAAGCCAACATCAGTAAAAAGGCTTTGTAAAATCACTCTGTGAATGTCTTTGAAAACACTTCTCAGGCAGGAAAGCATACTTCGTTCATCTGAGTGAAAACTGCATTCTGTTCAGTTTTTCGAACTGAGTTGAATGTTTAGGCGATTCACTTGTAGGGAAGATTTTGTTTGCATTCTGAATATTCAATTGTTTAATAGCAAATCTCGTGTCTTGCGTTTGACAGAAATTCCAGTGAAATCACATTAAAAGCCAACATCAGTAAAAAGGCTTTGTAAAATCACTCTGTGAATGTCTTTGAAAACACTTCTCAGGCAGGAAAGCATACGTCGTTCATCTGAGTGAAAACTGCATTCTGTTCAGTTTTTCGAACTGAGTTGAATGGTTAGGCGATTCACTTGTAGAGAAGTGTTTGTTTGCATTCTCTGTATTCAATTGTTTAATAGCAAATCTCGTGTCTTGCGTTTGACAGAAATTCCAGTGAAATCACGTTTAAAAGCCAATGTCAGTAAAAAGGCTTTGTAGAATCACTCTGTGAATGTCTTTGAAAACACTTCTCAGGCAGGAAAGCAAACGTCTTTCATCTGAGTGAAAACTGCATTCTGTTCAGTTTTTAGAACTGAGTTAACTGGTTAGGTGATGCACTTGTAGGGAAGATTTTGTTTGCATTCTGTATATTCAATTCTTTAATAGCAAATATCGTGTCTTGCATTTGACAGAAATTCCAGTGAAATCACGTTTAAAAGCCAATGTCAGTAAAAAGGCTTTGTAGAATCACTCTGTGAATGTCTTTGAAAACACTTCTCAGGCAGGAAAGCATACATCGCTCATCTGAGTGAAAACTGCATTCTGTTCAGTTTTTCGAACTGAGTTGAATGGTTAGGCCATTCACTTGTAGAGAAGTGTTTGTTTGCCTTCTCTGTATTCAATTGTTTAATAGCAAATCTCGTGTCTTGCATTTGAAAGAAATTCCAGTGAAATCACGTTTAAAAGCCAACGTCAGTAAAACGGCTTTGTAGAATCACTCTGTGAATGTCTTTGAAAACACTTCTCAGGCAGGAAAGCATACATCGTGCATATGAGTGAAAACTGCATTCTGTTCGGTTCTTCGAACTGAGTTGAATGCTTAGGCGATTCACTTGTAGGGAAGATTTTGTTTGCATTCTGTATATTCAATTGTTTAATAGCAAATCTCGTGTCTTGCGTTTGACAGAAATTCCAGTGAAATCACATTTGAAAGCCAACGTCAGTAAAAAGGCTTTGTAGAATCACTCTGTGAATGTCTTTGAAAACACTTCTCAGGCAGGAAAGCATACGTCGTTCATCTGAGTGAAAACTGCATTCTGTTCAGTTTTTCGAACTGAGTTGAATGGTTAGGCGATTCACTTGTAGAGAAGTGTTTGTTTGCATTCTGTATATTCAATTCTTTAATAGCAAATATCGTGTCTTGCATTTGACAGAAATTCCAGTGAAATCATGTTTAAAAGCCAATGTCAGTAAAAAGGCTTTGTAGAATCACTCTGTGTATGTCTTTGTAAACACTTCTCAGGCAGGAAAGCAAACGTCTTTCATCTGAGTGAAAACTGCATTTTATTCACTTTTTAGAACTGAGTTGACTGGTTAGGCGATTCACTTGTAGGAAAGAGTTTGTTTGCATTCTGTATATTCAATTCTTAATAGCAAATCTCGTGTCTTGAGTTTGACAGAAATTCCAGTGAAATCACATTTAAAATCCAATGTCAGTAAAAAGGCTTTGTAGAATCACTCTGTGAATGTCTTTGAAAACACTTCTCAGGCAGGAAAGCAAACGTCATTCATCTGAGTGAAAACTGCATTTTATGCACTTTTTAGAACTGAGTTGACTGGTTAGGCGATTCACTTGTAGAAAAGAGTTTGTTTGCATTCTGTATATTCAATTCTTTAATAGCAAATCTCGTGTCTTGCGTTTGACAGAAATTCCAGTGAAATCACATTTGAAAGCCAACGTCAGTAAAAAGGCTTTGTAGAATCACTCTGTGAACGTCTTTGAAAACACTTCTCAGGCAGGAAAGCACACATCGCTCATCTGAGTGAAAACTGCATTCTGTTCAGTTTTTCGAACTGAGTTGAATGCTTAGGCGATTCACTTGTAGAGAAGTGTTTGTTTGCATTCTCTGTATTCAATTCTTTAATAGCAAATATCGTGTCTTACACTTGACAGAAATTCCAGTGAAATCACGTTTAAAAGCCAATGTCAGTAAAAAGGCTTTGTAGAATCACTCTGTGAATGTCTTTGAAAACACTTCTCAGGCAGGAAAGCAAACGTCATTCATCTGAGTGAAAACTGCATTTTATTCACTTTTTAGAACTGAGTTGATTGGTTAGGCGATTCATTTGTATGGAAGAGTTTGTTTGCATTCTGTATATTCAATTCTTTAATAGCAAATCTCGTGTCTTGCGTTTGACCGAAATTCCAGTGAAATCACATTTAAAGCCAACATCAGTAAAAAGGCTTTGTGGAATCACTCTGTGAATGTCTTTGAAAACACTTCTAAGGCAGGAAAGCAAACGTCGTGCATCTGAGTGAAAACTGCATTCTGTTCAGTTTTTCGAACTGAGTTGAATGGTTAGGCGATTCACTTGTAGAGAAGTGTTTGTTTGCATTCTCTGTCTTCAATTTTTTAATAGCAAATCTCGTGTCTTGCGTTTGACAGAAATTCCAGTGAAATCACATTAAAAGCCAACATCAGTAAAAAGGCTTTGTAAAATCACTCTGTGAATGTCTTTGAAAACACTTCTCAGGCAGGAAAGCATACTTCGTTCATCTGAGTGAAAACTGCATTCTGTTCAGTTTTTCGAACTGTGTTGAATGTTTAGGCGATTCACTTGTAGAGAAGTGTTTGATTGCATTCTCTGTATTCAATTGTTTAATAGCAAATCTCGTGTCTTGCGTTTGACAGAAATTCCAGTGAAATCACGTTTAAAAGCCAATGTCAGTAAAAAGGCTTTGTAGAATCACTCTGTGAATGTCTTTGAAAACACTTCTCAGGTAGGAAAGCAAACGTCATTCATCTGAGTGAAAAGTGCATTTTATTCACTTTTTAGAACTGAGTTGGTTGGTTAGGCGATTCATTTATATGGAAGAGTTTGTTTGCATTCTGTATATTCAATTCTTTAATAGCAAATCTCGTGTCTTGAGTTTGACCGAAATTCCAGTGAAATCACATTTAAAAGCAAACATCAGTAAAAAGGCTTTGTGGAATCACTCTGTGAATATCTTTGAAAACACTTCTCAGGCAGGAAAGCATACATCGCTCATCTGAGTGAAAACTGCCTTCTGTTCAGTTTTTCGAACTGAGTTGAATGGTTAGGCCATTCACTTGTAGAGAAGTGTTTGTTTGCATTCTCTGTATTCAATTGTTTAATAGCAAATCTCGTTTCTTGCGTTTGACAGAAATTCCAGTGAAATCACTTTTAAAAGCCAACGTCAGTAAAAAGGCTTTGTAGAACCACTCTGTGAATGTCTTTGAAAAAACTTCTCAGGCAGGAAAGCATACATCGTGCATCTGAGTGAAAACTGCATTCTGTTCAGTTCTTCGAACTGAGTTGAATGCTTAGGCGATTCACTTGTAGGGAAGATTTTGTTTGCATTCTGTATATTCAATTGTTTAATAGCAAATCTCGTGTCTTGCGTTTGACAGAAATTCCAGTGAAATCACATTTGAAAGCCAACGTCAGTAAAAAGGCTTTGTAGAATCACTCTGTGAATGTCTTTGAAAACACTTCTCAGGCAGGAAAGCATATGTCGTTCATCTGAGTGAAAACTGCATTCTTTTCAGTTTTTCGAACTGAGTTGAATGGTTAGGCGATTCACTTGTAGAGAAGTGTTTGTTTGCATTCTGTATATTCAATTCTTTAATAGCAAATATCGTGTCTTGCATTTGACAGAAATTCCAGTGAAATCATGTTTAAAAGCCAATGTCAGTAAAAAGGCTTTGTAGAATCACTCTGTGTATGTCTTTGTAAACACTTCTCAGGCAGGAAAGCAAACGTCATTCATCTGAGTGAAAACTGCATTTTATGCACTTTTTAGAACTGAGTTGACTGGTTAGGCGATTCACTTGTAGAAAAGAGTTTGTTTGCATTCTGTATATTCAATTCTTTAATAGAAAATCTCGTGTCTTGCGTTTGACAGAAATTCCAGTGAAATCACATTTGAAAGCCAACGTCAGTAAAAAGGCTTTGTAGAATCACTCTGTGAACGTCTTTGAAAACACTTCTCAGGCAGGAAAGCATACATCGTGCATCTGAGTGAAAACTGCATTCTGTTCAGTTTTTCGAACTGAGTTGAATGCTTAGGCGATTCACTTGTAGAGAAGTGTTTGTTTGCATTCTCTGTATTCAATTCTTTAATAGCAAATATCGTGTCTTGCACTTGACAGAAATTCCAGTGAAATCACGTTTAAAAGCCAATGTCAGTAAAAAGGCTTTGTAGAATCACTCTGTGAATGTCTTTGAAAACACTTCTCAGGCAGGAAAGCAAACGTCATTCATCTGAGTGAAAACTGCATTTTATTCACTTTTTAGAACTGAGTTGATTGGTTAGGCGATTCATTTGTATGGAAGAGTTTGTTTGCATTCTGTATATTCAATTCTTTAATAGCAAATCTCGTGTCTTGCGTTTGACCGAAATTCCAGTGAAATCACATTTAAAAGCCAACATCAGTAAAAAGGCTTTGTGGAATCACTCTGTGAATGTCTTTGAAAACACTTCTAAGGCAGGAAAGCATACATCGCTCATCTGAGTGAAAACTGCATTCTGTTCAGTTTTTCGAACTGAGTTGAATGGTTAGGCGATTCACTTGTAGAGAAGTGTTTGTTTGCATTCTCTGTATTCAATTGTTTAATAGCAAATCTCGTGTCTTGCGTTTGACAGAAATTCCAGTGAAATCACGTTTAAAAGCCAACGTCAGTAAAAAGGCTTTGTAGAATCACTCTGTGAATGTCTTTGAAAACACTTCAAAGGCAGGAAAGCATACGTCGTTCATCTGAGTGAAACTGCGTTCTGTTCAGTTTTTCGAACTGAGTTGAATGCTTAGGCGATTCACTTGTAGAGAAGTGTTTGTTTGCATTCTGTATATTCAATTCTTTAATAGCAAATATCGTGTCTTGCATTTGACAGAAATTCCAGTGTAATCATGTTTAAAAGCCAATGTCAGTAAAAAGGCTTTGTAGAATCACTCTGTGAATGTCTTTGTAAACACTTCTCAGGCAGGAAAGCAAACGTCGTTCATCTGAGTGAAAACTGCATTCTGTTCAGTTTTTCGAACTGAGTTGAATGGTTAGGCGATTCACTTGTAGAGAAGTGTTTGTTTGCATTCTCTGTATTCAATTGTTTAATAGCAAATCTCGTGTCTTGCGTTTGAAAGAAATTCCAGTGATATCACGTTTAAAAGCCAACGTCAGTAAAAAGGCTTTGTAGAATCACTCTGTGAATGTCTTTGAAAACACTTCAAAGGCAGGAAAGCATACGTCGTTCATCTGAGTGAAACTGCGTTCTGTTCAGTTTTTCGAACTGAGTTGAATGGTTAGGCGATTCACTTGTAGAGAAGTGTTTGTTTGCATTCTGTATATTCAATTCTTTAATAGCAAATATCGTGTCTTGCATTTGACAGAAATTCCCGTGTAATCACGTTTAAAAGCCAATGTCAGTAAAAAGGCTTTGTAGAATCACTCTGTGAATGTCTTTGCAAACACTTCTCAGGCAGGAAAGCATACATCGTGCATCTGAGTGAAAACTGCATTCTGTTCAGTTTTTCGAACTGAGTTGAATGGTTAGGCGATTCACTTGTAGAGAAGTGTTTGTTTGCATTCTCTGTCTTCAATTTTTTAATAGCAAATCTCGTGTCTTGCGTTTGACAGAAATTCCAGTGAAATCACATTAAAAGCCAACATCAGTAAAAAGGCTTTGTAAAATCACTCTGTGAATGTCTTTGAAAACACTTCTCAGGCAGGAAAGCATACTTCGTTCATCTGAGTGAAAACTGCATTCTGTTCAGTTTTTCGAACTGAGTTGAATGTTTAGGCGATTCACTTGTAGAGAAGTGTTTGTTTGCATTCTCTGTATTCAATTGTTTAATAGCAAATCTCGTGTCTTGCGTTTGACAGAAATTCCAGTGAAATCACGTTTAAAAGCCAATGTCAGTAAAAAGGCTTTGTAGAATCACTCTGTGAATGTCTTTGTAAACAATTCTCAGGCAGGAAAGCAAACGTCATTCATCTGAGTGAAAACTGCATTCTGTTCAGTTTTTCGAACTGAGTTGAATGGTTAGGCGATTCACTTGTAGAGAAGTGTTTGTTTGCATTCTGTATATTCAATTCTTTAATAGCAAATATCGTGTCTTGCATTTGACAGAAATTCCAGTGAAATCACGTTTAAAAGCCAATGTCAGTAAAAAGGCTTTGTAGAATCACTCTGTGAATGTCTTTGAAAACACTTGTCAGGTAGGAAAGCAAACGTCATTCATCTGATTGAAAAGTGCATTTTATTCACTTTTTAGAAATGAGTTGGTTGGTTAGGCGATTCATTTATATGGAAGAGTTTGTTTGCATTCTGTATATTCAATTCTTTAATAGCAAATCTCGTGTCTTGAGTTTGACCGAAATTCCAGTGAAATCACATTTAAAAGCAAACATCAGTAAAAAGGCTTTGTGGAATCACTCTGTGAATATCTTTGAAAACACTTCTCAGGCAGGAAAGCATACATCGCTCATCTGAGTGAAAACTGCCTTCTGTTCAGTTTTTCGAACTGAGTTGAATGGTTAGGCCATTCACTTGTAGAGAAGTGTTTGTTTGCCTTCTCTGTATTCAATTGTTTAATAGCAAATCTCGTGTCTTGCATTTGACAGAAATTCCAGTGAAATCACGTTTAAAAGCCAACGTCAGTAAAACGGCTTTGTAGAATCACTCTGAATGTCTTTGAAAACACTTCTCAGGCAGGAAAGCATACATCGTGCATCTGAGTGAAAAATGCATTCTGTTCAGTTCTTCGAACTGAGTTGAATGCTTAGGCGATTCACTTGTAGAGAAGTGTTTGTTTGCCTTCTCTGTATTCAATTGTTTAATAGCAAATCTCGTGTCTTGCATTTGACAGAAATTCCAGTGAAATCACATTTGAAAGCCAACGTCAGTAAAAAGGCTTTGTAGAATCACTCTGTGAATGTCTTTGAAAACACTTCTCAGGCAGGAAAGCAAACATCGTTCATCAGTGTAAACTGCATTCTGTTCAGTTTTTCGAACTGAGTTGAATGGTTAGTCGATTCACTTGTAGGAAAGAGTTTGTTTGCATTCTGTATATTCAATTCTTTAATAGCAAATCTCCTGTCTTGCGTTTGACAGAAAGTCCAGTGAAATCACGTTTAAAAGGCAACCTCAGTAAAAAGGCTTTGTAGAATCACACTGTGAATGTCTTTGAAAACACTTCTCAGGCAGGAAAGCAAACGTTGTTTATCTGAGTGAAAACTGCATTCTGTTCAGTTTTTCGAACTGAGTTGAATGCTTAGGCGATTCACTTGTAGAGAAGTGTTTGTTTGCATTCTCTGTATTCAATTGTTTAATAGCAAATCTCGTTTCTTGCGTTTGACAGAAATTCCATGAAATCACATTTAAAAGCCAACGTCAGTAAAAAGGCTTTGTAGAACCACTCTGTGAATGTCTTTGAAAACACTTCTCAGGCAGGAAAGCATACATCGTGCATCTGAGTGAAAACTGCATTCTGTTCAGTTCTTCGAACTGAGTTGAATGCTTAGGCGATTCACTTGTAGGGAAGATTTTGTTTGCATTCTGTATATTCAATTGTTTAATAGCAAATCTCGTGTCTTGCGTTTGACAGAAATTCCAGTGAAATCACATTTGAAAGCCAACGTCAGTAAAAAGGCTTTGTAGAATCACTCTATGAATGTCTTTGAAAACACTTCTCAGGCAGGAAAGCATACGTCGTTCATCTGAGTGAAAACTGCATTCTGTTCAGTTTTTCGAACTGAGTTGAATGGTTAGGCGATTCACTTGTAGAGAAGTGTTTGTTTGCATTCTGTATATTCAATTCTTTAATAGCAAATATCGTGTCTTGCATTTGACAGAAATTCCAGTGAAATCATGTTTAAAAGCCAATGTCAGTAAAAAGGCTTTGTAGAATCACTCTGTGTATGTCTTTGTAAACACTTCTCAGGCAGGAAAGCAAACGTCTTTCATCTGAGTGAAAACTGCATTTTATTCACTTTTTAGAACTGAGTTGACTGGTTAGGCGATTCACTTGTAGGAAAGAGTTTGTTTGCATTCTGTATATTCAATTCTTAATAGCAAATCTCGTGTCTTGCGATTGACAGAAATTCCAGTGAAATCACATTTAAAAGCCAATGTCAGTAAAAAGGCTTTGTAGAATCACTCTGTGAATGTCTTTGAAAACACTTCTCAGGCAGGAAAGCAAACGTCAATCATCTGAGTGAAAACTGCATTTTATGCACTTTTTAGAACTGAGTTGACTGGTTAGGCGATTCACTTGTAGAAAAGAGTTTGTTGCATTCTGTATATTCAATTCTTTAATAGCAAATCTCGTGTCTTGCGTTTGACAGAAATTCCAGTGAAATCACATTTGAAAGCCAACGTCAGTAAAAAGGCTTTGTAGAATCACTCTGTGAACGTCTTTGAAAACACTTCTCAGGCAGGAAAGCATACATCGTGCATCTGAGTGAAAACTGCATTCTGTTCAGTTTTTCGAACTGAGTTGAATGCTTAGGCGATTCACTTGTAGAGAAGTGTTTGTTTGCATTCTCTGTATTCAATTCTTTAATAGCAAATATCGTGTCTTGCACTTGACAGAAATTCCAGTGAAATCACGTTTAAAAGCCAATGTCAGTAAAAAGGCTTTGTAGAATCACTCTGTGAATGTCTTTGAAAACACTTCTCAGGCAGGAAAGCAAACGTCATTCATCTGAGTGAAAACTGCATTTTATTCACTTTTTAGAACTGAGTTGATTGGTTAGGCGATTCATTTGTATGGAAGAGTTTGTTTGCATTCTGTATATTCAATTCTTTAATAGCAAATCTCGTGTCTTGCGTTTGACCGAAATTCCAGTGAAATCACATTTAAAAGCCAACATCAGTAAAAAGGCTTTGTGGAATCACTCTGTGAATGTCTTTGAAAACACTTCTAAGGCAGGAAAGCATACATCGCTCATCTGAGTGAAAACTGCATTCTGTTCAGTTTTTCGAACTGAGTTGAATGGTTAGGCGATTCACTTGTAGAGAAGTGTTTGTTTGCATTCTCTGTATTCAATTGTTTAATAGCAAATCTCGTGTCTTGCGTTTGACAGAAATTCCAGTGAAATCACGTTTAAAAGCCAACATCAGTAAAAAGGCTTTGTAGAATCACTCTGTGAATGTCTTTGAAAACACTTCAAAGGCAGGAAAGCATACGTCGTTCATCTGAGTGAAACTGCCTTCTGTTCAGTTTTTCGAACTGAGTTGAATGGTTAGGCGATTCACTTGTAGAGAAGTGTTTGTTTGCATTCTGTATATTCAATTCTTTAATAGCAAATATCGTGTCTTGCATTTGACAGAAATTCCAGTGTAATCATGTTTAAAAGCCAATGTCAGTAAAAAGGCTTTGTAGAATCACTCTGTGAATGTCTTTGAAAACACTTCTCAGGCAGGAAACCAAACGTCGTTCATGTGAGTGAAAACTGCATTCTGTTCAGTTTTTCGAACTGAGTTGAATGGTTAGGCGATTCACTTGTAGAGAAGTGTTTGTTTGCATTCTCTGTCTTCAATTTTTTAATAGCAAATCTCGTGTCTTGCGTTTGACAGAAATTCCAGTGAAATCACATTAAAAGCCAACATCAGTAAAAAGGCTTTGTAAAATCACTCTGTGAATGTCTTTGAAAACACTTCTCAGGCAGGAAAGCATACTTCGTTCATCTGAGTGAAAACTGCATTCTGTTCAGTTTTTCGAACTGAGTTGAATGTTTAGGCGATTCACTTGTAGAGAAGTGTTTGTTTGCATTCTCTGTATTCAATTGTTTAATAGCAAATCTCGTGTCTTGCGTTTGACAGAAATTCCAGTGAAATCACGTTTAAAAGCCAATGTCAGTAAAAAGGCTTTGTAGAATCACTCTGCGAATGTCTTTGTAAACAATTCTCAGGCAGGAAAGCAAACGTCATTCATCTGAGTGAAAACTGCATTCTGTTCAGTTTTTCGAACTGAGTTGAATGGTTAGGCGATTCACTTGTAGAGAAGTGTTTGTTTGCATTCTGTATATTCAATTCTTTAATAGCAAATATCGTGTCTTGCATTTGACAGAAATTCCAGTGAAATCACGTTTAAAAGCCAATGTCAGTAAAAAGGCTTTGTAGAATCACTCTGTGAATGTCTTTGAAAACACTTCTCAGGTAGGAAAGCAAACGTCATTCATCTGATTGAAAAGTGCATTTTATTCACTTTTTAGAAATGAGTTGGTTGGTTAGGCGATTCATTTATATGGAAGAGTTTGTTTGCATTCTGTATATTCAATTCTTTAATAGCAAATCTCGTGTCTTGAGTTTGACTGAAATTCCAGTGAAATCACATTTAAAAGCAAACATCAGTAAAAAGGCTTTGTGGAATCACTCTGTGAATATCTTTGAAAACACTTCTCAGGCAGGAAAGCATACATCGCTCATCTGAGTGAAAACTGCCTTCTGTTCAGTTTTTCGAACTGAGTTGAATGGTTAGGCCATTCACTTGTAGAGAAGTGTTTGTTTGCCTTCTCTGTATTCAATTGTTTAATAGCAAATCTCGTGTCTTGCATTTGACAGAAATTCCAGTGAAATCACGTTTAAAAGCCAACGTCAGTAAAACGGCTTTGTAGAATCACTCTGAATGTCTTTGAAAACACTTCTCAGGCAGGAAAGCATACATCGTGCATCTGAGTGAAAAATGCATTCTGTTCAGTTCTTCGAACTGAGTTGAATGCTTAGGCGATTCACTTGTAGGGAAGATTTTGTTTGCATTCTGTATATTCAATTGTTTAATAGCAAATCTCGTGTCTTGCATATGACAGAAATTCCAGTGAAATCACATTTGAAAGCCAACGTCAGTAAAAAGGCTTTGTAGAATCACTCTGTGAATGTCTTTGAAAACCCTTCTCCGGCAGGAAAGCATACATCGTTCATCTGAGTGAAAACTGCATTCTGTTCAGTTTTTTGAACTGAGTTGAATGGTTAGGCCATTCACTTGTAGAGAAGTGTTTGTTTGCCTTCTCTGTATTCAATTGTTTAATAGCAAATCTCGTGTCTTGCATTTGACAGAAATTCCAGTGAAATCACATTTGAAAGCCAACGTCAGTAAAAAGGCTTTGTAGAATCACTCTGTGAATGTCTTTGAAAACACTTCTCAGGCAGGAAAGCAAACATCGTTCATCAGTGTAAACTGCATTCTGTTCAGTTTTTCGAACTGAGTTGAATGGTTAGTCGATTCACTTGTAGGAAAGAGTTTGTTTGCATTCTGTATATTCAATTCTTTAATAGCAAATCTCCTGTCTTGCGTTTGACAGAAAGTCCAGTGAAATCACGTTTAAAAGGCAACCTCAGTAAAAAGGCTTTGTAGAATCAAACTGTGAATGTCTTTGAAAACACTTCTCAGGCAGGAAAGCAAACGTTGTTTATCTGAGTGAAAACTGCATTCTGTACAGTTTTTCGAACTGAGTTGAATGCTTAGGCGATTCACTTGTAGAGAAGTGTTTGTTTGCATTCTCTGTATTCAATTGTTTAATAGCAAATCTCGTTTCTTGCGTTTGACAGAAATTCCATGAAATCACATTTAAAAGCCAACGTCAGTAAAAAGGCTTTGTAGAACCACTCTGTGAATGTCTTTGAAAACACTTCTCAGGCAGGAAAGCATACATCGTGCATCTGAGTGAAAACTGCATTCTGTTCAGTTCTTCGAACTGAGTTGAATGCTTAGGCGATTCACTTGTAGGGAAGATTTTGTTTGCATTCTGTATATTCAATTGTTTAATAGCAAATCTCGTGTCTTGCGTTTGACAGAAATTCCAGTGAAATCACATTTGAAAGCCAACGTCAGTAAAAAGGCTTTGTAGAATCACTCTATGAATGTCTTTGAAAACACTTCTCAGGCAGGAAAGCATACGTCGTTCATCTGAGTGAAAACTGCATTCTGTTCAGTTTTTAGAACTGAGTTGACTGGTTAGGCGATTCACTTGTAGGAAAGAGTTTGTTTGCATTCTGTATATTCAATTCTTAATAGCAAATCTCGTGTCTTGCGATTGACAGAAATTCCAGTGAAATCACATTTAAAAGCCAATGTCAGTAAAAAGGCTTTGTAGAATCACTCTGTGAATGTCTTTGAAAACACTTCTCAGGCAGGAAAGCAAACGTCAATCATCTGAGTGAAAACTGCATTTTATGCACTTTTTAGAACTGAGTTGACTGGTTAGGCGATTCACTTGTAGAAAAGAGTTTGTTGCATTCTGTATATTCAATTCTTTAATAGCAAATCTCGTGTCTTGCGTTTGACAGAAATTCCAGTGAAATCACATTTGAAAGCCAACGTCAGTAAAAAGGCTTTGTAGAATCACTCTGTGAACGTCTTTGAAAACACTTCTCAGGCAGGAAAGCATACATCGTGCATCTGAGTGAAAACTGCATTCTGTTCAGTTTTTCGAACTGAGTTGAATGCTTAGGCGATTCACTTGTAGAGAAGTGTTTGTTTGCATTCTCTGTATTCAATTCTTTAATAGCAAATATCGTGTCTTGCACTTGACAGAAATTCCAGTGAAATCACGTTTAAAAGCCAATGTCAGTAAAAAGGCTTTGTAGAATCACTCTGTGAATGTCTTTGAAAACACTTCTCAGGCAGGAAAGCAAACGTCATTCATCTGAGTGAAAACTGCATTTTATTCACTTTTTAGAACTGAGTTGATTGGTTAGGCGATTCATTTGTATGGAAGAGTTTGTTTGCATTCTGTATATTCAATTCTTTAATAGCAAATCTCGTGTCTTGCGTTTGACCGAAATTCCAGTGAAATCACATTTAAAAGCCAACATCAGTAAAAAGGCTTTGTGGAATCACTCTGTGAATGTCTTTGAAAACACTTCTAAGGCAGGAAAGCATACATCGCTCATCTGAGTGAAAACTGCATTCTGTTCAGTTTTTCGAACTGAGTTGAATGGTTAGGCGATTCACTTGTAGAGAAGTGTTTGTTTGCATTCTCTGTATTCAATTGTTTAATAGCAAATCTCGTGTCTTGCGTTTGACAGAAATTCCAGTGAAATCACGTTTAAAAGCCAACGTCAGTAAAAAGGCTTTGTAGAATCACTCTGTGAATGTCTTTGAAAACACTTCAAAGGCAGGAAACCAAACGTCGTTCATGTGAGTGAAAACTGCATTCTGTTCAGTTTTTCGAACTGAGTTGAATGGTTAGGCGATTCACTTGTAGAGAAGTGTTTGTTTGCATTCTCTGTATTCAATTGTTTAATAGCAAATCTCGTGTCTTGCGTTTGACAGAAATTCCAGTGAAATCACGTTTAAATGCCAACGTCAGTAAAAAGGCTTTGTAGAACCACTCTGTGAATGTCTTTGAAAACACTTTTCAGGCAGGAAACCAAACGTCGTTCATCTGAGTGAAAACTGCATTCTGTTCAGTTTTTCGAACTGAGTTGAATGGTTAGATGATTCACTTGTAGAGAAGTGTTTGTTTGCATTCTCTGTATTCAATTGTATAATGGCAAATCTCGTGTCTTGCGATTGACAGAAATTCCAGTGAAATCACGTTTAAAAGCCAACATCAGTAAAAAGGCTTTGTAGAATCACTCTGTGAATGTCTTTGAAAACACTTCTCAGGCAGGAAAGCAAATGTCGTTCATCTGAGTGAAAACTGCACTCTGTTCAGTTTTTCGAACTGAGTTGAATGCTTAGGCGATTCACTTGTAGGAAAGAGTTTGTTTGCATTCTGTATATTCAATTCTTTAATAGCAAATCTCGTGTCTTGCGTTTGACAGAAATTCCAGTGAAATCACGTTTAAAAGCCAACGTCAGTAAAACGGCTTTGTAGAATCACTCTGTGAATGTCTTTGAAAACACTTCTCAGGCAGGAAAGCAAACGTCGTTCATCTGAGTGAAAACTGCATTCTGTTCAGTTTTTCGAACTGAGTTGAATGGTTAGGCGATTCACTTGTAGAGAAGTGATTGTTTGCATTCTCTGTATTCAATTGTTTAATAGCAAATCTCATGTCTTGCGATTGACAGAAATTCCAGTGAAATCATGTTTAAAAGCCAATGTCAGTAAAAAGGCTTTGTAGAACCACTCTGTGAATGTCTTTGAAAACACTTCTCAGGCAGGAAAGCATACATCGTTCATCTGAGTGAAATCTGCATTCTGTTCAGTTTTTCGAACTGAGTTGAATGCTTAGGCGATTCACTTGTAGAGAAGTGTTTGTTTGCATTCTCTGTATTCAATTGTTTAATAGCAAATCTCGTGTCTTGCATTGGACAGAAATTCCAGTGAAATCACATTTAAAAGCCAACCTCTGTAAAAAGGCATTGTAGAATCACTCTGTGAATGTCTTTGAAAACACTTCTCAGGCAGGAAAGCAAACGTCGTTCATCTGAGTGAAAACTGCACTCTGTTCAGTTTTTCGAACTGAGTTGAATGCATAGGCCATTCACTTGTAGGAAAGAGTTTGTTTGCATTCTGTATATTCAATTCTTTAATAGCAAATCTCGTGTCTTGCGTTTGACAGAAATTCCAGTGAAATCACGTTTAAAAGCCAACGTCAGTAAAAAGGCTTTGTAGAATCACTCTGTGAATGTCTTTGAAAACACTTCTCAGGCAGGAAACCAAAAGTCGTTCATGTGAGTGAAAACTGCATTCTGTTCAGTTTTTCGAACTGAGTTGAATGCTTAGGCAATTCACTTGTAGGAAAGAGTTTGTTTGCATTCTGTATATTCAATTCTTTAATAGCAAATCTCGTGTCTTGCGTTTGACAGAAATACAAGTGAAATCACATTTAAAAGCCAACATAAGTAAAAAGGCTTTGTAGAACCACTCTGTGAATGTCTTTGAAAACACTTTTCAGGCAGGAAACCAAACGTCATTCATCTGAGTGAAAACTGCATTCTGTTCAGTTTTTCGAACTGTGTTGAATGGTTAGATGATTCACTTGTAGAGAAGTGTTTGTTTGCATTCTCTGTATTCAATTGTTTAATAGTAAATCTCGTGTCTTGCGATTGACAGAAATTCCAGTGAAATCACGTTTAAAAGCCAACATCAGTAAAAAGGCTTTGTAGAATCACTCTGTGAATGTCTTTGAAAACACTTCTCAGGCAGGAAAGCAAATGTCGTTCATCTGAGTGAAAACTGCACTCTGTTCAGTTTTTCGAACTGAGTTGAATGCTTAGGCGATTCACTTGTAGGAAAGAGTTTGTTTGCATTCTGTATATTCAATTCTTTAATAGCAAATCTCGTGTCTTGCGTTTGACAGAAATTCCAGTGAAATCACGTTTAAAAGCCAACGTCAGTAAAACGGCTTTGTAGAATCACTCTGTGAATGTCTTTGAAAACACTTCTCAGGCAGGAAAGCAAACGTCGTTCATCTGAGTGAAAACTGCATTCTGTTCAGTTTTTCGAACTGAGTTGAATGGTTAGGCGATTCACTTGTAGAGAAGTGATTGTTTGCATTCTCTGTATTCAATAGTTTAATAGCAAATCTCATGTCTTGCGATTGACAGAAATTCCAGTGAAATCACGTTTAAAAGCCAATGTCAGTAAAAAGGCTTTGTAGAACCACTCTGTGAATGTCTTTGAAAACACTTCTCAGGCAGGAAAGCATACATCGTTCATCTGAGTGAAATCTGCATTCTGTTCAGTTTTTCGAACTGAGTTGAATGGTTAGGCGATTCACTTGTAGAGAAGTGTTTGTTTGCATTCTCTGTATTCAATTGTTTAATAGCAAATCTCGTGTCTTGCATTTGACAGAAATTCCAGTGAAATCACATTAAAAAGCCAACCTCTGTAAAAAGGCATTGTAGAATCACTCTGTGAATGTCTTTGAAAACACTTCTCAGGCAGGAAAGCAAACTTCGTTCATGTGAGTGAAAACTGCATTCTGTTAAGTTTTTCGAACTGAGTTGAATGCTTAGGCGATTCACTTGTAGGAAAGAATTTGTTTGCATTCTGTATATTCAATTCTATAATAGCAAATCTCGTGTCTTGCGTTTGACAGAAATTCCAGTGAAATCATGTTTAAAAGCCAACGTCAGTAAAAAGGCTTTGTAGAATCACTCTGTGAATGTCTTTGAAAACACTTCTCAGGCAGGAAACCAAACGTCCTTCATGTGAGTGAAACTGCATTCTGTTAAGTTTTTCGAACTGAGTTGAATGCTTAGGCGATTCATTTGTAGGAAAGAGTTTGTTTTCATTCTGTATATTCAATTCTTTAATAGCAAATCTCGTGTCTTGCGTTTGACAGAAATTCCAGTGAAATCACGTTTAAAAGCCAACGTCAGTAAAACGGCTTTGTAGAATCACTCTGTGAATGTCTTTGAAAACACTTCTCAGGCAGGAAACCAAAAGTCGTTCATCTGAGTGAAAACTGCATTCTGTTCAGTTTTTCGAAATGAGTTGAATGGTTAGGCGATTCACTTGTAGAGAAGTGTTTGTTTGCATTCTCTGTATTCAATTGTTTAATAGCAAATCTCGTGTCTTGTATTTGACAGAAATTCCAGTGAAATCACGTTTAAAATCCAACGTCTGTAAAAAGGCATTGTAGAATCACTCTGTGAATGTCTTTGAAAACACTTCTCAGGCAGGAAACCAAACGTCGTTCATCTGAGTGAAAACTGCATTCTGTTCAGTTTTTCGAACTGAGTTGAATGCATAGGCGATTCACTTGTAGGAAAGAGTTTGTTTGCATTCTGTATATTCAATTCTTTAATAGCAAATCTCGTGTCTTGCGTTTGACAGAAATTCCAGTGAAATCACGTTTAAAAGCCAACGTCAGTAAAAAGGCTTTGTAGAATCACTCTGTGAATGTCTTTGAAAACACTTCTCAGGCAGGAAACCAAACGTCGTTCATGTGAGTGAAAACTGCATTCTGTTCAGTTTTTCGACCTGAGTTGAATGGTTAGGCGATTCACTTGTAGAGAAGTGTTTGTTTGCATTCTCTGTATTCAATTGTTTAATAGCAAATCTCGTGTCTTGCGTTTGACAGAAATTCCAGTGAAATCACATTTAAAAGCCAACGTGAGTAAAAAGGCTTTGTAGAATCACTCTGTGAATGTCTTTGAAAACACTTCTCAGGCAGGAAAGCAAACGGCATTCATCTGAGTGAAAACTGCATTCTGTTCAGTTTTTCGAACTGAGTTGAATGCTTAGGCGATTCACTTGTAGGAAAGAGTTTGTTTGCATTCTGTATATTCAATTCTTTAATAGCAAATCTCGTGTCTTGTGTTTGACAGAAATTCCAGTGAAATCACGTTTAAAAGCCAACGTCAGTAAAAAGGCTTTGTAGAATCACTCTGTGAATGTCTTTGAAAACACTTCTCAGGCAGGAAACCAAAAGTCGTTCATGTGAGTGAAAACTGCATTCTGTTCAGTTTTTCGAACTGAGTTGAATGCTTAGGCAATTCACTTGTAGGAAAGAGTTTGTTTGCATTCTGTATATTCAATTCTTTAATAGCAAATCTCGTGTCTTGCGTTTGACAGAAATTCCAGTGAAATCACGTTTAAATGCCAACGTCAGTAAAAAGGCTTGTAGAACCACTCTGTGAATGTCTTTGAAAACACTTTTCAGGCAGGAAACCAAACGTCGTTCATCTGAGTGAAAACTCCATTCTGTTCAGTTTTTCGAACTGAGTTGAATGGTTAGATGATTCACTTGTAGAGAAGTGTTTGTTTGCATTCTCTGTATTCAATTGTTTAATAGCAAATCTCGTTTCTTGCGATTGACAGAAATTCCAGTGAAATCACGTTTAAAAGCCAACATCAGTAAAAAGGCTTTGTAGAATCACTCTGTGAATGTCTTTGAAAACACTTCTCAGGCAGGAAAGCAAATGTCGTTCATCTGAGTGAAAACTGCACTCTGTTCAGTTTTTTGAACTGAGTTGAATGCTTAGGCGATTCACTTGTAGGAAAGAGTTTGTTTGCATTCTGTATATTCAATTCTTTAATAGCAAATCTCGTGTCTTGCGTTTGACAGAAATTCCAGTGAAATCACGTTTAAAAGCCAACGTCAATAAAACGGCTTTGTAGAATCACTCTGTGAATGTCTTTGAAAACACTTCTCAGGCAGGAAAGCAAACGTCGTTCATCTGAGTGAAAACTGCATTCTGTTCAGTTTTTCGAACTGAGTTGAATGGTTAGGCGATTCACTTGTAGAGAAGTGATTGTTTGCATTCTCTGTATTCAATAGTTTAATAGCAAATCTCATGTCTTGCGATTGACAGAAATTCCAGTGAAATCACGTTTAAAAGCCAATGTCAGTAAAAAGGCTTTGTAGAACCACTCTGTGAATGTCTTTGAAAACACTTCTCAGGCAGGAAAGCATACATCGTTCATCTGAGTGAAATCTGCATTCTGTTCAGTTTTTCGAACTGAGTTGAATGGTTAGGCGATTCACTTGTAGAGAAGTGTTTGTTTGCATTCTCTGTATTCAATTGTTTAATAGCAAATCTCGTGTCTTGCATTTGACAGAAATTCCAGTGAAATCACATTTAAAAGCCAACCTCTGTAAAAAGGCATTGTAGAATCACTCTGTGAATGTCTTTGAAAACACTTCTCAGGCAGGAAAGCAAACTTCGTTCATGTGAGTGAAAACTGCATTCTGTTAAGTTTTTCGAACTGAGTTGAATGCTTAGGCGATTCACTTGTAGGAAAGAGTTTGTTTGCATTCTGTATATTCAATTCTATAATAGCAAATCTCGTGTCTTGCGTTTGACAGAAATTCCAGTGAAATCATGTTTAAAAGCCAACGTCAGTAAAAAGGCTTTGTAGAATCACTCTGTGAATGTCTTTGAAAACACTTCTCAGGCAGGAAACCAAACGTCCTTCATGTGAGTGAAACTGCATTCTGTTAAGTTTTTCGAAATGAGTTGAATGGTTAGGCGATTCACTTGTAGAGAAGTGTTTGTTTGCATTCTCTGTATTCAATTGTTTAATAGCAAATCTCGTGTCTTGTATTTGACAGAAATTCCAGTGAAATCACGTTTAAAATCCAACGTCTGTAAAAAGGCATTGTAGAATCACTCTGTGAATGTCTTTGAAAACACTTCTCAGGCAGGAAACCAAACGTCGTTCATCTGAGTGAAAACTGCATTCTGTTCAGTTTTTCGAACTGAGTTGAATGCATAGGCGATTCACTTGTAGGAAAGAGTTTGTTTGCATTCTGTATATTCAATTCTTTAATAGCAAATCTCGTGTCTTGCGTTTGACAGAAATTCCAGTGAAATCACGTTTAAAAGCCAACGTCAGTAAAAAGGCTTTG
This sequence comes from Phyllotis vaccarum, assembly GCA_033318265.1. NCBI lineage: Eukaryota > Metazoa > Chordata > Mammalia > Rodentia > Cricetidae > Phyllotis > Phyllotis vaccarum. The sequence goes on along the minus strand of JARWLC010000007.1, from coordinate 75,789,154 downwards.
TAGAATCACTCTGTGAATGTCTTTGAAAACACTTCTCAGGCAGGAAACCAAACGTCGTTCATGTGAGTGAAAAATGCATTCTGTTCAGTTTTTCGACCTGAGTTGAATGGTTAGGCGATTCACTTGTAGAGAAGTGTTTGTTTGCATTCTCTGTATTCAATTGTTTAATAGCAAATCTCGTGTCTTGCTTTTGACAGAAATTCCAGTGAAATCACATTTAAAAGCCAACGTGAGTAAAAAGGCTTTGTAGAATCACTCTGTGAATGTCTTTGAAAACACTTCTCAGGCAGGAAAGCAAACGGCATTCATCTGAGTGAAAACTGCATTCTGTTCAGTTTTTCGAACTGAGTTGAATGCTTAGGCGATTCACTTGTAGGAAAGAGTTTGTTTGCATTCTGTATATTCAATTCTTTAATAGCAAATCTCGTGTCTTGCGTTTGACAGAAATTCCAGTGAAATCACGTTTAAATGCCAACGTCAGTAAAAAGGCTTTGTAGAACCACTCTGTGAATGTCTTTGAAAACACTTTTCAGGCAGGAAACCAAACGTCGTTCATCTGAGTGAAACCTGCATTCTGTTCAGTTTTTCGAACTGAGTTGAATGGTTAGATGATTCACTTGTAGAGAAGTGTTTGTTTGCATTCTCTGTATTCAATTGTTTAATAGCAAATCTCGTGTCTTGCGATTGACAGAAATTCCAGTGAAATCACGTTTAAAAGCCAACATCAGTAAAAAGGCTTTGTAGAATCACTCTGTGAATGTCTTTGAAAACACTTCTCAGGCAGGAAAGCAAATGTCGTTCATCTGAGTGAAAACTGCACTCTGTTCAGTTTTTCGAACTGAGTTGAATGCTTAGGCGATTCACTTGTAGGAAAGAGTTTGTTTGCATTCTGTATATTCAATTCTTTAATAGCAAATCTCGTGTCTTGCGTTTGACAGAAATTCTAGTGAAATCACGTTTAAAAGCCAACGTCTGTAAAACGGCTTTGTAGAATCACTCTGTGAATGTCTTTGAAAACACTTCTCAGGCAGGAAACCAAAAGTCGTTCATCTGAGTGAAAACTGCATTCTCTTCAGTTTTTCGAAATGAGTTGAATGGTTAGGCGATTCACTTGTAGAGAAGTGTTTGTTTGCATTCTCTGTATTCAATTGTTTAATAGCAAATCTCGTGTCTTGTATTTGACAGAAATTCCAGTGAAATCACGTTTAAAAGCCAACGTCAGTAAAAAGGCTTTGTAGAATCACTCTGTGAATGTCTTTGAAAACACTTCTCAGGCAGGAAAGCAAAAGTCATTCATCTGAGTGAAAACTGCATTCTGTTCAGTTTTTCGAACTGAGTTGAATGGTTAGGCGATTCACTTGTAGAGAAGTGTTTGTTTGCATTCTCTGTATTCAATTGTTTAATAGCAAATCTCGTGTATTGCGATTGACAGAAATTCCAGTGAAATCACGTTTAAAAGCCAACGTCAGTAAAAAGGCTTTGTAGAACCACTATGTGAATGTCTTTGAAAACACTTCTCAGGCAGGAAAGCATACATCGTTCATCTGAGTGAAAACTGCATTCTGTTCAGTTTTTCGAACTGAGTTGAATGGTTAGGCGATTCACTTGTAGAGAAGTGTTTGTTTGCATTCTCTGTATTCAATTGTTTAATAGCAAATCTCGTGTCTTGCATTTGACAGAAATTCCAGTGAAATAACATTTAAAAGCCAACCTCTGTAAAAAGGCATTGTAGAATCACTCTGTGAATGTCTTTGAAAACACTTCTCAGGCAGGAAAGCAAACGTCGTTCATGTGAGTGAAAACTGCATTCTGTTCAGTTTTTCGAACTGAGTTGAATGCATAGGCGATTCACTTGTAGGAAAGAGTTTGTTTGCATTCTGTATATTCAATTCTTTAATAGCAAATCTCGTGTCTTGCGTTTGACAGAAATTCCAGTGAAATCACGTTTAAAAGCCAACGTCAGTAAAAAGGCTTTGTAGAATCACTCTGTGAATGTCTTTGAAAACACTTCTCAGGCAGGAAACCAAACGTCGTTCATGTGAGTGAAAACTGCATTCTGTTCAGTTTTTCGAACTGAGTTGAATGGTTAGGCGATTCACTTGTAGAGAAGTGTTTGTTTGCATTCTCTGTATTCAATTGTTTAATAGCAAATCTCGTGTCTTGCGTTTGACAGAAATTCCAGTGAAATCACATTTAAAAGCCAACGTGAGTAAAAAGGCTTTGTAGAATCACTCTGTGAATGTCTTTGAAAACACTTCTCAGGCAGGAAAGCAAACGGCATTCATCTGAGTGAAAACTGCATTCTGTTCAGTTTTTCGAACTGAGTTGAATGCTTAGGCGATTCACTTGTAGGAAAGAGTTTGTTTGCATTCTGTATATTCAATTCTTTAATAGCAAATCTCGTGTCTTGTGTTTGACAGAAATTCCAGTGAAATCACGTTTAAAAGCCAACGTCAGTAAAAAGGCTTTGTAGAATCACTCTGTGAATGTCTTTGAAAACACTTCTCAGGCAGGAAACCAAACGTCGTTCATTTGAGTGAAAACTGCATTCTGTTAAGTTTTTCGAACTGAGTTGAATGCTTAGGCGATTCACTTGTAGGAAAGAGTTTGTTTGCATTCTGTATATTCAATTCTTTAATAGCAAATCTCGTGTCTTGCGTTTGACAGAAATTCCAGTGAAATCACGTTTAAAAGCCAATGTCAGTAAAACGGCTTTGTAGAATCACTCTGTGAATGTCTTTGAAAACACTTCTCAGGCAGGAAAGCAAACTTCGTTCATGTGAGTGAAAACTGCATTCTGTTAAGTTTTTCGAACTGAGTTGAATGCTTAGGCGATTCACTTGTAGGAAAGAGTTTGTTTGCATTCTGTATATTCAATTCTATAATAGCAAATCTCGTGTCTTGCGTTTGACAGAAATTCCAGTGAAATCATGTTTAAAAGCCAACGTCAGTAAAAAGGCTTTGTAGAATCACTCTGTGAATGTCTTTGAAAACACTTCTCAGGCAGGAAACCAAACGTCCTTCATGTGAGTGAAACTGCATTCTGTTAAGTTTTTCGAACTGAGTTGAATGCTTAGGCGATTCATTTGTAGGAAAGAGTTTGTTTTCATTCTGTATATTCAATTCTTTAATAGCAAATCTCGTGTCTTGCGTTTGACAGAAATTCCAGTGAAATCACGTTTAAAAGCCAACGTCAGTAAAACGGCTTTGTAGAATCACTCTGTGAATGTCTTTGAAAACACTTCTCAGGCAGGAAACCAAAAGTCGTTCATCTGAGTGAAAACTGCATTCTGTTCAGTTTTTCGAAATGAGTTGAATGGTTAGGCGATTCACTTGTAGAGAAGTGTTTGTTTGCATTCTCTGTATTCAATTGTTTAATAGCAAATCTCGTGTCTTGTATTTGACAGAAATTCCAGTGAAATCACGTTTAAAATCCAACGTCTGTAAAAAGGCATTGTAGAATCACTCTGTGAATGTCTTTGAAAACACTTCTCAGGCAGGAAACCAAACGTCGTTCATCTGAGTGAAAACTGCATTCTGTTCAGTTTTTCGAACTGAGTTGAATGCATAGGCGATTCACTTGTAGGAAAGAGTTTGTTTGCATTCTGTATATTCAATTCTTTAATAGCAAATCTCGTGTCTTGCGTTTGACAGAAATTCCAGTGAAATCACGTTTAAAAGCCAACGTCAGTAAAAAGGCTTTGTAGAATCACTCTGTGAATGTCTTTGAAAACACTTCTCAGGCAGGAAACCAAACGTCGTTCATGTGAGTGAAAACTGCATTCTGTTCAGTTTTTCGACCTGAGTTGAATGGTTAGGCGATTCACTTGTAGAGAAGTGTTTGTTTGCATTCTCTGTATTCAATTGTTTAATAGCAAATCTCGTGTCTTGCGTTTGACAGAAATTCCAGTGAAATCACATTTAAAAGCCAACGTGAGTAAAAAGGCTTTGTAGAATCACTCTGTGAATGTCTTTGAAAACACTTCTCAGGCAGGAAAGCAAACGGCATTCATCTGAGTGAAAACTGCATTCTGTTCGGTTTTTCGAACTGAGTTGAATGCTTAGGCGATTCACTTGTAGGAAAGAGTTTGTTTGCATTCTGTATATTCAATTCTTTAATAGCAAATCTCGTGTCTTGTGTTTGACAGAAATTCCAGTGAAATCACGTTTAAAAGCCAACGTCAGTAAAAAGGCTTTGTAGAATCACTCTGTGAATGTCTTTGAAAACACTTCTCAGGCAGGAAACCAAAAGTCGTTCATGTGAGTGAAAACTGCATTCTGTTCAGTTTTTCGAACTGAGTTGAATGCTTAGGCAATTCACTTGTAGGAAAGAGTTTGTTTGCATTCTGTATATTCAATTCTTTAATAGCAAATCTCGTGTCTTGCGTTTGACAGAAATTCCAGTGAAATCACGTTTAAATGCCAACGTCAGTAAAAAGGCTTTGTAGAACCACTCTGTGAATGTCTTTGAAAACACTTTTCAGGCAGGAAACCAAACGTCGTTCATCTGAGTGAAAACTCCATTCTGTTCAGTTTTTCGAACTGAGTTGAATGGTTAGATGATTCACTTGTAGAGAAGTGTTTGTTTGCATTCTCTGTATTCAATTGTTTAATAGCAAATCTCGTTTCTTGCGATTGACAGAAATTCCAGTGAAATCACGTTTAAAAGCCAACATCAGTAAAAAGGCTTTGTAGAATCACTCTGTGAATGTCTTTGAAAACACTTCTCAGGCAGGAAAGCAAATGTCGTTCATCTGAGTGAAAACTGCACTCTGTTCAGTTTTTCGAACTGAGTTGAATGGTTAGGCGATTCACTTGTAGAGAAGTGATTGTTTGCATTCTCTGTATTCAATAGTTTAATAGCAAATCTCATGTCTAGCGATTGACAGAAATTCCAGTGAAATCACGTGTAAAAGCCAACGTCAGTAAAACGGCTTTGTAGAATCACTCTGTGAATGTCTTTGAAAACACTTCTCAGGCAGGAAACCAAAAGTCGTTCATCTGAGTGAAAACTGCATTCTGTTCAGTTTTTCGAACTGAGTTGAATGCATAGGCGATTCACTTGTAGGAAAGAGTTTGTTTGCATTCTGTATATTCAATTCTTTAATAGCAAATATCGTGTCTTGCGTTTGACAGAAATTCCAGTGAAATCACGTGTAAAAGCCAACGTCAGTAAAAAGGCTTTGTAGAATCACTCTGTGAATGTCTTTGAAAACACTTCTCAGGCAGGAAACCAAACGTCGTTCATGTGAGTGAAAACTGCATTCTGTTAAGTTTTTCGAACTGAGTTGAATGCTTAGGCGATTCACTTGTAGGAAAGAGTTTGTTTGCATTCTGTATATTCAATTCTTTAATAGCAAATCTCGTGTCTTGCGTTTGACAGAAATTCCAGTGAAATCACGTTTAAAAGCCAATGTCAGTAAAACGGCTTTGTAGAATCACTCTGTGAATGTCTTTGAAAACACTTCTCAGGCAGGAAAGCAAACTTCGTTCATGTGAGTGAAAACTGCATTCTGTTAAGTTTTTCGAACTGAGTTGAATGCTTAGGCGATTCACTTGTAGGAAAGAGTTTGTTTGCATTCTGTATATTCAATTCTATAATAGCAAATCTCGTGTCTTGCGTTTGACAGAAATTCCAGTGAAATCATGTTTAAAAGCCAACGTCAGTAAAAAGGCTTTGTAGAATCACTCTGTGAATGTCTTTGAAAACACTTCTCAGGCAGGAAACCAAACGTCCTTCATGTGAGTGAAACTGCATTCTGTTAAGTTTTTCGAACTGAGTTGAATGCTTAGGCGATTCATTTGTAGGAAAGAGTTTGTTTTCATTCTGTATATTCAATTCTTTAATAGCAAATCTCGTGTCTTGCGTTTGACAGAAATTCCAGTGAAATCACGTTTAAAAGCCAACGTCAGTAAAACGGCTTTGTAGAATCACTCTGTGAATGTCTTTGAAAACACTTCTCAGGCAGGAAACCAAAAGTCGTTCATCTGAGTGAAAACTGCATTCTGTTCAGTTTTTCGAAATGAGTTGAATGGTTAGGCGATTCACTTGTAGAGAAGTGTTTGTTTGCATTCTCTGTATTCAATTGTTTAATAGCAAATCTCGTGTCTTGTATTTGACAGAAATTCCAGTGAAATCACGTTTAAAATCCAACGTCTGTAAAAAGGCATTGTAGAATCACTCTGTGAATGTCTTTGAAAACACTTCTCAGGCAGGAAACCAAACGTCGTTCATCTGAGTGAAAACTGCATTCTGTTCAGTTTTTCGAACTGAGTTGAATGCATAGGCGATTCACTTGTAGGAAAGAGTTTGTTTGCATTCTGTATATTCAATTCTTTAATAGCAAATCTCGTGTCTTGCGTTTGACAGAAATTCCAGTGAAATCACGTTTAAAAGCCAACGTCAGTAAAAAGGCTTTGTAGAATCACTCTGTGAATGTCTTTGAAAACACTTCTCAGGCAGGAAACCAAACGTCGTTCATGTGAGTGAAAACTGCATTCTGTTCAGTTTTTCGACCTGAGTTGAATGGTTAGGCGATTCACTTGTAGAGAAGTGTTTGTTTGCATTCTCTGTATTCAATTGTTTAATAGCAAATCTCGTGTCTTGCGTTTGACAGAAATTCCAGTGAAATCACATTTAAAAGCCAACGTGAGTAAAAAGGCTTTGTAGAATCACTCTGTGAATGTCTTTGAAAACACTTCTCAGGCAGGAAAGCAAACGGCATTCATCTGAGTGAAAACTGCATTCTGTTCGGTTTTTCGAACTGAGTTGAATGCTTAGGCGATTCACTTATAGGAAAGAGTTTGTTTGCATTCTGTATATTCAATTCTTTAATAGCAAATCTCGTGTCTTGTGTTTGACAGAAATTCCAGTGAAATCACGTTTAAAAGCCAACGTCAGTAAAAAGGCTTTGTAGAATCACTCTGTGAATGTCTTTGAAAACACTTCTCAGGCAGGAAACCAAAAGTCGTTCATGTGAGTGAAAACTGCATTCTGTTCAGTTTTTCGAACTGAGTTGAATGCTTAGGCAATTCACTTGTAGGAAAGAGTTTGTTTGCATTCTGTATATTCAATTCTTTAATAGCAAATCTCGTGTCTTGCGTTTGACAGAAATTCCAGTGAAATCACGTTTAAATGCCAACGTCAGTAAAAAGGCTTTGTAGAACCACTCTGTGAATGTCTTTGAAAACACTTTTCAGGCAGGAAACCAAACGTCGTTCATCTGAGTGAAAACTCCATTCTGTTCAGTTTTTCGAACTGAGTTGAATGGTTAGATGATTCACTTGTAGAGAAGTGTTTGTTTGCATTCTCTGTATTCAATTGTTTAATAGCAAATCTCGTTTCTTGCGATTGACAGAAATTCCAGTGAAATCACGTTTAAAAGCCAACATCAGTAAAAAGGCTTTGTAGAATCACTCTGTGAATGTCTTTGAAAACACTTCTCAGGCAGGAAAGCAAATGTCGTTCATCTGAGTGAAAACTGCACTCTGTTCAGTTTTTCGAACTGAGTTGAATGCTTAGGTGATTCACTTGTAGGAAAGAGTTTGTTTGCATTCTGTATATTCAATTCTTTAATAGCAAATCTCGTGTCTTGCGTTTGACAGAAATTCCAGTGAAATCACGTTTAAAAGCCAACTTCAATAAAACGGCTTTGTAGAATCACTCTGTGAATGTCTTTGAAAACACTTCTCAGGCAGGAAAGCAAACGTCGTTCATCTGAGTGAAAACTGCATTCTGTTCAGTTTTTCGAACTGAGTTGAATGGTTAGGCGATTCACTTGTAGAGAAGTGATTGTTTGCATTCTCTGTATTCAATAGTTTAATAGCAAATCTCATGTCTAGCGATTGACAGAAATTCCAGTGAAATCACGTGTAAAAGCCAACGTCAGTAAAACGGCTTTGTAGAATCACTCTGTGAATGTCTTTGAAAACACTTCTCAGGCAGGAAACCAAAAGTCGTTCATCTGAGTGAAAACTGCATTCTGTTCAGTTTTTCGAACTGAGTTGAATGCATAGGCGATTCACTTGTAGGAAAGAGTTTGTTTGCATTCTGTATATTCAATTCTTTAATAGCAAATATCGTGTCTTGCGTTTGACAGAAATTCCAGTGAAATCACGTGTAAAAGCCAACGTCAGTAAAAAGGCTTTGTAGAATCACTCTGTGAATGTCTTTGAAAACACTTCTCAGGCAGGAAACCAAACGTCGTTCATGTGAGTGAAAACTGCATTCTGTTCAGTTTTTCGACCTGAGTTGAATGGTTAGGCGATTCACTTGTAGAGAAGTGTTTGTTTGCATTCTCTGTATTCAATTGTTTAATAGCAAATCTCGTGTCTTGCGTTTGACAGAAATTCCAGTGAAATCACATTTAAAAGCCAACGTGAGTAAAAAGGCTTTGTAGAATCACTCTGTGAATGTCTTTGAAAACACTTCTCAGGCAGGAAAGCAAACGGCATTCATCTGAGTGAAAACTGCATTCTGTTCAGTTTTTCGAACTGAGTTGAATGCTTAGGCGATTCACTTGTAGGAAAGAGTTTGTTTGCATTCTGTATATTCAATTCTTTAATAGCAAATCTCGTGTCTTGTGTTTGACAGAAATTCCAGTGAAATCACGTTTAAAAGCCAACGTCAGTAAAAAGGCTTTGTAGAATCACTCTGTGAATGTCTTTGAAAACACTTCTCAGGCAGGAAACCAAAAGTCGTTCATGTGAGTGAAAACTGCATTCTGTTCAGTTTTTCGAACTGAGTTGAATGCATAGGCGATTCACTTGTAGGAAAGAGTTTGTTTGCATTCTGTATATTCAATTCTTTAATAGCAAATCTCGTGTCTTGCGTTTGACAGAAATTCCAGTGAAATCACGTTTAAATGCCAACGTCAGTAAAAAGGCTTTGTAGAACCACTCTGTGAATGTCTTTGAAAACACTTTTCAGGTAGGAAACCAAACGTCGTTCATCTGAGTGAAAACTGCATTCTGTTCAGTTTTTCGAACTGAGTTGAATGGTTAGATGATTCACTTGTAGAGAAGTGTTTGTTTGCATTCTCTGTATTCAATTGTTTAATAGCAAATCTCGTGTCTTGCGATTGACAGAAATTCCAGTGAAATCATGTTTAAAAGCCAACATCAGTAAAAAGGCTTTGTAGAATCACTCTGTGAATGTCTTTGAAAACACTTCTCAGGCAGGAAAGCAAATGTCGTTCATCTGAGTGAAAACTGCACTCTGTTCAGTTTTTCGAACTGAGTTGAATGCTTAGGCGATTCACTTGTAGGAAAGAGTTTGTTTGCATTCTGTATATTCAATTCTTTAATAGCAAATCTCGTGTCTTGCGTTTGACAGAAATTCTAGTGAAATCACGTTTAAAAGCCAACGTCTGTAAAACGGCTTTGTAGAATCACTCTGTGAATGTCTTTGAAAACACTTCTCAGGCAGGAAACCAAAAGTCGTTCATCTGAGTGAAAACTGCATTCTGTTCAGTTTTTCGAAATGAGTTGAATGGTTAGGCGATTCACTTGTAGAGAAGTGTTTGTTTGCATTCTCTGTATTCAATTGTTTAATAGCAAATCTCGTGTCTTGTATTTGACAGAAATTCCAGTGAAATCACGTTTAAAATCCAACGTCTGTAAAAAGGCATTGTAGAATCACTCTGTGAATGTCTTTGAAAACACTTCTCAGGCAGGAAACCAAACGTCGTTCATCTGAGTGAAATCTGCATTCTGTTCAGTTTTTCGAACTGAGTTGAATGGTTAGGCGATTCACTTGTAGAGAAGTGTTTGTTTGCATTCTGTATATTCAATTCTTTAATAGCAAATCTCGTGTCTTGCGTTTGACAGAAATTCCAGTGAAATCACGTTTAAAAGCCAACGTCAGTAAAAAGGCTTTGTAGAATCACTCTGTGAATGTCTTTGAAAACACTTCTCAGGCAGGAAAGCAAAAGTCATTCATCTGAGTGAAAACTGCATTCTGTTCAGTTTTTCGAACTGAGTTGAATGGTTAGGCGATTCACTTGTAGAGAAGTGTTTGTTTGCATTCTCTGTATTCAATTGTTTAATAGCAAATCTCGTGTATTGCGATTGACAGAAATTCCAGTGAAATCACGTTTAAAAGCCAACGTCAGTAAAAAGGCTTTGTAGAACCACTATGTGAATGTCTTTGAAAACACTTCTCAGGCAGGAAAGCATACATCGTTCATCTGAGTGAAAACTGCATTCTGTTCAGTTTTTCGAACTGAGTTGAATGCTTAGGCGATTCACTTGTAGAGAAGTGTTTGTTTGCATTCTCTGTATTCAATTGTTTAATAGCAAATCTCGTGTCTTGCATTTGACAGAAATTCCAGTGAAATAACATTTAAAAGCCAACCTCTGTAAAAAGGCATTGTAGAATCACTCTGTGAATGTCTTTGAAAACACTTCTCAGGCAGGAAAGCAAACGTCGTTCATGTGAGTGAAAACTGCATTCTGTTCAGTTTTTCGAACTGAGTTGAATGCATAGGCGATTCACTTGTAGGAAAGAGTTTGTTTGCATTCTGTATATTCAATTCTTTAATAGCAAATCTCGTGTCTTGCGTTTGACAGAAATTCCAGTGAAATCACGTTTAAAAGCCAACGTCAGTAAAAAGGCTTTGTAGAATCACTCTGTGAATGTCTTTGAAAACACTTCTCAGGCAGGAAACCAAACGTCGTTCATGTGAGTGAAAACTGCATTCTGTTCAGTTTTTCGAACTGAGTTGAATGGTTAGGCGATTCACTTGTAGAGAAGTGTTTGTTTGCATTCTCTGTATTCAATTGTTTAATAGCAAATCTCGTGTCTTGCGTTTGACAGAAATTCCAGTGAAATCACATTTAAAAGCCAACGTGAGTAAAAAGGCTTTGTAGAATCACTCTGTGAATGTCTTTGAAAACACTTCTCAGGCAGGAAAGCAAACGGCATTCATCTGAGTGAAAACTGCATTCTGTTCAGTTTTTCGAACTGAGTTGAATGCTTAGGCGATTCACTTGTAGGAAAGAGTTTGTTTGCATTCTGTATATTCAATTCTTTAATAGCAAATCTCGTGTCTTGTGTTTGACAGAAATTCCAGTGAAATCACGTTTAAAAGCCAACGTCAGTAAAAAGGCTTTGTAGAATCACTCTGTGAATGTCTTTGAAAACACTTCTCAGGCAGGAAACCAAACGTCGTTCATGTGAGTGAAAACTGCATTCTGTTAAGTTTTTCGAACTGAGTTGAATGCTTAGGCAATTCACTTGTAGGAAAGAGTTTGTTTGCATTCTGTATATTCAATTCTTTAATAGCAAATCTCGTGTCTTGCGTTTGACAGAAATTCCAGTGAAATCACGTTTAAAAGCCAACGTCAGTAAAACGGCTTTGTAGAATCACTCTGTGAATGTCTTTGAAAACACTTCTCAGGCAGGAAACCAAACGTCGTTCATCTGACTGAAAACTGCATTCTGTTCAGTTTTTCGAACTGAGTTGAATGGTTAGGCGATTCACTTGTAGAGAAATGTTTGTTTCCATTCTCTGTATTCAATTCTTTTATAGCAAATCTCGTGTCTTGCATTTGACAGAAATTCCAGAGAAATCACATTTAAAAGCTAACCTCAGTAAAAAGGCATTGTAGAATCACTCTGTGAATGTCTTTGAAAACACTTCTCAGGCAGGAAAGCAAACGTCGTTCATCTGAGTGAAAACTGCATTCTGTTCAGTTTTTCGAACTGAGTTGAATGGTTAGGCGATTCACTTGTAGAGAAGTGTTTGTTTGCATTCTCTGTCTTCAATTGTTTAATAACAAATATCGTGTCTTGCGTTTGAAAGAAATTCCATTGAAATCACATTTAAAAGCCAACTTCAGTAAAAAGGCTTTGTAGAATCACTCTGTGAATGTCTTTGAAAACACTTCTCAGGCAGGAAAGCAAACGTCGTTCATCTGAGTGAAAACTGCATTCTGTTAAGTTTTTCGAACAGAGTTGAATGCTTAGGCGATTCACTTTTAGGAAAGAGTTTGTTTGCATTCTGTATATTCAATTCTTTAATAGCAAATCTCGTGTCTTGTGTTTGACAGAAATTCCAGTGAAATCACGTTTAAATGCCAACGTGAGTAAAAAGGCTTTGCAGAACCACTCTGTGAATGTCTTTGAAAACACTTTTCAGGCAGGAAACCAAACGTCGTTCATCTGAGTGAAAACTGCATTCTGTTTAGTTTTTCGAACTGAGTTGAATGTTTAGGCGATTCACTTGTAGAGAAGTGATTGTTTGCATTCTCTGTATTCAATTGTTTAATAGCAAATCTCTTGTCTTGCGATTGACAGAAATTCCAGTGAAATCGCGTTTAAAAGCCAATGTCAGTAAAAAGGCTTTGTAGAACCACTTTGTGAATGTCTTTGAAAACACTTCTCAGGCAGGAAAGCATACATCGTTCATCTGAGTGAAAACTGCATTCTGTTCAGTTATTCGAACTGAGTTGAATGCTTATGCGATTCACTTGTAGAGAAGTGTTTGTTTGCATTCTCTGTATTCAATTGTTTAATAGCAAATCTCGTGTCTTGCATTTGACAGAAATTCCAGTGAAATCACATTTAAAAGCCAACCTCTGTAAAAAGGCATTGTAGAATCACTCTGTGAATGTCTTTGAAAACACTTCTCAGGCAGGAAAGCAAACGTCGTTCATGTGAGTGAAAACTGCATTCTGTTAAGCTTTTCGAACTGAGTTGAATGCTTAGGCGATTCACTTGTAGGAAAGAGTTTGTTTGCATTCTGTATATTCAATTCTTTAATAGCAAATCTCGTGTCTTGCGTTTGACAGAAATTCCAGTGAAATCATGTTTAAAAGCCAACGTCAGTAAAAAGGCTTTGTAGAATCACTCTGTGAATGTCTTTGAAAACACTTCTCAGGCAGGAAACCAAACGTCGTTCATGTGAGTGAAAACTGCATTCTGTTAAGTTTTTCGAACTGAGTTGAATGCTTAGGCGATTCACTTGTAGGAAAGAGTTTGTTTGCATTCTGTATATTCAATTCTTTAATAGCAAATCTCGTGTCTTGCGTTTGACAGAAATTCCAGTGAAATCACGTTTAAAAGCCAACGTCAGTAAAAAGGCTTTGTAGAATCACTCTGTGAATGTCTTTGAAAACACTTCTCAGGCAGGAAAGCAAATGTCGTTCATCTGAGTGAAAACTGCATTCTGTTCAGTTTTTCGAACTGAGTTGAATGGTTAGGCGATACACTTGTAGAGAAGTGATTGTTTCCATTATCTGTATTCAATTGTTTAATAGCAAATCTCGTGTCTTGCGATTGACAGAAATTCCAGTGAAATCACATTTAAAAGCCAACGTCAGTAAAAAGGCTTTGTAGAACCACTCTGTGAATGTCTTTGAAAACACTTCTCAGGCAGGAAAGCATACATCGTTCATCTGAGTGAAAACTGCATTCTGTTCAGTTTTTCGAACTGAGTTGAATGCTTAGGCGATTCACTTGTAGAGAAGTGTTTGTTTGCATTCTCTGTATTCAATTGTTTAATAGCAAATCTCGTGTCTTGTATTTGACAGAAATTCCAGTGAAATCACGTTTAATATCCAACGTCTGTAAAAAGGCATTGTAGAATCACTCTGTGAATGTCTTTGAAAACACTTCTCAGGCAGGAAACCAAACGTCGTTCATCTGAGTGAAAACTGCATTCTGTTCAGTTTTTTGAACTGAGTTGAACGGTTAGGCGATTCACTTGTAGAGAAGTGTTTGTTTGCATTCTGTATATTCAATTCTTTAATAGCAAATCTCGTGTCTTGCGTTTGACAGAAATTCCAGTGAAATCACGTTTAAAAGCCAACGTCAGTAAAAAGGCTTTGTAGAATCACTCTGTGAATGTCTTTGAAAACACTTCTCAGGCAGGAAAGCAAACGTCGTTCATTTGAGTGAATACTGCATTCTGTTCAGTTTTTCGAACTGAGTTGAATGGTTAGGCGATTCACTTGTAGAGAAGTGTTTGTTTGCATTCTCTGTATTCAATTGTTTAATAGAAAATCTTGTGTCTTGCGTTTGACAGAAATTCCAGTGAAATCACATTTAAAAGCCAACGTCAGTAAAAAGGCTTTGTAGAATCACTCTGTGAATGTCTTTGAAAACACTTCTCAGGCAGGAAAGCAAACGTCGTTCATCTGAGTGAAAACTGCATTCTGTTCAGTTTTTCGAACTGAGTTGAATGCTTAGGCGATTCACTTGTAGAGAAGTGTTTGTTTGCATTCTCTGTATTCAATTGTTTAATAGCAAATATCGTGTCTTGCATTTGACAGAAATTCCAGTGAAATCACATTTAAAAGCCAACCTCTGTAAAAAGGCATTGTAGAATCACTCTGTGAATGTCTTTGAAAACACTTCTCAGGCAGGAAAGCAAACGTCGTTCATCTGAGTGAAAACTGCATTCTGTTCAGTTTTTCGAACTGAGTTGAATGCTTAGGCGATTCACTTGTAGGAAAGAGTTTGTTTGCATTCTGTATATTCAATTCTTTAATAGCAAATCTCGTGTCTTGCGTTTGACAGAAATTCCAGTGAAATCACGTTTAAAAGCCAAAGTCAGTAAAAAGGCTTTGTAGAATCACTCTGTGAATGTCTTTGAAAACACTTCTCAGGCAGGAAAGCAAAAGTCGTTCATCTGAGTGAATACTGCATTCTGTTCAGTTTTTCGAACTGAGTTGAATGGTTAGGCGATTCACTTGTAGAGAAGTGTTTCTTTGCATTCTCTGTATTCAATTGTTTAATAGCAAATCTCGTGTCTTGCGTTTGACAGAAATTCCAGTGAAATCACATTTAAAAGCCAACGTCAGTAAAAAGGCATTGTAGAATCACTCTGTGAATGTCTTTGAAAACACTTCTCAGGCAGGAAAGCATACATCGTTCATCTGAGTGAAAACTGCATTCTGTTAAGTTTTTCGAACTGAGTTGAATGGTTAGGCGATTCACTTGTAGAGAAGTGTTTGTTTGCATTCTCTGTATTCAATTGTTTAATAGCAAATCTCGTGTATTGCGATTGACAGAAATTCCAGTGAAATCACGTGTAAAAGCCAACGTCAGTAAAAAGGCTTTGTAGAACCACTCTGTGCATGTCTTTGAAAACACTTCTCAGGCAGGAAAGCAAACGTCGTTCATCTGAGTGAAAACTGCATTCTGTTCAGTTTTTCGAACTGAGTTGAATGCTTAGGCGATTCACTTGTAGAGAAGTGTTTGTTTGCATTCTCTGTATTCAATTGTTTAATAGCAAATCTCGTGTCTTGCATTTGACAGAAATTCCAGTGAAATCACATTTAAAAGCCAACCTCTGTAAAAAGGCATTGTAGAATCACTCTGTGAATGTCTTTGAAAACACTTCTCAGGCAGGAAAGCAAACGTCATTCATCTGAGTGAAAACTGCATTCTGTTCAGTTTTTCGAACTGAGTTGAATGGTTAGGCGATTCACTTGTAGAGAAGTGTTTGTTTGCATTCTGTATATTCAATTCTTTAATAGCAAATCTCGTGTCTTGCGTTTGACAGAAATTCCAGTGAAATCACGTTTAAAAGCCAACGTCAGTAAAAAGGCTTTGTAGAATCACTCTGTGAATGTCTTTGAAAACACTTCTCAGGCAGGAAAGCAAAAGTCGTTCATCTGAGTGAAAACTGCATTCTGTTCAGTTTTTCGAACTGAGTTGAATGGTTAGGCGATTCACTTGTAGAGAAGTGTTTGTTTGCATTCTCTGTATTCAATTGTTTAATAGCAAATCTCCTGTATTGCTATTGACAGAAATTCCAGTGAAATCACGTTTAAAAGCCAACCTCAGTAAAAAGGCTTTGTAGAACCACTATGTGAATGTCTTTGAAAACACTTCTCAGGCAGGAAAGCATACATCGTTCATCTGAGTGAAAACTGCATTCTGTTCAGTTTTTCGAACTGAGTTGAATGCTTAGGCGATTCACTTGTAGAGAAGTGTTTGTTTGCATTCTCTGTATTCAATTGTTTAATAGCAAATCTCGTGTCTTGCATTTGACAGAAATTCCAGTGAAATCACATTTAAAAGCCAACCTCTGTAAAAAGGCATTGTAGAATCACTCTGTGAATGTCTTTGAAAACACTTCTCAGGCAGGAAAGCAAACGTCGTTCATCTGAGTGAAAACTGCATTCTGTTCAGTTTTTCGAACTGAGTTGAATGCTTAGGCGATTCACTTGTAGGAAAGAGTTTGTTTGCATTCTGTATATTCAATTCTTTAATAGCAAATCTCGTGTCTTGCGTTTGACAGAAATTCCAGTGAAATCACGTTTAAAAGCCAAAGTCAGTAAAAAGGCTTTGTAGAATCATTCTGTGAATGTCTTTGAAAACACTTCTCAGGCAGGAAAGCAAAAGTCGTTCATCTGAGTGAATACTGCATTCTGTTCAGTTTTTCGAACTGAGTTGAATGGTTAGGCGATTCACTTGTAGAGAAGTGTTTGTTTGCATTCTCTGTATTCAATTGTTTAATAGCAAATCTCGTGTCTTGCGTTTGACAGAAATTCCAGTGAAATCACATTTAAAAGCCAACGTCAGTAAAAAGGCATTGTAGAATCACTCTGTGAATGTCTTTGAAAACACTTCTCAGGCAGGAAAGCATACATCGTTCATCTGAGTGAAAACTGCATTCTGTTAAGTTTTTCGAACTGAGTTGAATGGTTAGGCGATTCACTTGTAGAGAAGTGTTTGTTTGCATTCTCTGTATTCAATTGTTTAATAGCAAATCTCGTGTATTGCGATTGACAGAAATTCCAGTGAAATCACGTTTAAAAGCCAACGTCAGTAAAAAGGCTTTGTAGAACCACTCTGTGCATGTCTTTGAAAACACTTCTCAGGCAGGAAAGCAAACGTCGTTCATCTGAGTGAAAACTGCATTCTGTTCAGTTTTTCGAACTGAGTTGAATGCTTAGGCGATTCACTTGTAGAGAAGTGTTTGTTTGCATTCTCTGTATTCAATTGTTTAATAGCAAATCTCGTGTCTTGCGTTTGACAGAAATTCCAGTGAAATCACATTTAAAAGCCAACCTCTGTAAAAAGGCATTGTAGAATCACTCTGTGAATGTCTTTGAAAACACTTCTCAGGCAGGAAAGCAAACGTCATTCATCTGAGTGAAAACTGCATTCTGTTCAGTTTTTCGAACTGAGTTGAATGGTTAGGCGATTCACTTGTAGAGAAGTGTTTGTTTGCATTCTGTATATTCAATTCTTTAATAGCAAATCTCGTGTCTTGCGTTTGACAGAAATTCCAGTGAAATCACGTTTAAAAGCCAACGTCAGTAAAAAGGCTTTGTAGAATCACTCTGTGAATGTCTTTGAAAACACTTCTCAGGCAGGAAAGCAAAAGTCGTTCATCTGAGTGAAAACTGCATTCTGTTCAGTTTTTCGAACTGAGTTGAATGGTTAGGCGATTCACTTGTAGAGAAGTGTTTGTTTGCATTCTCTGTATTCAATTGTTTATTAGCAAATCTCCTGTATTGCGATTGACAGAAATTCCAGTGAAATCACGTTTAAAAGCCAACCTCAGTAAAAAGGCTTTGTAGAACCACTATGTGAATGTCTTTGAAAACACTTCTCAGGCAGGAAAGCATACATCGTTCATCTGAGTGAAAACTGCATTCTGTTCAGTTTTTCGAACTGAGTTGAATGCTTAGGCGATTCACTTGTAGAGAAGTGTTTGTTTGCATTCTCTGTATTCAATTGTTTAATAGCAAATCTCGTGTCTTGCGATTGACAGAAATTCCAGTGAAATCACATTTAAAAGCTAACCTCAGTAAAAAGGCATTGTAGAATCACTCTGTGAATGTCTTTGAAAACACTTCTCAGGCAGGAAAGCAAACGTCGTTCATCTGAGTGAAAACTGCATTCTGTTCAGTTTTTCGAACTGAGTTGAATGCTTAGGCGATTCACTTGTAGAGAAGTGTTTGTTTGCATTCTCTGTATTCAATTGTTTAATAGCAAATCTCGTGTCTTGCATTTGACAGAAATTCCAGTGAAATCACATTTAAAAGCCAACCTCTGTAAAAAGGCATTGTAGAATCACTCTGTGAATGTCTTTGAAAACACTTCTCAGGCAGGAAAGCAAACGTCGTTCATCTGAGTGAAAACTGCATTCTGTTGAGTTTTTCGAACTGAGTTGAATGCTTAGGCGATTCACTTGTAGGAAAGAGTTTGTTTGCATTCTGTATATTCAATTCTTTAATAGCAAATCTCGTGTCTTGCGTTTGACAGAAATTCCAGTGAAATCACGTTTAAAAGCCAAAGTCAGTAAAAAGGCTTTGTAGAATCACTCTGTGAATGTCTTTGAAAACACTTCTCAGGCAGGAAAGCAAAAGTCGTTCATTTGAGTGAATACTGCATTCTGTTCAGTTTTTCGAACTGAGTTGAATGGTTAGGCGATTCACTTGTAGAGAAGTGTTTGTTTGCATTCTCTGTATTCAATTGTTTAATAGCAAATCTCGTGTCTTGCGTTTGACAGAAATTCCAGTGAAATCACATTTAAAAGCCAACGTCAGTAAAAAGGCTTTGTAGAATCACTCTGTGAATGTCTTTGAAAACACTTCTCAGGCAGGAAAGCAAACGTCGTTCATCTGAGTGAAAACTGCATTCTGTTCAGTTTTTCGAACTGAGTTGAATGCTTAGGCGATTCACTTGTAGAGAAGTGTTTGTTTGCATTCTCTGTATTCAATTGTTTAATAGCAAATATCGTGTCTTGCATTTGACAGAAATTCCAGTGAAATCACATTTAAAAGCCAACCTCTGTAAAAAGGCATTGTAGAATCACTCTGTGAATGTCTTTGAAAACACTTCTCAGGCAGGAAAGCAAACGTCGTTCATCTGAGTGAAAACTGCATTCTGTTGAGTTTTTCGAACTGAGTTGAATGCTTAGGCGATTCACTTGTAGGAAAGAGTTTGTTTGCATTCTGTATATTCAATTCTTTAATAGCAAATCTCGTGTCTTGCGTTTGACAGAAATTCCAGTGAAATCACGTTTAAAAGCCAAAGTCAGTAAAAAGGCTTTGTAGAATCATTCTGTGAATGTCTTTGAAAACACTTCTCAGGCAGGAAAGCAAAAGTCGTTCATCTGAGTGAATACTGCATTCTGTTCAGTTTTTCGAACTGAGTTGAATGGTTAGGCGATTCACTTGTAGAGAAGTGTTTCTTTGCATTCTCTGTATTCAATTGTTTAATAGCAAATCTCGTGTCTTGCGTTTGACAGAAATTCCAGTGAAATCACATTTAAAAGCCAACGTCAGTAAAAAGGCATTGTAGAATCACTCTGTGCATGTCTTTGAAAACACTTCTCAGGCAGGAAAGCATACATCGTTCATCTGAGTGAAAACTGCATTCTGTTAAGTTTTTCGAACTGAGTTGAATGGTTAGGCGATTCACTTGTAGAGAAGTGTTTGTTTGCATTCTCTGTATTCAATTGTTTAATAGCAAATCTCGTGTATTGCGATTGACAGAAATTCCAGTGAAATCACGTTTAAAAGCCAACGTCAGTAAAAAGGCTTTGTAGAACCACTCTGTGCATGTCTTTGAAAACACTTCTCAGGCAGGAAAGCAAACGTCGTTCATCTGAGTGAAAACTGCATTCTGTTCAGTTTTTCGAACTGAGTTGAATGCTTAGGCGATTCACTTGTAGAGAAGTGTTTGTTTGCATTCTCTGTATTCAATTGTTTAATAGCAAATCTCGTGTCTTGCATTTGACAGAAATTCCAGTGAAATCACATTTAAAAGCCAACCTCTGTAAAAAGGCATTGTAGAATCACTCTGTGAATGTCTTTGAAAACACTTCTCAGGCAGGAAAGCAAACGTCATTCATCTGAGTGAAAACTGCATTCTGTTCAGTTTTTCGAACTGAGTTGAATGGTTAGGCGATTCACTTGTAGAGAAGTGTTTGTTTGCATTCTGTATATTCAATTCTTTAATAGCAAATCTCGTGTCTTGCGTTTGACAGAAATTCCAGTGAAATCACGTTTAAAAGCCAACGTCAGTAAAAAGGCTTTGTAGAATCACTCTGTGAATGTCTTTGAAAACACTTCTCAGGCAGGAAAGCAAAAGTCGTTCATCTGAGTGAAAACTGCATTCTGTTCAGTTTTTCGAACTGAGTTGAATGGTTAGGCGATTCACTTGTAGAGAAGTGTTTGTTTGCATTCTCTGTATTCAATTGTTTATTAGCAAATCTCCTGTATTGCGATTGACAGAAATTCCAGTGAAATCACGTTTAAAAGCCAACCTCAGTAAAAAGGCTTTGTAGAACCACTATGTGAATGTCTTTGAAAATACTTCTCAGGCAGGAAAGCATACATCGTTCATCTGAGTGAAAACTGCATTCTGTTCAGTTTTTCGAACTGAGTTGAATGCTTAGGCGATTCACTTGTAGAGAAGTGTTTGTTTGCATTCTCTGTATTCAATTGTTTAATAGCAAATCTCGTGTCTTGCGATTGACAGAAGTTCCAGTGAAATCACGTTTAAAAGCCAACATCAGTAAAAAGGCTTTGTAGAATCACTCTGTGAATGTCTTTGAAAACACTTCTCAGGCAGGAAAGCATACATCGTTCATCTGAGTGAAAACTGCATTCTGTTCAGTTTTTCGAACTGAGTTGAATGCTTAGGCGATTCACTTGTAGATAAGTGTTTGTTTGCATTCTCTGTATTCAATTCTTTAATAGCAAATCTTGTGTCTTGCATTTGACAGAAATTCCAGTGAAATCACATTTAAATGCCAACCTCTGTAAAAAGGCATTGTAGAATCACTCTGTGAATGTCTTTGAAAACACTTCTCAGGCAGGAAAGCAAACGTTGTTCATCTGAGTGAAAACTGCATTCTGTTCAGTTTTGCGAACTGAGTTGAATGGTTAGGCGATTCACTTGTAGAGAAGTGTTTCTTTGCATTCTCTGTCTTCAATTGTTTAATAGCAAATCTCGTGTCTTGCGTTTGACAGAAATTCCAGTGAAATCACATTTAAAAGCCAACGTCAGTAAAAAGGCTTTGTAGAATCACTCTGTGAATGTCTTTGAAAACACTTCTCAGGCTGGAAAGCAAACGTCGTTCATGTGAGTGAAAACTGCATTCTGTTAAGTTTTTCGAACTGAGTTGAATGTTTAGGCGATTCACTTGTAGGAAAGAGTTTGTTTGCATTCTGTATATTCAATTCTTTAATAGCAAATCTCGTGTCTTGCGTTTGACAGAAATTCCAGTGAAATCACGTTTAAAAGCCAACGTCAGTAAAAAGGCTTTGTAGAATCACTCTGTGAATGTCTTTGAAAACACTTCTCAGGCAGGAAAGCAAACGTCGTTCATCTGAGTGAAAACTGCATTCTGTTCAGTTTTTCGAACTGAGTTGAATGGTTAGGCGATTTACTTGTAGGAAAGAGTTTGTTTGCATTCTGTATATTCAATTCTTTAATAGCAAATCTCCTGTCTTGCGTTTGACAGAAATTCCAGTGAAATCACGTTTAAAAGCCAACGTCAGTAAAAAGGCATTGTAGAATCACTCTGTGAATGTCTTTGAAAACACTTCTCAGGCAGGAAAGCAAAAGTCGTTCATTTGAGTGAATACTGCATTCTGTTCAGTTTTTCGAACTGAGTTGAATGGTTAGGCTATTCACTTGTAGAGAAGTGTTTGTTTGCATTCTCTGTATTCAATTGTTTAATAGCAAATCTCGTGTCTTGCGTTTGACAGAAATTCCAGTGAAATCACATTTAAAAGCCAACGTCAGTAAAAAGGCATTGTAGAATCACTCTGTGAATGTCTTTGAAAACACTTCTCAGGCAGGAAAGCATACATCGTTCATCTGAGTGAAAACTGCATTCTGTTAAGTTTTTCGAACTGAGTTGAATGGTTAGGCGATTCACTTGTAGAGAAGTGTTTGTTTGCATTCTCTGTATTCAATTGTTTAATAGCAAATCTCGTGTATTGCGATTGACAGAAATTCCAGTGAAATCACGTTTAAAAGCCAACGTCAGTAAAAAGGCTTTGTAGAACCACTCTGTGAATGTCTTTGAAAACACTTCTCAGGCAGGAAAGCATACATCGTTCATATGAGTGAAAACTGCATTCTGTTCAGTTTTTCGAACTGAGTTGAATGCTTAGGCGATTCACTTGTAGAGAAGTGTTTGTTTGCATTCTCTGTATTCAATTGTTTAATAGCAAATCTCGTGTCTTGCATTTGACAGAAATTCCAGTGAAATCACATTTAAAAGCCAACCTCTGTAAAAAGGCATTGTAGAATCACTCTGTGAATGTCTTTGAAAACACTTCTCAGGCAGGAAAGCAAACGTAGTTCATCTGAGTGAAAACTGCATTCTGTTCAGTTTTGCGAACTGAGTTGAATGGTTAGGCGATTCACTTGTAGCGAAGTGTTTGTTTGCATTCTCTGTATTCAATTGTTTAATAGCAAATCTCGTGTATTGCGATTGACAGAAATTCCAGTGAAATCACGTTTAAAAGCCAACGTCAGTAAAAAGGCTTTGTAGAAACACTCTGTGCATGTCTTTGAAAACACTTCTCAGGCAGGAAAGCATACATCGTTCATATGAGTGAAAACTGCATTCTGTTCAATTTTTCGAACTGAGTTGAATACTTAGGCGATTCACGTGTAGAGAAGTGTTTGTTTGCATTCTCTGTATTCAATTGTTTAATAGCAAATCTCGTGTCTTGCATTTGACAAAAATTCCAGTGAAATCACATTTAAAAGCCAACGTCAGTAAAAAGGCATTGTAGAATCACTCTGTGAATGTCTTTGAAAACACTTCTCAGGCAGGAAAGCAAACGTAGTTCATCTGAGTGAAAACTGCATTCTGTTCAGTTTTGCGAACTGAGTTGAATGGTTAGGCGATTCACTTGTAGAGAAGTGTTTGTTTGCATTCTCTGTATTCAATTGTTTAATAGCAAATCTCGTGTCTTGCGTTTGACAGAAATTCCAGTGAAATCACGTTTAAAAGCCAACGTCAGTAAAAAGGCTTTGTAGAACCACTATGTGAATGTCTTTGAAAACACTTCTCAGGCAGGAAAGCAAACGTCGTTCATGTGAGTGAAAACTGCATTCTGTTAAGTTTTTTGAACTGAGTTGAATGGTTAGGCAATTCACTTGTAGAGAAGTGTTTGTTTGCATTCTCTGTATTCAATTCTTTAATAGCAAATCTTGTGTCTTGCATTTGACAGAAATTCCAGTGAAATCACGTTTAAAAGCCAACGTGAGTAAAAAGGCTTTGTAGAATCCCTCTGTGAATGTCTTTGAAAACACTTCTCAGGCAGGAAAGCAAACGGCATTCATCTGAGTGAAAACTGCATTCTGTTCAGTTTTTCGAACTGAGTTGAATGCTTAGGCGATTCACTTGTAGGAAAGAGTTTGTTTGCATTCTGTATATTCAATTCTTTAATAGCAAATCTCGTGTCTTGCGTTTGACAGAAATTCCAGTGAAATCACGTTTAAAAGCCAACGTCAGTAAAAAGGCTTTGTAGAATCACTCTGTGAATGTCTTTTAAAAACACTTCTCAGGCAGGAAACCAAACGTCGTTCATGTGAGTGAAAACTGCATTCTGTTAAGTTTTTCGAACTGAGTTGAATGCTTAGGCGATTCACTTGTAGGAAAGAGTTTGTTTGCATTCTGTATATTCAATTCTTTAATAGCAAATCTCGTGTCTTGCGTTTGACAGAAATTCCAGTGAAATCACGTTTAAAAGCCAACTTCAGTAAAACGGCTTTGTAGAATCACTCTGTGAATGTCTTTGAAAACACTTCTCAGGCAGGAAAGCATACATCGTTCATCTGAGTGAAAACTGCATTCTGTTCAGTTTTTCGAACTGAGTTGAATGCTTAGGCGATTCACTTGTAGAGAAGTGTTTGTTTGCATTCTCTGTATTCAATTGTTTAATAGCAAATCTCGTGTCTTGTATTTGACAGAAATTCCAGTGAAATCACGTTTAAAATCCAAAGTCTGTAAAAAGGCATTGTAGAATCACTCTGTGAATGTCTTTGAAAACACTTCTCAGGCAGGAAACCAAACGTCGTTCATCTGAGTGAAAACTGCATTCTGTTCAGTTTTTTGAACTGAGTTGAATGGTTAGGCGATTCACTTGTAGAGAAGTGTTTGTTTGCATTCTGTATATTCAATTCTTTAATAGCAAATCTCGTGTCTTGCGTTTGACAGAAATTCCAGTGAATTCACGTTTAAAAGCCAACGTCAGTAAAAAGGCTTTGTAGAATCACTCTGTGAATGTCTTTGAAAACACTTCTCAGGCAGGAAAGCAAAAGTCGTTCATCTGAGTGAAAACTGCATTCTGTTCAGTTTTTCGAACTGAGTTGAATGGTTAGGCGATTCACTTGTAGAGAAGTGTTTGTTTGCATTCTCTGTATTCAATTGTTTAATAGCAAATCTCCTGTATTGCGATTGACAGAAATTCCAGTGAAATCACGTTTAAAAGCCAACCTCAGTAAAAAGGCTTTGTAGAACCACTATGTGAATGTCTTTGAAAACACTTCTCAGGCAGGAAAGCATACATCGTTCATCTGAGTGAAAACTGCATTCTGTTCAGTTTTTCGAACTGAGTTGAATGCTTAGGCGATTCACTTGTAGAGAAGTGTTTGTTTGCATTCTCTGTATTCAATTGTTTAATAGCAAATCTCGTGTCTTGCATTTGACAGAAATTCCAGTGAAATCACATTTAAAATCCAACGTCTGTAAAAAGGCATTGTAGAATCACTCTGTGAATGTCTTTGAAAACGCTTCTCAGGCAGGAAAGCAAACGTCGTTCATCTGAGTGAAAACTGCATTCTGTTCAGTTTTTCGAACTGAGTTGAATGCTTAGGCGATTCACTTGTAGGAAAGAGTTTGTTTGCATTCTGTATATTCAATTCTTTAATAGCAAATCTCGTGTCTTGCGTTTGACAGAAATTCCAGTGAAATCACGTTTAAAAGCCAAAGTCAGTAAAAAGGCTTTGTAGAATCACTCTGTGAATGTCTTTGAAAACACTTCTCAGGCAGGAAAGCAAAAGTCGTTCATTTGAGTGAATACTGCATTCTGTTCAGTTTTTCGAACTGAGTTGAATGGTTAGGCGATTCACTTGTAGAGAAGTGTTTGTTTGCATTCTCTGTATTCAATTGTTTAATAGCAAATCTCGTGTCTTGCGTTTGACAGAAATTCCAGTGAAATCACATTTAAAAGCCAACGTCAGTAAAAAGGCTTTGTAGAATCACTCTGTGAATGTCTTTGAAAACACTTCTCAGGCAGGAAAGCAAAAGTCGTTCATCTGAGTGAAAACTGCATTCTGTTCAGTTTTTCGAACTGAGTTGAATGCTTAGGCGATTCACTTGTAGAGAAGTGTTTGTTTGCATTCTCTGTATTCAATTGTTTAATAGCAAATCTCGTGTCTTGCATTTGACAGAAATTCCAGTGAAATCACATTTAAAAGCCAACCTCTGTAAAAAGGCATTGTAGAATCACTCTGTGAATGTCTTTGAAAACACTTCTCAGGCAGGAAAGCAAACGTCGTTCATCTGAGTGAAAACTGCATTCTGTTCAGTTTTTCGAACTGAGTTGAATGCTTAGGCGATTCACTTGTAGAGAAGTGTTTGTTTGCATTCTGTATATTCAATTCTTTAATAGCAAATCTCGTGTCTTGCGTTTGACAGAAATTCCAGTGAAATCACGTTTAAAAGCCAACGTCAGTAAAAAGGCTTTGTAGAATCACTCTGTGAATGTCTTTGAAAACACTTCTCAGGCAGGAAAGCAAAAGTCGTTCATCTGAGTGAAAACTGCATTCTGTTCAGTTTTTCGAACTGAGTTGAATGGTTAGGCGATTCACTTGTAGAGAAGTGTTTGTTTGCATTCTCTGTATTCAATTGTTTAATAGCAAATCTCCTGTATTGCGATTGACAGAAATTCCAGTGAAATCACGTTTAAAAGCCAACCTCAGTAAAAAGGCTTTGTAGAACCACTATGTGAATGTCTTTGAAAACACTTCTCAGGCAGGAAAGCATACATCGTTCATCTGAGTGAAAACTGCATTCTGTTCAGTTTTTCGAACTGAGTTGAATGCTTAGGCGATTCACTTGTAGAGAAGTGTTTGTTTGCAATCTCTGTATTCAATTGTTTAATAGCAAATCTCGTGTCTTGCATTTGACAGAAATTCCAGTGAAATCACATTTAAAAGCCAACCTCTGTAAAAAGGCGTTGTAGAATCACTCTGTGAATGTCTTTGAAAACACTTCTCAGGCAGGAAAGCAAACGTCGTTCATCTGAGTGAAAACTGCATTCTGTTCAGTTTTTCGAACTGAGTTGAATGCTTAGGCGATTCACTTGTAGGAAAGAGTTTGTTTGCATTCTGTATATTCAATTCTTTAATAGCAAATCTCGTGTCTTGCGTTTGACAGAAATTCCAGTGAAATCACGTTTAAAAGCCAAAGTCAGTAAAAAGGCTTTGTAGAATCACTCTGTGAATGTCTTTGAAAACACTTCTCAGGCAGGAAAGCAAAAGTCGTTCATTTGAGTGAATACTGCATTCTGTTCAGTTTTTCGAACTGAGTTGAATGGTTAGGCGATTCACTTGTAGAGAAGTGTTTGTTTGCATTCTCTGTATTCAATTGTTTAATAGCAAATCTCGTGTCTTGCGTTTGACAGAAATTCCAGTGAAATCACGTTTAAAAGCCAACGTCAGTAAAACGGCTTTGTAGAATCACTCTGTGAATGTCTTTGAAAACACTTCTCAGGCAGGAAAGCAAAAGTCGTTCATCTGAGTGAAAACTGCATTCTGTTCAGTTTTTCGAACTGAGTTGAATGGTTAGGCGATTCACTTGTAGAGAAGTGTTTGTTTCCATTCTCTGTATTCAATTCTTTAATAGCAAATCTCGTGTCTTGCATTTGACAGAAATTCCAGTGAAATCACATTTAAAAGCCAACCTCTGTAAAAAGGCATTGTAGAATCACTCTGTGAATGTCTTTGAAAACACTTCTCAGGCAGGAAAGCATACATCGTTCATCTGAGTGAAAACTGCATTCTGTTCAGTTTTTCGAACTGAGTTGAATGCTTAGGCGATTCACTTGTAGAGAAGTGTTTGTTTGCATTCTCTGTATTCAATTGTTTAATAGCAAATCTCGTGTCTTGCATTTGACAGAAATTCCAGTGAAATCACATTTAAAACCAACCTCTGTAAAAAGGCATTGTAGAATCACTCTGTGAATGTCTTTGAAAACACTTCTCAGGCAGGAAAGCAAACGTCGGTCATCTGAGTGAAAACTGCATTCTGTTCAGTTTTTCGAACTGAGTTGAATGCTTAGGCGATTCACTTGTAGGAAAGAGTTTGTTTGCATTCTGTATATTCAATTTTTTAATAGCAAATCTCGTGTCTTGCGTTTGACAGAAATTCCAGTGAAATCACGTTTAAAAGCCAAAGTCAGTAAAAAGGCTTTGTAGAATCACTCTGTGAATGTCTTTGAAAACACTTCTCAGGCAGGAAAGCAAAAGTCGTTCATTTGAGTGAATACTGCATTCTGTTCAGTTTTTCGAACTGAGTTGAATGGTTAGGCGATTCACTTGTAGAGAAGTGTTTGTTTGCATTCTCTGTATTCAATTGTTTAATAGCAAATCTCGTGTCTTGCGTTTGACAGAAATTCCAGTGAAATCACGTTTAAAAGCCAACGTCAGTAAAACGGCTTTGTAGAATCACTCTGTGAATGTCTTTGAAAACACTTCTCAGGCAGGAAAGCAAAAGTCGTTCATCTGAGTGAAAACTGCATTCTGTTCAGTTTTTCGAACTGAGTTGAATGGTTAGGCGATTCACTTGTAGAGAAGTGTTTGTTTCCATTCTCTGTATTCAATTCTTTAATAGCAAATCTCGTGTCTTGCATTTGACAGAAATTCCAGTGAAATCACATTTAAAAGCCAACCTCTGTAAAAAGGCATTGTAGAATCACTCTGTGAATGTCTTTGAAAACACTTCTCAGGCAGGAAAGCAAACGTCGTTCATCTGAGTGAAAACTGCATTCTGTTCAGTTTTGCGAACTGAGTTGAATGGTTAGGCGATTCACTTGTAGAGAAGTGTTTGTTTGCATTCTCTGTCTTCAATTGTTTAATAACAAATCTCGTGTCTTGCGTTTGAAAGAAATTCCATTGAAATCACATTTAAAAGCCAACGTCAGTAAAAGGTTTTGTAGAATCACTCTGTGAATGTCTTTGAAAACACTTCTCAGGCAGGAAACCAAATGTCGTTCATCTGAGTGAAAACTGCATTCTGTTAAGTTTTTTGAACAGAGTTGAATGCTTAGGCGATTCACTTGTAGGAGTTTGTTTGCATTCTGTATATTCAATTCTTTAATAGCAAATCTCGTGTCTTGTGTTTGACAGAAATTCCAGTGAAATCACGTTTAAATGCCAACGTCAGTAAAAAGGCTTTGTAGAACCACTCTGTGAATGTCTTTGAAATCACTTTTCAGGCAGGAAACCAAACGTCGTTCATCTGAGTGAAAACTGCATTCTGTTCAGTTTTTCGAACTGAGTTGAATGGTTAGATGATTCACTTGTAGAGAAGTGTTTGTTTGCATTCTCTGTATTCAATTGTTTAATAGCAAATCTCGTGTCTTGCGATTGACAGAAATTCCAGTGAAATCACGTTTAAAAGCCAACATCAGTAAAAAGGCTTTGTAGAATCACTCTGTGAATGTCTTTGAAAACACTTCTCAGGCAGGAAAGCAAATGTCGTTCATCTGAGTGAAAACTGCACTCTGTTCAGTTTTTCGAACTGAGTTGAATGCTTAGGCGATTCACTTGTAGGAAAGAGTTTGTTTGCATTCTGTATATTCAATTCTTTAATAGCAAATCTCATGTCTTGCGTTTGACAGAAATTCCAGTGAAATCACGTTTAAAAGCCAACGTCAGTAAAAAGGCTTTGTAGAATCACTCTGTGAATGTCTTTGAAAACACTTCTCAGGCAGGAAAGCAAACGTCGTTCATCTGAGTGAAATCTGCATTCTGTTCAGTTTTTCGAACTGAGTTGAATGGTTAGGCGATACACTTGTAGAGAAGTGATTGTTTGCATTATCTGTATTCAATTGTTTAATAGCAAATCTCGTGTCTTGCGATTGACAGAAATTCCAGTGAAATCACATTTAAAAGCCAACGTCAGTAAAAAGGCTTTGTAGAACCACTCTGTGAATGTCTTTGAAAACACTTCTCAGGCAGGAAAGCATACATCGTTCATCTGAGTGAAAACTGCATTCTGTTCAGTTTTTCGAACTGAGTTGAATGGTTAGGCGATTCACTTGTAGAGAAGTGTTTGTTTGCATTCTCTGTATTCAATTGTTTAATAGCAAATCTCGTGTCTTGCATTTGACAGAAATTCCAGTGAAATCACATTTAAAAGCCAACCTCTGTAAAAAGGCATTGTAGAATCACTCTGTGAATGTCTTTGAAAACACTTCTCAGGCAGGAAAGCAAACGTCGTTCATCAGAGTGAAAACTGCATTCTGTTCAGTTTTTCGAACTGAGTTGAATGCTTAGGCGATTCACTTGTAGGAAAGAGTTTGTTTGCATTCTGTATATTCAATTCTTTAATAGCAAATCTCGTGTCTTGCGTTTGACAGAAATTCCAGTGAAATCACGTTTAAAAGCCAAAGTCAGTAAAAAGGCTTTGTAGAATCACTCTGTGAATGTCTTTGAAAACACTTCTCAGGCAGGAAAGCAAAAGTCGTTCATTTGAGTGAATACTGCATTCTGTTCAGTTTTTCGAACTGAGTTGAATGGTTAGGCGATTCACTTGTAGAGAAGTGTTTGTTTGCATTCTCTGTATTCAATTGTTTAATAGCAAATCTCGTGTCTTGCGTTTGACAGAAATTCCAGTGAAATCACATTTAAAAGCCAACGTCAGTAAAAAGGCTTTGTAGAATCACTCTGTGAATGTCTTTGAAAACACTTCTCAGGCACGAAAGCAAACGTCGTTCATCTGAGTGAAAACTGCATTCTGTTCAGTTTTTCGAACTGAGTTGAATGCTTAGGCGATTCACTTGTAGAGAAGTGTTTGTTTGCATTCTCTGTATTCAATTGTTTAATAGCAAATCTCGTGTCTTGCATTTGACAGAAATTCCAGTGAAATCACATTTAAAAGCCAACCTCTGTAAAAAGGCATTGTAGAATCACTCTGTGAATGTCTTTGAAAACACTTCTCAGGCAGGAAAGCAAACGTCGTTCATCTGAGTGAAAACTGCATTCTGTTCAGTTTTTCGAACTGAGTTGAATGCTTAGGCGATTCACTTGTAGGAAAGAGTTTGTTTGCATTCTGTATATTCAATTCTTTAATAGCAAATCTCGTGTCTTGCGTTTGACAGAAATTCCAGTGAAATCACGTTTAAAAGCCAAAGTCAGTAAAAAGGCTTTGTAGAATCACTCTGTGAATGTCTTTGAAAACACTTCTCAGGCAGGAAAGCAAAAGTCGTTCATCTGAGTGAATACTGCATTCTGTTCAGTTTTTCGAACTGAGTTGAATGGTTAGGCGATTCACTTGTAGAGAAGTGTTTCTTTGCATTCTCTGTATTCAATTGTTTAATAGCAAATCTCGTGTCTTGCGTTTGACAGAAATTCCAGTGAAATCACGTTTAAAAGCCAACGTCAGTAAAAAGGCTTTGTAGAACCACTCTGTGAATGTCTTTGAAAACACTTCTCAGGCAGGAAAGCATACATCGTTCATATGAGTGAAAACTGCATTCTGTTCAGTTTTTCGAACTGAGTTGAATGCTTAGGCGAATCACTTGTAGAGAAGTGTTTGTTTGCATTCTCTGTATTCTATTGTTTAATAGCAAATCTCGTGTCTTGCATTTGACAGAAATTCCAGTGAAATCACATTTAAAAGCCAACCTCTGTAAAAAGGCATTGTAGAATCACTCTGTGAATGTCTTTGAAAACACTTCTCAGGCAGGAAAGCAAACGTCGTTCATGTGAGTGAAAACTGCATTCTGTTAAGTTTTTTGAACTGAGTTGAATGGTTAGGCAATTCACTTGTAGAGAAGTGTTTGTTTGCATTCTCTGTATTCAATTCTTTAATAGCAAATCTTGTGTCTTGCATTTGACAGAAATTCCAGTGAAATCACGTTTAAAAGCCAACGTGAGTAAAAAGGCTTTGTAGAATCACTCTGTGAATGTCTTTGAAAACACTTCTCAGGCAGGAAAGCAAACGGCATTCATCTGAGTGAAAACTGCATTCTGTTCAGTTTTTCGAACTGAGTTGAATGCTTAGGCGATTCACTTTTAAGAAAGAGTTTGTTTGCATTCTGTATATTCAATTCTTTAATAGCAAATCTCGTGTCTTGCGTTTGATAGAAATTCCAGTGAAATCACGTTTAAAAGCCAACGTCAGTAAAAAGGCTTTGTAGAATCACTCTGTGAATGTCTTTGAAAACACTTCTCAGGCAGGAAACCAAACGTCGTTCATCTGAGTGAAAACTGCATTCTGTTCAGTTTTTCGAACTGAGTTGAATGGTTAGGCGATTCACTTGTAGAGAAGTGTTTGTTTGCATTCTCTGTATTCAATTGTTTAATAGCAAATCTCCTGTATTGCGATTGACAGAAATTCCAGTGAAATCACGTTTAAAAGCCAACCTCAGTAAAAAGGCTTTGTAGAACCACTATGTGAATGTCTTTGAAAACACTTCTCAGGCAGGAAAGCATACATCGTTCATCTGAGTGAAAACTGCATTCTGTTCAGTTTTTCGAACTGAGTTGAATGGTTAGGCGATTCACTTGTAGAGAAGTGTTTGTTTGCATTCTCTGTATTCAATTGTTTAATAGCAAATCTCGTGTCTTGCGTTTGACAGAAATTCCAGTGAAATCACGTTTAAAAGCCAACGTCAGTAAAACGGCTTTGTAGAATCACTCTGTGAATGTCTTTGAAAACACTTCTCAGGCAGGAAAGCAAAAGTCGTTCATCTGAGTGAAAACTGCATTCTGTTCAGTTTTTCGAACTGAGTTGAATGGTTAGGCGATTCACTTGTAGAGAAGTGTTTGTTTCCATTCTCTGTATTCAATTCTTTAATAGCAAATCTCGTGTCTTGCATTTGACAGAAATTCCAGTGAAATCACATTTAAAAGCCAACCTCTGTAAAAAGGCATTGTAGAATCACTCTGTGAATGTCTTTGAAAACACTTCTCAGGCAGGAAAGCATACATCGTTCATCTGAGTGAAAACTGCATTCTGTTCAGTTTTTCGAACTGAGTTGAATGCTTAGGCGATTCACTTGTAGAGAAGTGTTTGTTTGCATTCTCTGTATTCAATTGTTTAATAGCAAATCTCGTGTCTTGCATTTGACAGAAATTCCAGTGAAATCACATTTAAAAGCCAACCTCTGTAAAAAGGCATTGTAGAATCACTCTGTGAATGTCTTTGAAAACACTTCTCAGGCAGGAAAGCAAACGTCGGTCATCTGATTGAAAACTGCATTCTGTTCAGTTTTTCGAACTGAGTTGAATGCTTAGGCGATTCACTTGTAGGAAAGAGTTTGTTTGCATTCTGTATATTCAATTTTTTAATAGCAAATCTCGTGTCTTGCGTTTGACAGAAATTCCAGTGAAATCACGTTTAAAAGCCAAAGTCAGTAAAAAGGCATTGTAGAATCACTCTGTGAATGTCTTTGAAAACACTTCTCAGGCAGGAAAGCAAAAGTCGTTCATTTGAGTGAATACTGCATTCTGTTCAGTTTTTCGAACTGTGTTGAATGGTTAGGCGATTCACTTGTAGAGAAGTGTTTGTTTGCATTCTCTGTATTCAATTGTT
This sequence comes from Phyllotis vaccarum, assembly GCA_033318265.1. Taxonomy (NCBI): domain Eukaryota; kingdom Metazoa; phylum Chordata; class Mammalia; order Rodentia; family Cricetidae; genus Phyllotis; species Phyllotis vaccarum. The sequence continues at coordinate 75,756,392 of JARWLC010000007.1, read as the reverse complement.
TAATAGCAAATCTCGTGTCTTGCGTTTGACAGAAATTCCAGTGAAATCACGTTTAAAAGCCAACGTCAGTAAAACGGCTTTGTAGAATCACTCTGTGAATGTCTTTGAAAACACTTCTCAGGCAGGAAAGCAAAAGTCGTTCATCTGAGTGAAAACTGCATTCTGTTCAGTTTTTCGAACTGAGTTGAATGGTTAGGCGATTCACTTGTAGAGAAGTGTTTGTTTCCATTCTCTGTATTCAATTCTTTAATAGCAAATCTCGTGTCTTGCATTTGACAGAAATTCCAGTGAAATCACATTTAAAAGCCAACCTCTGTAAAAAGGCATTGTAGAATCACTCTGTGAATGTCTTTGAAAACACTTCTCAGGCAGGAAAGCAAACGTCGTTCATCTGAGTGAAAACTGCATTCTGTTCAGTTTTGCGAACTGAGTTGAATGGTTAGGCGATTCACTTGTAGAGAAGTGTTTGTTTGCATTCTCTGTCTTCAATTGTTTAATAACAAATCTCGTGTCTTGTGTTTGAAAGAAATTCCATTGAAATCACATTTAAAAGCCAACGTCAGTAAAAAGGTTTTGTAGAATCACTCTGTGAATGTCTTTGAAAACACTTCTCAGGCAGGAAACCAAATGTCGTTCATCTGAGTGAAAACTGCATTCTGTTAAGTTTTTGGAACAGAGTTGAATGCTTAGGCGATTCACTTGTAGGAGTTTGTTTGCATTCTGTATATTCAATTCTTTAATAGCAAATCTCGTGTCTTGTGTTTGACAGAAATTCCAGTGAAATCACGTTTAAATGCCAACGTCAGTAAAAAGGCTTTGTAGAACCACTCTGTGAATGTCTTTGAAATCACTTTTCAGGCAGGAAACCAAACGTCGTTCATCTGAGTGAAAACTGCATTCTGTTCAGTTTTTCGAACTGAGTTGAATGGTTAGATGATTCACTTGTAGAGAAGTGTTTGTTTGCATTCTCTGTATTCAATTGTTTAATAGCAAATCTCGTGTCTTGCGATTGACAGAAATTCCAGTGAAATCACGTTTAAAAGCCAACATCAGTAAAAAGGCTTTGTAGAATCACTCTGTGAATGTCTTTGAAAACACTTCTCAGGCAGGAAAGCAAATGTCGTTCATCTGAGTGAAAACTGCACTCTGTTCAGTTTTTCGAACTGAGTTGAATGCTTAGGCGATTCACTTGTAGGAAAGAGTTTGTTTGCATTCTGTATATTCAATTCTTTAATAGCAAATCTCATGTCTTGCGTTTGACAGAAATTCCAGTGAAATCACGTTTAAAAGCCAACGTCAGTAAAAAGGCTTTGTAGAATCACTCTGTGAATGTCTTTGAAAACACTTCTCAGGCAGGAAAGCAAACGTCGTTCATCTGAGTGAAATCTGCATTCTGTTCAGTTTTTCGAACTGAGTTGAATGGTTAGGCGATACACTTGTAGAGAAGTGATTGTTTGCATTATCTGTATTCAATTGTTTAATAGCAAATCTCGTGTCTTGCGATTGACAGAAATTCCAGTGAAATCACATTTAAAAGCCAACGTCAGTAAAAAGGCTTTGTAGAACCACTCTGTGAATGTCTTTGAAAACACTTCTCAGGCAGGAAAGCATACATCGTTCATCTGAGTGAAAACTGCATTCTGTTCAGTTTTTCGAACTGAGTTGAATGCTTAGGCGATTCACTTGTAGAGAAGTGTTTGTTTGCATTCTCTGTATTCAATTGTTTAATAGCAAATCTCGTGTCTTGCATTTGACAGAAATTCCAGTGAAATCACATTTAAAAGCCAACCTCTGTAAAAAGGCATTGTAGAATCACTCTGTGAATGTCTTTGAAAACACTTCTCAGGCAGGAAAGCAAACGTCGTTCATCAGAGTGAAAACTGCATTCTGTTCAGTTTTTCGAACTGAGTTGAATGCTTAGGCGATTCACTTGTAGGAAAGAGTTTGTTTGCATTCTGTATATTCAATTCTTTAATAGCAAATCTCGTGTCTTGCGTTTGACAGAAATTCCAGTGAAATCACGTTTAAAAGCCAAAGTCAGTAAAAAGGCTTTGTAGAATCACTCTGTGAATGTCTTTGAAAACACTTCTCAGGCAGGAAAGCAAAAGTCGTTCATTTGAGTGAATACTGCATTCTGTTCAGTTTTTCGAACTGAGTTGAATGGTTAGGCGATTCACTTGTAGAGAAGTGTTTGTTTGCATTCTCTGTATTCAATTGTTTAATAGCAAATCTCGTGTCTTGCGTTTGACAGAAATTCCAGTGAAATCACATTTAAAAGCCAACGTCAGTAAAAAGGCTTTGTAGAATCACTCTGTGAATGTCTTTGAAAACACTTCTCAGGCACGAAAGCAAACGTCGTTCATCTGAGTGAAAACTGCATTCTGTTCAGTTTTTCAAACTGAGTTGAATGCTTAGGCGATTCACTTGTAGAGAAGTGTTTGTTTGCATTCTCTGTATTCAATTGTTTAATAGCAAATCTCGTGTCTTGCATTTGACAGAAATTCCAGTGAAATCACATTTAAAAGCCAACCTCTGTAAAAAGGCATTGTAGAATCACTCTGTGAATGTCTTTGAAAACACTTCTCAGGCAGGAAAGCAAACGTCGTTCATCTGAGTGAAAACTGCATTCTGTTCAGTTTTTCGAACTGAGTTGAATGCTTAGGCGATTCACTTGTAGGAAAGAGTTTGTTTGCATTCTGTATATTCAATTCTTTAATAGCAAATCTCGTGTCTTGCGTTTGACAGAAATTCCAGTGAAATCACGTTTAAAAGCCAAAGTCAGTAAAAAGGCTTTGTAGAATCACTCTGTGAATGTCTTTGAAAACACTTCTCAGGCAGGAAAGCAAAAGTCGTTCATCTGAGTGAATACTGCATTCTGTTCAGTTTTTCGAACTGAGTTGAATGGTTAGGCGATTCACTTGTAGAGAAGTGTTTCTTTGCATTCTCTGTATTCAATTGTTTAATAGCAAATCTCGTGTCTTGCGTTTGACAGAAATTCCAGTGAAATCACGTTTAAAAGCCAACGTCAGTAAAAAGGCTTTGTAGAACCACTCTGTGAATGTCTTTGAAAACACTTCTCAGGCAGGAAAGCATACATCGTTCATATGAGTGAAAACTGCATTCTGTTCAGTTTTTCGAACTGAGTTGAATGCTTAGGCGATTCACTTGTAGAGAAGTGTTTGTTTGCATTCTCTGTATTCTATTGTTTAATAGCAAATCTCGTGTCTTGCATTTGACAGAAATTCCAGTGAAATCACATTTAAAAGCCAACCTCTGTAAAAAGGCATTGTAGAATCACTCTGTGAATGTCTTTGAAAACACTTCTCAGGCAGGAAAGCAAACGTCGTTCATGTGAGTGAAAACTGCATTCTGTTAAGTTTTTTGAACTGAGTTGAATGGTTAGGCAATTCACTTGTAGAGAAGTGTTTGTTTGCATTCTCTGAATTCAATTCTTTAATAGCAAATCTTGTGTCTTGCATTTGACAGAAATTCCAGTGAAATCACGTTTAAAAGCCAACGTGAGTAAAAAGGCTTTGTAGAATCACTCTGTGAATGTCTTTGAAAACACTTCTCAGGCAGGAAAGCAAACGGCATTCATCTGAGTGAAAACTGCATTCTGTTCAGTTTTTCGAACTGAGTTGAATGCTTAGGCGATTCACTTTTAAGAAAGAGTTTGTTTGCATTCTGTATATTCAATTCTTTAATAGCAAATCTCGTGTCTTGCGTTTGATAGAAATTCCAGTGAAATCACGTTTAAAAGCCAACGTCAGTAAAAAGGCTTTGTAGAATCACTCTGTGAATGTCTTTGAAAACACTTCTCAGGCAGGAAACCAAACGTCGTTCATCTGAGTGAAAACTGCATTCTGTTCAGTTTTTTGAACTGAGTTGAATGGTTAGGCGATTCACTTGTAGAGAAGTGTTTGTTTCCATTCTCTGTATTCAATTCTTTAATAGCAAATCTCGTGTCTTGCATTTGACAGAAATTCCAGTGAAATCACATTTAAAAGCCAACCTCTGTAAAAAGGCATTGTAGAATCACTCTGTGAATGTCTTTGAAAACACTTCTCAGGCAGGAAAGCAAACGTAGTTCATCTGAGTGAAAACTGCATTCTGTTCAGTTTTGCGAACTGAGTTGAATGGTTAGGCGATTCACTTGTAGAGAAGTGTTTGTTTGCATTCTCTGTATTCAATTGTTTAATAGCAAATCTCGTGTCTTGCGTTTGACAGAAATTCCAGTGAAATCACGTTTAAAAGCCAACGTCAGTAAAAAGGCTTTGTAGAATCACTCTGTGAATGTCTTTGAAAACACTTCTCAGGCAGGAAAGCAAACGTCGTTCATGTGAGTGAAAACTGCATTCTGTTAAGTTTTTTGAACTGAGTTGAATGGTTAGGCAATTCACTTGTAGAGAAGTGTTTGTTTGCATTCTCTGTATTCAATTCTTTAATAGCAAATCTTGTGTCTTGCATTTGACAGAAATTCCAGTGAAATCACGTTTAAAAGCCAACGTGAGTAAAAAGGCTTTGTAGAATCCCTCTGTGAATGTCTTTGAAAACACTTCTCAGGCAGGAAAGCAAACGGCATTCATCTGAGTGAAAACTGCATTCTGTTTAGTTTTTCGAACTGAGTTGAATGCTTAGGCGATTCACTTGTAGGAAAGAGTTTGTTTGCATTCTGAATATTCAATTCTTTAATAGCAAATCTCGTGTCTTGCGTTTGACAGAAATTCCAGTGAAATCACTTTTAAAAGCCAACGTCAGTAAAAAGGCTTTGTAGAATCACTCTGTGAATGTCTTTTAAAAACACTTCTCAGGCAGGAAACCAAACGTCGTTCATGTGAGTGAAAACTGCATTCTGTTAAGTTTTTCGAACTGAGTTGAATGCTTAGGCGATTCACTTGTAGGAAAGAGTTTGTTTGCATTCTGTATATTCAATTCTTTAATAGCAAATCTCGTGTCTTGCGTTTGACAGAAATTCCAGTGAAATCACGTTTAAAAGCCAACGTCAGTAAAACGGCTTTGTAGAATCACTCTGTGAATGTCTTTGAAAACACTTCTCAGGCAGGAAAGCAAAAGTCGTTCATCTGAGTGAAAACTGCATTCTGTTCAGTTTTTCGAACTGAGTTGAATGGTTAGGCGATTCACTTGTAGAGAAGTGTTTGTTTCCATTCTCTGTATTCAATTCTTTAATAGCAAATCTCGTGTCTTGCATTTGACAGAAATTCCAGTGAAATCACATTTAAAAGCCAACCTCTGTAAAAAGGCATTGTAGAATCACTCTGTGAATGTCTTTGAAAACACTTCTCAGGCAGGAAAGCAAACGTCGTTCATCTGAGTGAAAACTGCATTCTGTTCAGTTTTGCGAACTGAGTTGAATGGTTAGGCGATTCACTTGTAGAGAAGTGTTTGTTTGCATTCTCTGTCTTCAATTGTTTAATAACAAATCTCGTGTCTTGCGTTTGAAAGAAATTCCATTGAAATCACATTTAAAAGCCAACGTCAGTAAAAAGGTTTTGTAGAATCACTCTGTGAATGTCTTTGAAAACACTTCTCAGGCAGGAAACCAAATGTCGTTCATCTGAGTGAAAACTGCATTCTGTTAAGTTTTTCGAACAGAGTTGAATGCTTAGGTGATTCACTTGTAGGAAAGAGTTTGTTTGCATTCTGTATATTCAATTCTTTAATAGCAAATCTCGTGTCTTGTGTTTGAAAGAAATTCCAGTGAAATCACGTTTAAATGCCAACGTCAGTAAAAAGGCTTTGTAGAACCACTCTGTGAATGTCTTTGAAATCACTTTTCAGGCAGGAAAACAAAGGTCGTTCATCTGAGTGAAAACTGCATTCTGTTCAGTTTTTCAAACTGAGTTGAATGGTTAGATGATTCACTTGTATAGAAGTGTTTGTTTGCATTCTCTGTATTCAATTGTTTAATAGCAAATCTCGTGTCTTGCGATTGACAGAAATTCCAGTGAAATCACGTTTAAAAGCCAACATCAGTAAAAAGGTTTTGTAGAATCACTCTGTGAATGTCTTTGAAAACACTTCTCAGGCAGGAAACCAAATGTCGTTCATCTGAGTGAAAACTGCATTCTGTTAAGTTTTTCGAACAGAGTTGAATGCTTAGGTGATTCACTTGTAGGAAAGAGTTTGTTTGCATTCTGTATATTCAATTCTTTAATAGCAAATCTCGTGTCTTGTGTTTGAAAGAAATTCCAGTGAAATCACGTTTAAATGCCAACGTCAGTAAAAAGGCTTTGTAGAACCACTCTGTGAATGTCTTTGAAATCACTTTTCAGGCAGGAAAACAAACGTCGTTCATCTGAGTGAAAACTGCATTCTGTTCAGTTTTTCAAACTGAGTTGAATGGTTAGATGATTCACTTGTATAGAAGTGTTTGTTTGCATTCTCTGTATTCAATTGTTTAATAGCAAATCTCGTGTCTTGCATTTGACAGAAATTCCAGTGAAATCACATTTAAAAGCCAACCTCTGTAAAAAGGCATTGTAGAATCACTCTGTGAATGTCTTTGAAAACACTTCTCAGGCAGGAAAGCAAACGTCGTTCATCTGAGTGAAAACTGCATTCTGTTCAGTTTTTCGAACTGAGTTGAATGCTTAGGCGATTCACTTGTAGGAAAGAGTTTGTTTGCATTCTGTATATTCAATTCTTTAATAGCAAATCTCGTGTCTTGCGTTTGACAGAAATTCCAGTGAAATCACGTTTAAAAGCCAAAGTCAGTAAAAAGGCTTTGTAGAATCACTCTGTGAATGTCTTTGAAAACACTTCTCAGGCAGGAAAGCAAAAGTCGTTCATTTGAGTGAATACTGCATTCTGTTCAGTTTTTCGAACTGAGTTGAATGGTTAGGCGATTCACTTGTAGAGAAGTGTTTGTTTGCATTCTCTGTATTCAATTGTTTAATAGCAAATCTCGTGTCTTGCGTTTGACAGAAATTCCAGTGAAATCACATTTAAAAGCCAAAGTCAGTAAAAAGGCTTTGTAGAATCACTCTGTGAATGTCTTTGAAAACACTTCTCAGGCAGGAAAGCAAACGTCGTTCATCTGAGTGAAAACTGCATTCTGTTCAGTTTTTCGAACTGAGTTGAATGCTTAGGCGATTCACTTGTAGAGAAGTGTTTGTTTGCATTCTCTGTATTCAATTGTTTAATAGCAAATCTCGTGTCTTGCATTTGACAGAAATTCCAGTGAAATCACATTTAAAAGCCAACCTCTGTAAAAAGGCATTGTAGAATCACTCTGTGAATGTCTTTGAAAACACTTCTCAGGCAGGAAAGCAAACGTCGTTCATCTGAGTGAAAACTGCATTCTGTTCAGTTTTTCCAACTGAGTTGAATGCTTAGGCGATTCACTTGTAGGAAAGAGTTTGTTTGCATTCTGTATATTCAATTCTTTAATAGCAAATCTCGTGTCTTGCGTTTGACAGAAATTCCAGTGAAATCACGTTTAAAAGCCAAAGTCAGTAAAAAGGCTTTGTAGAATCACTCTGTGAATGTCTTTGAAAACACTTCTCAGGCAGGAAAGCAAAAGTCGTTCATCTGAGTGAATACTGCATTCTGTTCAGTTTTTCGAACTGAGTTGAATGGTTAGGCGATTCACTTGTAGAGAAGTGTTTCTTTGCATTCTCTGTATTCAATTGTTTAATAGCAAATCTCGTGTCTTGCGTTTGACAGAAATTCCAGTGAAATCACTTTTAAAAGCCAACGTCAGTAAAAAGGCATTGTAGAATCACTCTGTGAATGTCTTTGAAAACACTTCTCAGGCAGGAAAGCAAACGTCGTTCATCTGAGTGAAAACTGCATTCTGTTCAGTTTTTCGAACTGAGTTGAATGGTTAGGCGATTCACTTGTAGAGAAGTGTTTGTTTGCATTCTCTGTAATCAATTGTTTAATAGCAAATCTCGTGTATTGCGATTGACAGAAATTCCAGTGAAATCACGTTTAAAAGCCAACGTCAGTAAAAAGGCTTTGTAGAACCACTCTGTGAATGTCTTTGAAAACACTTCTCAGGCAGGAAACCAAACGTCGTTCATCTGAGTGAAAACTGCATTCTGTTCAGTTTTTCGAACTGAGTTGAATGCTTAGGCGATTCACTTGTAGAGAAGTGTTTGTTTGCATTCTCTGTATTCAATTGTTTAATAGCAAATCTCGTGTCTTGCATTTGACAGAAATTCCAGTGAAATCACATTTAAAAGCCAACCTCTGTAAAAAGGCATTGTAGAATCACTCTGTGAATGTCTTTGAAAACACTTCTCAGGCAGGAAAGCAAACGGCATTCATCTGAGTGAAAACTGCATTCTGTTCAGTTTTTCGAACTGAGTTGAATGCTTAGGCGATTCACTTTTAGAAAAGAGTTTGTTTGCATTCTGTATATTCAATTCTTTAATAGCAAATCTCGTGTCTTGCGTTTGATAGAAATTCCAGTGAAATCACGTTTAAAAGCCAACGTCAGTAAAAAGGCTTTGTAGAATCACTCTGTGAATGTCTTTGAAAACACTTCTCAGGCTGGAAACCAAACGTCGTTCATCTGAGTGAAAACTGCATTCTGTTCAGTTTTTTGAACTGAGTTGAATGGTTAGGCGAATCACTTGTAGAGAAGTGTTTGTTTCCATTCTCTGTATTCAATTCTTTAATAGCAAATCTCGTGTCTTGCATTTGACAGAAATTCCAGTGAAATCACATTTAAAAGCCAACCTCTGTAAAAAGGCATTGTAGAATCACTCTGTGAATGTCTTTGAAAACACTTCTCAGGCAGGAAGGCAAACGTCGTTCATCTGAGTGAAAACTGCATTCTGTTCAGTTTTGCGAACTGAGTTGAATGGTTAGGCGATTCACTTGTAGAGAAGTGTTTGTTTGCATTCTCTGTCTTCAATTGTTTAATAACAAATCTCGTGTCTTGCGTTTGACAGAAATTCCAGTGAAATCACATTTAAAAGCCAACGTCAGTAAAAAGGCTTTGTAGAATCACTCTGTGAATGTCTTTGAAAACACTTCTCAGGCAGGAAAGCAAAAGTCGTTCATTTGAGTGAATATTGCATTCTGTTCAGTTTTTCGAACTGAGTTGAATGGTTAGGCGATTCACTTGTAGAGAAGTGTTTGTTTGCATTCTCTGTATTCAATTGTTTAATAGCAAATCTCGTGTCTTGCGTTTGACAGAAATTCCATTGAAATCACATTTAAAAGCCAACGTCAGTAAAAAGGCTTTGTAGAATCACTCTGTGAATGTCTTTGAAAACACTTCTCAGGCAGGAAAGCAAACGTCGTTCATCTGAGTGAAAACTGCATTCTGTTCAGTTTTTCGAACTGAGTTGAATGCTTTGGCGATTCACTTGTAGAGAAGTGTTTGTTTGCATTCTCTGTATTCAATTGTTTAATAGCAAATCTCGTGTCTTGTGTTTGACAGAAATTCCAGTGAAATCACATTTAAAAGCCAACCTCTGTAAAAAGGCATTGTAGAATCACTCTGTGAATGTCTTTGAAAACACTTCTCAGGCAGGAAAGCAAACGTCGTTCATCTGAGTGAAAACTGCATTCTGTTCAGTTTATCGAACTGAGTTGATTGGTTAGGCGATTCACTTGTAGAGAAGTGTTTGTTTGCATTCTGTATATTCAATTCTTTAATAGCAAATCTCGTGTCTTGCGTTTGACAGAAATTCCAGTGAAATCACGTTTAAAAGCCAACGTCAGTAAAAAGGCTTTGTAGAATCACTCTGTGAATGTCTTTGAAAACACTTCTCAGGCAGGAAAGCAAAAGTCGTTCATCTGAGTGAAAACTGCATTCTGTTCAGTTTTTCGAACTGAGTTGAATGGTTAGGCGATTCACTTGTAGAGAAGTGTTTGTTTGCATTCTCTGTATTCAATTGTTTAATAGCAAATCTCCTGTATTGCGATTGACAGAAATTCCAGTGAAATCACGTTTAAAAGCCAACCTCAGTAAAAAGGCTTTGTAGAACCACTATGTGAATGTCTTTGAAAACACTTCTCAGGCAGGAAAGCATACATCGTTCATCTGAGTGAAAACTGCATTCTGTTCAGTTTATCGAACTGAGTTGAATGCTTAGTCGATTCACTTGTAGAGAAGTGTTTGTTTGCATTCTCTGTATTCAATTGTTTAATAGCAAATCTCGTGTCTTGCATTTGACAGAAATTCCAGTGAAATCACATTTAAAAGCCAACCTCTGTAAAAAGGCATTGTAGAATCACTCTGTGAATGTCTTTGAAAACACTTCTCAGGCAGGAAAGCAAACGGCATTCATCTGAGTGAAAACTGCATTCTGTTCAGTTTTTCGAACTGAGTTGAATGCTTAGGCGATTCACTTTTAGGAAAGAGTTTGTTTGCATTCTGTATATTCAATTCTTTAATAGCAAATCTCGTGTCTTGCGTTTGATAGAAATTCCAGTGAAATCACGTTTAAAAGCCAACGTCAGTAAAAAGGCTTTGTAGAATCACTCTGTGAATGTCTTTGAAAACAGTTCTCAGGCAGGAAACCAAACGTCGTTCATCTGAGTGAAAACTGCATTCTGTTCAGCTTTTTGAACTGAGTTGAATGGTTAGGCGAATCACTTGTAGAGAAGTGTTTGTTTCCATTCTCTGTATTCAATTCTTTAATAGCAAATCTCGTGTCTTGCATTTGACAGAAATTCCAGTGAAATCACATTTAAAAGCCAACCTCTGTAAAAAGGCATTGTAGAATCACTCTGTGAATGTCTTTGAAAACACTTCTCAGGCAGGAAGGCAAACGTCGTTCATCTGAGTGAAAACTGCATTCTGTTCAGTTTTGCGAACTGAGTTGAATGGTTAGGCGATTCACTTGTAGAGAAGTGTTTGTTTGCATTCTCTGTCTTCAATTGTTTAATAACAAATCTCGTGTCTTGCGTTTGACAGAAATTCCAGTGAAATCACATTTAAAAGCCAACGTCAGTATAAAGGCTTTGTAGAATCACTCTGTGAATGTCTTTGAAAACACTTCTCAGGCAGGAAAGCAAAAGTCGTTCATTTGAGTGAATATTGCATTCTGTTCAGTTTTTCGAACTGAGTTGAATGGTTAGGCGATTCACTTGTAGAGAAGTGTTTGTTTGCATTCTCTGTATTCAATTGTTTAATAGCAAATCTCGTGTCTTGCGTTTGACAGAAATTCCAGTGAAATCACATTTAAAAGCCAACGTCAGTAAAAAGGCTTTGTAGAATCACTCTGTGAATGTCTTTGAAAACACTTCTCAGGCAGGAAAGCAAACGTCGTTCATCTGAGTGAAAACTGCATTCTGTTCAGTTTTTCGAACTGAGTTGAATGCTTAGGCGATTCACTTGTAGAGAAGTGTTTGTTTGCATTCTCTGTATTCAATTGTTTAATAGCAAATCTCGTGTCTTGTGTTTGACAGAAATTCCAGTGAAATCACATTTAAAAGCCAACCTCTGTAAAAAGGCATTGTAGAATCACTCTGTGAATGTCTTTGAAAACACTTCTCAGGCAGGAAAGCAAACGTCGTTCATCTGAGTGAAAACTGCATTCTGTTCAGTTTTTCGAACTGAGTTGATTGGTTAGGCGATTCACTTGTAGAGAAGTGTTTGTTTGCATTCTGTATATTCAATTCTTTAATAGCAAATCTCGTGTCTTGCGTTTGACAGAAATTCCAGTGAAATCACGTTTAAAAGCCAACGTCAGTAAAAAGGCTTTGTAGAATCACTCTGTGAATGTCTTTGAAAACACTTCTCAGGCAGGAAAGCAAAAGTCGTTCATCTGAGTGAAAACTGCATTCTGTTCAGTTTTTCGAACTGAGTTGAATGGTTAGGCGATTCACTTGTAGAGAAGTGTTTGTTTGCATTCTCTGTATTCAATTGTTTAATAGCAAATCTCCTGTATTGCGATTGACAGAAATTCCAGTGAAATCACGTTTAAAAGCCAACCTCAGTAAAAAGGCTTTGTAGAACCACTATGTGAATGTCTTTGAAAACACTTCTCAGGCAGGAAAGCATACATCGTTCATCTGAGTGAAAACTGCATTCTGTTCAGTTTATCGAACTGAGTTGAATGCTTAGGCGATTCACTTGTAGAGAAGTGTTTGTTTGCATTCTCTGTATTCAATTGCTTAATAGCAAATCTCGTGTCTTGCATTTGACAGAAATTCCAGTGAAATCACATTTAAAAGCCAACCTCTGTAAAAAGGCATTGTAGAATCACTCTGTGAATGTCTTTGAAAACACTTCTCAGGCAGGAAAGCAAACGTCGTTCATCTGAGTGAAAACTGCATTCTGTTCAGTTTTTCGAACTGAGTTGAATGCTTAGGCGATTCACTTGTAGGAAAGAGTTTGTTTGCATTCTGTATATTCAATTCTTTAATAGCAAATCTCGTGTCTTGCGTTTGACAGAAATTCCAGTGAAATCACATTTAAAAGCCAACGTCAGTAAAAAGGCATTGTAGAATCAATCTGTGAATGTCTTTGAAAATACTTCTCAGGCAGGAAAGCATACATCGTTCATCTGAGTGAAAACTGCATTCTGTTAAATTTTTCGAACTGAGTTGAATGGTTAGGCGATTCACTTGTAGAGAAGTGTTTGTTTGCATTCTCTGTAATCAATTGTTTAATAGCAAATCTCGTGTATTGCGATTGACAGAAATTCCAGTGAAATCACGTTTAAAAGCCAACGTCAGTAAAAAGGCTTTGTAGAAACACTCTGTGAATGTCTTTGAAAACACTTCTCAGGCAGGAAACCAAACGTCGTTCATCTGAGTGAAAACTGCATTCTGTTCAGTTTTTCGAACGGAGTTGAATGCTTAGGCGATTCACTTGTAGAGAAGTGTTTGTTTGCATTCTCTGTATTCAATTGTTTAATAGCAAATCTCGTGTCTTGCATTTGACAGAAATTCCAGTGAAATCACATTTAAAAGCCAACCTCTGTAAAAAGGCATTGTAGAATCACTCTGTGAATGTCTTTGAAAACACTTCTCAGGCAGGAAAGCAAACGTAGTTCATCTGAGTGAAAACTGCATTCTGTTCAGTTTTGCGAACTGAGTTGAATGGTTAGGCGATTCACTTGTAGAGAAGTGTTTGTTTGCATTCTCTGTATTCAATTGTTTAATAGCAAATCTCGTGTCTTGCGTTTGACAGAAATTCCAGTGAAATCACGTTTAAAAGCCAACGTCAGTAAAAAGGCTTTGTAGAATCACTCTGTGAATGTCTTTGAAAACACTTCTCAGGCAGGAAAGCAAACGGCATTCATCTGAGTGAAAACTGCATTCTGTTCAGTTTTTCGAACTGAGTTGAATGGTTAGGCAATTCACTTGTAGAGAAGTGTTTGTTTGCATTCTCTGTATTCAATTCTTTAATAGCAAATCTTGTGTTTTGCATTTGACAGAAATTCCAGTGAAATCACGTTTAAAAGCCAACGTGAGTAAAAAGGCTTTGTAGAATCACTCTGTGAATGTCTTTGAAAACACTTCTCAGGCAGGAAAGCAAACGGCATTCATCTGAGTGAAAACTGCATTCTGTTCAGTTTTTCGAACTGAGTTGAATGCTTAGGCGATTCACTTTTAGGAAAGAGTTTGTTTGCTTTCTGTATATTCAATTCTTTAATAGCAAATCTCGTGTCTTGCGTTTGATAGAAATTCCAGTGAAATCACGTTTAAAAGCCAACGTCAGTAAAAAGGCTTTGTAGAATCACTCTGTGAATGTCTTTGAAAACACTTCTCAGGCAGGAAACCAAACGTCGTTCATCTGAGTGAAAACTGCATTCTGTTCAGTTTTTTGAACTGAGTTGAATGGTTAGGCGATTCACTTGTAGAGAAGTGTTTGTTTCCATTCTCTGTATTCAATTCTTTAATAGCAAATCTCGTGTCTTGCATTTGACAGAAATTCCAGTGAAATCACATTTAAAAGCCAACCTCTGTAAAAAGGCATTGTAGAATCACTCTGTGAATGTCTTTGAAAACACTTCTCAGGCAGGAAGGCAAACGTCGTTCATCTGAGTGAAAACTGCATTCTGTTCAGTTTTGCGAACTGAGTTGAATGGTTAGGCGATTCACTTGTAGAGAAGTGTTTGTTTGCATTCTCTGTCTTCAATTGTTTAATAACAAATCTCGTGTCTTGCGTTTGAAAGAAATTCCATTGAAATCACATTTAAAAGCCAACGTCAGTAAAAAGGTTTTGTAGAATCACTCTGTGAATGTCTTTGAAAACACTTCTCAGGCAGGAAACCAAACGTCGTTCATCTGAGTGAAAACTGCATTCTGTTAAGTTTTTCGAACAGAGTTGAATGCTTAGGCGATTCACTTGTAGGAAAGAGTTTGTTTGCATTCTGTATATTCAATTCTTTAATAGCAAATCTCGTGTCTTGTGTTTGACAGAAATTCCAGTGAAATCACGTTTAAATGCCAACGTCAGTAAAAAGGCTTTGTAGAACCACTCTGTGAATGTCTTTGAAAACACTTTTCAGGCAGGAAACCAAACGTCGTTCATCTGAGTGAAAACTGCATTCTGTTCAGTTTTTCGAACTGAATTGAATGGTTAGATGATTCACTTGTAGAGAAGTGTTTGTTTGCATTCTCTGTATTCAATTGTTTAATAGCAAATCTCGTGTCTTGCGATTGACAGAAATTCCAGTGAAATCACGTTTAAAAGCCAACATCAGTAAAAAGGCTTTGTAGAATCACTCTGTGAATGTCTTTGAAAACACTTCTCAGGCAGGAAAGCAAATGTCGTTCATCTGAGTGAAAACTGCACTCTGTTCAGTTTTTCGAACTGAGTTGAATGCTTAGGCGATTCACTTGTAGGAAAGAGTTTGTTTGCATTCTGTATATTCAATTCTTTAATAGCAAATCTCGTGTCTTGCGTTTGACAAAAATTCCAGTGAAATCACGTTTAAAAGCCAACGTCAGTAAAAAGGCTTTGTAGAATCACTCTGTGAATGTCTTTGAAAACACTTCTCAGGCAGGAAAGCAAAAGTCGTTCATCTGAGTGAAAACTGCATTCTGTTCAGTTTTTCGAACTGAGTTGAATGGTTAGGCGATTCACTTGTAGAGAAGTGTTTGTTTGCATTCTCTGTATTCAATTGTTTAATAGCAAATCTCGTGTATTGCGATTGACAGAAATTCCAGTGAAATCACGTTTAAAAGCCAACCTCAGTAAAAAGGCTTTGTAGAACCACTATGTGAATGTCTTTGAAAAGACTTCTCAGGCAGGAAAGCATACATCGTTCATCTGAGTGAAAACTGCATTCTGTTCAGTTTTTCGAACTGAGTTGAATGCTTAGGCGATTCACTTGTAGAGAAGTGTTTGTTTGCATTCTCTGTATTCAATTGTTTAATAGCAAATCTCGTGTCTTGCATTTGACAGAAATTCCAGTGAAATCACATTTAAAAGCCAATCTCTGTAAAAAGGCATTGTAGAATCACTCTGTGAATGTCTTTGAAAACACTTCTCAGGCAGGAAAGCAAATGTCGTTCATCTGAGTGAAAACTGCATTCTGTTCAGTTTTTCGAACTGAGTTGAATGCTTAGGCGATTCACTTGTAGGAAAGAGTTTGTTTGCATTCTGTATATTCAATTCTTTAATAGCAAATCTCGTGTCTTGCGTTTGACAGAAATTCCAGTGAAATCACGTTTAAAAGCCAAAGTCAGTAAAAAGGCTTTGTAGAATCACTCTGTGAATGTCTTTGAAAACACTTCTCAGGCAGGAAAGCAAAAGTCGTTCATTTGAGTGAATACTGCATTCTGTTCAGTTTTTCGAACTGAGTTGAATGGTTAGGCGATTCACTTGTAGAGAAGTGTTTGTTTGCATTCTCTGTATTCAATTGTTTAATAGCAAATCTCGTGTCTTGCCTTTGACAGAAATTCCAGTGAAATCACATTTAAAAGCCAACGTCAGTAAAAAGGCTTTGTAGAATCACTCTGTGAATGTCTTTGAAAACACTTCTCAGGCAGGAAAGCAAACGTCGTTCATGTGAGTGAAAACTGCATTCTGTTAAGTTTTTCGAACTGAGTTGAATGCTTAGGCGATTCACTTGTAGGAAAGAGTTTGTTTGCATTCTGTATATTCAATTCTTTAATAGCAAATCTCGTGTCTTGCGTTTGACAGAAATTCCAGTGAAATCACGTTTAAAAGCCAACGTCAGTAAAAAGGCTTTGTAGAATCACTCTGTGAATGTCTTTGAAAACACTTCTCAGGCAGGAAACCAAACGTCGTTCATGTGAGTGAAAACTGCATTCTGTTAAGTTTTGTGAACTGAGTTGAATGGTTAGGCAATTCACTTGTAGAGAAGTGTTTGTTTGCATTCTCTGTATTCAATTCTTTAATAGCAAATCTTGTGTCTTGCATTTGACAGAAATTCCAGTGAAATCACGTTTAAAAGCCAACGTGAGTAAAAAGGCTTTGTAGAATCACTCTGTGAATGTCTTTGAAAACACTTCTCAGGCAGGAAAGCATAAGTCGTTCATCTGAGTGAAAACTGCATTCTGTTCAGTTTTTCGAACTGAGTTGAATGCTTAGGCGATTCACTTGTAGAGAAGTGTTTGTTTGCATTCTCTGTATTCAATTGTTTAATAGCAAATCTCGTGTCTTGCATTTGACAGAAATTCCAGTGAAATCACATTTAAAAGCCAACCTCTGTAAAAAGGCATTGTAGAATCACTCTGTGAATGTCTTTGAAAACACTTCTCAGGCAGGAAAGCAAACGTAGTTCATCTGAGTGAAAACTGCATTCTGTTCAGTTTTGCGAACTGAGTTGAATGGTTAGGCGATTCACCTGTAGAGAAGTGTTTGTTTGCATTCTCTGTATTCAATTGTTTAATAGCAAATCTCGTGTCTTGCGTTTGACAGAAATTCCAGTGAAATCACGTTTAAAAGCCAACGTCAGTAAAAAGGCTTTGTAGAATCACTCTGTGAATGTCTTTGAAAACACTTCTCAGGCAGGAAAGCAAACGTCGTTCATGTGAGTGAAAACTGCATTCTGTTAAGTTTTTTGAACTGAGTTGAATGGTTAGGCAATTCACTTGTAGAGAAGTGTTTGTTTGCATTCTCTGTATTCAATTCTTTAATAGCAAATCTTGTGTCTTGCATTTGACAGAAATTCCAGTGAAATCACGTTTAAAAGCCAACGTGAGTAAAAAGGCTTTGTAGAATCACTCTGTGAATGTCTTTGAAAACACTTCTCAGGCAGGAAAGCAAACGGCATTCATCTGAGTGAAAACTGCATTCTGTTCAGTTTTTCGAACTGAGTTGAATGCTTAGGCGATTCACTTTTAGGAAGGAGTTTGTTTGCATTCTGTATATTCAATTCTTTAATAGCAAATCTCGTGTCTTGCGTTTGATAGAAATTCCAGTGAAATCACGTTTAAAAGCCAACGTCAGTAAAAAGGCTTTGTAGAATCACTCTGTGAATGTCTTTGAAAACACTTCTCAGGCAGGAAACCAAACGTCGTTCATCTGAGTGAAAACTGCATTCTGTTCAGTTTTTTGAACTGAGTTGAATGGTTAGGCGATTCACTTGTAGAGAAGTGTTTGTTTCCATTCTCTGTATTCAATTCTTTAATAGCAAATCTCGTGTCTTGCATTTGACAGAAATTCCAGTGAAATCACATTTAAAAGCCAACCTCTGTAAAAAGGCATTGTAGAATCACTCTGTGAATGTCTTTGAAAACACTTCTCAGGCAGGAAAGCAAACGTCGTTCATCTGAGTGAAAACTGCATTCTGTTCAGTTTTGCGAACTGAGTTGAATGGTTAGGCGATTCAC
Organism: Phyllotis vaccarum; assembly: GCA_033318265.1. Classification (NCBI taxonomy): domain Eukaryota; kingdom Metazoa; phylum Chordata; class Mammalia; order Rodentia; family Cricetidae; genus Phyllotis; species Phyllotis vaccarum. Next base: position 75,738,653 of record JARWLC010000007.1, on the reverse strand, counting down.
TTGTAGAGAAGTGTTTGTTTGCATTCTCTGTCTTCAATTGTTTAATAACAAATCTCGTGTCTTGCGTTTGAAAGAAATTCCATTGAAATTACATTTAAAAGCCAACGTCAGTAAAAAGGTTTTGTAAAATCACTCTGTGAATGTCTTTGAAAACACTTCTCAGGCAGGAAACCAAACGTCGTTCATCTGAGTCAAAACTGCATTCTGTTAAGTTTTTCGAACAGAGTTGAATGCTTAGGCGATTCACTTGTAGGAAAGAGTTTGTTTGCATTCTGTATATTCAATTCTTTAATAGCAAATCTCGTGTCTTGTGTTTGACAGAAATTCCAGTGAAATCACGTTTAAATGCCAACGTCAGTAAAAAGGCTTTGTAGAACCACTCTGTGAATGTCTTTGAAAACACTTTTCAGGCAGGAAACCAAATGTCATTCATCTGAGTGAAAACTGCATTCTGTTCAGTTTTTCGAACTGAATTGAATGGTTAGATGATTCACTTGTAGAGAAGTGTTTGTTTGCATTCTCTGTATTCAATTGTTTAATAGCAAATCTCGTGTCTTGCATTTGACAGAAATTCCAGTGAAATCACGTTTAAAAGCCAACATCAGTAAAAAGGCTTTGTAGAATCACTCTGTGAATGTCTTTGAAAACACTTCTCAGGCAGGAAAGCAAATGTCGTTCATCTGAGTGAAAACTGCACTCTGTTCAGTTTTTCGAACTGAGTTGAATGCTTAGGCGATTCACTTGTAGGAAAGAGTTTGTTTGCATTCTGTATATTCAATTCTTTAATAGCAAATCTCGTGTCTTGCGTTTGACAGAAATTCCAGTGAAATCACGTTTAAAAGCCAACGTCAGTAAAAAGGCTTTGTAGAATCACTCTGTGAATGTCTTTGAAAACACTTCTCAGGCAGGAAAGCAAACGTCGTTCATCTGAGTGAAAACTGCATTCGGTTCAGTTTTTCGAACTGAGTTGAATGGTTACGCGATACACTTGTAGAGAAGTGATTGTTTGCATTCTCTGTATTCAATTGTTTAATAGCAAATCTCGTGTCTTGCGATTGACAGAAATTCCAGTGAAATCACGTTTAAAAGCCAACGTCAGTAAAAAGGCTTTGTAGAACCACTCTGTGAATGTCTTTGAAAACACTTCTCAGGCAGGAAAGCATACATCCTTCATCTGAGTGAAAACTGCATTCTGTTCAGTTTTTCGAACTGAGTTGAATGCTTAGGCGATTCACTTGTAGAGAAGTGTTTGTTTGCATTCTCTGTATTCAATTGTTTAATAGCAAATCTCGTGTCTTGTATTTGACAGAAATTCCAGTGAAATCACGTTTAAAATCCAACGTCTGTAAAAAGGCATTGTAGAATCACTCTGTGAATGTCTTTGAAAACACTTCTCAGGCAGGAAACCAAACGTCGTTCATCTGAGTGAAAACTGCATTCTGTTCAGTTTTTTGAACTGAGTTGAATGGTTAGGCGATTCACTTGTAGAGAAGTGTTTGTTTGCATTTTGTATATTCAATTCTTTAATAGCAAATCTCGTGTCTTGCATTTGACAGAAATTCCAGTGAAATCACGTTTAAAAGCCAACGTCAGTAAAAAGGCTTTGTAGAATCACTCTCTGAATGTCTTTGAAAACACTTCTCAGGCAGGAAAGCAAAAGTCGTTCATCTGAGTGAAAACTGCATTCTGTTCAGTTTTTCGAACTGAGTTGAATGGTTAGGCGATTCACTTGTAGAGAAGTTTTTGTTTGCATTCTCTGTATTCAATTGTTTAATAGCAAATCTCGTGTATTGCGATTGACAGAAATTCCAGTGAAATCTCGTTTAAAAGCCAACCTCAGTAAAAAGGCTTTGTAGAACCACTATGTGAATGTCTTTGAAAACACTTCTCAGGCAGGAAAGCATACATCGTTCATCTGAGTGAAAACTGCATTCTGTTCAGTTTTTCGAACTGAGTTGAATGCTTAGGCGATTCACTTGTAGAGAAGTGTTTGTTTGCATTCTCTGTATTCAATTGTTTAATAGCAAATCTCGTGTCTTGCATTTGACAGAAATTCCAGTGAAATCACATTTAAAAGCCAACCTCTGTAAAAAGGCATTGTAGAATCACTCTGTGAATGTCTTTGAAAACACTTCTCAGGCAGGAAAGCAAACGTCGTTCATCTGAGTGAAAACTGCATTCTGTTCAGTTTTTCGAACTGAGTTGAATGCTTAGGCGATTCACTTGTAGGAAAGAGTTTGTTTGCATTCTGTATATTCAATTCTTTAATAGCAAATCTCGTGTCTTGCGTTTGACAGAAATTCCAGTGAAATCACGTTTAAAAGCCAAAGTCAGTAAAAAGGCTTTGTAGAATCACTCTGTGAATGTCTTTGAAAACACTTCTCAGGCAGGAAAGCAAAAGTCGTTCATTTGAGTGAATACTGCATTCTGTTCAGTTTTTCGAACTGAGTTGAATGGTTAGGCGATTCACTTGTAGAGAAGTGTTTGTTTGCATTCTCTGTATTCAATTGTTTAATAGCAAATCTCCTGTCTTGCGTTTGACAGAAATTCCAGTGAAATCACATTTAAAAGCCAACGTCAGTAAAAAGGCTTTGTAGAATCACTCTGTGAATATCTTTGAAAACACTTCTCAGGCAGGAAAGCAAACGTCGTTCATGTGAGTGAAAACTGCATTCTGTTAAGTTTTTCGAACTGAGTTGAATGCTTAGGCGATTCACTTGTAGGAAAGAGTTTGTTTGCATTCTGTATATTCAATTCTTTAATAGCAAATCTCGTGTCTTGCGTTTGACAGAAATTCCAGTGAAATCACGTTTAAAAGCCAACGTCAGTAAAAAGGCTTTGTAGAATCACTCTGTGAATGTCTTTGAAAACACTTCTCAGGCAGGAAACCAAATGTCATTCATGTGAGTGAAAACTGCATTCTGTTAAGTTTTTGAACTGAGTTGAATGGTTAGGCAATTCACTTGTAGAGAAGTGTTTGTTTGCATTCTCTGTATTCAATTCTTTAATAGCAAATCTTGTGTCTTGCATTTGACAGAAATTCCAGTGAAATCACGTTTAAAAGCCAACGTGAGTAAAAAGGCTTTGTAGAATCACTCTGTGAATGTCTTTGAAAACACTTCTCAGGCAGGAAAGCATACATCTTTCATCTGAGTGAAAACTGCATTCTGTTCAGTTTTTCGAACTGAGTTGAATGGTTAGGCGATTCACTTGTAGAGAAGTGTTTGTTTGCATTCTCTGTATTCAATTGTTTAATAGCAAATCTCGTGTCTTGCATTTGACAGAAATTCCAGTGAAATCACGTTTAAAAGCCAACATCAGTAAAAAGGCTTTGTAGAATCACTCTGTGAATGTCTTTGAAAACACTTCTCAGGCAGGAAAGCAAATGTCGTTCATCTGAGTGAAAACTGCACTCTGTTCAGTTTTTCGAACTGAGTTGAATGCTTAGGCGATTCACTTGTAGGAAAGAGTTTGTTTGCATTCTGTATATTCAATTCTTTAATAGCAAATCTCGTGTCTTGCGTTTGACAGAAATTCCAGTGAAATCACGTTTAAAAGCCAACGTCAGTAAAAAGGCTTTGTAGAATCACTCTGTGAATGTCTTTGAAAACACTTCTCAGGCAGGAATGCAAACGTCGTTCATCTGAGTGAAAACTGCATTCGGTTCAGTTTTTCGAACTGAGTTGAATGGTTAGGCGATACACTTGTAGAGAAGTGATTGTTTGCATTCTCTGTATTCAATTGTTTAATAGCAAATCTCGTGTCTTGCGATTGACAGAAATTCCAGTGAAATCACGTTTAAAAGCCAACGTCAGTAAAAAGGCTTTGTAGAACCACTCTGTGAATGTCTTTGAAAACACTTCTCAGGCAGGAAAGCATACATCGTTCATCTGAGTGAAAACTGCATTCTGTTCAGTTTTTCGAACTGAGTTGAATGCTTAGGCGATTAACTTGTAGAGAAGTGTTTGTTTGCATTCTCTGTATTCAATTGTTTAATAGCAAATCTCCTGTCTTGCGTTTGACAGAAATTCCAGTGAAATCACATTTAAAAGCCAACGTCAGTAAAAAGGCTTTGTAGAATCACTCTGTGAATATCTTTGAAAACACTTCTCAGGCAGGAAAGCAAACGTCGTTCATGTGAGTGAAAACTGCATTCTGTTAAGTTTTTCGAACTGAGTTGAATGCTTAGGCGATTCACTTGTAGGAAAGAGTTTGTTTGCATTCTGTATATTCAATTCTTTAATAGCAAATCTCGTGTCTTGCGTTTGACAGAAATTCCAGTGAAATCACGTTTAAAAGCCAAAGTCAGTAAAAAGGCTTTGTAGAATCACTCTGTGAATGTCTTTGAAAACACTTCTCAGGCAGGAAAGCAAAAGTCGTTCATTTGAGTGAATACTGCATTCTGTTCAGTTTTTCGAACTGAGTTGAATGGTTAGGCGATTCACTTGTAGAGAAGTGTTTGTTTGCATTCTCTGTATTCAATTGTTTAATAGCAAATCTCCTGTCTTGCGTTTGACAGAAATTCCAGTGAAATCACATTTAAAAGCCAACGTCAGTAAAAAGGCTTTGTATTATCACTCTGTGAATATCTTTGAAAACACTTCTCAGGCAGGAAAGCAAACGTCGTTCATGTGAGTGAAAACTGCATTCTGTTAAGTTTTTCGAACTGAGTTGAATGCTTAGGCGATTCACTTGTAGGAAAGAGTTTGTTTGCATTCTGTATATTCAATTCTTTAATAGCAAATCTCGTGTCTTGCGTTTGACAGAAATTCCAGTGAAATCACGTTTAAAAGCCAACGTCAGTAAAAAGGCTTTGTAGAATCACTCTGTGAATGTCTTTGAAAACACTTCTCAGGCAGGAAACCAAATGTCATTCATGTGAGTGAAAACTGCATTCTGTTAAGTTTTTGAACTGAGTTGAATGGTTAGGCAATTCACTTGTAGAGAAGTGTTTGTTTGCATTCTCTGTATTCAATTCTTTAATAGCAAATCTTGTGTCTTGCATTTGACAGAAATTCCAGTGAAATCACGTTTAAAAGCCAACGTGAGTAAAAAGGCTTTGTAGAATCACTCTGTGAATGTCTTTGAAAACACTTCTCAGGCAGGAAAGCATACATCTTTCATCTGAGTGAAAACTGCATTCTGTTCAGTTTTTCGAACTGAGTTGAATGGTTAGGCGATTCACTTGTAGAGAAGTGTTTGTTTGCATTCTCTGTATTCAATTGTTTAATAGCAAATCTCGTGTCTTGCATTTGACAGAAATTCCAGTGAAATCACGTTTAAAAGCCAACATCAGTAAAAAGGCTTTGTAGAATCACTCTGTGAATGTCTTTGAAAACACTTCTCAGGCAGGAAAGCAAATGTCGTTCATCTGAGTGAAAACTGCACTCTGTTCAGTTTTTCGAACTGAGTTGAATGCTTAGGCGATTCACTTGTAGGAAAGAGTTTGTTTGCATTCTGTATATTCAATTCTTTAATAGCAAATCTCGTGTCTTGCGTTTGACAGAAATTCCAGTGAAATCACGTTTAAAAGCCAACGTCAGTAAAAAGGCTTTGTAGAATCACTCTGTGAATGTCTTTGAAAACACTTCTCAGGCAGGAATGCAAACGTCGTTCATCTGAGTGAAAACTGCATTCGGTTCAGTTTTTCGAACTGAGTTGAATGGTTAGGCGATACACTTGTAGAGAAGTGATTGTTTGCATTCTCTGTATTCAATTGTTTAATAGCAAATCTCGTGTCTTGCGATTGACAGAAATTCCAGTGAAATCACGTTTAAAAGCCAACGTCAGTAAAAAGGCTTTGTAGAACCACTCTGTGAATGTCTTTGAAAACACTTCTCAGGCAGGAAAGCATACATCGTTCATCTGAGTGAAAACTGCATTCTGTTCAGTTTTTCGAACTGAGTTGAATGCTTAGGCGATTAACTTGTAGAGAAGTGTTTGTTTGCATTCTCTGTATTCAATTGTTTAATAGCAAATCTCGTGTCTTGTATTTGACAGAAATTCCAGTGAAATCACGTTTAAAATCCAACGTCTGTAAAAAGGCATTGTAGAATCACTCTGTGAATGTCTTTGAAAACACTTCTCAGGCAGGAAACCAAACGTCGTTCATCTGAGTGAAAACTGCATTCTGTTCAGTTTTTTGAACTGAGTTGAATGGTTAGGCAATTCACTTGTAGAGAAGTGTTTGTTTGCATTCTCTGTATTCAATTCTTTAATAGCAAATCTTGTGTCTTGCATTTGACAGAAATTCCAGTGAAATCACGTTTAAAAGCCAACGTGAGTAAAAAGGCTTTGTAGAATCACTCTGTGAATGTCTTTGAAAACACTTCTCAGGCAGGAAAGCATACATCTTTCATCTGAGTGAAAACTGCATTCTGTTCAGTTTTTCGAACTGAGTTGAATGGTTAGGCGATTCACTTGTAGAGAAGTGTTTGTTTGCATTCTCTGTATTCAATTGTTTAATAGTAAATCTCGTGTCTTGCATTTGACAGAAATTCCAGTGAAATCACGTTTAAAAGCCAACGTCAGTAAAAAGGCTTTGTAGAATCACTCTGTGAATGTCTTTGAAAACACTTCTCAGGCAGGAATGCAAACGTCGTTCATCTGAGTGAAAACTGCATTCGGTTCAGTTTTTCGAACTGAGTTGAATGGTTAGGCGATACACTTGTAGAGAAGTGATTGTTTGCATTCTCTGTATTCAATTGTTTAATAGCAAATCTCGTGTCTTGCGATTGACAGAAATTCCAGTGAAATCACGTTTAAAAGCCAACGTCAGTAAAAAGGCTTTGTAGAACCACTCTGTGAATGTCTTTGAAAACACTTCTCAGGCAGGAAAGCATACATCGTTCATCTGAGTGAAAACTGCATTCTGTTCAGTTTTTCGAACTGAGTTGAATGCTTAGGCGATTAACTTGTAGAGAAGTGTTTGTTTGCATTCTCTGTATTCAATTGTTTAATAGCAAATCTCGTGTCTTGTATTTGACAGAAATTCCAGTGAAATCACGTTTAAAATCCAACGTCTGTAAAAAGGCATTGTAGAATCACTCTGTGAATGTCTTTGAAAACACTTCTCAGGCAGGAAACCAAACGTCGTTCATCTGAGTGAAAACTGCATTCTGTTCAGTTTTTTGAACTGAGTTGAATGGTTAGGCGATTCACTTGTAGAGAAGTGTTTGTTTGCATTTTGTATATTCAATTCTTTAATAGCAAATCTCGTGTCTTGCATTTGACAGAAATTCCAGTGAAATCACGTTTAAAAGCCAACCTCAGTAAAAAGGCTTTGTAGAACCACTCTGTGAATGTCTTTGAAAACACTTCTCAGGCAGGAAAGCATACATCTTTCATCTGAGTGAAAACTGCATTCTGTTCAGTTTTTCGAACTGAGTTGAATGCTTAGGCGATTCACTTGTAGAGAAGTGTTTGTTTGCATTCTCTGTATTCAATTGTTTAATAGCAAATCTCGTGTCTTGCATTTGACAGAAATTCCAGTGAAATCACATTTAAAAGCCAACCTCTGTAAAAAGGCATTGTAGAATCACTCTGTGAATGTCTTTGAAAACACTTCTCAGGCAGGAAAGCAAACGTCGTTCATCTGAGTGAAAACTGCATTCTGTTCAGTTTTTCGAACTGAGTTGAATGCTTAGGCGATTCACTTGTAGGAAAGAGTTTGTTTGCATTCTGTATATTCAATTCTTTAATAGCAAATCTCGTGTCTTGCGTTTGACAGAAATTCCAGTGAAATCACGTTTAAAAGCCAAAGTCAGTAAAAAGGCTTTGTAGAATCACTCTGTGAATGTCTTTGAAAACACTTCTCAGGCAGGAAAGCAAAAGTCGTTCATTTGAGTGAATACTGCATTCTGTTCAGTTTTTCGAACTGAGTTGAATGGTTAGGCGATTCACTTGTAGAGAAGTGTTTGTTTGCATTCTCTGTATTCAATTGTTTAATAGCAAATCTCCTGTCTTGCGTTTGACAGAAATTCCAGTGAAATCACATTTAAAAGCCAACGTCAGTAAAAAGGCTTTGTAGAATCACTCTGTGAATATCTTTGAAAACACTTCTCAGGCAGGAAAGCAAACGTCGTTCATGTGAGTGAAAACTGCATTCTGTTAAGTTTTTCGAACTGAGTTGAATGCTTAGGCGATTCACTTGTAGGAAAGAGTTTGTTTGCATTCTGTATATTCAATTCTTTAATAGCAAATCTCGTGTCTTGCGTTTGACAGAAATTCCAGTGAAATCACGTTTAAAAGCCAACGTCAGTAAAAAGGCTTTGTAGAATCACTCTGTGAATGTCTTTGAAAACACTTCTCAGGCAGGAAACCAAATGTCATTCATGTGAGTGAAAACTGCATTCTGTTAAGTTTTTGAACTGAGTTGAATGGTTAGGCAATTCACTTGTAGAGAAGTGTTTGTTTGCATTCTCTGTATTCAATTCTTTAATAGCAAATCTTGTGTCTTGCATTTGACAGAAATTCCAGTGAAATCACGTTTAAAAGCCAACGTGAGTAAAAAGGCTTTGTAGAATCACTCTGTGAATGTCTTTGAAAACACTTCTCAGGCAGGAAAGCATACATCTTTCATCTGAGTGAAAACTGCATTCTGTTCAGTTTTTCGAACTGAGTTGAATGGTTAGGCGATTCACTTGTAGAGAAGTGTTTGTTTGCATTCTCTGTATTCAATTGTTTAATAGCAAATCTCGTGTATTGCGATTGACAGAAATTCCAGTGAAATCACGTTTAAAAGCCAACGTCAGTAAAAAGGCTTTGTAGAACCACTCTGTGAATGTCTTTGAAAACACTTCTCAGGCAGGAAAGCATACATCGTTCATATGAGTGAAAACTGCATTCTGTTCAGTTTTTCGAACTGAGTTGAATGCTTAGGCGATTCAATTGTAGGAAAGAGTTTGTTTGCATTCTGTATATTCAATTCTTTAATAGCAAATCTCGTGTCTTGCGTTTGACAGAAATTCCAGTGAAATCACATTTAAAAGCCAACGTCAGTAAAAAGGCATTGTAGAATCACTCTGTGAATGTCTTTGAAAACACTTCTCTGGCAGGAAAGCAAACTTCGTTCATCTGAGTGAAAACTGCATTCTGTTCAGTTTTTCGAACTGAGTTGAATGGTTAGGCGATTTACTTGTAGGAAAGAGTTTGTTTGCATTCTGTATATTCAATTCTTTAATAGCAAATCTCCTGTCTTGCGTTTGACAGAAATTCCAGTGAAATCACGTTTAAAAGCCAACGTCAGTAAAAAGGCTTTGTAGAACCACTCTGTGAATGTCTTTGAAAACACTTCTCAGGCAGGAAAGCAAAAGTCGTTCATCTGAGTGAAAACTGCATTCTGTTCAGTTTTTCGAACTGAGTTGAATGGTTAGGCGATTCACTTGTAGAGAAGTGTTTGTTTGCATTCTCTGTATTCAATTGTTTAATAGCAAATCTCGTGTCTTGCATTTGACAGAAATTCCAGTGAAATCACATTTAAAAGCCAACCTCTGTAAAAAGGCATTGTAGAATCACTCTGTGAATGTCTTTGAAAACACTTCTCAGGCAGGAAAGCAAACGTAGTTCATCTGAGTGAAAACTGCATTCTGTTCAGTTTTGCGAACTGAGTTGAATGGTTAGGCGATTCACTTGTAGAGAAGTGTTTGTTTGCATTCTCTGTATTCAATTGTTTAATAGCAAATCTCGTGTCTTGCGTTTGACAGAAATTCCAGTGAAATCACGTTTAAAAGCCAACGTCAGTAAAAAGGCTTTGTAGAATCACTCTGTGAATGTCTTTGAAAACACTTCTCAGGCAGGAAAGCAAACGTCGTTCATGTGAGTGAAAACTGCATTCTGTTAAGTTTTTCGAACTGAGTTGAATGGTTAGACGATTCACTTGTAGGAAAGAGTTTGTTTGCATTCTGTATATTCAATTCTTTAATAGCAAATCTCGTGTCTTGCGTTTGACAGAAATTCCAGTGAAATCACGTTTAAAAGCCAACGTCAGTAAAAAGGCTTTGTAGAATCACTCTGTGAATGTCTTTGAAAACACTTCTCAGGCAGGAAAGCAAAAGTCATTCATCTGAGTGAAAACTGCATTCTGTTAAGTTTTTCGAACTGAGTTGAATGCTTAGGCGATTCACTTGTAGGAAAGAGTTTGTTTGCATTCTGTATATTCAATTCTTAAATAGCAAATCTCGTGTCTTGCGTTTGACAGAAATTCCAGTGAAATCACGTTTAAAAGCCAACGTCAGTAAAACGGCTTTGTAGAATCACTCTGTGAATGTCTTTGAAAACACTTCTCAGGCAGGAAAGCAAACGTTGTTTATCTGAGTGAAAACTACATTCTGTTCAGTTTTTCGAACTGAGTTGAATGCTTAGGCGATTCACTTGTAGAGAAGTGTTTGTTTGCATTCTCTGTATTCAATTGTTTAATAGCAAATCTCGTGTCTTGCGTTTGACAGAAATTCCAGTGAAATCACATTTAAAAGCCAACGTCAGTAAAAAGGCTTTGTAGAATCACTCTGTGAATGTCTTTGAAAACACTTCTCAGGCAGGAAAGCAAACGTCGTTCATGTGAGTGAAAACTGCATTCTGTTAAGTTTTTCGAACTGAGTTGAATGCTTAGGCGATTCACTTGTAGGAAAGAGTTTGTTTGCATTCTGTATATTCAATTCTATAATAGCAAATCTCGTGTCTTGCGTTTGACAGAAATTCCAGTGAAATCACATTTAAAAGCCAACCTCTGTAAAAAGGCATTGTAGAATCACTCTGTGAATGTCTTTGAAAACACTTCTCAGGCAGGAAAGCAAACGTCGTTCATCTGAGTGAAAACTGCATTCTGTTCAATTTTGCGAACTGAGTTGAATGCTTAGGCGATTCACTTGTAGGAAAGAGTTTGTTTGCATTCTGTATATTGAATTCTTTAATAGCAAATCTCGTGTCTTGCCTTTGACAGAAATTCCACTGAAATCACGTTTAAAAGCCAACGTCAGTAAAAATGCTTTGTAGAATCACTCTGTGAATGTCTTTGAAAACACTCTCAGGCAGGAAACCAAACATCGTTCATGTGAGTGAAAACTGCATTATGTTCAGTTTTGCGAACTGAGTTGAATGGTTAGGCGATTCACTTGTAGGAAAGAGTTTGTTTGCATTCTCTGTCTTCAATTGTTTAATAGCAAATCTCGTGTCTTGCGTTTGACAGAAATTCCAGTGAAATCACATTTAAAAGACAACCTTTGTAAAAAGGCATTGTAGAATCACTCTGTGAATGTCTTTGAAAACACTTCTCAGGCAGGAAAGCAAACGTCGTTCATCTGAGTGAAAACTGCATTCTGTTCAGTTTTGCGAACTGAGTTGAATGGTTAGGCGATTCACTTGTAGAGAAGTGTTTGCTTGCATTCTCTGTCTTCAATTGTTTAATAGCAAATCTCGTGTCTTGCGTTTGACAGAAATTCCAGTGAAATCACATTAAAAAGCCAACGTCAGTAAAAAGGCTTTGTAGAATCACTCTGTGAATGTCTTTGAAAACACTTCTCAGGCAGGAAAGCAAACGTCGTTCATGTGAGTGAAAACTGCATTCTGTTAAGTTTTTCGAACTGAGTTGAATGCTTAGGCGATTCACTTGTAGGAAAGAGTTTGTTTGCATTCTGTATATTCAATTCTTTATTAGCAAATCTCGTGTCTTGCATTTGACAGAAATTCCACTGAAATCACGTTTAAAAGCCAACGTCAGTAAAAAGGCTTTGTAGAAACACTCTGTGAATGTCTTTGAAAACACTTCTCAGGCAGGAAACCAAACGTCGTTCATGTGAGTGAAAACTGCATTCTGTTCATTTTTTCGACCTGAGTTGAATGGTTAGGCGATTCACTTGTAGAAAAGTGGTTGTTTGCATTCTCTGTATTCAATTGTTTAATAGCAAATCTCGTGTCTTGCGATTGACAGAAATTCCAGTGAAATCACGTTTAAAAGCCAACGTCAGTAAAAAGGCTTTGTAGAACCACTCTGTGAATGTCTTTGAAAACACTTCTCTGGCAGGAAACCAAACGTCGTTCATCTGAGTGAAAACTGCATTCTGTTCAGTTTTTCGAACTGAGTTGAATGGTTAGGCGATTCACTTGTAGAGAAGTGTTTGTTTGCATTCTCTGCATTCAATTCTTTAATAGCAAATCTTGTGTCTTGCATTTGACAGAAATTCCAGTGAAATCACGTTTAAAAGCCAACATCTGTAAAAAGGCATTGTAGAATCACTCTGTGAATGTCTTTGAAAACACTTCTCAGGCAGGAAAGCAAATGTTGTTCATCTGAGTGAAAATTGCACTCTGTTCAATTTTTCGAACTGAGTTGAATGGTTAGGCGATTCACTTGTAGAGAAGTGTTTGTTTGCATTCTCTGTATTCAATTGTTTAATAGCAAATCTCGTGTTTTGCGTTTGACAGAAATTCCAGTGAAATCACATTTAAAAGCCAACGTCAGTAAAAAGGCTTTGTAGAATCACTCTGTGAATGTCTTTGAAAACACTTCTCAGGCAGGAAAGCAAACGTCTTTCATGTGAGTGAAAACTGCATTCTGTTAAGTTTTTCGAACTGAGTTGAATTCTTAGGCGATTCACTTGTAGGAAAGAGTTTGTTTGCATTCTGTATATTCAATTCTTTAATAGCAAATCTCGTGTCTTGCGTTTGACAGAAATTCCAGTGAAATCACATTTAAAAGCCAACCTCTGTAAAAAGGCATTGTAGAATCACTCTGTGAATGTCTTTGAAAACACTTCTCAGGCAGGAAAGCAAACGTCGTTCATCTGAGTGAAAACTGCATTCTGTTCAATTTTGCGAACTGAGTTGAATGGTTAGGCGATTCACTTGTAGAGAAGTGTTTGCTTGCATTCTCTGTCTTCAATTATTTAATAGCAAATCTCGTGTCTTGCGTTTGACAGAAATTCCAGTGAAATCACATTTAAAAGCCAACGTCAGTAAAAAGACTTTGTAGAATCACTCTGTGAATGTCTTTGAAAACACTTCTCAGGCAGGAAAGCAAAAGTCGTTCATGTGAGTGAAAACTGCATTCTGTTAAGTTTTTCGAACTGAGTTGAATGCTTAGGCGATTCACTTGTAAGAAAGAGTTTGTTTGCATTCTGTATATTGAATTCTTTAATAGCAAATCTCGTGTCTTGCCTTTGACAGAAATTCCACTGAAATCACGTTTAAAAGCCAATGTCAGTAAAAATGCTTTGTAGAATCACTCTGTGAATGTCTTTGAAAACACTCTCAGGCAGGAAACCAAACATCGTTCATGTGAGTGAAAACTGCATTCTGTTCATTTTTGCGAACTGAGTTGAATGGTTAGGCGATTCACTTGTAGGAAAGAGTTTGTTTGCATTCTCTGTCTTCAATTGTTTAATAGCAAATCTCGTGTCTTGCGTTTGACAGAAATTCCAGTGAAATCACATTTAAAAGCCAACCTCTGTAAAAAGGCATTGTAGAATCACTCTGTGAATGTCTTTGAAAACACTTCTCAGGCAGGAAAGCAAACGTCGTTCATCTGAGTGAAAACTGCATTCTGTTCAGTTTTGCGAACTGAGTTGAATGGTTAGGCGATTCACTTGTAGAGAAGTGTTTGCTTGCATTGTCTGTCTTCAATTGTTTAATAGCAAATCTCGTGTCTTGCGTTTGACAGAAATTCCAGTGAAATCACATTTAAAAGCCAACGTCAGTAAAAAGGCTTTGTAGAATCACTCTGTGAATGTCTTTGAAAACACTTCTCAGGCAGGAAAGCAAACGGCATTCATCTGAGTGAAAACTGCATTCTGTTCAGTTTTTCGAACTGAGTTGAATGCTTAGGCGATTCACTTGTAGGAAAGAGTTTGTTTGCTTTCTGTATATTCAATTCTTTAATAGCAAATCTCGTGTCTTGCATTTGACAGAAATTCCACTGAAATCACGTTTAAAAGCCAACGTCAGTAAAAAGGCTTTGTAGAATCACTCTGTGAATGTCTTTGAAAACACTTCTCAGGCAGGAAACCAAACGTCGTTCATGTGAGTGAAAACTGCATTCTGTTCATTTTTTCGACCTGAGTTGAATGGTTAGGCGATTCACTTGTAGAAAAGTGGTTGTTTGCATTCTCTGTATTCAATTGTTTAATAGCAAATCTCGTGTCTTGCGATTGACAGAAATTCCAGTGAAATCACGTTTAAAAGCCAACGTCAGTAAAAAGGCTTTGTAGAACCACTCTGTGAATGTCTTTGAAAACACTTCTCAGGCAGGAAAGCATACATCGTTCATCTGAGTGAAAACTGCATTCTGTTTAGTTTTTCGAACTGAGTTGAATGCTTAGGCGAATCACTTGTAAATAAGTGTTTGTTTGCATTCTCTGTATTCAATTCTTTAATAGCAAATCTTGTGTCTTGCATTTGATAGAAATTCCAGTGAAATCACATTTAAAAGCCAACCTCTGTAAAAAGGCATTGTAGAATCACTCTGTGAATGTCTTTGAAAACACTTCTCAGGCAGGAAAGCAAACGTTGTTCATCTGAGTGAAAACTGCATTCTGTTCAGTTTTGCGAACTGAGTTGAATGGTTAGTCGATTCACTTGTAGAGAAGTGTTTCTTTGCATTCTCTGTCTTCAATTGTTTAATAGCAAATCTCGTGTCTTGCGTTTGACAGAAATTCCAGTGAAATCACATTTAAAAGCCAACGTCAGTAAAAAGGCTTTGTAGAATCACTCTGTGAATGTCTTTGAAAACACTTCTCAGGCTGGAAAGCAAACGTCGTTCATGTGACTGAAAACTGCATTCTGTTAAGTTTTTCGAACTGAGTTGAATGCTTAGGCGATTCACTTGTAGGAAAGAGTTTGTTTGCATTCTGTATATTCAATTCTTTAATAGCAAATCTCGTGTCTTGCGTTTGACAGAAATTCCAGTGAAATCACGTTTAAAAGCCAACGTCAGTAAAAAGGCTTTGTAGAATCACTCTGTGAATGTCTTTGAAAACACTTCTCAGGCAGGAAAGCAAACGTCGTTCATCTGAGTGAAAACTGCATTCTGTTCAGTTTTTCGAACTGAGTTGAATGGTTAGGCGATTTACTTGTAGGAAAGAGTTTGTTTTCATTCTGTATATTCAATTCTTTAATAGCAAATCTCCTGTCTTGCGTTTGACAGAAATTCCAGTGAAATCACGTTTAAAAGCCAACGTCAGTAAAAAGGCATTGTAGAATCACTCTGTGAATGTCTTTGAAAACACTTCTCAGGCAGGAAACCAAATGTCGTTCATCTGAGTGAAAACTGCATTCTGTTCAGTTTTGCGAACTGAGTTGAATGGTTAGGCGATTCACTTGTAGAGAAGTGTTTGTTTGCATTCTCTGTATTCAATTCTTTAATAGCAAATCTTGTGTCTTGCATTTGACAGAAATTCCAGTGAAAACACGTTTAAAAGCCAACGTCTGTAAAAAGGCATTGTAGAATCACTCTGTGAATGTCTTTGAAAACACTTCTCAGGCAGGAAAGCAAACGTCATTTATCTGAGTGAAAACTGCATTCTGTTCAGTTTTTCGAACTGAGTTGAATGCTTAGGCGATTCACTTGTAGAGAAGTGTTTGTTTGCATTCTCTGTATTCAATTGTTTAATAGCAAATCTCGTGTCTTGCGTTTGACAGAAATTCCAGTGAAATCACGTTTAAAAGCCAAAGTCAGTAAAAAGGCTTTGTAGAACCACTCTGTGAATGTCTTTGAAAACACTTCTCAGGCAGGAAAGCATACATCGTTCATCTTAGTGAAAACTGCATTCTGTTCAGTTTTTCGAACTGAGTTGAATGCTTAGGCGATTCCCTTGTAGAGACGTGTTTTTTTGCATTCTCTGTATTCAATTGTTTAATAGCAAATCTCGTGTCTTGCGTTTGACAGAAATTCCAGTGAAATCACGTTTAAAAGCCAAAATCAGTAAAAAGGCTTTGTAGAATCACTCTGTGAATGTCTTTGAAAACACTTCTCAGGCAGGAAACCAAACGTCGTTCATCTGAGTGAAAACTGCATTCTGTTCAGTTTTTCGAACTGAGTTGAATGGTTAGGCGATTCACTTGTAGAGAAGTGTTTGTTTGCATTCTCTGTATTCAATTGTTTAATAGAAAATCTCGTGTCTTGCGATTGACAGAAATTCCAGTGAAATCACGTTTAAAAGCCAACCTCAGTAAAAAGGCTTTGTAGAATCACTCTGTGAATGTCTTTGAAAACACTTCTCAGGCAGGAAAGCAAACGTTGTTCATCTGAGTGAAAACTGCATTCTGTTCAGTTTTTCGAACTGAGTTGAATGCTTAGGCGATTCACTTGTAGAGAAGTGTTTGTTTGCATTCTCTGTATTCAATTGTTTAATAGCAAATCTCGTGCCTTGCGTTTGACAGAAATTCCAGTGAAATCACGTTTAAAAGCCAACGTCAGTAAAAAGGCATTGTAGAACCACTCTGTGAATGTCTTTGAAAACACTTCTCAGGCAGGAAAGCATACATCGTTCATCTGAGTGAAAACTGCATTCTGTTCAGTTTTTCGAACTGAGTTGAATGGTTAGGCAATTCACTTGTAGGAAAGAGTTTGTTTGCATTCTGTATATTCAATTCTTTAATAGCAAATCTCGTGTCTTGCGTTTGACAGAAATTCCAGTGAAGTCACGTTTAAAAGGCAATGTCAGCAAAAAGGCTTTGAAGAACCACTCTGTGAATGTCTTTGAAAACACTTCTCAGGCAGGAAAGCATACATCGTTCATCTTAGTGAAAACTGCATTCTGTTCAGTTTTTCGAACTGAGTTGAATGCTTAGGCGATTCCCTTGTAGAGAAGTGTTTGTTTGCATTCTCTGTATTCAATTGTTTAATAGCAAATCTCGTGTCTTGCGTTTGACAGAAATTCCAGTGAAATCACGTTTAAAAGCCAAAGTCAGTAAAAAGGCTTTGTAGAATCACTCTGTGAATGTCTTTGAAAACACTTCTCAGGCAGGAAAGCAAACGATGTTCACCTGAGTGAAAACTGCATTCTGTTCAGTTTTTCGAACTGAGTTGAATGGTTAGGTGATTCACTTGTAGAGAAGTGTTTGTTTGCATTTTCTGTCTTCAATTGTTTAATAGCAAATCTCGTGTCTTGCGTTTGACAGAAATTCCAGTGAAATCACGTTTAAAAGCCAACCTCAGTAAAAAGGCATTTTAGAATCACTCTGTGAATGTCTTTGAAAACACTTCACAAGCAGGAAACCAAATGTCGTTCATCTGAGTGAAAACTGCATTCTGTTCAGTTTTTCGAACTGAGTTGAATGGTTAGGCGATTCACTTGTAGGAAAGAGTTAGTTTGCATTCTGTATAATCAATTCTTTAATAGCAAATCTCGTGTCTTGCGTTTGACAGAAATTCCACTGAAATCACGTTTAAAAGCCAACGTCAGTAAAAAGGCTTTGTAGAATCACTCTGTGAATGTCTTTGAAAACACTTCTCAGGCAGGAAACCAAACGTCGTTCATCTGAGTGAAAACTGCATTCTGTTCAGTTTTTCGAACGGAGTTGAATGGTTAGGCGATTCACTTGCAGAGAAGTGTTTGTTTGCATTCTCTGTATTCAATTGTTTAATAGAAAATCTCGTGTCTTGCGATTGACAGAAATTCCAGTGAAATCACGTTTAAAAGCCAACCTCAGTAAAAAGGCTTTGTAGAATCACTCTGTGAATGTCTTTGAAAACACTTCTCAGACAGGAAAGCAAACGTTGTTCATCTGAGTGAAAACTGCATTCTGTTCAGTTTTTCGAACTGAGTTGAATGCTTAAGCGATTCACTTGTAGAGAAGTGTTTGTTTGCATTCTCTGTATTCAATTGTTTAATAGGAAATCTCGTGTCTTGCATTTGACAGAAATTCCAGTGAAATCACGTTTAAAAGCCAACGTCAGTAAAAAGGCTTTGTAGAACCACTCTGTAAATGTCTTTGAAAACACTTCTCAGGCAGGAAAGCATACATCGTTCATCTGAGTGAAAACTGCATTCTGTTCAGTTTTTCGAACTGAGTTGAATGGTTAGGCAATTCACTTGTAGGAAAGAGTTTGTTTGCATTCTGTATATTCAATTCTTTAATAGCAAATCTCGTGTCTTGCGTTTGACAGAAATTCCAGTGAAATCACATTTAAAAGCCAACGTCAGTAAAAAGGCTTTGTAGAATCACTCTGTGAATGTCTTTGAAAACACTTCTCAGGCAGGAAAGCAAACGTCGTTCATCTGAGTGAAAACTGCATTCTGTTCAGTTTTTCGAACTGAGTTGAATGTTTAGGCGATTTACTTGTAGGAAAGAGTTTGTTTGCATTCTGTATATTCAATTCTTTAATAGCAAATCTCCTGTCTTGCGTTTGACAGAAATTCCAGTGAAATCACGTTTAAAAGCCAACGTCAGTAAAAAGGCATTGTAGAATCACTCTGTGAATGTCTTTGAAAACACTTCTCAGGCAGGAAACCAAACGTCGTTCATCTGAGTGAAAACTGCATTCTGTTGAGTTTTTCGAACTGAGTTGAATGGTTAGGCGATTCACTTGTAGAGAAGTGTTTGTTTGCATTCTCTGTATTCAATTCTTTAATAGCAAATCTTGTGTCTTGCATTTGACAGAAATTCCAGTGAAAACACGTTTAAAAGCCAACGTCTGTAAAAAGGCATTGTAGAATCACTCAGTGAATGTCTTTGAAAACACTTCTCAGGCAGGAAAGCAAACGTCATTTATCTGAGTGAAAACTGCATTCTGTTCAGTTTTTCGAACTGAGTTGAATGCTTAGGCGATTCACTTGTAGAGAAGTGTTTGTTTGCATTCTCTGTATTCAATTGTTTAATAGCAAATCTCGTGTCTTGCGTTTGACAGAAATTCCAGTGAAATCACATTTAAAAGACAACCTTTGTAAAAAGGCATTGTAGAATCACTCTGTGAATGTCTTTGAAAACACTTCTCAGGCAGGAAAGCAAACGTCGTTCATCTGAGTGAAAACTGCATTCTGTTCAGTTTTGCGAACTGAGTTGAATGGTTAGGCGATTCACTTGTAGAGAAGTGTTTGCTTGCATTCTCTGTCTTCAATTGTTTAATAGCAAATCTCGTGTCTTGCGTTTGACAGAAATTCCAGTGAAATCACATTAAAAAGCCAACGTCAGTAAAAAGGCTTTGTAGAATCACTCTGTGAATGTCTTTGAAAACACTTCTCAGGCAGGAAAGCAAACGTCGTTCATGTGAGTGAAAACTGCATTCTGTTAAGTTTTTCGAACTGAGTTGAATGCTTAGGCGATTCACTTGTAGGAAAGAGTTTGTTTGCATTCTGTATATTCAATTCTTTATTAGCAAATCTCGTGTCTTGCATTTGACAGAAATTCCACTGAAATCACGTTTAAAAGCCAACGTCAGTAAAAAGGCTTTGTAGAAACACTCTGTGAATGTCTTTGAAAACACTTCTCAGGCAGGAAACCAAACGTCGTTCATGTGAGTGAAAACTGCATTCTGTTCATTTTTTCGACCTGAGTTGAATGGTTAGGCGATTCACTTGTAGAAAAGTGGTTGTTTGCATTCTCTGTATTCAATTGTTTAATAGCAAATCTCGTGTCTTGCGATTGACAGAAATTCCAGTGAAATCACGTTTAAAAGCCAACGTCAGTAAAAAGGCTTTGTAGAACCACTCTGTGAATGTCTTTGAAAACACCTCTCTGGCAGGAAACCAAACGTCGTTCATCTGAGTGAAAACTGCATTCTGTTCAGTTTTTCGAACTGAGTTGAATGGTTAGGCGATTCACTTGTAGAGAAGTGTTTGTTTGCATTCTCTGCATTCAATTCTTTAATAGCAAATCTTGTGTCTTGCATTTGACAGAAATTCCAGTGAAATCACGTTTAAAAGCCAACATCTGTAAAAAGGCATTGTAGAATCACTCTGTGAATGTCTTTGAAAACACTTCTCAGGCAGGAAAGCAAATGTTGTTCATCTGAGTGAAAATTGCACTCTGTTCAATTTTTCGAACTGAGTTGAATGGTTAGGCGATTCACTTGTAGAGAAGTGTTTGTTTGCATTCTCTGTATTCAATTGTTTAATAGCAAATCTCGTGTTTTGCGTTTGACAGAAATTCCAGTGAAATCACATTTAAAAGCCAACGTCAGTAAAAAGGCTTTGTAGAATCACTCTGTGAATGTCTTTGAAAACACTTCTCAGGCAGGAAAGCAAACGTCGTTCATGTGAGTGAAAACTGCATTCTGTTAAGTTTTTCGAACTGAGTTGAATTCTTAGGCGATTCACTTGTAGGAAAGAGTTTGTTTGCATTCTGTATATTCAATTCTTTAATAGCAAATCTCGTGTCTTGCGTTTGACAGAAATTCCAGTGAAATCACATTTAAAAGCCAACCTCTGTAAAAAGGCATTGTAGAATCACTCTGTGAATGTCTTTGAAAACACTTCTCAGGCAGGAAAGCAAACGTCGTTCATCTGAGTGAAAACTGCATTCTGTTCAATTTTGCGAACTGAGTTGAATGGTTAGGCGATTCACTTGTAGAGAAGTGTTTGCTTGCATTCTCTGTCTTCAATTATTTAATAGCAAATCTCGTGTCTTGCGTTTGACAGAAATTCCAGTGAAATCACATTTAAAAGCCAACGTCAGTAAAAAGACTTTGTAGAATCACTCTGTGAATGTCTTTGAAAACACTTCTCAGGCAGGAAAGCAAAAGTCGTTCATGTGAGTGAAAACTGCATTCTGTTAAGTTTTTCGAACTGAGTTGAATGCTTAGGCGATTCACTTGTAAGAAAGAGTTTGTTTGCATTCTGTATATTGAATTCTTTAATAGCAAATCTCGTGTCTTGCCTTTGACAGAAATTCCACTGAAATCACGTTTAAAAGCCAATGTCAGTAAAAATGCTTTGTAGAATCACTCTGTGAATGTCTTTGAAAACACTCTCAGGCAGGAAACCAAACATCGTTCATGTGAGTGAAAACTGCATTCTGTTCATTTTTGCGAACTGAGTTGAATGGTTAGGCGATTCACTTGTAGGAAAGAGTTTGTTTGCATTCTCTGTCTTCAATTGTTTAATAGCAAATCTCGTGTCTTGCGTTTGACAGAAATTCCAGTGAAATCACATTTAAAAGCCAACCTCTGTAAAAAGGCATTGTAGAATCACTCTGTGAATGTCTTTGAAAACACTTCTCAGGCAGGAAAGCAAACGTCGTTCATCTGAGTGAAAACTGCATTCTGTTCAGTTTTGCGAACTGAGTTGAATGGTTAGGCGATTCACTTGTAGAGAAGTGTTTGCTTGCATTGTCTGTCTTCAATTGTTTAATAGCAAATCTCGTGTCTTGCGTTTGACAGAAATTCCAGTGAAATCACATTTAAAAGCCAACGTCAGTAAAAAGGCTTTGTAGAATCACTCTGTGAATGTCTTTGAAAACACTTCTCAGGCAGGAAAGCAAACGGCATTCATCTGAGTGAAAACTGCATTCTGTTCAGTTTTTCGAACTGAGTTGAATGCTTAGGCGATTCACTTGTAGGAAAGAGTTTGTTTGCATTCTGTATATTCAATTCTTTAATAGCAAATCTCGTGTCTTGCATTTGACAGAAATTCCACTGAAATCACGTTTAAAAGCCAACGTCAGTAAAAAGGCTTTGTAGAATCACTCTGTGAATGTCTTTGAAAACACTTCTCAGGCAGGAAACCAAACGTCGTTCATGTGAGTGAAAACTGCATTCTGTTCATTTTTTCGACCTGAGTTGAATGGTTAGGCGATTCACTTGTAGAAAAGTGGTTGTTTGCATTCTCTGTATTCAATTGTTTAATAGCAAATCTCGTGTCTTGCGATTGACAGAAATTCCAGTGAAATCACGTTTAAAAGCCAACGTCAGTAAAAAGGCTTTGTAGAACCACTCTGTGAATGTCTTTGAAAACACTTCTCAGGCAGGAAAGCATACATCGTTCATCTGAGTGAAAACTGCATTCTGTTCAGTTTTTCGAACTGAGTTGAATGCTTAGGCGAATCACTTGTAGATAAGTGTTTGTTTGCATTCTCTGTATTCAATTCTTTAATAGCAAATCTTGTGTCTTGCATTTGATAGAAATTCCAGTGAAATCACATTTAAAAGCCAACCTCTGTAAAAAGGCATTGTAGAATCACTCTGTGAATGTCTTTGAAAACACTTCTCAGGCAGGAAAGCAAACGTTGTTCATCTGAGTGAAAACTGCATTCTGTTCAGTTTTGCGAACTGAGTTGAATGGTTAGGCGATTCACTTGTAGAGAAGTGTTTCTTTGCATTCTCTGTCTTCAATTGTTTAATAGCAAATCTCGTGTCTTGCGTTTGACAGAAATTCCAGTGAAATCACATTTAAAAGCCAACGTCAGTAAAAAGGCTTTGTAGAATCACTCTGTGAATGTCTTTGAAAACACTTCTCAGGCTGGAAAGCAAACGTCGTTCATGTGACTGAAAACTGCATTCTGTTAAGTTTTTCGAACTGAGTTGAATGCTTAGGCGATTCACTTGTAGGAAAGAGTTTGTTTGCATTCTGTATATTCAATTCTTTAATAGCAAATCTCGTGTCTTGCGTTTGACAGAAATTCCAGTGAAATCACGTTTAAAAGCCAAAGTCAGTAAAAAGGCTTTGTAGAACCACTCTGTGAATGTCTTTGAAAACACTTCTCAGGCAGGAAACCAAACGTCGTTCATCTGAGTGAAAACTGCATTCTGTTCAGTTTTTCGAACGGAGTTGAATGGTTAGGCGATTCACTTGCAGAGAAGTGTTTGTTTGCATTCTCTGTATTCAATTGTTTAATAGAAAATCTCGTGTCTTGCGATTGACAGAAATTCCAGTGAAATCACGTTTAAAAGCCAACCTCAGTAAAAAGGCTTTGTAGAATCACTCTGTGAATGTCTTTGAAAACACTTCTCAGACAGGAAAGCAAACGTTGTTCATCTGAGTGAAAACTGCATTCTGTTCAGTTTTTCGAACTGAGTTGAATGCTTAAGCGATTCACTTGTAGAGAAGTGTTTGTTTGCATTCTCTGTATTCAATTGTTTAATAGGAAATCTCGTGTCTTGCATTTGACAGAAATTCCAGTGAAATCACGTTTAAAAGCCAACGTCAGTAAAAAGGCTTTGTAGAACCACTCTGTAAATGTCTTTGAAAACACTTCTCAGGCAGGAAAGCATACATCGTTCATCTGAGTGAAAACTGCATTCTGTTCAGTTTTTCGAACTGAGTTGAATGGTTAGGCAATTCACTTGTAGGAAAGAGTTTGTTTGCATTCTGTATATTCAATTCTTTAATAGCAAATCTCGTGTCTTGCGTTTGACAGAAATTCCAGTGAAATCACATTTAAAAGCCAACGTCAGTAAAAAGGCTTTGTAGAATCACTCTGTGAATGTCTTTGAAAACACTTCTCAGGCAGGAAAGCAAACGTCGTTCATCTGAGTGAAAACTGCATTCTGTTCAGTTTTTCGAACTGAGTTGAATGTTTAGGCGATTTACTTGTAGGAAAGAGTTTGTTTGCATTCTGTATATTCAATTCTTTAATAGCAAATCTCCTGTCTTGCGTTTGACAGAAATTCCAGTGAAATCACGTTTAAAAGCCAACGTCAGTAAAAAGGCATTGTAGAATCACTCTGTGAATGTCTTTGAAAACACTTCTCAGGCAGGAAACCAAACGTCGTTCATCTGAGTGAAAACTGCATTCTGTTGAGTTTTTCGAACTGAGTTGAATGGTTAGGCGATTCACTTGTAGAGAAGTGTTTGTTTGCATTCTCTGTATTCAATTCTTTAATAGCAAATCTTGTGTCTTGCATTTGACAGAAATTCCAGTGAAAACACGTTTAAAAGCCAACGTCTGTAAAAAGGCATTGTAGAATCACTCAGTGAATGTCTTTGAAAACACTTCTCAGGCAGGAAAGCAAACGTCATTTATCTGAGTGAAAACTGCATTCTGTTCAGTTTTTCGAACTGAGTTGAATGCTTAGGCGATTCACTTGTAGAGAAGTGTTTGTTTGCATTCTCTGTATTCAATTGTTTAATAGCAAATCTCGTGTCTTGCGTTTGACAGAAATTCCAGTGAAATCACATTTAAAAGACAACCTTTGTAAAAAGGCATTGTAGAATCACTCTGTGAATGTCTTTGAAAACACTTCTCAGGCAGGAAAGCAAACGTCGTTCATCTGAGTGAAAACTGCATTCTGTTCAGTTTTGCGAACTGAGTTGAATGGTTAGGCGATTCACTTGTAGAGAAGTGTTTGCTTGCATTCTCTGTCTTCAATTGTTTAATAGCAAATCTCGTGTCTTGCGTTTGACAGAAATTCCAGTGAAATCACATTAAAAAGCCAACGTCAGTAAAAAGGCTTTGTAGAATCACTCTGTGAATGTCTTTGAAAACACTTCTCAGGCAGGAAAGCAAACGTCGTTCATGTGAGTGAAAACTGCATTCTGTTAAGTTTTTCGAACTGAGTTGAATGCTTAGGCGATTCACTTGTAGGAAAGAGTTTGTTTGCATTCTGTATATTCAATTCTTTATTAGCAAATCTCGTGTCTTGCATTTGACAGAAATTCCACTGAAATCACGTTTAAAAGCCAACGTCAGTAAAAAGGCTTTGTAGAAACACTCTGTGAATGTCTTTGAAAACACTTCTCAGGCAGGAAACCAAACGTCGTTCATGTGAGTGAAAACTGCATTCTGTTCATTTTTTCGACCTGAGTTGAATGGTTAGGCGATTCACTTGTAGAAAAGTGGTTGTTTGCATTCTCTGTATTCAATTGTTTAATAGCAAATCTCGTGTCTTGCGATTGACAGAAATTCCAGTGAAATCACGTTTAAAAGCCAACGTCAGTAAAAAGGCTTTGTAGAACCACTCTGTGAATGTCTTTGAAAACACCTCTCTGGCAGGAAACCAAACGTCGTTCATCTGAGTGAAAACTGCATTCTGTTCAGTTTTTCGAACTGAGTTGAATGGTTAGGCGATTCACTTGTAGAGAAGTGTTTGTTTGCATTCTCTGCATTCAATTCTTTAATAGCAAATCTTGTGTCTTGCATTTGACAGAAATTCCAGTGAAATCACGTTTAAAAGCCAACATCTGTAAAAAGGCATTGTAGAATCACTCTGTGAATGTCTTTGAAAACACTTCTCAGGCAGGAAAGCAAATGTTGTTCATCTGAGTGAAAATTGCACTCTGTTCAATTTTTCGAACTGAGTTGAATGGTTAGGCGATTCACTTGTAGAGAAGTGTTTGTTTGCATTCTCTGTATTCAATTGTTTAATAGCAAATCTCGTGTTTTGCGTTTGACAGAAATTCCAGTGAAATCACATTTAAAAGCCAACGTCAGTAAAAAGGCTTTGTAGAATCACTCTGTGAATGTCTTTGAAAACACTTCTCAGGCAGGAAAGCAAACGTCGTTCATGTGAGTGAAAACTGCATTCTGTTAAGTTTTTCGAACTGAGTTGAATTCTTAGGCGATTCACTTGTAGGAAAGAGTTTGTTTGCATTCTGTATATTCAATTCTTTAATAGCAAATCTCGTGTCTTGCGTTTGACAGAAATTCCAGTGAAATCACATTTAAAAGCCAACCTCTGTAAAAAGGCATTGTAGAATCACTCTGTGAATGTCTTTGAAAACACTTCTCAGGCAGGAAAGCAAACGTCGTTCATCTGAGTGAAAACTGCATTCTGTTCAATTTTGCGAACTGAGTTGAATGGTTAGGCGATTCACTTGTAGAGAAGTGTTTGCTTGCATTCTCTGTCTTCAATTATTTAATAGCAAATCTCGTGTCTTGCGTTTGACAGAAATTCCAGTGAAATCACATTTAAAAGCCAACGTCAGTAAAAAGACTTTGTAGAATCACTCTGTGAATGTCTTTGAAAACACTTCTCAGGCAGGAAAGCAAAAGTCGTTCATGTGAGTGAAAACTGCATTCTGTTAAGTTTTTCGAACTGAGTTGAATGCTTAGGCGATTCACTTGTAAGAAAGAGTTTGTTTGCATTCTGTATATTGAATTCTTTAATAGCAAATCTCGTGTCTTGCCTTTGACAGAAATTCCACTGAAATCACGTTTAAAAGCCAATGTCAGTAAAAATGCTTTGTAGAATCACTCTGTGAATGTCTTTGAAAACACTCTCAGGCAGGAAACCAAACATCGTTCATGTGAGTGAAAACTGCATTCTGTTCATTTTTGCGAACTGAGTTGAATGGTTAGGCGATTCACTTGTAGGAAAGAGTTTGTTTGCATTCTCTGTCTTCAATTGTTTAATAGCAAATCTCGTGTCTTGCGTTTGACAGAAATTCCAGTGAAATCACATTTAAAAGCCAACCTCTGTAAAAAGGCATTGTAGAATCACTCTGTGAATGTCTTTGAAAACACTTCTCAGGCAGGAAAGCAAACGTCGTTCATCTGAGTGAAAACTGCATTCTGTTCAGTTTTGCGAACTGAGTTGAATGGTTAGGCGATTCACTTGTAGAGAAGTGTTTGCTTGCATTGTCTGTCTTCAATTGTTTAATAGCAAATCTCGTGTCTTGCGTTTGACAGAAATTCCAGTGAAATCACATTTAAAAGCCAACGTCAGTAAAAAGGCTTTGTAGAATCACTCTGTGAATGTCTTTGAAAACACTTCTCAGGCAGGAAAGCAAACGGCATTCATCTGAGTGAAAACTGCATTCTGTTCAGTTTTTCGAACTGAGTTGAATGCTTAGGCGATTCACTTGTAGGAAAGAGTTTGTTTGCATTCTGTATATTCAATTCTTTAATAGCAAATCTCGTGTCTTGCATTTGACAGAAATTCCACTGAAATCACGTTTAAAAGCCAACGTCAGTAAAAAGGCTTTGTAGAATCACTCTGTGAATGTCTTTGAAAACACTTCTCAGGCAGGAAACCAAACGTCGTTCATGTGAGTGAAAACTGCATTCTGTTCATTTTTTCGACCTGAGTTGAATGGTTAGGCGATTCACTTGTAGAAAAGTGGTTGTTTGCATTCTCTGTATTCAATTGTTTAATAGCAAATCTCGTGTCTTGCGATTGACAGAAATTCCAGTGAAATCACGTTTAAAAGCCAACGTCAGTAAAAAGGCTTTGTAGAACCACTCTGTGAATGTCTTTGAAAACACTTCTCAGGCAGGAAAGCATACATCGTTCATCTGAGTGAAAACTGCATTCTGTTCAGTTTTTCGAACTGAGTTGAATGCTTAGGCGAATCACTTGTAGATAAGTGTTTGTTTGCATTCTCTGTATTCAATTCTTTAATAGCAAATCTTGTGTCTTGCATTTGATAGAAATTCCAGTGAAATCACATTTAAAAGCCAACCTCTGTAAAAAGGCATTGTAGAATCACTCTGTGAATGTCTTTGAAAACACTTCTCAGGCAGGAAAGCAAACGTTGTTCATCTGAGTGAAAACTGCATTCTGTTCAGTTTTGCGAACTGAGTTGAATGGTTAGGCGATTCACTTGTAGAGAAGTGTTTCTTTGCATTCTCTGTCTTCAATTGTTTAATAGCAAATCTCGTGTCTTGCGTTTGACAGAAATTCCAGTGAAATCACATTTAAAAGCCAACGTCAGTAAAAAGGCTTTGTAGAATCACTCTGTGAATGTCTTTGAAAACACTTCTCAGGCTGGAAAGCAAACGTCGTTCATGTGACTGAAAACTGCATTCTGTTAAGTTTTTCGAACTGAGTTGAATGCTTAGGCGATTCACTTGTAGGAAAGAGTTTGTTTGCATTCTGTATATTCAATTCTTTAATAGCAAATCTCGTGTCTTGCGTTTGACAGAAATTCCAGTGAAATCACGTTTAAAAGCCAAAGTCAGTAAAAAGGCTTTGTAGAACCACTCTGTGAATGTCTTTGAAAACACTTCTCAGGCAGGAAAGCATACATCGTTCATCTTAGTGAAAACTGCATTCTGTTCAGTTTTTCGAACTGAGTTGAATGCTTAGGCGATTCCCTTGTAGAGACGTGTTTTTTTGCATTCTCTGTATTCAATTGTTTAATAGCAAATCTCGTGTCTTGCGTTTGACAGAAATTCCAGTGAAATCACGTTTAAAAGCCAAAATCAGTAAAAAGGCTTTGTAGAATCACTCTGTGAATGTCTTTGAAAACACTTCTCAGGCAGGAAACCAAACGTCGTTCATCTGAGTGAAAACTGCATTCTGTTCAGTTTTTCGAACTGAGTTGAATGGTTAGGCGATTCACTTGTAGAGAAGTGTTTGTTTGCATTCTCTGTATTCAATTGTTTAATAGAAAATCTCGTGTCTTGCGATTGACAGAAATTCCAGTGAAATCACGTTTAAAAGCCAACCTCAGTAAAAAGGCTTTGTAGAATCACTCTGTGAATGTCTTTGAAAACACTTCTCAGGCAGGAAAGCAAACGTTGTTCATCTGAGTGAAAACTGCATTCTGTTCAGTTTTTCGAACTGAGTTGAATGCTTAGGCGATTCACTTGTAGAGAAGTGTTTGTTTGCATTCTCTGTATTCAATTGTTTAATAGCAAATCTCGTGCCTTGCGTTTGACAGAAATTCCAGTGAAATCACGTTTAAAAGCCAACGTCAGTAAAAAGGCATTGTAGAACCACTCTGTGAATGTCTTTGAAAACACTTCTCAGGCAGGAAAGCATACATCGTTCATCTGAGTGAAAACTGCATTCTGTTCAGTTTTTCGAACTGAGTTGAATGGTTAGGCAATTCACTTGTAGGAAAGAGTTTGTTTGCATTCTGTATATTCAATTCTTTAATAGCAAATCTCGTGTCTTGCGTTTGACAGAAATTCCAGTGAAGTCACGTTTAAAAGGCAATGTCAGCAAAAAGGCTTTGAAGAACCACTCTGTGAATGTCTTTGAAAACACTTCTCAGGCAGGAAAGCATACATCGTTCATCTTAGTGAAAACTGCATTCTGTTCAGTTTTTCGAACTGAGTTGAATGCTTAGGCGATTCCCTTGTAGAGAAGTGTTTGTTTGCATTCTCTGTATTCAATTGTTTAATAGCAAATCTCGTGTCTTGCGTTTGACAGAAATTCCAGTGAAATCACGTTTAAAAGCCAAAGTCAGTAAAAAGGCTTTGTAGAATCACTCTGTGAATGTCTTTGAAAACACTTCTCAGGCAGGAAAGCAAACGATGTTCACCTGAGTGAAAACTGCATTCTGTTCAGTTTTTCGAACTGAGTTGAATGGTTAGGTGATTCACTTGTAGAGAAGTGTTTGTTTGCATTTTCTGTCTTCAATTGTTTAATAGCAAATCTCGTGTCTTGCGTTTGACAGAAATTCCAGTGAAATCACGTTTAAAAGCCAACCTCAGTAAAAAGGCATTTTAGAATCACTCTGTGAATGTCTTTGAAAACACTTCACAAGCAGGAAACCAAATGTCGTTCATCTGAGTGAAAACTGCATTCTGTTCAGTTTTTCGAACTGAGTTGAATGGTTAGGCGATTCACTTGTAGGAAAGAGTTAGTTTGCATTCTGTATAATCAATTCTTTAATAGCAAATCTCGTGTCTTGCGTTTGACAGAAATTCCACTGAAATCACGTTTAAAAAACAACGTCAGTAAAAAGGCTTTGTAGAATCACTCTGTGAATGTCTTTGAAAACACTTCTCAGGCAGGAAACCAAACGTCGTTCATCTGAGTGAAAACTGCATTCTGTTCAGTTTTTCGAACGGAGTTGAATGGTTAGGCGATTCACTTGCAGAGAAGTGTTTGTTTGCATTCTCTGTATTCAATTGTTTAATAGAAAATCTCGTGTCTTGCGATTGACAGAAATTCCAGTGAAATCACGTTTAAAAGCCAACCTCAGTAAAAAGGCTTTGTAGAATCACTCTGTGAATGTCTTTGAAAACACTTCTCAGACAGGAAAGCAAACGTTGTTCATCTGAGTGAAAACTGCATTCTGTTCAGTTTTTCGAACTGAGTTGAATGCTTAAGCGATTCACTTGTAGAGAAGTGTTTGTTTGCATTCTCTGTATTCAATTGTTTAATAGGAAATCTCGTGTCTTGCATTTGACAGAAATTCCAGTGAAATCACGTTTAAAAGCCAACGTCAGTAAAAAGGCTTTGTAGAACCACTCTGTGAATGTCTTTGAAAACACTTCTCAGGCAGGAAAGCATACATCGTTCATCTGAGTGAAAACTGCATTCTGTTCAGTTTTTCGAACTGAGTTGAATGGTTAGGCAATTCACTTGTAGGAAAGAGTTTGTTTGCATTCTGTATATTCAATTCTTTAATAGCAAATCTCGTGTCTTGCGTTTGACAGAAATTCCAGTGAAATCACATTTAAAAGCCAACGTCAGTAAAAAGGCTTTGTAGAATCACTCTGTGAATGTCTTTGAAAACACTTCTCAGGCAGGAAAGCAAACGTCGTTCATCTGAGTGAAAACTGCATTCTGTTCAGTTTTTCGAACTGAGTTGAATGTTTAGGCGATTTACTTGTAGGAAAGAGTTTGTTTGCATTCTGTATATTCAATTCTTTAATAGCAAATCTCCTGTCTTGCGTTTGACAGAAATTCCAGTGAAATCACGTTTAAAAGCCAACGTCAGTAAAAAGGCATTGTAGAATCACTCTGTGAATGTCTTTGAAAACACTTCTCAGGCAGGAAACCAAACGTCGTTCATCTGAGTGAAAACTGCATTCTGTTGAGTTTTTCGAACTGAGTTGAATGGTTAGGCGATTCACTTGTAGAGAAGTGTTTGTTTGCATTCTCTGTATTCAATTCTTTAATAGCAAATCTTGTGTCTTGCATTTGACAGAAATTCCAGTGAAAACACGTTTAAAAGCCAACGTCTGTAAAAAGGCATTGTAGAATCACTCAGTGAATGTCTTTGAAAACACTTCTCAGGCAGGAAAGCAAACGTCATTTATCTGAGTGAAAACTGCATTCTGTTCAGTTTTTCGAACTGAGTTGAATGCTTAGGCGATTCACTTGTAGAGAAGTGTTTGTTTGCATTCTCTGTATTCAATTGTTTAATAGCAAATCTCGTGTCTTGCGTTTGACAGAAATTCCAGTGAAATCACGTTTAAAAGCCAAAGTCAGTAAAAAGGCTTTGTAGAACCACTCTGTGAATGTCTTTGAAAACACTTCTCAGGCAGGAAAGCATACATCGTTCATCTGAGTGAAAACTGCATTCTGTTCAGTTTTTCGAACTGAGTTGAATGGTTAGGCAATTCACTTGTAGGAAAGAGTTTGTTTGCATTCTGTATATTCAATTCTTTAATAGCAAATCTCGTGTCTTGCGTTTGACAGAAATTCCAGTGAAATCACATTTAAAAGCCAACGTCAGTAAAAAGGCGTTGTAGAATCACTCTGTGAATGTCTTTGAAAACACTTCTCAGGCAGGAAAGCAAACGTCATTCATCTGAGTGAAAACTGCATTCTGTTTAGTTTTTCGAACTGAGTTGAATGGTTAGGCGATTCACTTGTAGAGAAGTGTTTCTTTGCATTCTGTGTGTTCAATTGTTTAATAGCAAATCTCGTGTCTTGCGTTTGACAGAAATTCCAGTGAAGTCACGTTTAAAAGCCAATGTCAGCAAAAAGGCTTTGAAGAATCACTCTGTGAATGTCTTTGAAAACACTTCTCAGGCAGGAAAGCAAACGTCGTTCATCTGAGTGAAAACTGCATTCTGTTCAGTTTTGCGAACTGAGTTGAATGGTTAGGCGATTCACTTGTAGAGAAGTGTTTCTTTGCATTCTCTGTCTTCAATTGTTTAATAGCAAAACTCGTGTCTTGCGTTTGACAGAAATTCCAGTGAAATCACATTTAAAAGCCAACGTCAGTAAAAAGGCTTTGTAGAATCACTCTGTGAATGTCTTTGAAAACACTTCTCAGGCTGGAAAGCAAACGTCGTTCATGTGAGTGAAAACTGCATTCTGTTAAGTTTTTCGAACTGAGTTGAATGGTTAGGCGATTTACTTGTAGGAAAGAGTTTGTTTGCATTCTGTATATTCAATTCTTTAATAGCAAATCTCCTGTCTTGCGTTTGACAGAAATTCCAGTGAAATCACGTTTAAAAGCCAACGTCAGTAAAAAGGCATTGTAGAATCACTCTGTGAATGTCTTTGAAAACACTTCTCAGGCAGGAAACCAAACGTCGTTCATCTGAGTGAAAACTGCATTCTGTTGAGTTTTTCGAACTGAGTTGAATGGTTAGGCGATTCACTTGTAGAGAAGTGTTTGTTTGCATTCTCTGTATTCAATTCTTTAATAGCAAATCTTGTGTCTTGCATTTGACAGAAATTCCAGTGAAAACACGTTTAAAAGCCAACGTCTGTAAAAAGGCATTGTAGAATCACTCAGTGAATGTCTTTGAAAACACTTCTCAGGCAGGAAAGCAAACGTCATTTATCTGAGTGAAAACTGCATTCTGTTCAGTTTTTCGAACTGAGTTGAATGCTTAGGCGATTCACTTGTAGAGAAGTGTTTGTTTGCATTCTCTGTATTCAATTGTTTAATAGCAAATCTCGTGTCTTGCGTTTGACAGAAATTCCAGTGAAATCACGTTTAAAAGCCAAAGTCAGTAAAAAGGCTTTGTAGAACCACTCTGTGAATGTCTTTGAAAACACTTCTCAGGCAGGAAAGCATACATCGTTCATCTTAGTGAAAACTGCATTCTGTTCAGTTTTTCGAACTGAGTTGAATGCTTAGGCGATTCCCTTGTAGAGAAGTGTTTGTTTGCATTCTCTGTATTCAATTGTTTAATAGCAAATCTCGTGTCTTGCGTTTGACAGAAATTCCAGTGAAATCACGTTTAAAAGCCAAAGTCAGTAAAAAGGCTTTGTAGAATCACTCTGTGAATGTCTTTGAAAACACTTCTCAGGCAGGAAAGCAAACGATGTTCACCTGAGTGAAAACTGCATTCTGTTCAGTTTTTCGAACTGAGTTGAATGGTTAGGTGATTCACTTGTAGAGAAGTGTTTGTTTGCATTTTCTGTCTTCAATTGTTTAATAGCAAATCTCGTGTCTTGCGTTTGACAGAAATTCCAGTGAAATCACGTTTAAAAGCCAACCTCAGTAAAAAGGCATTTTAGAATCACTCTGTGAATGTCTTTGAAAACACTTCACAAGCAGGAAACCAAATGTCGTTCATCTGAGTGAAAACTGCATTCTGTTCAGTTTTTCGAATTGAGTTGAATGGTTAGGCGATTCACTTGTAGGAAAGAGTTAGTTTGCATTCTGTATAATCAATTCTTTAATAGCAAATCTCGTGTCTTGCGTTTGACAGAAATTCCACTGAAATCACGTTTAAAAGCCAACATCAGTAAAAAGGCTTTGTAGAATCACTCTGTGAATGTCTTTGAAAACACTTCTCAGGCAGGAAACCAAACGTCGTTCATCTGAGTGAAAACTGCATTCTGTTCAGTTTTTCGAACGGAGTTGAATGGTTAGGCGATTCACTTGCAGAGAAGTGTTTGTTTGCATTCTCTGTATTCAATTGTTTAATAGAAAATCTCGTGTCTTGCGATTGACAGAAATTCCAGTGAAATCACGTTTAAAAGCCAACCTCAGTAAAAAGGCTTTGTAGAATCACTCTGTGAATGTCTTTGAAAACACTTCTCAGACAGGAAAGCAAACGTTGTTCATCTGAGTGAAAACTGCATTCTGTTCAGTTTTTCGAACTGAGTTGAATGCTTAAGCGATTCACTTGTAGAGAAGTGTTTGTTTGCATTCTCTGTATTCAATTGTTTAATAGGAAATCTCGTGTCTTGCATTTGACAGAAATTCCAGTGAAATCACGTTTAAAAGCCAACGTCAGTAAAAAGGCTTTGTAGAACCACTCTGTGAATGTCTTTGAAAACACTTCTCAGGCAGGAAAGCGTACATCGTTCATCTGAGTGAAAACTGCATTCTGTTCAGTTTTTCGAACTGAGTTGAATGGTTAGGCAATTCACTTGTAGGAAAGAGTTTGTTTGCATTCTGTATATTCAATTCTTTAATAGCAAATCTCGTGTCTTGCGTTTGACAGAAATTCCAGTGAAATCACATTTAAAAGCCAACGTCAGTAAAAAGGCTTTGTAGAATGACTCTGTGAATGTCTTTGAAAACACTTCTCAGGCAGGAAAGCAAACGTCGTTCATCTGAGTGAAAACTGCATTCTGTTCAGTTTTTCGAACTGAGTTGAATGTTTAGGCGATTTACTTGTAGGAAAGAGTTTGTTTGCATTCTGTATATTCAATTCTTTAATAGCAAATCTCCTGTCTTGCGTTTGACAGAAATTCCAGTGAAATCACGTTTAAAAGCCAACGTCAGTAAAAAGGCATTGTAGAATCACTCTGTGAATGTCTTTGAAAACACTTCTCAGGCAGGAAACCAAACGTCGTTCATCTGAGTGAAAACTGCATTCTGTTGAGTTTTTCGAACTGAGTTGAATGGTTAGGCGATTCACTTGTAGAGAAGTGTTTGTTTGCATTCTCTGTATTCAATTCTTTAATAGCAAATCTTGTGTCTTGCATTTGACAGAAATTCCAGTGAAAACACGTTTAAAAGCCAACGTCTGTAAAAAGGCATTGTAGAATCACTCAGTGAATGTCTTTGAAAACACTTCTCAGGCAGGAAAGCAAACGTCATTTATCTGAGTGAAAACTGCATTCTGTTCAGTTTTTCGAACTGAGTTGAATGCTTAGGCGATTCACTTGTAGAGAAGTGTTTGTTTGCATTCTCTGTATTCAATTGTTTAATAGCAAATCTCGTGTCTTGCGTTTGACAGAAATTCCAGTGAAATCACGTTTAAAAGCCAAAGTCAGTAAAAAGGCTTTGTAGAACCACTCTGTGAATGTCTTTGAAAACACTTCTCAGGCAGGAAAGCATACATCGTTCATCTGAGTGAAAACTGCATTCTGTTCAGTTTTTCGAACTGAGTTGAATGGTTAGGCAATTCACTTGTAGGAAAGAGTTTGTTTGCATTCTGTATATTCAATTCTTTAATAGCAAATCTCGTGTCTTGCGTTTGACAGAAATTCCAGTGAAATCACATTTAAAAGCCAACGTCAGTAAAAAGGCATTGTAGAATCACTCTGTGAATGTCTTTGAAAACACTTCTCAGGCAGGAAAGCAAACGTCATTCATCTGAGTGAAAACTGCATTCTGTTTAGTTTTTCGAACTGAGTTGAATGGTTAGGCGATTCACTTGTAGAGAAGTGTTTCTTTGCATTCTGTGTGTTCAATTGTTTAATAGCAAATCTCGTGTCTTGCGTTTGACAGAAATTCCAGTGAAGTCACGTTTAAAAGCCAATGTCAGCAAAAAGGCTTTGAAGAATCACTCTGTGAATGTCTTTGAAAACACTTCTCAGGCAGGAAAGCAAACGTCGTTCATCTGAGTGAAAACTGCATTCTGTTCAGTTTTGCGTACTGAGTTGAATGGTTAGGCGATTCACTTGTAGAGAAGTGTTTGTTTGCATTCTGTATATTGAATTCTTTAATAGCAAATCTCATGTCTTGCGTTTGACAGAAATTCCACTGAAATCACGTTTAAAAGCCAACGTCAGTAAAAATGCTTTGTAGAATCACTCTGTGAATGTCTTTGAAAACACTTCTCAGGCAGGAAACCAAACGTCGTTCATGTGAGTGAAAACTGCATTCTGTTCAGTTTTGCGAACTGAGTTGAATGGTTAGGCGATTCACTTGTAGGAAAGAGTTTGTTTGCATTCTGTATATTCAATTCTTTAATAGCAAATCTCGTGTCTTGCATTTGACAGAAATTCCAGTGAAATCACGTTTAAAAGCCAACGTCAGTAAAAAGGCTTTATAGAATCACTCTGTGAATGTCTTTGAAAACACTTCTCAGGCAAGAAAGCAAACGTCGTTCATCTGAGTGAAAACTGCATTCTGTTCAGTTTTTCGAACTGAGTTGAATGGTTAGGCGATTTACTTGTAGGAAAGAGTTTGTTTGCATTCTGTATATTCAATTCTTTAATAGCAAATCTCCTGTCTTGCGTTTGACAGAAATTCCAGTGAAATCACGTTTAAAAGCCAACGTCAGTAAAAAGGCTTTGTAGAACCACTCTGTGAATGTCTTTGAAAACACTTCTCAGGCAGGAAAGCATACATCGTTCATCTGAGTGAAAACTGCATTCTGTTCAGTTTTTCTAACTGAGTTGAATGCTTAGGCGATTCACTTGTAGAGAAGTGTTTGTTTGCATTCTCTGTATTCAATTCTTTAATAGCAAATCTTGTGTCTTGCATTTGACAGAAATTCCAGTGAAATCACATTTAAAAGCCAACCTCTGTAAAAAGGCATTGTAGAATCACTCTGTGAATGTCTTTGAAAACACTTCTCAGGCAGGAAAGCAAATGTCGTTCATCTGAGTGAAAACTGCATTCTGTTCAGTTTTGCGAACTGAGTTGAATGGTTAGGCGATTCACTTGTAGAGAAGTGTTTCTTTGCATTCTCTGTCTTCAATTGTTTAATAGCAAAACTCGTGTCTTGCGTTTGACAGAAATTCCAGTGAAATCACATTTAAAAGCCAACGTCAGTAAAAAGGCATTGTAGAATCACTCTGTGAATGTCTTTGAAAACACTTCTCAGGCAGGAAACCAAACGTCGTTCATCTGAGTGAAAACTGCATTCTGTTGAGTTTTTCGAACTGAGTTGAATGGTTAGGCGATTCACTTGTAGAGAAGTGTTTGTTTGCATTCTCTGTATTCAATTCTTTAATAGCAAATCTTGTGTCTTGCATTTGACAGAAATTCCAGTGAAAACACGTTTAAAAGCCAACGTCTGTAAAAAGGCATTGTAGAATCACTCAGTGAATGTCTTTGAAAACACTTCTCAGGCAGGAAAGCAAACGTCATTTATCTGAGTGAAAACTGCATTCTGTTCAGTTTTTCGAACTGAGTTGAATGCTTAGGCGATTCACTTGTAGAGAAGTGTTTGTTTGCATTCTCTGTATTCAATTGTTTAATAGCAAATCTCGTGTCTTGCGTTTGACAGAAATTCCAGTGAAATCACGTTTAAAAGCCAAAGTCAGTAAAAAGGCTTTGTAGAATCACTCTGTGAATGTCTTTGAAAACACTTCTCAGGCAGGAAACCAAACGTCGTTCATCTGAGTGAAAACTGCATTCTGTTCAGTTTTTCGAACTGAGTTGAATGCTTAAGCGATTCACTTGTAGAGAAGTGTTTGTTTGCATTCTCTGTATTCAATTGTTTAATAGGAAATCTCGTGTCTTGCATTTGACAGAAATTCCAGTGAAATCACGTTTAAAAGCCAACGTCAGTAAAAAGGCTTTGTAGAACCACTCTGTGAATGTCTTTGAAAACACTTCTCAGGCAGGAAAGCATACATCGTTCATCTGAGTGAAAACTGCATTCTGTTCAGTTTTTCGAACTGAGTTGAATGGTTAGGCAATTCACTTGTAGGAAAGAGTTTGTTTGCATTCTGTATATTCAATTCTTTAATAGCAAATCTCGTGTCTTGCGTTTGACAGAAATTCCAGTGAAATCACATTTAAAAGCCAACGTCAGTAAAAAGGCTTTGTAGAATCACTCTGTGAATGTCTTTGAAAACACTTCTCAGGCAGGAAAGCAAACGTCGTTCATCTGAGTGAAAACTGCATTCTGTTCAGTTTTTCGAACTGAGTTGAATGTTTAGGCGATTTACTTGTAGGAAAGAGTTTGTTTGCATTCTGTATATTCAATTCTTTAATAGCAAATCTCCTGTCTTGCGTTTGACAGAAATTCCAGTGAAATCACGTTTAAAAGCCAACGTCAGTAAAAAGGCATTGTAGAATCACTCTGTGAATGTCTTTGAAAACACTTCTCAGGCAGGAAACCAAACGTCGTTCATCTGAGTAAAAACTGCATTCTGTTGAGTTTTTCGAACTGAGTTGAATGGTTAGGCGATTCACTTGTAGAGAAGTGTTTGTTTGCATTCTCTGTATTCAATTCTTTAATAGCAAATCTTGTGTCTTGCATTTGACAGAAATTCCAGTGAAAACACGTTTAAAAGCCAACGTCTGTAAAAAGGCATTGTAGAATCACTCAGTGAATGTCTTTGAAAACACTTCTCAGGCAGGAAAGCAAACGTCATTTATCTGAGTGAAAACTGCATTCTGTTCAGTTTTTCGAACTGAGTTGAATGCTTAGGCGATTCACTTGTAGAGAAGTGTTTGTTTGCATTCTCTGTATTCAATTGTTTAATAGCAAATCTCGTGTCTTGCGTTTGACAGAAATTCCAGTGAAATCACGTTTAAAAGCCAAAGTCAGTAAAAAGGCTTTGTAGAACCACTCTGTGAATGTCTTTGAAAACACTTCTCAGGCAGGAAAGCATACATCGTTCATCTGAGTGAAAACTGCATTCTGTTCAGTTTTTCGAACTGAGTTGAATGGTTAGGCAATTCACTTGTAGGAAAGAGTTTGTTTGCATTCTGTATATTCAATTCTTTAATAGCAAATCTCGTGTCTTGCGTTTGACAGAAATTCCAGTGAAATCACATTTAAAAGCCAACGTCAGTAAAAAGGCATTGTAGAATCACTCTGTGAATGTCTTTGAAAACACTTCTCAGGCAGGAAAGCAAACGTCATTCATCTGAGTGAAAACTGCATTCTGTTTAGTTTTTCGAACTGAGTTGAATGGTTAGGCGATTCACTTGTAGAGAAGTGTTTCTTTGCATTCTGTGTGTTCAATTGTTTAATAGCAAATCTCGTGTCTTGCGTTTGACAGAAATTCCAGTGAAGTCACGTTTAAAAGCCAATGTCAGCAAAAAGGCTTTGAAGAATCACTCTGTGAATGTCTTTGAAAACACTTCTCAGGCAGGAAAGCAAACGTCGTTCATCTGAGTGAAAACTGCATTCTGTTCAGTTTTGCGTACTGAGTTGAATGGTTAGGCGATTCACTTGTAGAGAAGTGTTTGTTTGCATTCTGTATATTGAATTCTTTAATAGCAAATCTCATGTCTTGCGTTTGACAGAAATTCCACTGAAATCACGTTTAAAAGCCAACGTCAGTAAAAATGCTTTGTAGAATCACTCTGTGAATGTCTTTGAAAACACTTCTCAGGCAGGAAACCAAACGTCGTTCATGTGAGTGAAAACTGCATTCTGTTCAGTTTTGCGAACTGAGTTGAATGGTTAGGCGATTCACTTGTAGGAAAGAGTTTGTTTGCATTCTGTATATTCAATTCTTTAATAGCAAATCTCGTGTCTTGCATTTGACAGAAATTCCAGTGAAATCACGTTTAAAAGCCAACGTCAGTAAAAAGGCTTTATAGAATCACTCTGTGAATGTCTTTGAAAACACTTCTCAGGCAAGAAAGCAAACGTCGTTCATCTGAGTGAAAACTGCATTCTGTTCAGTTTTTCGAACTGAGTTGAATGGTTAGGCGATTTACTTGTAGGAAAGAGTTTGTTTGCATTCTGTATATTCAATTCTTTAATAGCAAATCTCCTGTCTTGCGTTTGACAGAAATTCCAGTGAAATCACGTTTAAAAGCCAACGTCAGTAAAAAGGCTTTGTAGAACCACTCTGTGAATGTCTTTGAAAACACTTCTCAGGCAGGAAAGCATACATCGTTCATCTGAGTGAAAACTGCATTCTGTTCAGTTTTTCTAACTGAGTTGAATGCTTAGGCGATTCACTTGTAGAGAAGTGTTTGTTTGCATTCTCTGTATTCAATTCTTTAATAGCAAATCTTGTGTCTTGCATTTGACAGAAATTCCAGTGAAATCACATTTAAAAGCCAACCTCTGTAAAAAGGCATTGTAGAATCACTCTGTGAATGTCTTTGAAAACACTTCTCAGGCAGGAAAGCAAATGTCGTTCATCTGAGTGAAAACTGCATTCTGTTCAGTTTTGCGAACTGAGTTGAATGGTTAGGCGATTCACTTGTAGAGAAGTGTTTCTTTGCATTCTCTGTCTTCAATTGTTTAATAGCAAAACTCGTGTCTTGCGTTTGACAGAAATTCCAGTGAAATCACATTTAAAAGCCAACGTCAGTAAAAAGGCTTTGTAGAATCACTCTGTGAATGTCTTTGAAAACACTTCTCAGGCTGGAAAGCAAACGTCGTTCATGTGAGTGAAAACTGCATTCTGTTAAGTTTTTCGAACTGAGTTGAATGGTTAGGCGATTTACTTGTAGGAAAGAGTTTGTTTGCATTCTGTATATTCAATTCTTTAATAGCAAATCTCCTGTCTTGCGTTTGACAGAAATTCCAGTGAAATCACGTTTAAAAGCCAACGTCAGTAAAAAGGCATTGTAGAATCACTCTGTGAATGTCTTTGAAAACACTTCTCAGGCAGGAAACCAAACGTCGTTCATCTGAGTGAAAACTGCATTCTGTTGAGTTTTTCGAACTGAGTTGAATGGTTAGGCGATTCACTTGTAGAGAAGTGTTTGTTTGCATTCTCTGTATTCAATTCTTTAATAGCAAATCTTGTGTCTTGCATTTGACAGAAATTCCAGTGAAAACACGTTTAAAAGCCAACGTCTGTAAAAAGGCATTGTAGAATCACTCAGTGAATGTCTTTGAAAACACTTCTCAGGCAGGAAAGCAAACGTCATTTATCTGAGTGAAAACTGCATTCTGTTCAGTTTTTCGAACTGAGTTGAATGCTTAGGCGATTCACTTGTAGAGAAGTGTTTGTTTGCATTCTCTGTATTCAATTGTTTAATAGCAAATCTCGTGTCTTGCGTTTGACAGAAATTCCAGTGAAATCACGTTTAAAAGCCAAAGTCAGTAAAAAGGCTTTGTAGAACCACTCTGTGAATGTCTTTGAAAACACTTCTCAGGCAGGAAAGCATACATCGTTCATCTTAGTGAAAACTGCATTCTGTTCAGTTTTTCGAACTGAGTTGAATGCTTAGGCGATTCCCTTGTAGAGAAGTGTTTGTTTGCATTCTCTGTATTCAATTGTTTAATAGCAAATCTCGTGTCTTGCGTTTGACAGAAATTCCAGTGAAATCACGTTTAAAAGCCAAAGTCAGTAAAAAGGCTTTGTAGAATCACTCTGTGAATGTCTTTGAAAACACTTCTCAGGCAGGAAAGCAAACGATGTTCACCTGAGTGAAAACTGCATTCTGTTCAGTTTTTCGAACTGAGTTGAATGGTTAGGTGATTCACTTGTAGAGAAGTGTTTGTTTGCATTTTCTGTCTTCAATTGTTTAATAGCAAATCTCGTGTCTTGCGTTTGACAGAAATTCCAGTGAAATCACGTTTAAAAGCCAACCTCAGTAAAAAGGCATTTTAGAATCACTCTGTGAATGTCTTTGAAAACACTTCACAGGCAGGAAACCAAATGTAGTTCATCTGAGTGAAAACTGCATTCTGTTCAGTTTTTCGAACTGAGTTGTATGGTTAGGCGAT
Organism: Phyllotis vaccarum; assembly: GCA_033318265.1. Classification (NCBI taxonomy): domain Eukaryota; kingdom Metazoa; phylum Chordata; class Mammalia; order Rodentia; family Cricetidae; genus Phyllotis; species Phyllotis vaccarum. Next base: position 75,697,415 of record JARWLC010000007.1, on the reverse strand, counting down.
TCACTTGTAGGAAAGAGTTAGTTTGCATTCTGTATATTCAATTCTTTAATAGCAAATCTCGTGTCTTGCGTTTGACAGAAATTCCAGTGAAATCACGTTTAAAAGCCAACGTCAGTAAAAAGGCATTGTAGAATCACTCTGTGAATGTCTTTGAAAACACTTCTCAGGCAGGAAACCAAACGTCGTTCATCTGAGTGAAAACTGCATTCTGTTGAGTTTTTCGAACTGAGTTGAATGGTTAGGCGATTCACTTGTAGAGAAGTGTTTGTTTGCATTCTCTGTATTCAATTCTTTAATAGCAAATCTTGTGTCTTGCATTTGACAGAAATTCCAGTGAAAACACGTTTAAAAGCCAACGTCTGTAGAAAGGCATTGTAGAATCACTCAGTGAATGTCTTTGAAAACACTTCTCAGGCAGGAAAGCAAACGTCATTTATCTGAGTGAAAACTGCATTCTGTTCAGTTTTTCGAACTGAGTTGAATGCTTAGGCGATTCACTTGTAGAGAAGTGTTTGTTTGCATTCTCTGTATTCAATTGTTTAATAGCAAATCTCGTGTCTTGCGTTTGACAGAAATTCCAGTGAAATCACGTTTAAAAGCCAAAGTCAGTAAAAAGGCTTTGTAGAACCACTCTGTGAATGTCTTTGAAAACACTTCTCAGGCAGGAAAGCATACATCGTTCATCTGAGTGAAAACTGCATTCTGTTCAGTTTTTCGAACTGAGTTGAATGGTTAGGCAATTCACTTGTAGGAAAGAGTTTGTTTGCATTCTGTATATTCAATTCTTTAATAGCAAATCTCGTGTCTTGCGTTTGACAGAAATTCCAGTGAAATCACATTTAAAAGCCAACGTCAGTAAAAAGGCATTGTAGAATCACTCTGTGAATGTCTTTGAAAACACTTCTCAGGCAGGAAAGCAAACGTCATTCATCTGAGTGAAAACTGCATTCTGTTTAGTTTTTCGAACTGAGTTGAATGGTTAGGCGATTCACTTGTAGAGAAGTGTTTCTTTGCATTCTGTGTGTTCAATTGTTTAATAGCAAATCTCGTGTCTTGCGTTTGACAGAAATTCCAGTGAAGTCACGTTTAAAAGCCAATGTCAGCAAAAAGGCTTTGAAGAATCACTCTGTGAATGTCTTTGAAAACACTTCTCAGGCAGGAAACCAAACGTCGTTCATCTGAGTGAAAACTGCATTCTGTTCAGTTTTGCGTACTGAGTTGAATGGTTAGGCGATTCACTTGTAGAGAAGTGTTTGTTTGCATTCTGTATATTGAATTCTTTAATAGCAAATCTCATGTCTTGCGTTTGACAGAAATTCCACTGAAATCACGTTTAAAAGCCAACGTCAGTAAAAATGCTTTGTAGAATCACTCTGTGAATGTCTTTGAAAACACTTCTCAGGCAGGAAACCAAACGTCGTTCATCTGAGTGAAAACTGCATTCTGTTCAGTTTTGCGAACTGAGTTGAATGGTTAGGCGATTCACTTGTAGGAAAGAGTTTGTTTGCATTCTGTATATTCAATTCTTTAATAGCAAATCTCGTGTCTTGCATTTGACAGAAATTCCAGTGAAATCACGTTTAAAAGCCAACGTCAGTAAAAAGGCTTTATAGAATCACTCTGTGAATGTCGTTGAAAACACTTCTCAGGCAAGAAAGCAAACGTCGTTCATCTGAGTGAAAACTGCATTCTGTTCAGTTTTTCGAACTGAGTTGAATGGTTAGGCGATTTACTTGTAGGAAAGAGTTTGTTTGCATTCTGTATATTCAATTCTTTAATAGCAAATCTCCTGTCTTGCGTTTGACAGAAATTCCAGTGAAATCACGTTTAAAAGCCAACGTCAGTAAAAAGGCTTTGTAGAACCACTCTGTGAATGTCTTTGAAAACACTTCTCAGGCAGGAAAGCATACATCGTTCATCTGAGTGAAAACTGCATTCTGTTCAGTTTTTCTAACTGAGTTGAATGCTTAGGCGATTCACTTGTAGAGAAGTGTTTGTTTGCATTCTCTGTATTCAATTCTTTAATAGCAAATCTTGTGTCTTGCATTTGACAGAAATTCCAGTGAAATCACATTTAAAAGCCAACCTCTGTAAAAAGGCATTGTAGAATCACTCTGTGAATGTCTTTGAAAACACTTCTCAGGCAGGAAAGCAAATGTCGTTCATCTGAGTGAAAACTGCATTCTGTTCAGTTTTGCGAACTGAGTTGAATGGTTAGGCGATTCACTTGTAGAGAAGTGTTTCTTTGCATTCTCTGTCTTCAATTGTTTAATAGCAAAACTCGTGTCTTGCGTTTGACAGAAATTCCAGTGAAATCACATTTAAAAGCCAACGTCAGTAAAAAGGCTTTGTAGAATCACTCTGTGAATGTCTTTGAAAACACTTCTCAGGCTGGAAAGCAAACGTCGTTCATGTGAGTGAAAACTGCATTCTGTTAAGTTTTTCGAACTGAGTTGAATGGTTAGGCGATTTACTTGTAGGAAAGAGTTTGTTTGCATTCTGTATATTCAATTCTTTAATAGCAAATCTCCTGTCTTGCGTTTGACAGAAATTCCAGTGAAATCACGTTTAAAAGCCAACGTCAGTAAAAAGGCATTGTAGAATCACTCTGTGAATGTCTTTGAAAACACTTCTCAGGCAGGAAACCAAACGTCGTTCATCTGAGTGAAAACTGCATTCTGTTGAGTTTTTCGAACTGAGTTGAATGGTTAGGCGATTCACTTGTAGAGAAGTGTTTGTTTGCATTCTCTGTATTCAATTCTTTAATAGCAAATCTTGTGTCTTGCATTTGACAGAAATTCCAGTGAAAACACGTTTAAAAGCCAACGTCTGTAAAAAGGCATTGTAGAATCACTCAGTGAATGTCTTTGAAAACACTTCTCAGGCAGGAAAGCAAACGTCATTTATCTGAGTGAAAACTGCATTCTGTTCAGTTTTTCGAACTGAGTTGAATGCTTAGGCGATTCACTTGTAGAGAAGTGTTTGTTTGCATTCTCTGTATTCAATTGTTTAATAGCAAATCTCGTGTCTTGCGTTTGACAGAAATTCCAGTGAAATCACGTTTAAAAGCCAAAGTCAGTAAAAAGGCTTTGTAGAACCACTCTGTGAATGTCTTTGAAAACACTTCTCAGGCAGGAAAGCATACATCGTTCATCTTAGTGAAAACTGCATTCTGTTCAGTTTTTCGAACTGAGTTGAATGCTTAGGCGATTCCCTTGTAGAGAAGTGTTTGTTTGCATTCTCTGTATTCAATTGTTTAATAGCAAATCTCGTGTCTTGCGTTTGACAGAAATTCCAGTGAAATCACGTTTAAAAGCCAAAGTCAGTAAAAAGGCTTTGTAGAATCACTCTGTGAATGTCTTTGAAAACACTTCTCAGGCAGGAAAGCAAACGATGTTCACCTGAGTGAAAACTGCATTCTGTTCAGTTTTTCGAACTGAGTTGAATGGTTAGGTGATTCACTTGTAGAGAAGTGTTTGTTTGCATTTTCTGTCTTCAATTGTTTAATAGCAAATCTCGTGTCTTGCGTTTGACAGAAATTCCAGTGAAATCACGTTTAAAAGCCAACCTCAGTAAAAAGGCATTTTAGAATCACTCTGTGAATGTCTTTGAAAACACTTCACAGGCAGGAAACCAAATGTCGTTCATCTGAGTGAAAACTGCATTCTGTTCAGTTTTTCGAACTGAGTTGTATGGTTAGGCGATTCACTTGTAGGAAAGAGTTAGTTTGCATTCTGTATATTCAATTCTTTAATAGCAAATCTCGTGTCTTGCGTTTGACAGAAATTCCACTGAAATCACGTTTAAAAGCCAACGTCAGTAAAAAGGCTTTGTAGAATCACTCTGTGAATGTCTTTGAAAACACTTCTCAGGCAGGAAAGCAAACGTCGTTCATCTGAGTGAAAACTGCATTCTGTTCAGTTTTTCGAACTGAGTTGAATGGTTAGGCGATTCACTTGTAGAGAAGTGTTTGTTTGCATTCTCTGTATTCAATTGTTTAATAGAAAATCTCGTGTCTTGCGATTGACAGAAATTCCAGTGAAATCACGTTTAAAAGCCAACCTCAGTAAAAAGGCTTTGTAGAATCACTCTGTGAATGTCTTTGAAAACACTTCTCAGGCAGGAAAGCAAACGTTGTTCATCTGAGTGAAAACTGCATTCTGTTCAGTTTTTCGAACTGAGTTGAATGCTTAGGCGATTCACTTGTAGAGAAGTGTTTGTTTGCATTCTCTGTATTCAATTGTTTAATAGCAAATCTCGTGCCTTGCGTTTGACAGAAATTCCAGTGAAATCACGTTTAAAAGCCAAAGTCAGTAAAAAGGCTTTGTAGAACCACTCTGTGAATGTCTTTGAAAACACTTCTCAGGCAGGAAAGCATACATCGTTCATCTGAGTGAAAACTGCATTCTGTTCAGTTTTTCGAACTGAGTTGAATGGTTAGGCAATTCACTTGTAGGAAAGAGTTTGTTTGCATTCTGTATATTCAATTCTTTAATAGCAAATCTCGTGTCTTGCGTTTGACAGAAATTCCAGTGAAATCACATTTAAAAGCCAACGTCAGTAAAAAGGCTTTGTAGAATCACTCTGTGAATGTCTTTGAAAACACTTCTCAGGCAGGAAAGCAAACGTCATTCATCTGAGTGAAAACTGCATTCTGTTTAGTTTTTCGAACTGAGTTGAATGGTTAGGCGATTCACTTGTAGAGAAGTGTTTCTTTGCATTCTGTGTGTTCAATTGTTTAATAGCAAATCTCGTGTCTTGCGTTTGACAGAAATTCCAGTGAAGTCACGTTTAAAAGCCAATGTCAGCAAAAAGGCTTTGAAGAATCACTCTGTGAATGTCTTTGAAAACACTTCTCAGGCAGGAAAGCAAACGATGTTCATCTGAGTGAAAACTGCATTCTGTTCAGTTTTGCGAACTGAGTTGAATGGTTAGGCGATTCACTTGTAGAGAAGTGTTTGCTTGCATTCTCTGTCTTCAATTGTTTAATAGCAAATCTCGTGTCTTGCGTTTGACAGAAATTCCAGTGAAATCACATTTAAAAGCCAACGTCAGTAAAAAGGCTTTGTAGAATCACTCTGTGAATGTCTTTGAAAACACTTCTCAGGCAGGAAAGCAAAAGTCGTTCATGTGAGTGAAAACTGCATTCTGTTAAGTTTTTCGAACTGAGTTGAATGCTTAGGCGATTCACTTGTAGGAAAGAGTTTGTTTGCATTCTGTATATTCAATTCTTTAATAGCAAATCTCGTGTCTTGCGTTTGACAGAAATTCCACTGAAATCACGTTTAAAAGCCAACGTCAGTAAAAATGCTTTGTAGAATCACTCTGTGAATGTCTTTGAAAACACTTCTCAGGCAGGAAACCAAACGTCGTTCATGTGAGTGAAAACTGCATTCTGTTCAGTTTTGCGAACTGAGTTGAATGGTTAGGCGATTCACTTGTAGGAAAGAGTTTGTTTGCATTCTGTATATTCAATTCTTTAATAGCAAATCTCGTGTCTTGCATTTGACAGAAATTCCAGTGAAATCACATTTAAAAGCCAACCTCTGTAAAAAGGCATTGTAGAATCACTCTGTGAATGTCTTTGAAAACACTTCTCAGGCAGGAAAGCAAACGTCGTTCATCTGAGTGAAAACTGCATTCTGTTCAGTTTTGCGAACTGAGTTGAATGGTTAGGCGATTCACTTGTAGAGAAGTGTTTCTTTGCATTCTCTGTCTTCAATTGTTTAATAGCAAATCTCGTGTCTTGCGTTTGACAGAAATTCCAGTGAAATCACATTTAAAAGCCAACGTCAGTAAAAAGGCTTTGTAGAATCACTCTGTGAATGTCTTTGAAAACACTTCTCAGGCTGGAAAGCAAATGTCGTTCATGTGAGTGAAAACTGCATTCTGTTAAGTTTTTCGAACTGAGTTGAATGGTTAGGCGATTTACTTGTAGGAAAGAGTTTGTTTGCATTCTGTATATTCAATTCTTTAATAGCAAATCTCCTGTCTTGCGTTTGACAGAAATTCCAGTGAAATCACGTTTAAAAGCCAACGTCAGTAAAAAGGCATTGTAGAATCACTCTGTGAATGTCTTTGAAAACACTTCTCAGGCAGGAAACCAAACGTCGTTCATCTGAGTGAAAACTGCATTCTGTTGAGTTTTTCGAACTGCGTTGAATGGTTAGGCGATTCACTTGTAGAGAAGTGTTTGTTTGCATAATCTGTATTCAATTCTTTAATAGCAAATCTTGTGTCTTGCATTTGACAGAAATTCCAGTGAAAACACGTTTAAAAGCCAACGTCTGTAAAAAGGCATTGTAGAATCACTCTGTGAATGTCTTTGAAAACACTTCTCAGGCAGGAAAGCAAACGTCATTTATCTGAGTGAAAACTGCATTCTGTTCAGTTTTTCGAACTGAGTTGAATGCTTAGGCGATTCACTTGTAGAGAAGTGTTTGTTTGCATTCTCTGTATTCAATTGTTTAATAGCAAATCTCGTGTCTTGCGTTTGACAGAAATTCCAGTGAAATCACGTTTAAAAGCCAAAGTCAGTAAAAAGGCTTTGTAGAACCACTCTGTGAATGTCTTTGAAAACACTTCTCAGGCAGGAAAGCATACATCGTTCATCTTAGTGAAAACTGCATTCTGTTCAGTTTTTCGAACTGAGTTGAATGCTTAGGCGATTCCCTTGTAGAGAAGTGTTTGTTTGCATTCTCTGTATTCAATTGTTTAATAGCAAATCTCGTGTCTTGCGTTTGACAGAAATTCCAGTGAAATCACGTTTAAAAGCCAAAGTCAGTAAAAAGGCTTTGTAGAATCACTCTGTGAATGTCTTTGAAAACACTTCTCAGGCAGGAAAGCAAACGATGTTCACCTGAGTGAAAACTGCATTCTGTTCAGTTTTTCGAACTGAGTTGAATGGTTAGGTGATTCACTTGTAGAGAAGTGTTTGTTTGCATTTTCTGTCTTCAATTGTTTAATAGCAAATCTCGTGTCTTGCGTTTGACAGAAATTCCAGTGAAATCACGTTTAAAAGCCAACCTCAGTAAAAAGGCATTTTAGAATCACTCTGTGAATGTCTTTGAAAACACTTCACAGGCAGGAAACCAAATGTCGTTCATCTGAGTGAAAACTGCATTCTGTTCAGTTTTTCGAACTGAGTTGAATGGTTAGGCGATTCACTTGTAGGAAAGAGTTAGTTTGCATTCTGTATATTCAATTCTTTAATAGCAAATCTCGTGTCTTGCGTTTGACAGAAATTCCAGTGAAATCACGTTTAAAAGCCAACGTCAGTAAAAAGGCTTTGTAGAATCACTCTGTGAATGTCTTTGAAAACACTTCTCAGGCAGGAAACCAAACGTCGTTCATCTGAGTGAAAACTGCATTCTGTTCAGTTTTTCGAACTGAGTTGAATGGTTAGGCGATTCACTTGTAGAGAAGTGTTTGTTTGCATTCTCTGTATTCAATTGTTTAATAGAAAATCTCGTGTCTTGCGATTGACAGAAATTCCAGTGAAATTACATTTAAAAGCCAACCTCAGTAAAAAGGCTTTGTAGAATCACTCTGTGAATGTCTTTGAAAACACTTCTCAGGCAGGAAAGCAAACGTCGTTCATCTGAGTGAAAACTGCATTCTGTTCAGTTTTGCGAACTGAGTTGAATGGTTAGGCGATTCACTTGTAGAGAAGTGTTTGCTTGCATTCTCTGTCTTCAATTGTTTAATAGCAAATCTCGTGTCTTGCATTTGACAGAAATTCCAGTGAAATCACATTTAAAAGCCAACGTCAGTAAAAAGGCTTTGTAGAACCACTCTGTGAATGTCTTTGAAAACACTTCTCAGGCAGGAAAGCATACATCGTTCATCTGAGTGAAAACTGCATTCTGTTCAGTTTTTCGAACTGAGTTGAATGGTTAGGCAATTCACTTGTAGGAAAGAGTTTGTTTGCATTCTGTATATTCAATTCTTTAATAGCAAATCTCGTGTCTTGCGTTTGACAGAAATTCCAGTGAAATCACATTTAAAAGCCAACATCAGTAAAAAGGCTTTGTAGAATCACTCTGTGAATGTCTTTGAAAACACTTCTCAGGCAGGAAAGCAAACGTCGTTCATCTGAGTGAAAACTGCATTCTGTTCAGTTTTTCGAACTGAGTTGAATGGTTAGGCGATTTACTTGTAGGAAAGAGTTTGTTTGCATTCTGTATATTCAATTCTTTAATAGCAAATCTCCTGTCTTGCGTTTGACAGAAATTCCAGTGAAATCACGTTTAAAAGCCAACGTCAGTAAAAAGGCATTGTAGAATCACTCTGTGAATGTCTTTGAAAACACTTCTCAGGCAGGAAACCAAACGTCGTTCATCTGAGTGAAAACTGCATTCTGTTGAGTTTTTCGAACTGAGTTGAATGGTTAGGCGATTCACTTGTAGAGAAGTGTTTGTTTGCATTCTCTGTATTCAATTCTTTAATAGCAAATCTTGTGTCTTGCATTTGACAGAAATTCCAGTGAAAACACGTTTGAAAGCCAACGTCTGTAAAAAGGCATTGTAGAATCACTCTGTGAATGTCTTTGAAAACACTTCTCAGGCAGGAAAGCAAACGTCATTTATCTGAGTGAAAACTGCATTCTGTTCAGTTTTTCGAACTGAGTTGAATGCTTAGGCGATTCACTTGTAGAGAAGTGTTTGCTTGCATTCTCTGTATTCAATTGTTTAATAGCAAATCTCGTGTCTTGCGTTTGACAGAAATTCCAGTGAAATCACGTTTAAAAGCCAAAGTCAGTAAAAAGGCTTTGTAGAACCACTCTGTGAATATCTTTGAAAACACTTCTCAGGCAGGAAAGCATACATCGTTCATCTTAGTGAAAACTGCATTCTGTTCAGTTTTTCGAACTGAGTTGAATGCTTAGGCGATTCCCTTGTAGAGAAGTGTTTGTTTGCATTCTCTGTATTCAATTGTTTAATAGCAAATCTCGTGTCTTGCGTTTGACAGAAATTCCAGTGAAATCACGTTTAAAAGCCAAAGTCAGTAAAAAGGCTTTGTAGAATCACTCTGTGAATGTCTTTGAAAACACTTCTCAGGCAGGAAAGCAAACGATGTTCACCTGAGTGAAAACTGCATTCTGTTCAGTTTTTCGAACTGAGTTGAATGGTTAGGTGATTCACTTGTAGAGAAGTGTTTGTTTGCATTTTCTGTCTTCAATTGTTTAATAGCAAATCTCGTGTCTTGCGTTTGACAGAAATTCCAGTGAAATCACGTTTAAAAGCCAACCTCAGTAAAAAGGCATTTTAGAATCACTCTGTGAATGTCTTTGAAAACACTTCACAGGCAGGAAACCAAATGTCGTTCATCTGAGTGAAAACTGCATTCTGTTCAGTTTTTCGAACTGAGTTGAATGGTTAGGCGATTCACTTGTAGGAAAGAGTTAGTTTGTATTCTGTATATTCAATTCTTTAATAGCAAATCTCGTGTCTTGCGTTTGACAGAAATTCCACTGAAATCACGTTTAAAAGCCAACGTCAGTAAAAAGGCTTTGTAGAATCACTCTGTGAATGTCTTTGAAAACACTTCTCAGGCAGGAAACCAAACGTCGTTCATCTGAGTGAAAACTGCATTCTGTTCAGTTTTTCGAACTGAGTTGAATGGTTAGGCGATTCACTTGTAGAGAAGTGTTTGTTTGCATTCTCTGTATTCAATTGTTTAATAGAAAATCTCGTGTCTTGCGATTGACAGAAATTCCAGTGAAATCACGTTTAAAAGCCAACCTCAGTAAAAAGGCTTTGTAGAATCACTCTGTGAATGTCTTTGAAAACACTTCTCAGGCAGGAAAGCAAACGTTGTTCATCTGAGTGAAAACTGCATTCTGTTCAGTTTTTCGAACTGAGTTGAATGCTTAGGCGATTCACTTGTAGAGAAGTGTTTGTTTGCATTCTCTGTATTCAATTGTTTAATAGGAAATCTCGTGTCTTGCATTTGACAGAAATTCCAGTGAAATCACGTTTAAAAGCCAACGTCAGTAAAAAGGCTTTGTAGAACCACTCTGTGAATGTCTTTGAAAACACTTCTCAGGCAGGAAAGCATACATCGTTCATCTGAGTGAAAACTGCATTCTGTTCAGTTTTTCGAACTGAGTTGAATGGTTAGGCAATTCACTTGTAGGAAAGAGTTTGTTTGCATTCTGTATATTCAATTCTTTAATAGCAAATCTCGTGTCTTGCGTTTGACAGAAATTCCAGTGAAATCACATTTAAAAGCCAACGTCAGTAAAAAGGCTTTGTAGAATCACTCTGTGAATGTCTTTGAAAACACTTCTCAGGCAGGAAAGCAAATGTCATTCATCTGAGTGAAAACTGCATTCTGTTCAGTTTTTCGAACTGAGTTGAATGGTTAGGCGATTCACTTGTAGAGAAGTGTTTCTTTGCATTCTGTGTGTTCAATTGTTTAATAGCAAATCTCGTGTCTTGTGTTTGACAGAAATTCCAGTGAAGTCACGTTTAAAAGCCAATGTCAGCAAAAAGGCTTTGAAGAATCACTCTGTGAATGTCTTTGAAAACACTTCTCAGGCAGGAAAGCAAACGTCGTTCATCTGAGTGAAAACTGCATTCTGTTCAGTTTTGCGAACTGAGTTGAATGGTTAGGCGATTCACTTGTAGAGAAGTGTTTGCTTGCATTCTCTGTCTTCAATTGTTTAATAGCAAATCTCGTGTCTTGCGTTTGACAGAAATTCCAGTGAAATCACATTTAAAAGCCAACGTCAGTAAAAAGGCTTTGTAGAATCACTCTGTGAATGTCTTTGAAAACACTTCTCAGGCAGGAAAGCAAAAGTCGTTCATGTGAGTGAAAACTGCATTCTGTTAAGTTTTTCGAACTGAGTTGAATGCTTAGGCGATTCACTTGCAGGAAAGAGTTTGTTTGCATTCTGTATATTGAATTCTTTAATAGCAAATCTCGTGTCTTGCGTTTGACAGAAATTCCACTGAAATCACGTTTAAAAGCCAACGTCAGTAAAAATGCTTTGTAGAATCACTCTGTGAATGTCTTTGAAAACACTTCTCAGGCAGGAAACCAAACGTCGTTCATGTGAGTGAAAACTGCATTCTGTTCAGTTTTGCGAACTGAGTTGAATGGTTAGGCGATTCACTTGTAGGAAAGAGTTTGTTTGCATTCTCTGTCTTCAATTGTTTAATACCAAATCTCGTTTCTTGCGTTTGACAGAAATTCCAGTGAAATCACGTTTAAAAGCCAACCTCTGTAAAAAGGCATTGTAGAATCACTCTGTGAATGTCTTTGAAAACACTTCTCAGGCAGGAAAGCAAACGTCGTTCATCTGAGTGAAAACTGCATTCTGTTCAGTATTGCGAACTGAGTTGAATGGTTAGGTGATTCACTTGTAGAGAAGTGTTTGCTTGCATTCTCTGTCTTCAATTGTTTAATAGCAAATCTCGTGTCTTGCGTTTGACAGAAATTCCAGTGAAATCACGTTTAAAAGCCAACGTCAGTAAAAAGGCTTTGTAGAATCACTCTGTGAATGTCTTTGAAAACACTTCTCAGGCAGGAAAGCAAACGTCGTTCATGTGAGTGAAAACTGCATTCTGTTAAGTTTTTCGAACTGAGTTGAATGCTTAGGCGATTCACTTGTAGGAAAGAGTTTGTTTGCATTCTGTATATTCAATTCTTTAATAGCAAATCTCGTGTCTTGCATTTGACAGAAATTCCACTGAAATCACGTTTAAAAGCCAATGTCAGTAAAAAGGCTTTGTAGAATCACTCTGTGAATGTCTTTGAAAACACTTCTCAGGCAAGAAAGCAAACGTCGTTCATCTGAGTGAAAACTGCATTCTGTTCAGTTTTTCGAACTGAGTTGAATGGTTAGGCAATTCACTTGTAGGAAAGAGTTTGTTTGCATTCTGTATATTCAATTCTTTAATAGCAAATCTCCTGTCTTGCGTTTGACAGAAATTCCAGTGAAATCACGTTTAAAAGCCAACGTCAGTAAAAAGGCTTTGTAGAATCACTCTGTGAATGTCTTTGAAAACACTTCTCAGGCAGGAAACCAAACGTCGTTCATCTGAGTGAAAACTGCATTCTGTTGAGTTTTTCGAACTGAGTTGAATGGTTAGGCGATTCACTTGTAGAGAAGTGTTTGTTTGCATTCTCTGTATTCAATTCTTTAATAGAAAATCTTGTGTCTTGCATTTGACAGAAATTCCAGTGAAATCACGTTTAAAAGCCAACCTCAGTAAAAAGGCATTTTAGAATCACTCTGTGAATGTCTTTGAAAACACTTCACAGGCAGGAAACCAAATGTCGTTCATCTGAGTGAAAACTGCATTCTGTTCAGTTTTTCGAACTGAGTTGAATGGTTAGGCGATTCACTTGTAGGAAAGAGTTAGTTTGTATTCTGTATATTCAATTCTTTAATAGCAAATCTCGTGTCTTGCGTTTGACAGAAATTCCACTGAAATCACGTTTAAAAGCCAACGTCAGTAAAAAGGCTTTGTAGAATCACTCTGTGAATGTCTTTGAAAACACTTCTCAGGCAGGAAACCAAACGTCGTTCATCTGAGTGAAAACTGCATTCTGTTCAGTTTTTCGAACTGAGTTGAATGGTTAGGCGATTCACTTGTAGAGAAGTGTTTGTTTGCATTCTCTGTATTCAATTGTTTAATAGAAAATCTCGTGTCTTGCGATTGACAGAAATTCCAGTGAAATCACGTTTAAAAGCCAACCTCAGTAAAAAGGCTTTGTAGAATCACTCTGTGAATGTCTTTGAAAACAGTTCTCAGGCAGGAAAGCAAACGTTGTTCATCTGAGTGAAAACTGCATTCTGTTCAGTTTTTCGAACTGAGTTGAATGCTTAGGCGATTCACTTGTAGAGAAGTGTTTGTTTGCATTCTCTGTATTCAATTGTTTAATAGGAAATCTCGTGTCTTGCGTTTGACAGAAATTCCAGTGAAATCACGTTTAAAAGCCAACGTCAGTAAAAAGGCTTTGTAGAACCACTCTGTGAATGTCTTTGAAAACACTTCTCAGGCAGGAAAGCATACATCGTTCATCTGAGTGAAAACTGCATTCTGTTCAGTTTTTCGAACTGAGTTGAATGGTTAGGCAATTCACTTGTAGGAAAGAGTTTGTTTGCATTCTGTATATTCAATTCTTTAATAGCAAATCTCGTGTCTTGCGTTAGACAGAAATTCCAGTGAAATCACATTTAAAAGCCAACGTCAGTAAAAAGGCTTTGTAGAATCACTCTGTGAATGTCTTTGAAAACACTTCTCAGGCAGGAAAGCAAACGTCATTCATCTGAGTGAAAACTGCATTCTGTTCAGTTTTTCGAACTGAGTTGAATGGTTAGGCGATTCACTTGTAGAGAAGTGTTTCTTTGCATTCTGTGTGTTCAATTGTTTAATAGCAAATCTCGTGTCTTGTGTTTGACAGAAATTCCAGTGAAGTCACGTTTAAAAGCCAATGTCAGCAAAAAGGCTTTGAAGAATCACTCTGTGAATGTCTTTGAAAACACTTCTCAGGCAGGAAAGCAAACGTCGTTCATCTGAGTGAAAACTGCATTCTGTTCAGTTTTGCGAACTGAGTTGAATGGTTAGGCGATTCACTTGTAGAGAAGTGTTTGCTTGCATTCTCTGTCTTCAATTGTTTAATAGCAAATCTCGTGTCTTGCATTTGACAGAAATTCCAGTGAAATCACATTTAAAAGCCAACGTCAGTAAAAAGGCTTTGTAGAATCACTCTGTGAATGTCTTTGAAAACACTTCTCAGGCAGGAAAGCAAAAGTCGTTCATGTGAGTGAAAACTGCATTCTGTTAAGTTTTTCGAACTGAGTTGAATGCTTAGGCGATTCACTTGTAGGAAAGAGTTTGTTTGCATTCTGTATATTGAATTCTTTAATAGCAAATCTCGTGTCTTGCGTTTGACAGAAATTTCACTGAAATCACGTTTAAAAGCCAACGTCAGTAAAAATGCTTTGTAGAATCACTCTGTGAATGTCTTTGAAAACACTTCTCAGGCAGGAAACCAAACGTCGTTCATGTGAGTGAAAACTGCATTCTGTTCAGTTTTGCGAACTGAGTTGAATGGTTAGGCGATTCACTTGTAGGAAAGAGTTTGTTTGCATTCTCTGTCTTCAATTGTTTAATACCAAATCTCGTTTCTTGCGTTTGACAGAAATTCCAGTGAAATCACATTTAAAAGCCAACCTCTGTAAAAAGGCATTGTATAATCACTCTGTGAATGTCTTTGAAAACACTTCTCAGGCAGGAAAGCAAACGTCGTTCATCTGAGTGAAAACTGCATTCTGTTCAGTATTGCGAACTGAGTTGAATGGTTAGGCGATTCACTTGTAGAGAAGTGTTTGCTTGCATTCTCTGTCTTCAATTGTTTAATAGCAAATCTCGTGTCTTGCGTTTGACAGAAATTCCACTGAAATCACGTTTAAAAGCCAACGTCAGTAAAAAGGCTTTGTGGAATCACTCTGTGAATGTCTTTGAAAACACTTCTCAGGCAGGAAAGCAAACGTCGTTCATGTGAGTGAAAACTGCATTCTGTTAAGTTTTTCGAACTGAGTTGAATGCTTAGGCGATTCACTTGTAGGAAAGAGTTTGTTTGCATTCTGTATATTCAATTCTTTAATAGCAAATCTCGTGTCTTGCATTTGACAGAAATTCCACTGAAATCACGTTTAAAAGCCAACATCAGTAAAAAGGCTTTGTAGAATCACTCTGTGAATGTCTTTGAAAACAGTTCTCAGGCAGGAAAGCAAACGTTGTTCATCTGAGTGAAAACTGCATTCTGTTCAGTTTTTCGAACTGAGTTGAAAGGTTAGGCAATTCACTTGTAGGAAAGAGTTTGTTTGCATTCTGTATATTCAATTCTTTAATAGCAAATCTCGTGTCTTGCGTTAGACAGAAATTCCAGTGAAATCACATTTAAAAGCCAACGTCAGTAAAAAGGCTTTGTAGAATCACTCTGTGAATGTCTTTGAAAACACTTCTCAGGCAGGAAAGCAAACGTCATTCATCTGAGTGAAAACTGCATTCTGTTCAGTTTTTCGAACTGAGTTGAATGGTTAGGCGATTCACTTGTAGAGAAGTGTTTCTTTGCATTCTGTGTGTTCAATTGTTTAATAGCAAATCTCGTGTCTTGTGTTTGACAGAAATTCCAGTGAAGTCACGTTTAAAAGCCAATGTCAGCAAAAAGGCTTTGAAGAATCACTCTGTGAATGTCTTTGAAAACACTTCTCAGGCAGGAAAGCAAACGTCGTTCATCTGAGTGAAAACTGCATTCTGTTCAGTTTTGCGAACTGAGTTGAATGGTTAGGCGATTCACTTGTAGAGAAGTGTTTGCTTGCATTCTCTGTCTTCAATTGTTTAATAGCAAATCTCGTGTCTTGCGTTTGACAGAAATTCCAGTGAAATCACATTTAAAAGCCAACGTCAGTAAAAAGGCTTTGTAGAATCACTCTGTGAATGTCTTTGAAAACACTTCTCAGGCAGGAAAGCAAAAGTCGTTCATGTGAGTGAAAACTGCATTCTGTTAAGTTTTTCGAACTGAGTTGAATGCTTAGGCGATTCACTTGTAGGAAAGAGTTTGTTTGCATTCTGTATATTGAATTCTTTAATAGCAAATCTCGTGTCTTGCGTTTGACAGAAATTTCACTGAAATCACGTTTAAAAGCCAACGTCAGTAAAAATGCTTTGTAGAATCACTCTGTGAATGTCCTTGAAAACACTTCTCAGGCAGGAAACCAAACGTCGTTCATGTGAGTGAAAACTGCATTCTGTTCAGTTTTGCGAACTGAGTTGAATGGTTAGGCGATTCACTTGTAGGAAAGAGTTTGTTTGCATTCTCTGTCTTCAATTGTTTAATACCAAATCTCGTTTCTTGCGTTTGACAGAAATTCCAGTGAAATCACATTTAAAAGCCAACCTCTGTAAAAAGGCATTGTATAATCACTCTGTGAATGTCTTTGAAAACACTTCTCAGGCAGGAAAGCAAACGTCGTTCATCTGAGTGAAAACTGCATTCTGTTCAGTATTGCGAACTGAGTTGAATGGTTAGGCGATTCACTTGTAGAGAAGTGTTTGCTTGCATTCTCTGTCTTCAATTGTTTAATAGCAAATCTCGTGTCTTGCGTTTGACAGAAATTCCAGTGAAATCACATTTAAAAGCCAACTTCAGTAAAAAGGCTTTGTAGAATCACTCTGTGAATGTCTTTGAAAACACTTCTCAGGCAGGAAAGCAAACGTCGTTCATGTGAGTGAAAACTGCATTCTGTTAAGTTTTTCGAACTGAGTTGAATGCTTAGGCGATTCACTTGTAGGAAAGAGTTTGTTTGCATTCTGTATATTCAATTCTTTAATAGCAAATCTCGTGTCTTGCATTTGACAGAAATTCCACTGAAATCACGTTTAAAAGCCAACATCAGTAAAAAGGCTTTGTAGAATCACTCTGTGAATGTCTTTGAAAACACTTCTCAGGCAAGAAAGCAAACGTCGTTCATCTGAGTGAAAACTGCATTCTGTTCAGTTTTTTGAACTGAGTTGAATGCTTAGGCGATTCACTTGTAGAGAAGTGTTTGTTTGCATTCTCTGTATTCAATTGTTTAATAGCAAATCTCGTGTCTTGCGTTTGACAGAAATTCCAGTGAAATCACGTTTAAAAGCCAACGTCAGTAAAAAGGCTTTGTAGAACCACTCTGTGAATGTCTTTGAAAACACTTCTCAGGCAGGAAAGCATACATCGTTCATCTGAGTGAAAACTGCATTCTGTTCAGTTTTTCGAACTGAGTTGAATGGTTAGGCAATTCACTTGTAGGAAAGAGTTTGTTTGCATTCTGTATATTCAATTCTTTAATAGCAAATCTCGTGTCTTGCGTTTGACAGAAATTCCAGTGAAATCACATTTAAAAGCCAACGTCAGTAAAAAGGCTTTGTAGAATCACTCTGTGAATGTCTTTGAAAACACTTCTCAGGCAGGAAAGCAAACGTCATTCATCTGAGTGAAAACTGCATTCTGTTCAGTTTTTCGAACTGAGTTGAATGGTTAGGCGATTCACTTGTAGAGAAGTGTTTCTTTGCATTCTGTGTGTTCAATTGTTTAATAGCAAATCTCGTGTCTTGTGTTTGACAGAAATTCCAGTGAAGTCACGTTTAAAAGCCAATGTCAGCAAAAAGGCTTTGAAGAATCACTCTGTGAATGTCTTTGAAAACACTTCTCAGGCAGGAAAGCAAACGTCATTCATCTGAGTGAAAACTGCATTCTGTTCAGTTTTGCGAACTGAGTTGAATGGTTAGGCGATTCACTTGTAGAGAAGTGTTTGCTTGCATTCTCTGTCTTCAATTGTTTAATAGCAAATCTCGTGTCTTGCGTTTGACAGAAATTCCAGTGAAATCACATTTAAAAGCCAACGTCAGTAAAAAGGCTTTGTAGAATCACTCTGTGAATGTCTTTGAAAACACTTCTCAGGCAGGAAAGCAAAAGTCGTTCATGTGAGTGAAAACTGCATTCTGTTAAGTTTTTCGAACTGAGTTGAATGCTTAGGCGATTCACTTGTAGGAAAGAGTTTGTTTGCATTCTGTATATTGAATTCTTTAATAGCAAATCTCGTGTCTTGCGTTTGACAGAAATTTCACTGAAATCACGTTTAAAAGCCAATGTCAGTAAAAATGCTTTGTAGAATCACTCTGTGAATGTCTTTGAAAACACTTCTCAGGCAGGAAACCAAACGTCGTTCATGTGAGTGAAAACTGCATTCTGTTCAGTTTTGCGAACTGAGTTGAATGGTTAGGCGATTCACTTGTAGGAAAGAGTTTGTTTGCATTCTCTGTCTTCAATTGTTTAATACGAAATCTCGTTTCTTGCGTTTGACAGAAATTCCAGTGAAATCACATTTAAAAGCCAACCTCTGTAAAAAGGCATTGTAGAATCACTCTGTGAATGTCTTTGAAAACACTTCTCAGGCAGGAAAGCAAACGTCGTTCATCTGAGTGAAAACTGCATTCTGTTCAGTATTGCGAACTGAGTTGAATGGTTAGGCGATTCACTTGTAGAGAAGTGTTTGCTTGCATTCTCTGTCTTCAATTGTTTAATAGCAAATCTCGTGTCTTGCGTTTGACAGAAATTCCAGTGAAATCACATTTAAAAGCCAACGTCAGTAAAAAGGCTTTGTAGAATCACTCTGTGAATGTCTTTGAAAACACTTCTCAGGCAAGAAAGCAAACGTCGTTCATCTGAGTGAAAACTGCATTCTGTTCAGTTTTTTGAACTGAGTTGAATGCTTAGGCGATTCACTTGTAGAGAAGTGTTTGTTTGCATTCTCTGTATTCAATTGTTTAATAGCAAATCTCGTGTCTTGCGTTTGACAGAAATTCCAGTGAAATCACGTTTAAAAGCCAACGTCAGTAAAAAGGCTTTGTAGAACCACTCTGTGAATGTCTTTGAAAACACTTCTCAGGCAGGAAAGCATACATCGTTCATCTGAGTGAAAACTGCATTCTGTTCAGTTTTTCGAACTGAGTTGAATGGTTAGGCAATTCACTTGTAGGAAAGAGTTTGTTTGCATTCTGTATATTCAATTCTTTAATAGCAAATCTCGTGTCTTGCGTTTGACAGAAATTCCAGTGAAATCACATTTAAAAGCCAACGTCAGTAAAAAGGCTTTGTAGAATCACTCTGTGAATGTCTTTGAAAACACTTCTCAGGCAGGAAAGCAAACGTCATTCATCTGAGTGAAAACTGCATTCTGTTCAGTTTTTCGAACTGAGTTGAATGGTTAGGCGATTCACTTGTAGAGAAGTGTTTCTTTGCATTCTGTGTGTTCAATTGTTTAATAGCAAATCTCGTGTCTTGTGTTTGACAGAAATTCCAGTGAAGTCACGTTTAAAAGCCAATGTCAGCAAAAAGGCTTTGAAGAATCACTCTGTGAATGTCTTTGAAAACACTTCTCAGGCAGGAAAGCAAACGTCGTTCATCTGAGTGAAAACTGCATTCTGTTCAGTTTTGCGAACTGAGTTGAATGCTTAGGCGATTCACTTGTAGAGAAGTGTTTGCTTGCATTCTCTGTCTTCAATTGTTTAATAGCAAATCTCGTGTCTTGCGTTTGACAGAAATTCCAGTGAAATCACATTTAAAAGCCAACGTCAGTAAAAAGGCTTTGTAGAATCACTCTGTGAATGTCTTTGAAAACACTTCTCAGGCAGGAAAGCAAAAGTCGTTCATGTGAGTGAAAACTGCATTCTGTTCAGTTTTGCGAACTGAGTTGAATGGTTAGGCGATTCACTTGTAGGAAAGAGTTTGTTTGCATTCTCTGTCTTCAATTGTTTAATACCAAATCTCGTTTCTTGCGTTTGACAGAAATTCCAGTGAAATCACATTTAAAAGCCAACCTCTGTAAAAAGGCATTGTAGAATCACTCTGTGAATGTCTTTGAAAACACTTCTCAGGCAGGAAAGCAAACGTCGTTCATCTGAGTGAAAACTGCATTCTGTTCAGTATTGCGAACTGAGTTGAATGGTTAGGCGATTCACTTGTAGAGAAGTGTTTGCTTGCATTCTCTGTCTTCAATTGTTTAATAGCAAATCTCGTGTCTTGCGTTTGACAGAAATTCCAGTGAAATCACATTTAAAAGCCAACGTCAGTAAAAAGGCTTTGTAGAATCACTCTGTGAATGTCTTTGAAAACACTTCTCAGGCAAGAAAGCAAACGTCGTTCATCTGAGTGAAAACTGCATTCTGTTCAGTTTTTTGAACTGAGTTGAATGCTTAGGCGATTCACTTGTAGAGAAGTGTTTGTTTGCATTCTCTGTATTCAATTGTTTAATAGCAAATCTCGTGTCTTGCGTTTGACAGAAATTCCAGTGAAATCACGTTTAAAAGCCAACGTCAGTAAA
Source organism: Phyllotis vaccarum (assembly GCA_033318265.1). NCBI lineage: Eukaryota > Metazoa > Chordata > Mammalia > Rodentia > Cricetidae > Phyllotis > Phyllotis vaccarum. The sequence continues at coordinate 75,677,536 of JARWLC010000007.1, read as the reverse complement.
AAGGCTTTGTAGAACCACTCTGTGAATGTCTTTGAAAACACTTCTCAGGCAGGAAAGCATACATCGTTCATCTGAGTGAAAACTGCATTCTGTTCAGTTTTTCGAACTGAGTTGAATGGTTAGGCAATTCACTTGTAGGAAAGAGTTTGTTTGCATTCTGTATATTCAATTCTTTAATAGCAAATCTCGTGTCTTGCGTTTGACAGAAATTCCAGTGAAATCACATTTAAAAGCCAACGTCAGTAAAAAGGCTTTGTAGAATCACTCTGTGAATGTCTTTGAAAACACTTCTCAGGCAGGAAAGCAAACGTCATTCATCTGAGTGAAAACTGCATTCTGTTCAGTTTTTCGAACTGAGTTGAATGGTTAGGCGATTCACTTGTAGAGAAGTGTTTCTTTGCATTCTGTGTGTTCAATTGTTTAATAGCAAATCTCGTGTCTTGTGTTTGACAGAAATTCCAGTGAAGTCACGTTTAAAAGCCAATGTCAGCAAAAAGGCTTTGAAGAATCACTCTGTGAATGTCTTTGAAAACACTTCTCAGGCAGGAAAGCAAACGTCGTTCATCTGAGTGAAAACTGCATTCTGTTCAGTTTTGCGAACTGAGTTGAATGCTTAGGCGATTCACTTGTAGAGAAGTGTTTGCTTGCATTCTCTGTCTTCAATTGTTTAATAGCAAATCTCGTGTCTTGCGTTTGACAGAAATTCCAGTGAAATCACATTTAAAAGCCAACGTCAGTAAAAAGGCTTTGTAGAATCACTCTGTGAATGTCTTTGAAAACACTTCTCAGGCAGGAAAGCAAAAGTCGTTCATGTGAGTGAAAACTGCATTCTGTTAAGTTTTTCGAACTGAGTTGAATGCTTAGGCGATTCACTTGTAGGAAAGAGTTTGTTTGCATTCTGTATATTGAATTCTTTAATAGCAAATCTTGTGTCTTGCGTTTGACAGAAATTTCACTGAAATCACGTTTAAAAGCCAACGTCAGTAAAAATGCTTTGTAGAATCACTCTGTGAATGTCTTTGAAAACACTTCTCAGGCAGGAAACCAAACGTCCTTCATGTGAGTGAAAACTGCATTCTGTTCAGTTTTGCGAACTGAGTTGAATGGTTAGGCGATTCACTTGTAGGAGAGAGTTTGTTTGCATTCTCTGTCTTCAATTGTTTAATACCAAATCTCGTTTCCTGCGTTTGACAGAAATTCCAGTGAAATCACATTTAAAAGCCAACCTCTGTAAAAAGGCATTGTAGAATCACTCTGTGAATGTCTTTGAAAACACTTCTCAGGCAGGAAAGCAAACGTCGTTCATCTGAGTGAAAACTGCATTCTGTTCAGTATTGCGAACTGAGTTGAATGGTTAGGCGATTCACTTGTAGAGAAGTGTTTGCTTGCATTCTCTGTCTTCAATTGTTTAATAGCAAATCTCGTGTCTTGCGTTTGACAGAAATTCCAGTGAAATCACATTTAAAAGCATACGTCAGTAAAAAGGCTTTGTAGAATCACTCTGTGAATGTCTTTGAAAACACTTCTCAGGCAGGAAAGCAAACGTCGTTCATGTGAGTGAAAACTGCATTCTGTTAAGTTTTTCGAACTGAGTTGAATGCTTAGGCGATTCACTTTTAGGAAAGAGTTTGTTTGCATTCTGTATATTCAATTCTTTAATAGCAAATCTCGTGTCTTGCATTTGACAGAAATTCCACTGAAATCACGTTTAAAAGCCAACGTCAGTAAAAAGGCTTTGTAGAATCACTCTGTGAATGTCTTTGAAAACACTTCTCAGGCAAGAAAGCAAACGTCGTTCATCTGAGTGAAAACTGCATTCTGTTCAGTTTTTCGAACTGAGTTGAATGGTTAGGCGATTTACTTGTAGGAAAGAGTTTGTTTGCATTCTGTATATTCAATTCTTTAATAGCAAATCTCCTGTCTTGCGTTTGACAGAAATTCCAGTGAAATCACGTTTAAAAGCCAACGTCAGTAAAAAGGCTTTGTAGAATCACTCTGTGAATGTCTTTGAAAACACTTCTCAGGCAGGAAACCAAATGTCGTTCATCTTAGTGAAAACTGCATTCTGTTGAGTTTTTCGAACTGAGTTGAATGGTTAGGCGATTCACTTGTAGAGAAGTGTTTGTTTGCATTTTCTGTCTTCAATTGTTTAATAGCAAATCTCGTGTCTTGCGTTTGACAGAAATTCCAGTGAAATCACGTTTAAAAGCCAACGTCAGTAAAAAGGCTTTGTAGAACCACTCTGTGAATGTCTTTGAAAACACTTCTCAGGCAGGAAAGCATACATCGTTCATCTGAGTGAAAACTGCATTCTGTTCAGTTTTTCGAACTGAGTTGAATGGTTAGGCAATTCACTTGTAGGAAAGAGTTTGTTTGCATTCTGTATATTCCATTCTTTAATAGCAAATCTCGTGTCTTGTGTTTGACAGAAATTCCAGTGAAATCACATTTAAAAGCCAACGTCAGTAAAAAGGCTTTGTAGAATCACTCTGTGAATGTCTTTGAAAACACTTCTCAGGCAGGAAAGCAAACGTCGTTCATGTGAGTGAAAACTGCATTCTGTTCAGTTTTGCGAACTGAGTTGAATGGTTAGGCGATTCACTTGTAGGAAAGAGTTTGTTTGCATTCTCTGTCTTCAATTGTTTAATACCAAATCTCGTGTCTTGCGTTTGACAGAAATTCCAGTGAAATCACATTTAAAAGCCAACCTCTGTAAAAAGGCATTGTAGAATCACTCTGTGAATGTCTTTGAAAACACTTCTCAGGCAGGAAAGCAAACATCGTTCATCTGAGTGAAAACTGCATTCTGTTCAGTTTTGCGAACTGAGTTGAATGGTTAGGCGATTCACTTGTAGAGAAGTGTTTGCTTGCATTCTCTGTCTTCAATTGTTTAATAGCAAATCTCGTGTCTTGCGATTGACAGAAATTCCAGTGAAATCACATTTAAAAGCCAACGTCAGTAAAAAGGCTTTGTAGAATCACTCTGTGAATGTCTTTGAAAACACTTCTCAGGCAGGAAAGCAAACGTCGTTCATGTGAGTGAAAACTGCATTCTGTTAAGTTTTTCGAACTGAGTTGAATACTTAGGCGATTCACTTGTAGGAAAGAGTTTGTTTGCATTCTGTATATTCAATTCTTTAATAGCAAATCTCGTGTCTTGCATTTGACAGAAATTCCACTGAAATCACGTTTAAAAGCCAACGTCAGTAAAAAGGCTTTGTAGAATCACTCTGTGAATGTCTTTGAAAACACTTCTCAGGCAGGAAACCAAACGTCGTTCATGTGAGTGAAAACTGCATTCTGTTCGTTTTTTCGACCTGAGTTGAATGGTTAGGCGATTCACTTGTAGAAAAGTGTTTGTTTGCATTCTCTGTATTCAATTGTTTAATAGCAAATCTCGTGTCTTGCGATTGACAGAAATTCCAGTGAAATCACGTTTAAAAGCCAACGTCAGTAAAAAGGCTTTGTAGAACCACTCTGTGAATGTGTTTGAAAACACTTCTCAGGCAGGAAAGCATACATCGTTCATCTGAGTGAAAACTGCATTCTGTTCAGTTTTTCGAACTGAGTTGAATGCTTAGGCGATTCACTTGTAGAGAAGTGTTTGTTTGCATTCTCTGTATTCAATTGTTTAATAGCAAATCTCGTGTCTTGTATTTGACAGAAATTCCAGTGAAATCACGTTTAAAATCCAACGTCTGTAAAAAGGCATTGTAGAATCACTCTGTGAATGTCTTTGAAAACACTTCTCAGGCAGGAAACCAAACGTCGTTCATCTGAGTGAAAACTGCATTCTGTTCAGTTTTTCGAACTGAGTTGAATGGTTAGGCGATTCACTTGTAGAAAAGTGTTTGTTTGCATTCTCTGTATTCAATTGTTTAATAGCAAATCTCGTGTCTTGCGATTGACAGAAATTCCAGTGAAATCACGTTTAAAACCAAAGTCAGTAAAAAGGCTTTGTAGAACCACTCTGTGAATGTCTTTGAAAACACTTCTCAGGCAGGAAAGCAAACGTCGTTCATCTGAGTGAAAACTGCATTCTGTTCAGATTTTCAAACTGAGTTGAATGGTTAGGCGATTCACTTGTAGAGAAGTGTTTGTTTGCATTCTCTGTATTGAATTGTTTAATAGCAAATCTCGTGTCTTGCAATTGACAGAAATTCCAGTGAAATCACGTTTAAAAGTCAACGTCAGTAAAAAGGCTTTGTAGAACCACTCTGTGAATGTCTTTGAAAACACTTCTCAGGCAGGAAAGCATACATCGTTCATCTGAGTGAAAACTGCATTCTGTTCAGTTTTTCGAACTGAGTTGAATGGTTAGGAGATTCACTTGTAGAGAAGTGTTTGATCGCATTCTCTGTATTCAATTCTTTAATAGCAAATCTTGTGTCTTCCATTTGACAGAAATTCCAGTGAAATCACGTTTAAAAGTCAACGTCTGTAAAAAGGCATTTTAGAATCACTCTGTGAATGTCTTTGAAAACACTTCTCAGGCAGAAAAGCATACATCGTTCATCTGAGTGAAAACTGCATTCTGTTCAGTTTGGGAACTGAGTTGAATGGTTAGGCGATTCACTTGTAGAGAAGTGTTTTTTTGCATTCTCTGTCTTCAATTTTTTAATAACAAATCTCGTGTCTTGCGTTTGACAGAAATTCCAGTGAAATCACATTTAAAAGCCAACGTCAGTAAAAAGGCTTTGTAGAATCACTCTGTGAATATCTTTGAAAACACTTCTCAGGCAGGAAACCAAATGTCGTTCATCTGAGTGAAAACTGCATTCTGTTGAGTTTTTCGAACTGAGTTGAATGGTTAGATGATTCACTTGTAGAGAAGTGTTTGTTTGCATTCTCTGTATTCAATTGTTTAATAGCAAATCTCGTGTCTTGCGATTGACAGAAATTCCAGCAAAATCACGTTTAAAAGCCAACGTCTGTAAAAAGGCATTGTAGAATCACTCTGTGAATGTCTTTGAAAACACTTCTCAGGCAAGAAAGCAAACGTCGTTCATCTGAGTGAAAACTGCATTCTGTTCAGTTTTTTGAACTGAGTTGAATGCTTAGGCGATTCACTTGTAGAGAAGTGTTTGTTTGCATTCTCTGTATTCAATTGTTTAATAGCAAATCTCGTGTCTTGCGTTTGACAGAAATTCCAGTGAAATCACGTTTAAAAGCCAACGTCAGTAAAAAGGCTTTGTAGAACCACTCTGTGAATGTCTTTGAAAACACTTCTCAGGCAGGAAAGCATACATCGTTCATCTGAGTGAAAACTGCATTCTGTTCAGTTTTTCGAACTGAGTTGAATGGTTAGGCAATTCACTTGTAGGAAAGAGTTTGTTTGCATTCTGTATATTCAATTCTTTAATAGCAAATCTCGTGTCTTGCGTTTGACAGAAATTCCAGTGAAATCACATTTAAAAGCCAACGTCAGTAAAAAGGCTTTGTAGAATCACTCTGTGAATGTCTTTGAAAACACTTCTCAGGCAGGAAAGCAAACGTCATTCATCTGAGTGAAAACTGCATTCTGTTCAGTTTTTCGAACTGAGTTGAATGGTTAGGCGATTCACTTGTAGAGAAGTGTTTCTTTGCATTCTGTGTGTTCAATTGTTTAATAGCAAATCTCGTGTCTTGTGTTTGACAGAAATTCCAGTGAAGTCACGTTTAAAAGCCAATGTCAGCAAAAAGGCTTTGAAGAATCACTCTGTGAATGTCTTTGAAAACACTTCTCAGGCAGGAAAGCAAACGTCGTTCATCTGAGTGAAAACTGCATTCTGTTCAGTTTTGCGAACTGAGTTGAATGCTTAGGCGATTCACTTGTAGAGAAGTGTTTGCTTGCATTCTCTGTCTTCAATTGTTTAATAGCAAATCTCGTGTCTTGCGTTTGACAGAAATTCCAGTGAAATCACATTTAAAAGCCAACGTCAGTAAAAAGGCTTTGTAGAATCACTCTGTGAATGTCTTTGAAAACACTTCTCAGGCAGGAAAGCAAAAGTCGTTCATGTGAGTGAAAACTGCATTCTGTTAAGTTTTTCGAACTGAGTTGAATGCTTAGGCGATTCACTTGTAGGAAAGAGTTTGTTTGCATTCTGTATATTGAATTCTTTAATAGCAAATCTTGTGTCTTGCGTTTGACAGAAATTTCACTGAAATCACGTTTAAAAGCCAACGTCAGTAAAAATGCTTTGTAGAATCACTCTGTGAATGTCTTTGAAAACACTTCTCAGGCAGGAAACCAAACGTCGTTCATGTGAGTGAAAACTGCATTCTGTTCAGTTTTGCGAACTGAGTTGAATGGTTAGGCGATTCACTTGTAGGAGAGAGTTTGTTTGCATTCTCTGTCTTCAATTGTTTAATACCAAATCTCGTTTCCTGCGTTTGACAGAAATTCCAGTGAAATCACATTTAAAAGCCAACCTCTGTAAAAAGGCATTGTAGAATCACTCTGTGAATGTCTTTGAAAACACTTCTCAGGCAGGAAAGCAAACGTCGTTCATCTGAGTGAAAACTGCATTCTGTTCAGTATTGCGAACTGAGTTGAATGGTTAGGCGATTCACTTGTAGAGAAGTGTTTGCTTGCATTCTCTGTCTTCAATTGTTTAATAGCAAATCTCGTGTCTTGCGTTTGACAGAAATTCCAGTGAAATCACATTTAAAAGCATACGTCAGTAAAAAGGCTTTGTAGAATCACTCTGTGAATGTCTTTGAAAACACTTCTCAGGCAGGAAAGCAAACGTCGTTCATGTGAGTGAAAACTGCATTCTGTTAAGTTTTTCGAACTGAGTTGAATGCTTAGGCGATTCACTTTTAGGAAAGAGTTTGTTTGCATTCTGTATATTCAATTCTTTAATAGCAAATCTCGTGTCTTGCATTTGACAGAAATTCCACTGAAATCACGTTTAAAAGCCAACGTCAGTAAAAAGGCTTTGTAGAATCACTCTGTGAATGTCTTTGAAAACACTTCTCAGGCAAGAAAGCAAACGTCGTTCATCTGAGTGAAAACTGCATTCTGTTCAGTTTTTCGAACTGAGTTGAATGGTTAGGCGATTTACTTGTAGGAAAGAGTTTGTTTGCATTCTGTATATTCAATTCTTTAATAGCAAATCTCCTGTCTTGCGTTTGACAGAAATTCCAGTGAAATCACGTTTAAAAGCCAACGTCAGTAAAAAGGCTTTGTAGAATCACTCTGTGAATGTCTTTGAAAACACTTCTCAGGCAGGAAACCAAATGTCGTTCATCTTAGTGAAAACTGCATTCTGTTGAGTTTTTCGAACTGAGTTGAATGGTTAGGCGATTCACTTGTAGAGAAGTGTTTCTTTGCATTCTGTGTGTTCAATTGTTTAATAGCAAATCTCGTGTCTTGTGTTTGACAGAAATTCCAGTGAAGTCACGTTTAAAAGCCAATGTCAGCAAAAAGGCTTTGAAGAATCACTCTGTGAATGTCTTTGAAAACACTTCTCAGGCAGGAAAGCAAACGTCGTTCATCTGAGTGAAAACTGCATTCTGTTCAGTTTTGCGAACTGAGTTGAATGGTTAGGCGATTCACTTGTAGAGAAGTGTTTGCTTGCATTCTCTGTCTTCAATTGTTTAATAGCAAATCTCGTGTCTTGCGTTTGACAGAAATTCCAGTGAAATCACATTTAAAAGCCAACGTCAGTAAAAAGGCTTTGTAGAATCACTCTGTGAATGTCTTTGAAAACACTTCTCAGGCAGGAAAGCAAAAGTCGTTCATGTGAGTGAAAACTGCATTCTGTTAAGTTTTTCGAACTGAGTTGAATGCTTAGGCGATTCACTTGTAGGAAAGAGTTTGTTTGCATTCTGTATATTGAATTCTTTAATAGCAAATCTCGTGTCTTGCGTTTGACAGAAATTTCACTGAAATCACGTTTAAAAGCCAACGTCAGTAAAAATGCTTTGTAGAATCACTCTGTGAATGTCTTTGAAAACACTTCTCAGGCAGGAAACCAAACGTCGTTCATGTGAGTGAAAACTGCATTCTGTTCAGTTTTGCGAACTGAGTTGAATGGTTAGGCGATTCACTTGTAGGAAAGAGTTTGTTTGCATTCTCTGTCTTCAATTGTTTAATACCAAATCTCGTTTCTTGCGTTTGACAGAAATTCCAGTGAAATCACATTTAAAAGCCAACCTCTGTAAAAAGGCATTGTATAATCACTCTGTGAATGTCTTTGAAAACACTTCTCAGGCAGGAAAGCAAACGTCGTTCATCTGAGTGAAAACTGCATTCTGTTCAGTATTGCGAACTGAGTTGAATGGTTAGGCGATTCACTTGTAGAGAAGTGTTTGCTTGCATTCTCTGTCTTCAATTGTTTAATAGCAAATCTCGTGTCTTGCATTTGACAGAAATTCCACTGAAATCACATTTAAAAGCCAACATCAGTAAAAAGGCTTTGTAGAATCACTCTGTGAATGTCTTTGAAAACACTTCTCAGGCAAGAAAGCAAACGTCGTTCATCTGAGTGAAAACTGCATTCTGTTCAGTTTTTTGAACTGAGTTGAATGCTTAGGCGATTCACTTGTAGAGAAGTGTTTGTTTGCATTCTCTGTATTCAATTGTTTAATAGCAAATCTCGTGTCTTGCGTTTGACAGAAATTCCAGTGAAATCACGTTTAAAAGCCAACGTCAGTAAAAAGGCTTTGTAGAACCACTCTGTGAATGTCTTTGAAAACACTTCTCAGGCAGGAAAGCATACATCGTTCATCTGAGTGAAAACTGCATTCTGTTCAGTTTTTCGAACTGAGTTGAATGGTTAGGCAATTCACTTGTAGGAAAGAGTTTGTTTGCATTCTGTATATTCAATTCTTTAATAGCAAATCTCGTGTCTTGCGTTTGACAGAAATTCCAGTGAAATCACATTTAAAAGCCAACGTCAGTAAAAAGGCTTTGTAGAATCACTCTGTGAATGTCTTTGAAAACACTTCTCAGGCAGGAAAGCAAACGTCATTCATCTGAGTGAAAACTGCATTCTGTTCAGTTTTTCGAACTGAGTTGAATGGTTAGGCGATTCACTTGTAGAGAAGTGTTTCTTTGCATTCTGTGTGTTCAATTGTTTAATAGCAAATCTCGTGTCTTGTGTTTGACAGAAATTCCAGTGAAGTCACGTTTAAAAGCCAATGTCAGCAAAAAGGCTTTGAAGAATCACTCTGTGAATGTCTTTGAAAACACTTCTCAGGCAGGAAAGCAAACGTCGTTCATCTGAGTGAAAACTGCATTCTGTTCAGTTTTGCGAACTGAGTTGAATGCTTAGGCGATTCACTTGTAGAGAAGTGTTTGCTTGCATTCTCTGTCTTCAATTGTTTAATAGCAAATCTCGTGTCTTGCGTTTGACAGAAATTCCAGTGAAATCACATTTAAAAGCCAACGTCAGTAAAAAGGCTTTGTAGAATCACTCTGTGAATGTCTTTGAAAACACTTCTCAGGCAGGAAAGCAAAAGTCGTTCATGTGAGTGAAAACTGCATTCTGTTCAGTTTTGCGAACTGAGTTGAATGGTTAGGCGATTCACTTGTAGGAAAGAGTTTGTTTGCATTCTCTGTCTTCAATTGTTTAATACCAAATCTCGTTTCTTGCGTTTGACAGAAATTCCAGTGAAATCACATTTAAAAGCCAACCTCTGTAAAAAGGCATTGTAGAATCACTCTGTGAATGTCTTTGAAAACACTTCTCAGGCAGGAAACCAAACGTCGTTCATGTGAGTGAAAACTGCATTCTGTTCAGTTTTGCGAACTGAGTTGAATGGTTAGGCGATTCACTTGTAGGAAAGAGTTTGTTTGCATTCTCTGTCTTCAATTGTTTAATACCAAATCTCGTTTCTTGCGTTTGACAGAAATTCCAGTGAAATCACATTTAAAAGCCAACCTCTGTAAAAAGGCATTGTAGAATCACTCTGTGAATGTCTTTGAAAACACTTCTCAGGCAGGAAAGCAAACGTCGTTCATCTGAGTGAAAACTGCATTCTGTTCAGTATTGCGAACTGAGTTGAATGGTTAGGCGATTCACTTGTAGAGAAGTGTTTGCTTGCATTCTCTGTCTTCAATTGTTTAATAGCAAATCTCGTGTCTTGCGTTTGACAGAAATTCCAGTGAAATCACATTTAAAAGCCAACGTCAGTAAAAAGGCTTTGTAGAATCACTCTGTGAATGTCTTTGAAAACACTTCTCAGGCAAGAAAGCAAACGTCATTCATCTGAGTGAAAACTGCATTCTGTTCAGTTTTTTGAACTGAGTTGAATGCTTAGGCGATTCACTTGTAGAGAAGTGTTTGTTTGCATTCTCTGTATTCAATTGTTTAATAGCAAATCTCGTGTCTTGCGTTTGACAGAAATTCCAGTGAAATCACGTTTAAAAGCCAACGTCAGTAAAAAGGCTTTGTAGAACCACTCTGTGAATGTCTTTGAAAACACTTCTCAGGCAGGAAAGCATACATCGTTCATCTGAGTGAAAACTGCATTCTGTTCAGTTTTTCGAACTGAGTTGAATGGTTAGGCAATTCACTTGTAGGAAAGAGTTTGTTTGCATTCTGTATATTCAATTCTTTAATAGCAAATCTCGTGTCTTGCGTTTGACAGAAATTCCAGTGAAATCACATTTAAAAGCCAACGTCAGTAAAAAGGCTTTGTAGAATCACTCTGTGAATGTCTTTGAAAACACTTCTCAGGCAGGAAAGCAAACGTCATTCATCTGAGTGAAAACTGCATTCTGTTCAGTTTTTCGAACTGAGTTGAATGGTTAGGCGATTCACTTGTAGAGAAGTGTTTCTTTGCATTCTGTGTGTTCAATTGTTTAATAGCAAATCTCGTGTCTTGTGTTTGACAGAAATTCCAGTGAAGTCACGTTTAAAAGCCAATGTCAGCAAAAAGGCTTTGAAGAATCACTCTGTGAATGTCTTTGAAAACACTTCTCAGGCAGGAAAGCAAACGTCGTTCATCTGAGTGAAAACTGCATTCTGTTCAGTTTTGCGAACTGAGTTGAATGCTTAGGCGATTCACTTGTAGAGAAGTGTTTGCTTGCATTCTCTGTCTTCAATTGTTTAATAGCAAATCTCGTGTCTTGCGTTTGACAGAAATTCCAGTGAAATCACATTTAAAAGCCAACGTCAGTAAAAAGGCTTTGTAGAATCACTCTGTGAATGTCTTTGAAAACACTTCTCAGGCAGGAAAGCAAAAGTCGTTCATGTGAGTGAAAACTGCATTCTGTTCAGTTTTGCGAACTGAGTTGAATGGTTAGGCGATTCACTTGTAGGAAAGAGTTTGTTTGCATTCTCTGTCTTCAATTGTTTAATACCAAATCTCGTTTCTTGCGTTTGACAGAAATTCCAGTGAAATCACATTTAAAAGCCAACCTCTGTAAAAAGGCATTGTAGAATCACTCTGTGAATGTCTTTGAAAACACTTCTCAGGCAGGAAAGCAAACGTCGTTCATCTGAGTGAAAACTGCATTCTGTTCAGTATTGCGAACTGAGTTGAATGGTTAGGCGATTCACTTGTAGAGAAGTGTTTGCTTGCATTCTCTGTCTTCAATTGTTTAATAGCAAATCTCGTGTCTTGCGTTTGACAGAAATTCCAGTGAAATCACATTTAAAAGCCAACGTCAGTAAAAAGGCTTTGTAGAATCACTCTGTGAATGTCTTTGAAAACACTTCTCAGGCAAGAAAGCAAACGTCGTTCATCTGAGTGAAAACTGCATTCTGTTCAGTTTTTTGAACTGAGTTGAATGCTTAGGCGATTCACTTGTAGAGAAGTGTTTGTTTGCATTCTCTGTATTCAATTGTTTAATAGCAAATCTCGTGTCTTGCGTTTGACAGAAATTCCAGTGAAATCACGTTTAAAAGCCAACGTCAGTAAAAAGGCTTTGTAGAACCACTCTGTGAATGTCTTTGAAAACACTTCTCAGGCAGGAAAGCATACATCGTTCATCTGAGTGAAAACTGCATTCTGTTCAGTTTTTCGAACTGAGTTGAATGGTTAGGCAATTCACTTGTAGGAAAGAGTTTGTTTGCATTCTGTATATTCAATTCTTTAATAGCAAATCTCGTGTCTTGCGTTTGACAGAAATTCCAGTGAAATCACATTTAAAAGCCAACGTCAGTAAAAAGGCTTTGTAGAATCACTCTGTGAATGTCTTTGAAAACACTTCTCAGGCAGGAAAGCAAACGTCATTCATCTGAGTGAAAACTGCATTCTGTTCAGTTTTTCGAACTGAGTTGAATGGTTAGGCGATTCACTTGTAGAGAAGTGTTTCTTTGCATTCTGTGTGTTCAATTGTTTAATAGCAAATCTCGTGTCTTGTGTTTGACAGAAATTCCAGTGAAGTCACGTTTAAAAGCCAATGTCAGCAAAAAGGCTTTGAAGAATCACTCTGTGAATGTCTTTGAAAACACTTCTCAGGCAGGAAAGCAAACGTCGTTCATCTGAGTGAAAACTGCATTCTGTTCAGTTTTGCGAACTGAGTTGAATGCTTAGGCGATTCACTTGTAGAGAAGTGTTTGCTTGCATTCTCTGTCTTCAATTCTTTAATAGCAAATCTCGTGTCTTGCGTTTGACAGAAATTCCAGTGAAATCACATTTAAAAGCCAACGTCAGTAAAAAGGCTTTGTAGAATCACTCTGTGAATGTCTTTGAAAACACTTCTCAGGCAGGAAAGCAAAAGTCGTTCATGTGAGTGAAAACTGCATTCTGTTAAGTTTTTCGAACTGAGTTGAATGCTTAGGCGATTCACTTGTAGGAAAGAGTTTGTTTGCATTCTGTATATTGAATTCTTTAATAGCAAATCTTGTGTCTTGCGTTTGACAGAAATTTCACTGAAATCACGTTTAAAAGCCAACGTCAGTAAAAATGCTTTGTAGAATCACTCTGTGAATGTCTTTGAAAACACTTCTCAGGCAGGAAACCAAACGTCGTTCATGTGAGTGAAAACTGCATTCTGTTCAGTTTTGCGAACTGAGTTGAATGGTTAGGCGATTCACTTGTAGGAGAGAGTTTGTTTGCATTCTCTGTCTTCAATTGTTTAATACCAAATCTCGTTTCCTGCGTTTGACAGAAATTCCAGTGAAATCACATTTAAAAGCCAACCTCTGTAAAAAGGCATTGTAGAATCACTCTGTGAATGTCTTTGAAAACACTTCTCAGGCAGGAAAGCAAACGTCGTTCATCTGAGTGAAAACTGCATTCTGTTCAGTATTGCGAACTGAGTTGAATGGTTAGGCGATTCACTTGTAGAGAAGTGTTTGCTTGCATTCTCTGTCTTCAATTGTTTAATAGCAAATCTCGTGTCTTGCGTTTGACAGAAATTCCAGTGAAATCACATTTAAAAGCATACGTCAGTAAAAAGGCTTTGTAGAATCACTCTGTGAATGTCTTTGAAAACACTTCTCAGGCAGGAAAGCAAACGTCGTTCATGTGAGTGAAAACTGCATTCTGTTAAGTTTTTCGAACTGAGTTGAATGCTTAGGCGATTCACTTTTAGGAAAGAGTTTGTTTGCATTCTGTATATTCAATTCTTTAATAGCAAATCTCGTGTCTTGCATTTGACAGAAATTCCACTGAAATCACGTTTAAAAGCCAACGTCAGTAAAAAGGCTTTGTAGAATCACTCTGTGAATGTCTTTGAAAACACTTCTCAGGCAAGAAAGCAAACGTCGTTCATCTGAGTGAAAACTGCATTCTGTTCAGTTTTTCGAACTGAGTTGAATGGTTAGGCGATTTACTTGTAGGAAAGAGTTTGTTTGCATTCTGTATATTCAATTCTTTAATAGCAAATCTCCTGTCTTGCGTTTGACAGAAATTCCAGTGAAATCACGTTTAAAAGCCAACGTCAGTAAAAAGGCTTTGTAGAATCACTCTGTGAATGTCTTTGAAAACACTTCTCAGGCAGGAAACCAAATGTCGTTCATCTTAGTGAAAACTGCATTCTGTTGAGTTTTTCGAACTGAGTTGAATGGTTAGGCGATTCACTTGTAGAGAAGTGTTTGTTTGCATTTTCTGTCTTCAATTGTTTAATAGCAAATCTCGTGTCTTGCGTTTGACAGAAATTCCAGTGAAATCACGTTTAAAAGCCAACGTCAGTAAAAAGGCTTTGTAGAACCACTCTGTGAATGTCTTTGAAAACACTTCTCAGGCAGGAAAGCATACATCGTTCATCTGAGTGAAAACTGCATTCTGTTCAGTTTTTCGAACTGAGTTGAATGGTTAGGCAATTCACTTGTAGGAAAGAGTTTGTTTGCATTCTGTATATTCCATTCTTTAATAGCAAATCTCGTGTCTTGTGTTTGACAGAAATTCCAGTGAAATCACATTTAAAAGCCAACGTCAGTAAAAAGGCTTTGTAGAATCACTCTGTGAATGTCTTTGAAAACACTTCTCAGGCAGGAAAGCAAACGTCGTTCATCTGAGTGAAAACTGCATTCTGTTCAGTTTTTCGAACTGAGTTGAATGGTTAGGCGATTCACTTGTAGAGAAGTGTTTCTTTGCATTCTGTGTGTTCAATTGTTTAATAGCAAATCTCGTGTCTTGCGTTTGACAGAAATTCCAGTGAAATCACGTTTAAAAGCCAATGTCAGCAAAAAGGCTTTGAAGAATCACTCTGTGAATGTCTTTGAAAACACTTCTCAGGCAGGAAAGCAAACGTCGTTCATCTGAGTGAAAACTGCATTCTGTTCAGTTTTGCGAACTGAGTTGAATGGTTAGGCAATTCACTTGTAGAGAAGTGTTTGCTTGCATTCTCTGTCTTCAATTGTTTAATAGCAAATCTCGTGTCTTGCGTTTGACAGAAATTCCAGTGAAATCACATTTAAAAGCCAACGTCAGTAAAAAGGCTTTGTAGAATCACTCTGTGAATGTCTTTGAAAACACTTCTCAGGCAGGAAAGCAAAAGTCGTTCATGTGAGTGAAAACTGCATTCTGTTAAGTTTTTCGAACTGAGTTGAATGCTTAGGCGATTCACTTGTAGGAAAGAGTTTATTTGCATTCTGTATATTGAATTCTTTAATAGCAAATCTCGTGTTTTGCGATTGACAGAAATTCCAGTGAAATCACATTTAAAAGCCAACGTCAGTAAAAAGGCTTTGTAGAATCACTCTGTGAATGTCTTTGAAAACACTTCTCAGGCAGGAAACCAAACGTCGTTCATGTGAGTGAAAACTGCATTCTGTTCAGTTTTGCGAACTGAGTTGAATGGTTAGGCGATTCACTTGTAGGAAAGAGTTTGTTTGCATTCTCTGTCTTCAATTGTTTAATACCAAATCTCGTGTCTTGCGTTTGACAGAAATTCCAGTGAAATCACATTTAAAAGCCAACCTCTGTAAAAAGGCATTGTAGAACCACTCTGTGAATGTCTTTGAAAACACTTCTCAGGCAGGAAAGCAAACGTCGTTCATCTGAGTGAAAACTGCATTCTGTTCAGATTTTCAAACTGAGTTGAATGGTTAGGCGATTCACTTGTAGAGAAGTGTTTGATCGCATTCTCTGTATTCAATTCTTTAATAGCAAATCTTGTGTCTTCCATTTGACAGAAATTCCAGTGAAATCACGTTTAAAAGTCAACGTCTGTAAAAAGGCATTTTAGAATCACTCTGTGAATGTCTTTGAAAACACTTCTCAGGCAGAAAAGCATACATCGTTCATCTGAGTGAAAACTGCATTCTGTTCAGTTTGGGAACTGAGTTGAATGGTTAGGCGATTCACTTGTAGAGAAGTGTTTTTTTGCATTCTCTGTCTTCAATTTTTTAATAACAAATCTCGTGTCTTGCGTTTGACAGAAATTCCAGTGAAATCACATTTAAAAGCCAACGTCAGTAAAAAGGCTTTGTAGAATCACTCTGTGAATATCTTTGAAAACACTTCTCAGGCAGGAAACCAAATGTCGTTCATCTGAGTGAAAACTGCATTCTGTTCAGTTTTTCGAACTGAGTTGAATGGTTAGATGATTCACTTGTAGAGAAGTGTTTGTTTGCATTCTCTGTATTCAATTGTTTAATAGCAAATCTCGTGTCTTGCGATTGACAGAAATTCCAGCAAAATCACGTTTAAAAGCCAACGTCTGTAAAAAGGCATTGTAGAATCACTCTGTGAATGTCTTTGAAAACACTTCTCAGGCAGGAAACCAAACGTCGTTCATCTGAGTGAAAACTGCATTCTGTTCAGTTTTTCGAACTGAGTTGAATGGTTAGGCGATTCACTTGTAGAGAAGTGTTTGTTTGCATTCTCTGTATTCAATTCTTTAATAGCAAATCTCGTGTCTTGCATTTGACAGAAATTCCAGTGAAATCACATTTAAAAGCCAACCTCTGTAAAAAGGCATTGTAGAATCACTCTGTGAATGTCTTTGAAAACACTTCTCAGGCAGGAAAGCAAATGTCGTTCATCTGAGTGAAAACTGCATTCTGTTCAGTTTTTCGAACTGAGTTGAATGGTTAATCGATTCACTTGTAGAGAAGTGTTTGTTTGCATTCTCTGTATTCAATTCTTTAATAGCAAATCTCGTGTCTTGCATTTGACAGAAATTCCAGTGAAATCACATTTAAAAGCCAACCTCTGTAAAAAGGTATTGTAGAATCACTCTGTGAATGTCTTTGAAAACACTTCTCAGGCAGGAAAGCAAACGTCATTCATCTGAGTGAAAACTGCATTCTGTTCAGTTTTTCGAACTGAGTTGAATGTTTAGGCGATTCACTTGTAGAAAAGTGTTTGTTTGCATTCTCTGTATTCAATTGTTTAATAGCAAATCTCGTGTCTTGCGATTGACAGAAATTCCAGTGAAATCACGTTTAAAATCCAACGTCAGTAAAAAGGCTTTGTAGAACCACTCTGTGAATGTCTTTGAAAACACTTCTCAGGCAGGAAAGCAAATATCGTTCATCTGAGTGAAAACTGCATTCTGTTCAGTTTATCGAACTGAGTTGAATGGTTAGGCGATTCACTTGTAGAAAAGTGTTTCTTTGCATTCTCTGTATTCAATTGTTTAATAGCAAATCTCGTGTCTTGCGATTGACAGAAATTCCAGCAAAATCACGTTTAAAAGCCAAGGTCTGTAAAAAGGCACTGTAGAATCACTCTGTGAATGTCTTTGAAAACACTTCTCAGGCAGGAAACCAAACGTTGTTCATCTGAGTGAAAACTGCATTCTGTTCAGTTTTTCGAACTGAGTTGAATGGTTAGGCGAATCACTTGTAGAGAAGTGTTTGTTTGCATTCTCTGTATTCAATTCTTTAATAGCAAATCTCGTGTCTTGCATTTGACAGAAATTCCAGTGAAATCACATTTAAAAGCCAACATCTGTAAAAAGGCATTGTAGAATCACTCTGTGAATGTCTTTGAAAACACTTCTCAGGCAGGAAAGCAAATGTCGTTCATCTGAGTGAAAACTGCATTCTGTTCAGTTTTTCGAACTGAGTTGAATGGTTAGGCGATTCACTTGTAGAAAAGTGTTTGTTTGCATTCTCTGTATTCAATTGTTTAATAGCAAATCTCGTGTCTTGCGATTGACAGAAATTCCAGTGAAATCACGTTTAAAATCCAACGTCAGTAAAAAGGCTTTGTAGAACCACTCTGTGAATGTCTTTGAAAACACTTCTCATGCAGGAAAGCAAACGTCATTCATCTGAGTGAAAACTGCATTCTGTTCAGTTTTTCGAACTGAGTTGAATGGTTAGGTGATTCACTTGTAGAAAAGTGTTTGTTTGCATTCTCTGTATTCAATTGTTTAATAGCAAATCTCGTGTCTTGCGATTGACAGAAATTCCAGTGAAATCACGTTTAAAAGCCAAAGTCAGTAAAAAGGCTTTGTAGAACCATTCGGTGAATGTCTTTGAAAACACTTCTCAGGCAGGAAAGCATACATCGTTCATCTGAGTGAAAACTGCATTCTGTTCAGTTTTTCGAACTGAGTTGAATGGTTAGGCGATTCACTTGTAGAGAAGTGTTTCTTTGCATTCTCTGTGTTCAATTGCTTAATAGCAAATCTCGTGTCTTGCGTTTGACAGAAATTCCAGTGAAATCATGTTTAAAAGCCAACGTCAGTAAAAAGGCTTTGAAGAATCACTCTGTGAATGTCTTTGAAAACACTTCTCAGGTAGGAAAGCATACGTCGTTCATCTGAGTGAAAACTGCATTCTGTTCAGTTTTGCGAACTGAGTTGAATGGTTAGGCGATTCACTTGTAGAGAAGTGTTTGTTTGCATTCTCTGTATTCAATTCTTTAATAGCAAATCTCGTGTCTTGCATTTGACAGAAATTCCAGTGAAATCACATTTAAAAGCCAACCTCTGTAAAAAGGCATTGTAGAAACACTCTGTGAATGTCTTTGAAAACACTTCTCAGGCAGGAAAGCAAACGTCATTCATCTGAGTGAAAACTGCATTCTGTTCAGTTTTTCGAACTGAGTTGAATGGTTAGGCGATTCACTTGTAGAAAAGTGTTTGTTTGCATTCTCTGTATTCAATTGTTTAATAGCAAATCTCGTGTCTTGCGATTGACAGAAATTCCAGTGAAATCACGTTTAAAATCCAACGTCAGTAAAAAGGCTTTGTAGAACCACTCTGTGAATGTCTTTGAAAACACTTCTCAGGCAGGAAAGCAAACATCGTTCATCTGAGTGAAAACTGCATTCTGTTCAGTTTATCGAACTGAGTTGAATGGTTAGGCGATTCACTTGTAGAAAAGTGTTTGTTTGCATTCTCTGTATTCAATTGTTTAATAGCAAATCTCGTGTCTTGCATTTGACAGAAATTCCAGTGAAATCACATTTAAAAGCCAACGTCAGTAAAAAGGCTTTGTAGAATCACTCTGTGAATGTCTTTGAAAACACTTCTCAGGCAGGAAAGCAAACGTCATTCATCTGAATGAAAACTGCATTCTGTTCAGTTTTTCAAACTGAGCTGAATGGTTAGGCGATTCACTTGTAGAGAAGTGTTTCTTTGCATTCTCTGTGTTCAATTGTTTAATAGCAAATCTCGTGTCTTGCGTTTGACAGAAATTCCAGTGAAATCACATTTAAAAGCCAACGTCAGTAAAAAGGCTTTGAAGAATCACTCTGTGAATGTCTTTGAAAACACTTCTCAGACAGGAAATCATATGTCGTTCATCTGAGTGAAAACTGCATTCTGTTCAGTTTTTCGAACGTAGTTGAATGGTTAGGCGATTCATTTGTAGAGAAGTGTTTGTTTGCATTCTCTGTATTCAATTCTTTAATAGCAAATCTTGTGTCTTGCATTTGACAGAAATTCCAGTGAAATCACGTTTAAAAGCCAACGTCTGTAAAAAGGCATTGTAGAACCACTCTGTGAATGTCTTTGAAAACACTTCTCAGGCAGGAAAGCATAAATCGTTCATGTGAGTGAAAACTGCATTCTGTTCAGTTTTTCGAACTGAGTTGAATGCTTAGGCGATTCACTTGTAGAGAAGTGTTTGTTTGCATTCTCTGTATTCAATTGTTTAATAGCAAATCTCGTGTCTTGCGTTTGACAGAAATTCCAGTGAAATCACATTTAAAAGCCAACGTCAGTAAAAAGGCTTTGTAGAATCACTCTGTGAATGTCTTTGAAAACACTTCTCAGGCAGGAAAGCAAACGTCATTCATCTGAGTGAAAACTGCATTCTGTTCAGTTTTTCGAACTGAGTTGAATGGTTAGGCGATTTACTTGTAGAGAAGTGTTTCTTTGCATTCTCTGTGTTCAATTGTTTAATAGCAAATCTCGTGTCTTGCGTTTGACAGAAATTCCAGTGAAATCACCTTTAAATCCAACGTCAGTAAAAAGGCTTTGAAGAATCACTCTGTGAATGTCTTTGAAAACACTTCTCAGGCAGGAAAGCATACGTCGTTCATCTGAGTGACAATTGCATTCTGTTCAGTTTTTCGACCATAGTTGAATGGTTAGGCGATTCACTTGTAGAGAAGTGTTTGTTTGCATTCTCTGTATTCAATTCTTTAATAGCAAATCTTGTGTCTTGCATTTGACAGAAAATCCAGTGAAATCACGTTTAAAAGCCAACGTCTGTAAAAAGGCCTTGTAGAATCACTCTGTGAATGTCTTTGAAAACACTTCTCAGGCAGGAAAGCATACATCGTTCATCTGAGTGAAAACTGCATTCTGTTCAGTTTTGCGAACTGAGTTGAATGGTTAGGCGATTCACTTGTAGAGAAGTGTTTGTTTGCATTCTCTGTGTTCAATTGTTTAATAGCAAATCTCGTGTCTTGCGATTGACAGAAATTCCAGCAAAATCACGTTTAAAAGCCAACGTCTGTAAAAAGGCATTGTAGAATCACTCTGTGAATGTCTTTGAAAACACTTCTCAGGCAGGAAAGCAAATGTCGTTCATCTGAGTGAAAACTGCATTCTGTTCAGTTTTTCGAACTGAGTTGAATGGTTAGGCGATTCACTTGTAGAAAAGTGTTTGTTTGCATTCTCTGTATTCAATTGTTTAATAGCAAATCTCGTGTCTTGCGATTGACAGAAATTCCAGTGAAATCACGTTTAAAATCCAACGTCAGTAAAAAGGCTTTGTAGAACCACTCTGTGAATGTCTTTGAAAACACTTCTCAGGCAGGAAAGCAAACGTCATTCATCTGAGTGAAAACTGCATTCTGTTCAGTTTTTCGAACTGAGTTGAATGGTTAGGCGATTCACTTGTAGAAAAGTGTTTGTTTGCATTCTCTGTATTCAATTGTTTAATAGCAAATCTCGTGTCTTGCGATTGACAGAAATTCCAGTGAAATCACCTTTAAAAGCCAACGTCAGTAAAAAGGCTTTGTAGAACCACTCTGTGAATGTCTTTGAAAACACTTCTCAGGCAGGAAAGCAAACGTCGTTCATCTGAGTGAAAACTGCATTCTGTTCAGTTTTTCGAACTGAGTTGAATGGTTAGGCAATTCACTTGTAGAAAAGTGTTTGTTTGCATTCTCTGTATTCAATTGTTTAATAGCAAATCTCGTGTCTTGCGATTGACAGAAATTCCAGTGAAATCACGTTTAAAAGCCAAAGTCAGTAAAAAGGCTTTGTAGAACCACTCGGTGAATGTCTTTGAAAACACTTCTCAGGCAGGAAAGCATACATCGTTCATCTGAGTGAAAACTGCATTCTGTTCAGTTTTTCGAACTGAGTTGAATGGTTAGGCGATTCACTTGTAGAGAAGTGTTTCTTTGCATTCTCTGTGTTCAATTGATTAATAGCAAATCTCGTGTCTTGCGTTTGACAGAAATTCCAGTGAAATCATGTTTAAAAGCCAACGTCAGTAAAAAGGCTTTGAAGAATCACTCTGTGAATGTCTTTGAAAACACTTCTCAGGCAGGAAAGCATACGTCGTTCATCTGAGTGAAAACTGCATTCTGTTCAGTTTTTCGAACGGAGTTGAATGGTTAGACGATTCACTTGTAGAGAAGTGTTTGTTTGCATTCTCTGTATTCAATTCTTTAATAGCAAATCTTGTGTCTTGCATTTGACAGAAATTCCAGTGAAATCACGTTTAAAAGTCAACGTCTGTAAAAAGGCATTGTAGAATCACTCTGTGAATGTCTTTGAAAACACTTCTCAGGCAGGAAAGCATACATCGTTCATCTGAGTGAAAACTGCATTCTGTTCAGTTTTGCGAACTGAGTTGAATGGTTAGGCGATTTACTTGTAGAGAAGTGTTTGTTTGCATTCTCTGTCTTCAATTTTTTAATAGCAAATCTCGTGTCTTGCGTTTGACAGAAATTCCAGTGAAATCACATTTAAAAGCCAACGTCAGTAAAAAGGCTTTGTAGAATCACTCTGTGAATGTCTTTTAAAACACTTCTCAGGCAGGAAACCAAACGTCGTTCATCTGAGTGAAAACTGCATTCTGTTCAGTTTTTCGAACTGAGTTGAATGGTTAGGCGATTCACTTGTAGAGAAGTGTTTGTTTGCATTCTCTGTATTCAATTGTTTAATAGCAAATCTCGTGTCTTGCGATTGACAGAAATTCCAGCGAAATCACGTTTAAAAACCAACGTTTGTAAAAAGGCATTGTAGAATCACTCTGTGAATGTCTTTGAAACATTTCTCAGGCAGGAAACCAAACGTCGTTCATCTGAGTTAAAACTGCATTCTGTTCAGTTTTTCGAACTGAGTTGAATGGTTAGGCGATTCACTTGTAGAGAAGTGTTTGTTTGCATTCTCTGTATTCAATTCTTTAATAGCAAATCTCGTGTCTTGCATTTGACAGAAATTCCAGTGAAATCACATTTAAAAGCCAACCTCTGTAAGAAGGCATTGTAGAATCACTCTGTGAATGTCTTTGAAAACACTTCTAAGGCAGGAAAGCAAACGTCATTCATCTGAGTGAAAACTGCATTCTGTTCAGTTTATCGAACTGAGTTGAATGGTTAGGCGATTCACTTGTAGAAAAGTGTTTGTTTGCATTCTCTGTATTCAATTGTTTAATAGCAAATCTCGTGTCTTGCATTTGACAGAAATTCCAGTGAAATCACATTTAAAAGACAACGTCAGTAAAAAGGCTTTGTAGAATCACTCTGTGAATGTCTTTGAAAACACTTCTCAGGCAGGAAAGCAAACGTCATTCATCTGAATGAAAACTGCATTCTGTTCAGTTTTTCGAACTGAGCTGAATGGTTAGGCGATTCACTTGTAGAGAAGTGTTTCTTTGCATTCTCTGTGTTCAATTGTTTAATAGCAAATCTCGTGTCTTGCGTTTGACAGAAATTCCAGTGAAATCACATTTAAAAGCCAAAGTCAGTAAAAAGGCTTTGAAGAATCACTCTGTGAATGTCTTTGAAAATACTTCTCAGGCAGGAAAGCATACGTCGTTCATCTGAGTGAAAACTGCATTCTGTTCAGTTTTTCGAACTGAGTTGAATGGTTAGGCGATTCACTTGTAGAGAAGTGTTTGTTTGCATTCTCTGTATTCAATTCTTTAATAGCAAATCTCGTGTCTTGCATTTGACAGAAATTCCAGTGAAATCACATTTAAAAGCCAACCTCTGTAAAAAGGCATTGTAGAATCACTCTGTGAATGTCTTTGAAAACACTTCTCAGGCAGGAAAGCAAATGTCGTTCATCTGAGTGAAAACTGCATTCTGTTCAGTTTTTCGAACTGAGTTGAATGGTTAATCGATTCACTTGTAGAGAAGTGTTTGTTTGCATTCTCTGTATTCAATTCTTTAATAGCAAATCTCGTGTCTTGCATTTGACAGAAATTCCAGTGAAATCACATTTAAAAGCCAACCTCTGTAAAAAGGCATTGTAGAAACACTCTGTGAATGTCTTTGAAAACACTTCTCAGGCAGGAAAGCAAACGTCATTCATCTGAGTGAAAACTGCATTCTGTTCAGTTTTTCGAACTGAGTTGAATGGTTAGGCGATTCACTTGTAGAAAAGTGTTTGTTTGCATTCTCTGTATTCAATTGTTTAATAGCAAATCTCGTGTCTTGCGATTGACAGAAATTCCAGTGAAATCACGTTTAAAAGCCAACGTCAGTAAAAAGGCTTTGTAGAATCACTCTGTGAATGTCTTTGAAAACACTTCTCAGGCAGGAAAGCAAACGTCATTCATCTGAATGAAAACTGCATTCTGTTCAGTTTTTCAAACTGAGCTGAATGGTTAGGCGATTCACTTGTAGAGAAGTGTTTCTTTGCATTCTCTGTGTTCAATTGTTTAATAGCAAATCTCGTGTCTTGCGTTTGACAGAAATTCCAGTGAAATCACATTTAAAAGCCAACGTCAGTAAAAAGGCTTTGAAGAATCACTCTGTGAATGTCTTTGAAAACACTTCTCAGACAGGAAATCATATGTCGTTCATCTGAGTGAAAACTGCATTCTGTTCAGTTTTTCGAACGTAGTTGAATGGTTAGGCGATTCATTTGTAGAGAAGTGTTTGTTTGCATTCTCTGTATTCAATTCTTTAATAGCAAATCTTGTGTCTTGCATTTGACAGAAATTCCAGTGAAATCACGTTTAAAAGCCAACGTCTGTAAAAAGGCATTGTAGAACCACTCTGTGAATGTCTTTGAAAACACTTCTCAGGCAGGAAAGCATAAATCGTTCATGTGAGTGAAAACTGCATTCTGTTCAGTTTTTCGAACTGAGTTGAATGCTTAGGCGATTCACTTGTAGAGAAGTGTTTGTTTGCATTCTCTGTATTCAATTGTTTAATAGCAAATCTCGTGTCTTGCGTTTGACAGAAATTCCAGTGAAATCACATTTAAAAGCCAACGTCAGTAAAAAGGCTTTGTAGAATCACTCTGTGAATGTCTTTGAAAACACTTCTCAGGCAGGAAAGCAAACGTCATTCATCTGAGTGAAAACTGCATTCTGTTCAGTTTTTCGAACTGAGTTGAATGGTTAGGCGATTTACTTGTAGAGAAGTGTTTCTTTGCATTCTCTGTGTTCAATTGTTTAATAGCAAATCTCGTGTCTTGCGTTTGACAGAAATTCCAGTGAAATCACCTTTAAATCCAACGTCAGTAAAAAGGCTTTGAAGAATCACTCTGTGAATGTCTTTGAAAACACTTCTCAGGCAGGAAAGCATACGTCGTTCATCTGAGTGACAATTGCATTCTGTTCAGTTTTTCGACCATAGTTGAATGGTTAGGCGATTCACTTGTAGAGAAGTGTTTGTTTGCATTCTCTGTATTCAATTCTTTAATAGCAAATCTTGTGTCTTGCATTTGACAGAAAATCCAGTGAAATCACGTTTAAAAGCCAACGTCTGTAAAAAGGCCTTGTAGAATCACTCTGTGAATGTCTTTGAAAACACTTCTCAGGCAGGAAAGCATACATCGTTCATCTGAGTGAAAACTGCATTCTGTTCAGTTTTGCGAACTGAGTTGAATGGTTAGGCGATTCACTTGTAGAGAAGTGTTTGTTTGCATTCTCTGTGTTCAATTGTTTAATAGCAAATCTCGTGTCTTGCGATTGACAGAAATTCCAGCAAAATCACGTTTAAAAGCCAACGTCTGTAAAAAGGTATTGTAGAATCACTCTGTGAATGTCTTTGAAAACACTTCTCAGGCAGGAAACCAAAAGTCGTTCATCTGAGTGAAAACTGCATTCTGTTCAGTTTTTCGAACTGAGTTGAATGGTTAGGCGATTCACTTGTAGAGAAGTGTTTGTTTGCATTCTCTGTATTCAATTCTTTAATAGCAAATCTCGTGTCTTGCATTTGACAGAAATTCCAGTGAAATCACATTTAAAAGCCAACCTCTGTAAAAAGGCATTGTAGAATCACTCTGTGAATGTCTTTGAAAACACTTCTCAGCAGGAAAGCAAATGTCGTTCATCTGAGTGAAAACTGCATTCTGTTCAGTTTTTCGAACTGAGTTGAATGGTTAGGCGATTCACTTGTAGAAAAGTGTTTGTTTGCATTCTCTGTATTCAATTGTTTAATAGCAAATCTCGTGTCTTGCGATTGACAGAAATTCCAGTGAAATCACCTTTAAAAGCCAACGTCAGTAAAAAGGCTTTGTAGAACCACTCTGTGAATGTCTTTGAAAACACTTCTCAGGCAGGAAAGCAAACGTCGTTCATCTAAGTGAAAACTGCATTCTGTTCAGTTTTTCGAACTGAGTTGAATGGTTAGGCGATTCACTTGTAGAAAACTGTTTGTTTGCATTCTCTGTATTCAATTGTTTAATAGCAAATCTCGTGTCTTGCATTTGACAGAAATTCCAGTGAAATCACGTTTAAAAGCCAAAGTCAGTAAAAAGGCTTTGTAGAACCACTCGGTGAATGTCTTTGAAAACACTTCTCAGGCAGGAAAGCATACATCGTTCATCTGAGTGAAAACTGCATTCTGTTCAGTTTTTCGAACTGAGTTGAATGGTTAGGCGATTCACTTGTAGAGAAGTGTTTCTTTGCATTCTCTGTGTTCAATTGTTTAATAGCAAATCTCGTGTCTTGCGTTTGACAGAAATTCCAGTGAAATCATGTTTAAAAGCCAACGTCAGTAAAAAGGCTTTGAAGAATCACTCTGTGAATGTCTTTGAAAACACTTCTCAGGCAGGAAAGCATACGTCGTTCATCTGAGTGAAAACTGCATTCTGTTCAGTTTTTCGAACTGAGTTGAATGGTTAGGCGAATCACTTGTAGAGAAGTGTTTGTTTGCATTCTCTGTATTCAATTCTTTAATAGCAAATCTCGTGTCTTGCATTTGACAGAAATTCCAGTGAAATCACATTTAAAAGCCAACATCTGTAAAAAGGCATTGTAGAATCACTCTGTGAATGTCTTTGAAAACACTTCTCAGGCAGGAAAGCAAATGTCGTTCATCTGAGTGAAAACTGCATTCTGTTCAGTTTTTCGAACTGAGTTGAATGGTTAGGCGATTCACTTGTAGAAAAGTGTTTGTTTGCATTCTCTGTATTCAATTGTTTAATAGCAAATCTCGTGTCTTGCGATTGACAGAAATTCCAGTGAAATCACGTTTAAAATCCAACGTCAGTAAAAAGGCTTTGTAGAACCACTCTGTGAATGTCTTTGAAAACACTTCTCAGGCAGGAAAGCAAACGTCATTCATCTGAGTGAAAACTGCATTCTGTTCAGTTTTTCGAACTGAGTTGAATGGTTAGGCGATTCACTTGTAGAAAAGTGTTTGTTTGCATTCTCTGTATTCAATTGTTTAATAGCAAATCTCGTGTCTTGCGATTGACAGAAATTCCAGTGAAATCACCTTTAAAAGCCAACGTCAGTAAAAAGGCTTTGTAGAACCACTCTGTGAATGTCTTTGAAAACACTTCTCAGGCAGGAAAGCAAACGTCGTTCATCTGAGTGAAAACTGCATTCTGTTCAGTTTTTCGAACTGAGTTGAATGGTTAGGCGATTCACTTGTAGAAAAGTGTTTGTTTGCATTCTCTGTATTCAATTGTTTAATAGCAAATCTCGTGTCTTGCGATTGACAGAAATTCCAGTGAAATCACGTTTAAAAGCCAAAGTCAGTAAAAAGGCTTTGTAGAACCACTCGGTGAATGTCTTTGAAAACACTTCTCAGGCAGGAAAGCATACATCGTTCATCTGAGTGAAAACTGCATTCTGTTCAGTTTTTCGAACTGAGTTGAATGGTTAGGCGATTCACTTGTAGAGAAGTGTTTCTTTGCATTCTCTGTGTTCAATTGATTAATAGCAAATCTCGTGTCTTGCGTTTGACAGAAATTCCAGTGAAATCATGTTTAAAAGCCAACGTCAGTAAAAAGGCTTTGAAGAATCACTCTGTGAATGTCTTTGAAAACACTTCTCAGGCAGGAAAGCATACGTCGTTCATCTGAGTGAAAACTGCATTCTGTTCAGTTTTTCGAACGGAGTTGAATGGTTAGACGATTCACTTGTAGAGAAGTGTTTGTTTGCATTCTCTGTATTCAATTCTTTAATAGCAAATCTTGTGTCTTGCATTTGACAGAAATTCCAGTGAAATCACGTTTAAAAGTCAACGTCTGTAAAAAGGCATTGTAGAATCACTCTGTGAATGTCTTTGAAAACACTTCTCAGGCAGGAAAGCATACATCGTTCATCTGAGTGAAAACTGCATTCTGTTCAGTTTTGCGAACTGAGTTGAATGGTTAGGCGATTTACTTGTAGAGAAGTGTTTGTTTGCATTCTCTGTCTTCAATTTTTTAATAGCAAATCTCGTGTCTTGCGTTTGACAGAAATTCCAGTGAAATCACATTTAAAAGCCAACGTCAGTAAAAAGGCTTTGTAGAATCACTCTGTGAATGTCTTTTAAAACACTTCTCAGGCAGGAAACCAAACGTCGTTCATCTGAGTGAAAACTGCATTCTGTTCAGTTTTTCGAACTGAGTTGAATGGTTAGGCGATTCACTTGTAGAGAAGTGTTTGTTTGCATTCTCTGTATTCAATTGTTTAATAGCAAATCTCGTGTCTTGCGATTGACAGAAATTCCAGCGAAATCACGTTTAAAAACCAACGTTTGTAAAAAGGCATTGTAGAATCACTCTGTGAATGTCTTTGAAACATTTCTCAGGCAGGAAACCAAACGTCGTTCATCTGAGTTAAAACTGCATTCTGTTCAGTTTTTCGAACTGAGTTGAATGGTTAGGCGATTCACTTGTAGAGAAGTGTTTGTTTGCATTCTCTGTATTCAATTCTTTAATAGCAAATCTCGTGTCTTGCATTTGACAGAAATTCCAGTGAAATCACATTTAAAAGCCAACCTCTGTAAGAAGGCATTGTAGAATCACTCTGTGAATGTCTTTGAAAACACTTCTAAGGCAGGAAAGCAAACGTCATTCATCTGAGTGAAAACTGCATTCTGTTCAGTTTATCGAACTGAGTTGAATGGTTAGGCGATTCACTTGTAGAAAAGTGTTTGTTTGCATTCTCTGTATTCAATTGTTTAATAGCAAATCTCGTGTCTTGCATTTGACAGAAATTCCAGTGAAATCACATTTAAAAGACAACGTCAGTAAAAAGGCTTTGTAGAATCACTCTGTGAATGTCTTTGAAAACACTTCTCAGGCAGGAAAGCAAACGTCATTCATCTGAATGAAAACTGCATTCTGTTCAGTTTTTCGAACTGAGCTGAATGGTTAGGCGATTCACTTGTAGAGAAGTGTTTCTTTGCATTCTCTGTGTTCAATTGTTTAATAGCAAATCTCGTGTCTTGCGTTTGACAGAAATTCCAGTGAAATCACATTTAAAAGCCAAAGTCAGTAAAAAGGCTTTGAAGAATCACTCTGTGAATGTCTTTGAAAATACTTCTCAGGCAGGAAAGCATACGTCGTTCATCTGAGTGAAAACTGCATTCTGTTCAGTTTTTCGAACTGAGTTGAATGGTTAGGCGATTCACTTGTAGAGAAGTGTTTGTTTGCATTCTCTGTATTCAATTCTTTAATAGCAAATCTCGTGTCTTGCATTTGACAGAAATTCCAGTGAAATCACATTTAAAAGCCAACCTCTGTAAAAAGGCATTGTAGAATCACTCTGTGAATGTCTTTGAAAACACTTCTCAGGCAGGAAAGCAAATGTCGTTCATCTGAGTGAAAACTGCATTCTGTTCAGTTTTTCGAACTGAGTTGAATGGTTAATCGATTCACTTGTAGAGAAGTGTTTGTTTGCATTCTCTGTATTCAATTCTTTAATAGCAAATCTCGTGTCTTGCATTTGACAGAAATTCCAGTGAAATCACATTTAAAAGCCAACCTCTGTAAAAAGGCATTGTAGAATCACTCTGTGAATGTCTTTGAAAACACTTCTCAGGCAGGAAAGCAAACGTCATTCATCTGAGTGAAAACTGCATTCTGTTCAGTTTTTCGAACTGAGTTGAATGGTTAGGCGATTCACTTGTAGAAAAGTGTTTGTTTGC
The DNA here is from genome assembly GCA_033318265.1 of Phyllotis vaccarum. Lineage (NCBI taxonomy): Eukaryota > Metazoa > Chordata > Mammalia > Rodentia > Cricetidae > Phyllotis > Phyllotis vaccarum. Next base: position 75,648,244 of record JARWLC010000007.1, on the reverse strand, counting down.
ATTCTCTGTATTCAATTGTTTAATAGCAAATCTCGTGTCTTGCGATTGACAGAAATTCCAGTGAAATCACGTTTAAAATCCAACGTCAGTAAAAAGGCTTTGTAGAACCACTCTGTGAATGTCTTTGAAAACACTTCTCAGGCAGGAAAGCAAATATCGTTCATCTGAGTGAAAACTGCATTCTGTTCAGTTTATCGAACTGAGTTGAATGGTTAGGCGATTCACTTGTAGAAAAGTGTTTGTTTGCATTCTCTGTATTCAATTGTTTAATAGCAAATCTCGTGTCTTGCGATTGACAGAAATTCCAGCAAAATCACGTTTAAAAGCCAACGTCTGTAAAAAGGCACTGTAGAATCACTCTGTGAATGTCTTTGAAAACACTTCTCAGGCAGGAAACCAAACGTCGTTCATCTGAGTGAAAACTGCATTCTGTTCAGTTTTTCGAACTGAGTTGAATGGTTAGGCGAATCACTTGTAGAGAAGTGTTTGTTTGCATTCTCTGTATTCAATTCTTTAATAGCAAATCTCGTGTCTTGCATTTGACAGAAATTCCAGTGAAATCACATTTAAAAGCCAACCTCTGTAAAAAGGCATTGTAGAATCACTCTGTGAATGTCTTTGAAAACACTTCTCAGGCAGGAAAGCAAATGTCGTTCATCTGAGTGAAAACTGCATTCTGTTCAGTTTTTCGAACTGAGTTGAATGGTTAGGCGATTCACTTGTAGAAAAGTGTTTGTTTGCATTCTCTGTATTCAATTGTTTAATAGCAAATCTCGTGTCTTGCGATTGACAGAAATTCCAGTGAAATCACGTTTAAAATCCAACGTCAGTAAAAAGGCTTTGTAGAACCACTCTGTGAATGTCTTTGAAAACACTTCTCAGGCAGGAAAGCAAACGTCGTTCATCTGAGTGAAAACTGCATTCTGTTCAGTTTTTCGAACTGAGTTGAATGGTTAGGCGATTCACTTGTAGAAAAGTGTTTGTTTGCATTCTCTGTATTCAATTGTTTAATAGCAAATCTCGTGTCTTGCGATTGACAGAAATTCCAGTGAAATCACGTTTAAAAGCCAAAGTCAGTAAAAAGGCTTTGTAGAACCACTCGGTGAATGTCTTTGAAAACACTTCTCAGGCAGGAAAGCATACATCGTTCATCTGAGTGAAAACTGCATTCTGTTCAGTTTTTCGAACTGAGTTGAATGGTTAGGCGATTCACTTGTAGAGAAGTGTTTCTTTGCATTCTCTGTGTTCAATTGCTTAATAGCAAATCTCGTGTCTTGCGTTTGACAGAAATTCCAGTGAAATCATGTTTAAAAGCCAACGTCAGTAAAAAGGCTTTGAAGAATCACTCTGTGAATGTCTTTGAAGACACTTCTCAGGCAGGAAAGCATACGTGGTTCATCTGAGTGAAAACTGCATTCTGTTCAGTTTTTCGAACGGAGTTGAATGGTTAGACGATTCACTTGTAGAGAAGTGTTTGTTTGCATTCTCTGTATTCAATTCTTTAATAGCAAATCTTGTGTCTTGCATTTGACAGAAATTCCAGTGAAATCACGTTTAAAAGTCAACGTCTGTAAAAAGGCATTGTAGAATCACTCTGTGAATGTCTTTGAAAACACTTCTCAGGCAGGAAAGCATACATCGTTCATCTGAGTGAAAACTGCATTCTGTTCAGTTTTGCGAACTGAGTTGAATGGTTAGGCGATTCACTTGTAGAGAAGTGTTTGTTTGCATTCTCTGTCTTCAATTGTTTAATAGCAAATCTCGTGTCTTGCGATTGACAGAAATTCCAGCGAAATCACGTTTAAAAACCAACGTCTGTAAAAAGGCATTGTAGAATCACTCTGTGAATGTCTTTGAAACATTTCTCAGGCAGGAAACCAAACGTCATTCATCTGAGTGAAAACTGCATTCTGTTCAGTTTTTCGAACTGAGTTGAATGGTTAGGCGATTCACTTGTAGAGAAGTGTTTCTTTGCATTCTCTGTGTTCAATTGTTTAATAGCAAATCTCGTGTCTTGCGTTTGACAGAAATTCCAGTGAAATCACCTTTAAATCCAACGTCAGTAAAAAGGCTTTGAAGAATCACTCTGTGAATGTCTTTGAAAACACTTCTCAGGCAGGAAAGCATACGTCGTTCATCTGAGTGACAATTGCATTCTGTTCAGTTTTTCGACCATAGTTGAATGGTTAGGCGATTCACTTGTAGAGAAGTGTTTGTTTGCATTCTCTGTATTCAATTCTTTAATAGCAAATCTTGTGTCTTGCATTTGACAGAAAATCCAGTGAAATCACGTTTAAAAGCCAACGTCTGTAAAAAGGCCTTGTAGAATCACTCTGTGAATGTCTTTGAAAACACTTCTCAGGCAGGAAAGCATACATCGTTCATCTGAGTGAAAACTGCATTCTGTTCAGTTTTGCGAACTGAGTTGAATGGTTAGGCGATTCACTTGTAGAGAAGTGTTTGTTTGCATTCTCTGTGTTCAATTGTTTAATAGCAAATCTCGTGTCTTGCGATTGACAGAAATTCCAGCAAAATCACGTTTAAAAGCCAACGTCTGTAAAAAGGCATTGTAGAATCACTCTGTGAATGTCTTTGAAAACACTTCTCAGGCAGGAAACCAAAAGTCGTTCATCTGAGTGAAAACTGCATTCTGTTCAGTTTTTCGAACTGAGTTGAATGGTTAGGCGATTCACTTGTAGAGAAGTGTTTGTTTGCATTCTCTGTATTCAATTCTTTAATAGCAAATCTCGTGTCTTGCATTTGACAGAAATTCCAGTGAAATCACATTTAAAAGCCAACCTCTGTAAAAAGGCATTGTAGAATCACTCTGTGAATGTCTTTGAAAACACTTCTCAGGCAGGAAAGCAAATGTCGTTCATCTGAGTGAAAACTGCATTCTGTTCAGTTTTTCGAACTGAGTTGAATGGTTAGGCGATTCACTTGTAGAAAAGTGTTTGTTTGCATTCTCTGTATTCAATTGTTTAATAGCAAATCTCGTGTCTTGCGATTGACAGAAATTCCAGTGAAATCACCTTTAAAAGCCAACGTCAGTAAAAAGGCTTTGTAGAACCACTCTGTGAATGTCTTTGAAAACACTTCTCAGGCAGGAAAGCAAACGTCGTTCATCTGAGTGAAAACTGCATTCTGTTCAGTTTTTCGAACTGAGTTGAATGGTTAGGCGATTCACTTGTAGAAAAGTGTTTGTTTGCATTCTCTGTATTCAATTGTTTAATAGCAAATCTCGTGTCTTGCGATTGACAGAAATTCCAGTGAAATCACGTTTAAAAGCCAAAGTCAGTAAAAAGGCTTTGTAGAACCACTCGGTGAATGTCTTTGAAAACACTTCTCAGGCAGGAAAGCATACATCGTTCATCTGAGTGAAAACTGCATTCTGTTCAGTTTTTCGAACTGAGTTGAATGGTTAGGCGATTCACTTGTAGAGAAGTGTTTCTTTGCATTCTCTGTGTTCAATTGGTTAATAGCAAATCTCGTGTCTTGCGTTTGACAGAAATTCCAGTGAAATCATGTTTAAAAGCCAACGTCAGTAAAAAGGCTTTGAAGAATCACTCTGTGAATGTCTTTGAAAACACTTCTCAGGCAGGAAAGCATACGTCGTTCATCTGAGTGAAAACTGCATTCTGTTCAGTTTTTCGAACGGAGTTGAATGGTTAGACGATTCACTTGTAGAGAAGTGTTTGTTTGCATTCTCTGTATTCAATTCTTTAATAGCAAATCTTGTGTCTTGCATTTGACAGAAATTCCAGTGAAATCACGTTTAAAAGTCAACGTCTGTAAAAAGGCATTGTAGAATCACTCTGTGAATGTCTTTGAAAACACTTCTCAGGCAGGAAAGCATACATCGTTCATCTGAGTGAAAACTGCATTCTGTTCAGTTTTGCGAACTGAGTTGAATGGTTAGGCGATTTACTTGTAGAGAAGTGTTTGTTTGCATTCTCTGTCTTCAATTTTTTAATAGCAAATCTCGTGTCTTGCGTTTGACAGAAATTCCAGTGAAATCACATTTAAAAGCCAACGTCAGTAAAAAGGCTTTGTAGAATCACTCTGTGAATGTCTTTTAAAACACTTCTCAGGCAGGAAACCAAACGTCGTTCATCTGAGTGAAAACTGCATTCTGTTCAGTTTTTCGAACTGAGTTGAATGGTTAGGCGATTCACTTGTAGAGAAGTGTTTGTTTGCATTCTCTGTATTCAATTGTTTAATAGCAAATCTCGTGTCTTGCGATTGACAGAAATTCCAGCGAAATCACGTTTAAAAACCAACGTTTGTAAAAAGGCATTGTAGAATCACTCTGTGAATGTCTTTGAAACATTTCTCAGGCAGGAAACCAAACGTCGTTCATCTGAGTTAAAACTGCATTCTGTTCAGTTTTTCGAACTGAGTTGAATGGTTAGGCGATTCACTTGTAGAGAAGTGTTTGTTTGCATTCTCTGTATTCAATTCTTTAATAGCAAATCTCGTGTCTTGCATTTGACAGAAATTCCAGTGAAATCACATTTAAAAGCCAACCTCTGTAAGAAGGCATTGTAGAATCACTCTGTGAATGTCTTTGAAAACACTTCTAAGGCAGGAAAGCAAACGTCATTCATCTGAGTGAAAACTGCATTCTGTTCAGTTTATCGAACTGAGTTGAATGGTTAGGCGATTCACTTGTAGAAAAGTGTTTGTTTGCATTCTCTGTATTCAATTGTTTAATAGCAAATCTCGTGTCTTGCATTTGACAGAAATTCCAGTGAAATCACATTTAAAAGCCAACGTCAGTAAAAAGGCTTTGTAGAATCACTCTGTGAATGTCTTTGAAAACACTTCTCAGGCAGGAAAGCAAACGTCATTCATCTGAATGAAAACTGCATTCTGTTCAGTTTTTCGAACTGAGCTGAATGGTTAGGCGATTCACTTGTAGAGAAGTGTTTCTTTGCATTCTCTGTGTTCAATTGTTTAATAGCAAATCTCGTGTCTTGCGTTTGACAGAAATTCCAGTGAAATCACATTTAAAAGCCAAAGTCAGTAAAAAGGCTTTGAAGAATCACTCTGTGAATGTCTTTGAAAATACTTCTCAGGCAGGAAAGCATACGTCGTTCATCTGAGTGAAAACTGCATTCTGTTCAGTTTTTCGAACTGGGTTGAATGGTTAGGCGATTCACTTGTAGAGAAGTGTTTGTTTGCATTCTCTGTATTCAATTCTTTAATAGCAAATCTCGTGTCTTGCATTTGACAGAAATTCCAGTGAAATCACATTTAAAAGCCAACCTCTGTAAAAAGGCATTGTAGAATCACTCTGTGAATGTCTTTGAAAACACTTCTCAGGCAGGAAAGCAAATGTCGTTCATCTGAGTGAAAACTGCATTCTGTTCAGTTTTTCGAACTGAGTTGAATGGTTAATCGATTCACTTGTAGAGAAGTGTTTGTTTGCATTCTCTGTATTCAATTCTTTAATAGCAAATCTCATGTCTTGCATTTGACAGAAATTCCAGTGAAATCACATTTAAAAGCCAACCTCTGTAAAAAGGCATTGTAGAATCACTCTGTGAATGTCTTTGAAAACACTTCTCAGGCAGGAAAGCAAACGTCATTCATCTGAGTGAAAACTGCATTCTGTTCAGTTTTTCGAACTGAGTTGAATGGTTAGGCGATTCACTTGTAGAAAAGTGTTTGTTTGCATTCTCTGTATTCAATTGTTTAATAGCAAATCTCGTGTCTTGCATTTGACAGAAATTCCAGTGAAATCACATTTAAAAGCCAACCTCTGTAAAAAGGCATTGTAGAATCACTCTGTGAATGTCTTTGAAAACACTTCTCAGGCAGGAAAGCAAATGTCGTTCATCTGAGTGAAAACTGCATTCTGTTCAGTTTTTCGAACTGAGTTGAATGGTTAGGCGATTCACTTGTAGAAAAGTGTTTGTTTGCATTCTCTGTATTCAATTGTTTAATAGCAAATCTCGTGTCTTGCGATTGACAGAAATTCCAGTGAAATCACGTTTAAAAGCCAACGTCAGTAAAAAGGCTTTGTAGAACCACTCTGTGAATGTCTTTGAAAACACTTCTCAGGCAGGAAAGCAAACGTCGTTCATCTGAGTGAAAACTGCATTCTGTTCAGTTTTTCGAACTGAGTTGAATGGTTAGGCGATTCACTTGTAGAGAAGTGTTTCTTTGCATTCTCTGTGTTCAATTGCTTAATAGCAAATCTCGTGTCTTGCGTTTGACAGAAATTCCAGTGAAATCATGTTTAAAAGCCAACGTCAGTAAAAAGGCTTTGAAGAATCACTCTGTGAATGTCTTTGAAGACACTTCTCAGGCAGGAAAGCATACGTGGTTCATCTGAGTGAAAACTGCATTCTGTTCAGTTTTTCGAACGGAGTTGAATGGTTAGACGATTCACTTGTAGAGAAGTGTTTGTTTGCATTCTCTGTATTCAATTCTTTAATAGCAAATCTTGTGTCTTGCATTTGACAGAAATTCCAGTGAAATCACGTTTAAAAGTCAACGTCTGTAAAAAGGCATTGTAGAATCACTCTGTGAATGTCTTTGAAAACACTTCTCAGGCAGGAAAGCATACATCGTTCATCTGAGTGAAAACTGCATTCTGTTCAGTTTTGCGAACTGAGTTGAATGGTTAGGCGATTCACTTGTAGAGAAGTGTTTGTTTGCATTCTCTGTCTTCAATTGTTTAATAGCAAATCTCGTGTCTTGCGATTGACAGAAATTCCAGCGAAATCACGTTTAAAAACCAACGTCTGTAAAAAGGCATTGTAGAATCACTCTGTGAATGTCTTTGAAACATTTCTCAGGCAGGAAACCAAACGTCATTCATCTGAGTTAAAACTGCATTCTGTTCAGTTTTTCGAACTGAGTTGAATGGTTAGGTGATTCACTTGTAGAGAAGTGTTTGTTTGCATTCTCTGTATTCAATTCTTTAATAGCAAATCTCGTGTCTTGCATTTGACAGAAATTCCAGTGAAATCACATTTAAAAGCCAACCTCTGTAAAAAGGCATTGTAGAATCACTCTGTGAATGTCTTTGAAAACACTTCTCAGGCAGGAAAGCAAACGTCATTCATCTGAGTGAAAACTGCATTCTGTTCAGTTTATCGAACTGAGTTGAATGGTTAGGCGATTCACTTGTAGAAAAGTGCTTGTTTGCATTCTCTGTATTCAATTGTTTAATAGCAAATCTCGTGTCTTGCATTTGACAGAAATTCCAGTGAAATCACATTTAAAAGCCAACGTCAGTAAAAAGGCTTTGTAGAATCACTCTGTGAATGTCTTTGAAAACACTTCTCAGGCAGGAAAGCAAACGTCATTCATCTGAATGAAAACTGCATTCTGTTCAGTTTTTCGAACTGAGCTGAATGGTTAGGCGATTCACTTGTAGAGAAGTGTTTCTTTGCATTCTCTGTGTTCAATTGTTTAATAGCAAATCTCGTGTCTTGCGTTTGACAGAAATTCCAGTGAAATCACATTTAAAAGCCAAAGTCAGTAAAAAGGCTTTGAAGAATCACTCTGTGAATGTCTTTGAAAATACTTCTCAGGCAGGAAAGCATACGTCGTTCATCTGAGTGAAAACTGCATTCTGTTCAGTTTTTGGAACGGAGTTGAATGGTTAGGCGATTCACTTGTAGAGAAGTGTTTATTTGCATTCTCTGTATTCAATTCTTAAATAGCAAATCTTGTGTCTTGCATTTGACAGAAATTCCAGTGAAATCACGTTTAAAAGCCAACGTCTGTAAAAAGGCATTGTAGAATCACTCTGTGAATGTCTTTGAAAACACTTCTCAGGCAGGAAAGCATACATCGTTCATCTGAGTGAAAACTGCATTCTGTTCAGTTTTGCGAACTGAGTTGAATGGTTAGGCGATTCACTTGTAGAGAAGTGTTTGTTTGCATTCTCTGTATTCAATTGTTTAATAGCAAATCTCGTGTCTTGCGATTGACAGAAATTCCAGTGAAATCACGTTTAAAAGCCAACTTCAGTAAAAAGGCTTTGTAAAACCACTCTGTGAATGTCTTTGAAAACACTTCACAGGCAGGAAAGCATAGATCATTCATGGGAGTGAAAACTGCATTCTGTTCAGTTTTTCGAACTTAGTTGAATGCTTAGGCGATTCACTTGTAGAGAAGTGTTTGTTTGCATTCTCTGTCTTCAATTGTTTAATAGCAAATCTCGTGTCTTGCGTTTGACAGAAATTCCAGTGAAATCACGTTTAAAAGCCAACGTCAGTAAAAAGGCTTTGTAGAATCACTCTGTGAATGTCTTTGAAAACACTTCTCAGGCAGGAAAGCAAACGTCGTTCATCTGAGTGAAAACTGCATTCTGTTCAGTTTTTTGAACTGAGTTGAATGGTTAGGCGATTCACTTTTAATAAAGAGTTTGTTTGCATTCTGTATATTCAATTCTTTAATAGCAAATCTTGTGTCTTGCGTTTGACAGAAATTCCAGTGAAATCACATTTAAAAGCCAACATCAGTAAAAAGGCTTTGTAGAATCACTCTGTGAATGTCTTTGAAAACACTTCTCAGGCAGGAAAGCAAACGTCGTTTATCTGAGTGAAAACTGCATTCTGTTCAGTTTTTCGAACTGAGTTGAATGGTTAGGTGATTCACTTGTAGAGAAGTGTTTGTTTGCATTCTCTGTATTCAATTGTTTAATAGCAAATCTCGTGTCTTGCGATTGACAGAAATTCCAGTGAAATCACTTTTAAAAGCCAACGTCAGTAAAAAGGCTTTGTAGAATCACTCTGTGAATGTCTTTGAAAACACTTCTCAGGCAGGAAAGCAAACGTCGTTCATCTAAGTGAAAACTGCATTCTGTTCAGTTTTTCGAACTGAGTTGAATGGTTAGGCGATTCACTTGTAGAAAACTGTTTGTTTGCATTCTCTGTATTCAATTGTTTAATAGCAAATCTCGTGTCTTGCATTTGACAGAAATTCCAGTGAAATCACGTTTAAAAGCCAAAGTCAGTAAAAAGGCTTTGTAGAATCACTCTGTGAATGTGTTTGAAAACACTTCTCAGGCAGGAAAGCAAACGTAGTTCATCTGAGTGAAAACTGCATTCTGTTCAGTTTTTCGAACTGAGTTGAATGGTTAGGCAATTCACTTGTAGAGAAGTGTTCGTTTGCATTCTCTGTCTTCAATTGTTTAATAGCAAATCTCGTGTCTTGCGTTTGACAGAAATTCCAGTGAAATCACGTTTAAAAGCCAACCTCAGTAAACTGGATTTGTAGATTCACTCTGAATGTCTTTGAAAACACTTCTCAGGCAGGGATCCAGACGTCGTTCATCTGAGTGAAAACTGCATTCTGTTCAGTTTTTCGAACTGAGTTGAATGGTTAGACGATTCACTTGTAGAGAAGTGTTTGTTTGCATTCTCTGTATTCAATTGTTTAATAGCAAATCTCGAGTCTTGCTTTTGACAGAAATTCCAGTGAAATCATGTTTAAAAGCCAACGTCAGTAAAAAGGCTTTGTAGAATCACTCTGTGAATGTCTTTGAAAATACTTCTCAGGCAGGAAAGCAAATGTCGTTTATCTGAGTGAAAACTGCATTCTGTTCAGTTTTTCGAACTGAGTTGAATGGTTAGGCAATTCACTTGTAGAGAAGTGTTTGTTTGCATTCTCTGTATTCAATTGTTTAATAGCAAATCTCGTGTCTTGCGATTGAAAGAAATTCCAGTGAAATCACGTTTAAAAGCCAACATCAGTAAAAAGGCTTTGTAGAATCACTCTGTGAATGTCTTTGAAAACACTTCTCAGGCAGGAAAGCATACATCGTTCATCTGAGTGAAAATTGCATTCTGTTCAGTTTTTCGAACTGAGTTGAATGGTTAGGCGATTCACTTGTAGAGAAGTGATTGTTTGCATTCTCAGTATTCAATTGTTTAATAGCAAATCTCGTGTCTTGCGATTGAAAGAAATTCCAGTGAAATCACGTTTAAAAGCCAACATCAGTAAAAAGGCTTTGTAGAATCACTCTGTGAATGTCTTTGAAAACACTTCTCAGGCAGGAAAGCATACATCGTTCATCTGAGTGAAAATTGCATTCTGTTCAGTTTTTCGAACTGAGTTGAATGGTTAGGCGATTCACTTGTAGAGAAGTGTTCGTTTGCATTCTCTGTCTTCAATTGTTTAATAGCAAATCTCGTGTTTTGCGTTTGACAGAAATTCCAGTGAAATCACGTTTAAAAGCCAAAGTCAGTAAAAAGGCTTTGTAGAATCACTCTGTGAATGACTTTCAAAACACTTCTCAGGCAGGAAAGCAAACGTCATTCATCTGAGTGAAAACTGCAATCTGTTCAATTTTTGGAACTGAGTTGAATGGTTAGGCGATTCACTTGTAGAGAAGTGTTTCTTTGCATTCTCTGTGTTCAATTGTTTAATAGCAAATCTCGTGTCTTGCATTTGACAGAAATTCCAGTGAAATCACGTTTAAAAGCCAACGTCAGTAAAAAGGCTTTGTAGAATCACTCTGTGAATGTCTTTGAAAACACTTCTCAGGCAGGATAGCAAACGGCATTCATCTGAGAGAAAACTGCATTCTGTTCAGTTTTTCGAACTGAGTTGAATGGTTAGGCGATTCACTTGTAGAGAAGTGATTGTTTGCATTCTCTGTATTCAATTGATTAATAGCAAATCTCGTGTCTTGCGATTGAAAGAAATTCCAGTGAAATCACGTTTAAAAGCCAACATCAGTAAAAAGGCTTTGTAGAATCACTCTGTGAATGTCTTTGAAAACACTTCTCAGGCAGGAAAGCATACATCGTTCATCTGAGTGAAAATTGCATTCTGTTCAGTTTTTCGAACTGAGTTGAATGGTTAGGCGATTCACTTGTAGAGAAGTGTTCGTTTGCATTCTCTGTCTTCAATTGTTTAATAGCAAATCTCGTGTCTTGCGTTTGACAGAAATTCCAGTGAAATCACGTTTAAAAGCCAAAGTCAGTAAAAAGGCTTTGTAAAATCACTCTGTGAATGTCTTTGAAAACACTTCTCAGGCAGGAAAGCAAACGTCGTTCATCTGAGTGAAAACTGCAATCTGTTCAGTTTTTGGAACTGAGTTGAATGGTTAGGCGATTCACTTGTAGAGAAGTGTTTCTTTGCATTCTCTGTGTTCAATTGTTTAATAGCAAATCTCGTGTCTTGCATTTGACAGAAATTCCAGTGAAATCACGTTTAAAAGCCAACTTCAGTAAAAAGGCTTTGTAGAATCACTCTGTGAATGTCTTTGAAAACACTTCTCAGGCAGGATAGCAAACGGCATTCATCTGAGAGAAAACTGCATTCTGTTCAGTTTTTCGAACTGAGTTGAATGGTTAGGCGATTCACTTGTAGAGAAGTGTTTGTTTGCATTCTGTATATTCAATTCTTTAATAGCAAATCTCGTATCTTGAATTTGACAGAAATTCCAGTGAAATCACGTTTAAAAGCCAACTTCAGTAAAAAGGCTTTGTAAAACCACTCTGTGAATGTCTTTGAAAACACTTCACAGGCAGGAAAGCATACATCATTCATGTGAGTGAAAACTGCCTTCTGTTCAGTTTTTCGAACTGAGTTGAATGCTTAGGCGATTCACTTGTAGAGAAGTGTTTGTTTGCATTCTCTGTCTTCAATTGTTTAATAGCAAATCTCGTGTCTTGCGATTGACAGAAATTCCAGTGAAATCACGTTTAAAAGCCAACGTCAGTAAAAAGGCTTTGTAGAATCACTCTGTGAATGTCTTTGAAAACACTTCTCAGGCAGGAAAGCAAACGTCGTTCATCTGAGTGAAAACTGCATTCTGTGCAGTTTTTTGAACTGAGTTGAATGGTTAGGCGATTCACTTTTAATAAAGAGTTTGTTTGCATTCTGTATATTCAATTCTTTAATAGCAAATCTCGTGTCTTGCGTTTGACAGAAATTCCAGTGAAATCACATTTAAAAGCCAACATCAGTAAAAAGGCTTTGTAGAATCACTCTGTGAATGTGTTTGAAAACACTTCTCAGGCAGGAAAGCAAACGTAGTTCATCTGAGTGAAAACTGCATTCTGTTCAGTTTTTCGAACTGAGTTGAATGGTTAGGCAATTCACTTGTAGAGAAGTGTTCGTTTGCATTCTCTGTCTTCAATTGTTTAATAGCAAATCTCGTGTCTTGCGTTTGACAGAAATTCCAGTGAAATCACGTTTAAAAGCCAACGTCAGTAAAAAGGCTTTGTAGAATCACTCTGAATGTCTTTGAAAACACTTCTCAGGCAGGGATCCAGATGTCGTTCATCTGAGTGAAAACTGCATTCTGTTCAGTTTTTCGAACTGAGTTGAATGGTTTGACGATTCACTTGTAGAGAAGTGTTTGTTTGCATTCTCTGTATTCAATTGTTTAATAGCAAAACTCGAGTCTTGCTTTTGACAGAAATTGCAGTGAAATCACGTTTAAAAGCCAACGTCAGTAAAAAGGCTTTGTAGAATCACTCTGTGAATGTCTTTGAAAACACTTCTCAGGCAGGAAAGCAAATGTCGTTTATCTGAGTGAAAACTGCATTCTGTTCAGTTTTTCGAACTGAGTTGAATGGTTAGGCAATTCACTTGTAGAGAAGTGTTTGTTTGCATTCTCTGTATTCAATTGTTTAATAGCAAATCTCGTGTCTTGCGATTGAAAGAAATTCCAGTGAAATCACGTTTAAAAGCCAACATCAGTAAAAAGGCTTTGTAGAATCACTCTGTGAATGTCTTTGAAAACACTTCTCAGGCAGGAAAGCATACATCGTTCATCTGAGTGAAAATTGCATTCTGTTCAGTTTTTCGAACTGAGTTGAATGGTTAGGCGATTCACTTGTAGAGAAGTGTTCGTTTGCATTCTCTGTCTTCAATTGTTTAATAGAAAATCTCGTGTTTTGCGTTTGACAGAAATTCCAGTGAAATCACGTTTAAAAGCCAAAGTCAGTAAAAAGGCTTTGTAGAATCACTCTGTGAATGTCTTTCAAAACACTTCTCAGGCAGGAAAGCAAACGTCATTCATCTGAGTGAAAACTGCAATCTGTTCAGTTTTTGGAACTGAGTTGAATGGTTAGGCGATTCACTTGTAGAGAAGTGTTTCTTTGCATTCTCTGTGTTCAATTGTTTAATAGCAAATCTCGTGTCTTGCATTTGACAGAAATTCCAGTGAAATCACGTTTAAAAGCCAACGTCAGTAAAAAGGCTTTGTAGAATCACTCTGTGAATGTCTTTGAAAACACTTCTCAGGCAGGATAGCAAACGACATTCATCTGAGAGAAAACTGCATTCTGTTCAGTTTTTCGAACTGAGTTGAATGGTTAGGCGATTCACTTGTAGAGAAGTGTTTGTTTGCATTCTGTATATTCAATTCTTTAATAGCAAATCTCGTGTCTTGAATTTGACAGAAATTCCACTGAAATCACGTTTAAAAGCCAACTTCAGTAAAAAGGCTTTGTAAAACCACTCTGTGAATGTCTTTGAAAACACTTCACAGGCAGGAAAGCATACATCATTCATGTGAGTGAAAACTGCCTTCTGTTCAGTTTTTCGAACTGAGTTGAATGCTTAGGCGATTCACTTGTAGAGAAGTGTTTGTTTGCATTCTCTGTCTTCAATTGTTTAATAGCAAATCTCGTGTTTTGCGATTGACAGAAATTCCAGTGAAATCACGTTTAAAAGCCAACATCAGTAAAAAGGCTTTGTAGAATCACTCTGTGAATGTCTTTGAAAACACTTCTCAGGCAGGAAAGCAAACGTCGTTCATCTGAGTGAAAACTGCATTCTGTTCAGTTTTTTGAACTGAGTTGAATGGTTAGGCGATTCACTTTTAATAAAGAGTTTGTTTGCATTCTGTATATTCAATTCTTTAATAGCAAATCTCGTGTCTTGCGTTTGACAGAAATTCCAGTGAAATCACATTTAAAAGCCAACATCAGTAAAAAGGCTTTGTAGAATCACTCTGTGAATGTCTTTGAAAACACTTCTCAGGCAGGAAAGCAAACGTCGTTCATCTGAGTGAAAACTGCATTCTGTTTAGTTTTTCGAACTGAGTTGAATGGTTAGGTGATTCACTTGTAGAGAAGTGTTTGTTTGCATTCTCTGTATTCAATTGTTCAATAGCAAATCTCGTGTCTTGCGATTGACAGAAATTCCAGTGAAATCACTTTTAAAAGCCAACGTCAGTAAAAAGGCTTTGTAGAATCACTCTGTGAATGTCTTTGAAAACACTTCTCAGGCAGGAAAGCAAACGTCGTTCATCTAAGTGAAAACTCTATTCTGTTCAGTTTTTCGAACTGAGTTGAATGGTTAGGCGATTCACTTGTAGAAAACTGTTTGTTTGCATTCTCTGTATTCAATTGTTTAATAGCAAATCTCGTGTCTTGCATTTGACAGAAATTCCAGTGAAATCACGTTTAAAAGCCAACGTCAGTAAAAAGGCTTTGTAGAATCACTCTGTGAATGTCTTTGAAAACACTTCTCAGGCAGGGATCCAGACGTCGTTCATCTGAGTGAAAACTGCATTCTGTTCAGTTTTTCGAACTGAGTTGAATGGTTAGACGATTCACTTGTAGAGAAGTGTTTGTTTGCATTCTCTGTATTCAATTGTTTAATAGCAAATCTCGAGTCTTGCTTTTGACAAAAATTCCAGTGAAATCACGTTTAAAAGCCAACGTCAGTAAAAAGGCTTTGTAGAATCACTCTGTGAATGTCTTTGAAAACACTTCTCAGGCAGGAAAGCAAATGTCGTTTATCTGAGTGAAAACTGCATTCTGTTCAGTTTTTCGAACTGAGTTGAATGGTTAGGCGATTCACTTGTAGAGAAGTGTTTGTTTGCATTCTCTGTATTCAATTGTTTAATAGCAAATCTCGTGTCTTGCGATTGAAAGAAATTCCAGTGAAATCACGTTTAAAAGCCAACATCAGTAAAAAGGCTTTGTAGAATCACTCTGTGAATGTCTTTGAAAATACTTCTCAGGCAGGAAAGCATACATCGTTCATCTGAGTGAAAATTGCATTCTGTTCAGTTTTTCGAACTGAGTTGAATGGTTAGGCGATTCACTTGTAGAGAAGTGATTGTTTGCATTCTCTGTATTCAATTGTTTAATAGCAAATCTCGTGTCTTGCGATTGAAAGAAATTCCAGTGAAATCACGTTTAAAAGCCAACATCAGTAAAAAGGCTTTGTAGAATCACTCTGTGAATGTGTTTGAAAACACTTCTCAGGCAGGAAAGCAAACGTAGTTCATCTGAGTGAAAACTGCATTCTGTTCAGTTTTTCGAACTGAGTTGACTGGTTAGGCAATTCACTTGTAGAGAAGTGTTCGTTTGCATTCTCTGTCTTCAATTGTTTAATAGCAAATCTCGTGTCTTGCGTTTGACAGAAATTCCAGTGAAATCACGTTTAAAAGCCAACGTCAGTAAAAAGGCTTTGTAGAATCACTCTGAATGTCTTTGAAAACACTTCTCAGGCAGGGATCCAGATGTCGTTCATCTGAGTGAAAACTGCATTCTGTTCAGTTTTTCGAACTGAGTTGAATGGTTAGGCGATTCACTTGTAGAAAAGTGTTTGTTTGCATTCTCTGTATTCAATTGTTTAATAGCAAAACTCGAGTCTTGCTTTTGACAGAAATTGCAGTGAAATCACGTTTAAAAGCCAACGTCAGTAAAAAGGCTTTGTAGAATCACTCTGTGAATGTCTTTGAAAACACTTCTCAGGCAGGAAAGCAAATGTCGTTTATCTGAGTGAAAACTGCATTCTGTTCAGTTTTTCGAACTGAGTTGAATGGTTAGGCAATTCACTTGTAGAGAAGTGTTTGTTTGCATTCTCTGTATTCAATTGTTTAATAGCAAATCTCGTGTCTTGCGATTGAAAGAAATTCCAGTGAAATCACGTTTAAAAGCCAACATCAGTAAAAAGGCTTTGTAGAATCACTCTGTGAATGTCTTTGAAAACACTTCTCAGGCAGGAAAGCATACATCGTTCATCTGAGTGAAAATTGCATTCTGTTCAGTTTTTCGAACTGAGTTGAATGGTTAGGCGATTCACTTGTAGAGAAGTGATTGTTTGCATTCTCTGTATTCAATTGTTTAATAGCAAATCTCGTGTCTTGCGATTGAAAGAAATTCCAGTGAAATCACGTTTAAAAGCCAACATCAGTAAAAAGGCTTTGTAGAATCACTCTGTGAATGTCTTTGAAAACACTTCTCAGGCAGGAAAGCATACATCGTTCATCTGAGTGAAAATTGCATTCTGTTCAGTTTTTCGAACTGAGTTGAATGGTTAGGCGATTCACTTGTAGAGAAGTGTTTGTTTGCATTCTCTGTCTTCAATTGTTTAATAGCAAATCTCGTGTTTTGCGTTTGACAGAAATTCCAGTGAAATCACGTTTAAAAGCCAAAGTCAGTAAAAAGGCTTTGTAGAATCACTCTGTGAATGTCTTTGAAAACACTTCTCAGGCAGGATAGCAAACGGCATTCATCTGAGAGAAAACTGCATTCTGTTCAGTTTTTCGAACTGAGTTGAATGGTTAGGCGATTCACTTGTAGAGAAGTGTTTGTTTGCATTCTGTATATTCAATTCTTTAATAGCAAATCTCGTGTCTTGAATTTGACAGAAATTCCAGTGAAATCACGTTTAAAAGCCAACTTCAGTAAAAAGGCTTTGTAAAACCACTCTGTGAATGTCTTTGAAAACACTTCACAGGCAGGAAAGCATACATCATTCATGTGAGTGAAAACTGCCTTCTGTTCAGTTTTTCGAACTGAGTTGAATGCTTAGGCGATTCACTTGTAGAGAAGTGTTTGTTTGCATTCTCTGTCTTCAATTGTTTAATAGCAAATCTCGTGTTTTGCGATTGACAGAAATTCCAGTGAAATCACGTTTAAAAGCCAACATCAGTAAAAAGGCTTTGTAGAATCACTCTGTGAATGTCTTTGAAAACACTTCTCAGGCAGGAAAGCAAACGTCGTTCATCTGAGTGAAAACTGCATTCTGTTCAGTTTTTTGAACTGAGTTGAATGGTTAGGCGATTCACTTTTAATAAAGAGTTTGTTTGCATTCTGTATATTCAATTCTTTAATAGCAAATCTCGTGTCTTGCGTTTGACAGAAATTCCAGTGAAATCACATTTAAAAGCCAACATCAGTAAAAAGGCTTTGTAGAATCACTCTGTGAATGTCTTTGAAAACACTTCTCAGGCAGGAAAGCAAACGTCGTTTATCTGAGTGAAAACTGCATTCTGTTTAGTTTTTCGAACTGAGTTGAATGGTTAGGTGATTCACTTGTAGAGAAGTGTTTGTTTGCATTCTCTGTATTCAATTGTTCAATAGCAAATCTCGTGTCTTGCGATTGACAGAAATTCCAGTGAAATCACTTTTAAAAGCCAACGTCAGTAAAAAGGCTTTGTAGAATCACTCTGTGAATGTCTTTGAAAACACTTCTCAGGCAGGAAAGCAAACGTCGTTCATCTAAGTGAAAACTCTATTCTGTTCAGTTTTTCGAACTGAGTTGAATGGTTAGGCGATTCACTTGTAGAAAACTGTTTGTTTGCATTCTCTGTATTCAATTGTTTAATAGCAAATCTCGTGTCTTGCATTTGACAGAAATTCCAGTGAAATCACGTTTAAAAGCCAAAGTCAGTAAAAAGGCTTTGTAGAATCACTCTGTGAATGTGTTTGAAAACACTTCTCAGGCAGGAAAGCAAACGTAGTTCATCTGAGTGAAAACTGCATTCTGTTCAGTTTTTCGAACTGAGTTGAATGGTTAGGCAATTCACTTGTAGAGAAGTGTTCGTTTGCATTCTCTGTCTTCAATTGTTTAATAGCAAATCTCGTGTCTTGCGTTTGACAGAAATTCCAGTGAAATCACGTTTAAAAGCCAACATCAGTAAAAAGGCTTTGTAGAATCACTCTGTGAATGTCTTTGAAAACACTTCTCAGGCAGGAAAGCATACATCGTTCATCTGAGTGAAAATTGCATTCTGTTCAGTTTTTCGAACTGAGTTGAATGGTTAGGCGATTCACTTGTAGAGAAGTGTTCGTTTGCATTCTCTGTCTTCAATTGTTTAATAGCAAATCTCGTGTCTTGCGTTTGACAGAAATTCCAGTGAAATCACGTTTAAAAGCCAAAGTCAGTAAAAAGGCTTTGTAGAATCACTCTGTGAATGTCTTTCAAAACACTTCTCAGGAAGGAAAGCAAACGTCGTTCATCTGAGTGAAAACTGCATTCTGTTCAGTTTTTTGAACTGAGTTGAATGGTTAGGCGATTCACTTTTAATAAAGAGTTTGTTTGCATTCTGTATATTCAATTCTTTAATAGCAAATCTCGTGTCTTGCGTTTGACAGAAATTCCAGTGAAATCACATTTAAAAGCCAATATCAGTAATAAGGCTTTGTAGAATCACTCTGTGAATGTCTTTGAAAACACTTCTCAGGCAGGAAAGCAAACGTCGTTTATCTGAGTGAAAACTGCATTCTGTTCAGTTTTTCGAACTGAGTTGAATGG
The DNA here is from genome assembly GCA_033318265.1 of Phyllotis vaccarum. Lineage (NCBI taxonomy): Eukaryota > Metazoa > Chordata > Mammalia > Rodentia > Cricetidae > Phyllotis > Phyllotis vaccarum. Next base: position 75,629,764 of record JARWLC010000007.1, on the reverse strand, counting down.
TTAGGTGATTCACTTGTAGAGAAGTGTTTGTTTGCATTCTCTGTATTCAATTGTTCAATAGCAAATCTCGTGTCTTGCGATTGACAGAAATTCCAGTGAAATCACTTTTAAAAGCCAACGTCAGTAAAAAGGCTTTGTAGAATCACTCTGCGAATGTCTTTGAAAACACTTCTCAGGCAGGAAAGCAAACGTCGTTCATCTAAGTGAAAACTGCATTCTGTTCAGTTTTTCGAACTGAGTTGAATGGTTAGGCGATTCACTTGTAGAAAACTGTTTGTTTGCATTCTCTGTATTCAATTGTTTAATAGCAAATCTCGTGTCTTGCATTTGACAGAAATTCCAGTGAAATCACGTTTAAAAGCCAAAGTCAGTAAAAAGGCTTTGTAGAATCACTCTGTGAATGTGTTTGAAAACACTTCTCAGGCAGGAAAGCAAACGTAGTTCATCTGAGTGAAAACTGCATTCTGTTCAGTTTTTCGAACTGAGTTGAATTCTTAGGCGATTCACTTGTAGAGAAGTGTTCGTTTGCATTCTCTGTCTTCAATTGTTTAATAGCAAATCTCGTGTCTTGCGATTGAAAGAAATTCCAGTGAAATCACGTTTAAAAGCCAACATCAGTAAAAAGGCTTTGTAGAATCACTCTGTGAATGTCTTTGAAAACACTTCTCAGGCAGGAAAGCATACATCGTTCATCTGAGTGAAAATTGCATTCTGTTCAGTTTTTCGAACTGAGTTAAATGGTTAGGCGATTCACTTGTAGGAAAGAGTTTGTTTGCATTCTGTATATTCAATTCTTTAATAGCAAATCTCGTGTCTTGCGTTTGACAGAAATTCCAGTGAAATCACATTTGAAAGCCAATGTCAGTAAAAAGGCTTTGTAGAATCACTCTGTGAATGTCTTTGAAAACACTTCTCAGGCAGGAAAGCATACATCGTTCATCTGAGTGAAAATTGCATTCTGTTCAGTTTTTCGAACTGAGTTGAATGGTTAGGCGATTCACTTGTAGAGAAGTGTTTGTTTGCATTCTCTGTCTTCAATTGTTTAATAGCAAATCTCGTGTTTTGCGTTTGACAGAAATTCCAGTGAAATCACGTTTAAAAGCCAAAGTCAGTAAAAAGGCTTTGTAGAATCACTCTGTGAATGTCTTTGAAAACACTTCTCAGGCAGGATAGCAAACGGCATTCATCTGAGAAAACTGCATTCTGTTCAGTTTTTCGAACTGAGTTGAATGGTTAGGCGATTCACTTGTAGAGAAGTGTTTGTTTGCATTCTGTATATTCAATTCTTTAATAGCAAATCTCGTGTCTTGAATTTGACAGAAATTCCAGTGAAATCACGTTTAAAAGCCAACTTCAGTAAAAAGGCTTTGTAAAACCACTCTGTGAATGTCTTTGAAAACACTTCACAGGCAGGAAAGCATACATCATTCATGTGAGTGAAAACTGCCTTCTGTTCAGTTTTTCGAACTGAGTTGAATGCTTAGGCGATTCACTTGTAGAGAAGTGTTTGTTTGCATTCTCTGTCTTCAATTGTTTAATAGCAAATCTCGTGTTTTGCGATTGACAGAAATTCCAGTGAAATCACGTTTAAAAGCCAACATCAGTAAAAAGGCTTTGTAGAATCACTCTGTGAATGTCTTTGAAAACACTTCTCAGGCAGGAAAGCAAACGTCGTTCATCTGAGTGAAAACTGCATTCTGTTCAGTTTTTTGAACTGAGTTGAATGGTTAGGCGATTCACTTTTAATAAAGAGTTTGTTTGCATTCTGTATATTCAATTCTTTAATAGCAAATCTCGTGTCTTGCGTTTGACAGAAATTCCAGTGAAATCACATTTAAAAGCCAACATCAGTAAAAAGGCTTTGTAGAATCACTCTGTGAATGTCTTTGAAAACACTTCTCAGGCAGGAAAGCAAACGTCGTTTATCTGAGTGAAAACTGCATTCTGTTTAGTTTTTCGAACTGAGTTGAATGGTTAGGTGATTCACTTGTAGAGAAGTGTTTGTTTGCATTCTCTGTATTCAATTGTTCAATAGCAAATCTCGTGTCTTGCGATTGACAGAAATTCCAGTGAAATCACTTTTAAAAGCCAACGTCAGTAAAAAGGCTTTGTAGAATCACTCTGTGAATGTCTTTGAAAACACTTCTCAGGCAGGAAAGCAAACGTCGTTCATCTAAGTGAAAACTCTATTCTGTTCAGTTTTTCGAACTGAGTTGAATGGTTAGGCGATTCACTTGTAGAAAACTGTTTGTTTGCATTCTCTGTATTCAATTGTTTAATAGCAAATCTCGTGTCTTGCATTTGACAGAAATTCCAGTGAAATCACGTTTAAAAGCCAAAGTCAGTAAAAAGGCTTTGTAGAATCACTCTGTGAATGTGTTTGAAAACACTTCTCAGGCAGGAAAGCAAACGTAGTTCATCTGAGTGAAAACTGCATTCTGTTCAGTTTTTCGAACTGAGTTGAATGGTTAGGCAATTCACTTGTAGAGAAGTGTTCGTTTGCATTCTCTGTCTTCAATTGTTTAATAGCAAATCTCGTGTCTTGCGTTTGACAGAAATTCCAGTGAAATCACGTTTAAAAGCCAACATCAGTAAAAAGGCTTTGTAGAATCACTCTGTGAATGTCTTTGAAAACACTTCTCAGGCAGGAAAGCATACATCGTTCATCTGAGTGAAAATTGCATTCTGTTCAGTTTTTCGAACTGAGTTGAATGGTTAGGCGATTCACTTGTAGAGAAGTGTTCGTTTGCATTCTCTGTCTTCAATTGTTTAATAGCAAATCTCGTGTCTTGCGTTTGACAGAAATTCCAGTGAAATCACGTTTAAAAGCCAAAGTCAGTAAAAAGGCTTTGTAGAATCACTCTGTGAATGTCTTTCAAAACACTTCTCAGGAAGGAAAGCAAACGTCGTTCATCTGAGTGAAAACTGCATTCTGTTCAGTTTTTTGAACTGAGTTGAATGGTTAGGCGATTCACTTTTAATAAAGAGTTTGTTTGCATTCTGTATATTCAATTCTTTAATAGCAAATCTCGTGTCTTGCGTTTGACAGAAATTCCAGTGAAATCACATTTAAAAGCCAACATCAGTAAAAAGGCTTTGTAGAATCACTCTGTGAATGTCTTTGAAAACACTTCTCAGGCAGGAAAGCAAACGTCGTTTATCTGAGTGAAAACTGCATTCTGTTCAGTTTTTCGAACTGAGTTGAATGGTTAGGTGATTCACTTGTAGAGAAGTGTTTGTTTGCATTCTCTGTATTCAATTGTTCAATAGCAAATCTCGTGTCTTGCGATTGACAGAAATTCCAGTGAAATCACTTTTAAAAGCCAACGTCAGTAAAAAGGCTTTGTAGAATCACTCTGCGAATGTCTTTGAAAACACTTCTCAGGCAGGAAAGCAAACGTCGTTCATCTAAGTGAAAACTGCATTCTGTTCAGTTTTTCGAACTGAGTTGAATGGTTAGGCGATTCACTTGTAGAAAACTGTTTGTTTGCATTCTCTGTATTCAATTGTTTAATAGCAAATCTCGTGTCTTGCATTTGACAGAAATTCCAGTGAAATCACGTTTAAAAGCCAAAGTCAGTAAAAAGGCTTTGTAGAATCACTCTGTGAATGTGTTTGAAAACACTTCTCAGGCAGGAAAGCAAACGTAGTTCATCTGAGTGAAAACTGCATTCTGTTCAGTTTTTCGAACTGAGTTGAATTCTTAGGCGATTCACTTGTAGAGAAGTGTTCGTTTGCATTCTCTGTCTTCAATTGTTTAATAGCAAATCTCGTGTCTTGCGATTGAAAGAAATTCCAGTGAAATCACGTTTAAAAGCCAACATCAGTAAAAAGGCTTTGTAGAATCACTCTGTGAATGTCTTTGAAAACACTTCTCAGGCAGGAAAGCATACATCGTTCATCTGAGTGAAAATTGCATTCTGTTCAGTTTTTCGAACTGAGTTAAATGGTTAGGCGATTCACTTGTAGGAAAGAGTTTGTTTGCATTCTGTATATTCAATTCTTTAATAGCAAATCTCGTGTCTTGCGTTTGACAGAAATTCCAGTGAAATCACATTTGAAAGCCAATGTCAGTAAAAAGGCTTTGTAGAATCACTCTGTGAATGTCTTTGAAAACACTTCTCAGGCAGGAAAGCAAACGTCATTCATCTGTGTGAAAACTGCAATCTGTTCAGGTTTTCGAACTGAGTTGAATGCTTAGGTGATTCACTTGTAGAGAAGTGTTTGTTTGCATTCTCTGTATTCAATTGTTTAATAGCAAATCTCGTGTCTTGCATTTGACAGAAATTCCAGTGAAATCACGTTTAAAAGCCAACGTCAGTAAAAAGGCTTTGAAGAATCACTCTGTGAATGTCTTTGAAAACACTTCTCAGGCAGGAAAGCAAACGTCGTTCTTCTGGGTGAAAACTGCATTCTGTTCAGTTTTTTGAACTGAGTTGAATGGTTAGGCGATTCACTTTTAATAAAGAGTTTGTTTGCATTCTGTATATTCAATTCTTTAATAGCAAATCTCGTGTCTTGCGTTTGACAGAAATTCCAGTGAAATCACACTTAAAAGCCAACGTCAGAAAAAAGGCTTTGTAGAATCACTCTGTGAATGTCTTTGAAAACACTTCTCAGGCAGGAAAGCAAACGTCATTCATCTGAGTGAAAACTGCATTCTGTTCAGTTTTTCGAACTGAGTTGAATGCTTAGTCGATTCACTTGTAGAGAAGTGTTTGTTTGAATTCTCTGTATTCAATTGTTTAATAGCAAATCTCGTGTCTTGCGATTGACAGAAATTCCAGTGAAATCACGTTTAAAAGCCAACGTCAGTAAAAAGGCTTTGTAGAATCACTCTGTGAATGTCTTTGAAAACACTTCTCAGGCAGGAAAGCAAACGTCGTTCATCTGAGTGAAAACTGCAATCTGTTCAGTTTTTCGAACTGAGTTGAATGGTTAGACGATTCACTTGTAGAGAATTGATTGGTTTCATTCTCTGTATTCAATTGTTTAATAGCAAACCTCGTGTCTTGCGTTTGACCGAAATTCCAGTGAAATCACGTTTAAAAACCAACGTCAGTAAAAAGGCTTTGTAGAATCACTCTGTGAATGTCTTTGAAAACACTTCTCAGGCAGGAAAGCAAACGTCGTTCATCTGAGTGAAAACTGCAATCTGTTCAGTTTTTCGAACTGAGTTGAATGGTTAGACGATTCACTTGTAGAGAAGTGATTGTTTGCATTCTCTGTATTCAATTGTTTAATAGCAAACCTCGTGTCTTGCGTTTGACAGAAATTTCAGTGAAATCACGTTTAAAAGCCAACATCAGTAAAAAGGCTTTGTAAAACCACTCTGTGAATGTCTTTGAAAACACTTCACAGGCAGGAAAGCATACATCGTTCATCTGAGTGAAAACTGCATTCTGTTCAGTTTTTCGAACTGAGTTGAATGGTTAGACGATTCACTTGTAGAGAAGTGTTTGTTTGCATTCTCTGTATTCAATTGTTTAATAGCAAATCTCGTGTCTTGTGTTTGACAGAAATTCCAGTGAAATCACATTTAAAAGCCAACGTCAGTAAAAAGGCTTTGTAGAATCACTCTGTGAATGTCTTTGAAAACACTTCTCAGGCAGGAAAGCATACATCGTTCATCTGAGTGAAAACTGCATTCTGTTCAGTTTTTCGAACTGAGTTGAATGGTTAGACGATTCACTTGTAGAGAAGTGTTTGTTTGCATTCTCTGTATTCAATTGTTTAATAGCAAATCTCGTGTCTTGCGTTTGACAGAAATTCCAGTGAAATCACATTTAAAAGCCAACATCAGTAAAAAGGCTTTGAAGAATCACTCTGTGAATGTCTTTGAAAACACTTCTCAGGCAGGAAAGCAAACGTCGTTCATCTGAGTGAAAACTGCATTCTGTTCAGTTTTTAGTACTGTGTTGAATGGTTAGGCGATTCACTTGTAGGGAAGCGTTTGTTTGCATTCTGTATACTCAATTCTTTAACAGCAAATCTCGTGCCTTGCGTTTCACAGAAATTCCAGTGAAATCACGTTTAAAAGCCAACGTCAGTAAAAAGGCTTTGTAGAATCACTCTGTGAATGTCTTTGAAAACACTTCTCAGGCAGGAAAGCATACATCGTTCATCTGAGTGAAAATTGCATTCTGTTCAGTTTTTCGAACTGAGTTGAATGGTTAGGCGATTCACTTGTAGAGAAGTGATTGTTTGCATTCTCTGTATTCAATAGTTTAATACCAAATCTCGTGTCTTGCGATTGAAAGAAATTCCAGTGAAATCACATTTGAAAGCCAATGTCAGTAAAAAGGCTTTGTAGAATCACTCTGTGAATGTCTTTGAAAAAACTTCTCAGGCAGGAAAGCAAACGTCATTCATCTGTGTGAAAACTGCAATCTGTTCAGTTTTTCGAACTGAGTTGAATGCTTAGGTGATTCACTTGTAGAGAAGTGTTTGTTTGCATTCTCTGTATTCAATTGTTTAATAGCAAATCTCGTGTCTTGCATTTGACAGAAATTCCAGTGAAATCACGTTTAAAAGCCAACGTCAGTAAAAAGGCTTTGAAGAATCACTCTGTGAATGTCTTTGAAAACACTTCTCAGGCAGGAAAGCAAACGTCGTTCATCTGGGTGAAAACTGCATTCTGTTCAGTTTTTTGAACTGAGTTGAATGGTTAGGCGATTCACTTTTAATAAAGAGTTTGTTTGCATTCTGTATATTCTATTCTTTAATAGCAAATCTCGTGTCTTGCGTTTGACAGAAATTCCAGTGAAATCACACTTAAAAGCCAACGTCAGAAAAAAGGCTTTGTAGAATCACTCTGTGAATGTCTTTGAAAACACTTCTCAGGCAGGAAAGCAAACGTCGTTCATCTGAGTGAAAACTGCATTCTGTTCAGTTTTTCGAACTGAGTTGAATGCTTAGTCGATTCACTTGTAGAGAAGTGTTTGTTTGAATTCTCTGTATTCAATTGTTTAATAGCAAATCTCGTGTCTTGCGATTGACAGAAATTCCAGTGAAATCACGTTTAAAAGCCAACGTCAGTAAAAAGGCTTTGTAGAATCACTCTGTGAATGTCTTTGAAAACACTTCTCAGGTAGAAAAGCAAACGTCGTTTATCTGAGTGAAAACTGCATTCTGTTCAGTTTTTCGAAGTGAGTTGAATGGTTAGGTGATTCACTTGTAGAGAAGTGTTTGTTTGCATTCTCTGTATTCAATTGTTTAATAGCAAATCTCGTGTCTTTCGTTTGACAGAAATTCCAGTGAAATCACGTTTAAAAACCAACGTCAGTAAAAAGGCTTTGTAGAATCACTCTGTGAATGTCTTTGAAAACACTTCTCAGGCAGGAAAGCAAACGTCGTTCATCTGAGTGAAAACTGCAATCTGTTCAGTTTTTCGAACTGAGTTGAATGGTTAGACGATTCACTTGTAGAGAAGTGATTGTTTTCATTCTCTGTATTCAATTGTTTAATAGCAAACCTCGTGTCTTGCGTTTGACAGAAATTTCAGTGAAATCACGTTTAAAAGCCAACATCAGTAAAAAGGCTTTGTAAAACCACTCTGTGAATGTCTTTGAAAACACTTCACAGGCAGGAAAGCCTACATCGTTCATCTGAGTGAAAACTGCATTCTGTTCAGTTTTTCGAACTGAGTTGAATGGTTAGACGATTCACTTGTAGAGAAGTGTTTGTTTGCATTCTCTGTATTCAATTGTTTAATAGCAAATCTCGTGTCTTGCGTTTGACAGAAATTCCAGTGAAATCACGTTTAAAAGCCAACGTCAGTAAAAAGGCTTTGAAGAATCACTCTGTGAATGTCTTTGAAAACACTTCTCAGGCAGGAAAGCAAACGTCGTTCATCTGAGTGAAAACTGCATTCTGTTCAGTTTTTAGTACTGTGTTGAATGGTTAGGCGATTCACTTGTAGGGAAGCGTTTGTTTGCATTCTGTATACTCAATTCTTTAACAGCAAATCTCGTGTCTTGCGTTTGACAGAAATTCCAGTGAAATCACATTTAAAAGCCAACGTCAGTAAAAAGGCTTTGTAGAATCACTCTGTGAATGTCTTTGAAAACACTTCTCAGGCAGGAAACCAAACGTCGTTCATCTGAGTGAAAACTGCATTCTGTTCAGTTTTTCGACCTGAGTTGAATGGTTAGGCGATTCACTTGCAGGAAAGAGTTGTTTGCATTCTGTATATTCAATTCTTTAATAGCAAATCTTGTGTCTTGCATTTGACAGAAATTCCAGTGAAATCACATTTAAAAGCCAACGTCAGTAAAAAGGCTTTGTAGAATCACTCTGTGAATGTCTTTGAAAACACTTCTCAGGCAGGAAAGCAAACATCGTTCATCTGAGTGAAAACTGCAATCTGTTCAGTTTTTCGAACTGAGTTGAATGGTTAGACGATTCACTTGTAGAGAAGTGTTTGTTTGCATTCTCTGTCTTCAATTGTTTAATTGCAAATCTCGTGTCTTGCGTTTGACAGAAATTCCAGTGAAATCACGTTTAAAAGCCAAAGTCAGTAAAAAGGCTTTGTAGAACCACTCTGTGAATGTCTTTGAAAACACTTCTCAGGCAGGAAAGCATACATCGTTCATCTGAGTGAAAACTGCATTCTGTTCAGTTTTTCGAACTGAGTTGAATGGTTAGACGATTCACTTGTAGAGAAGTGTTTGTTTGCATTCTCTGTATTCAATTGTTTAATAGCAAATCTCGTGTCTTGCGTTTGACAGAAATTCCAGTGAAAATACATTTAAAAGCCAACATCAGTAAAAAGGCTTTGAAGAATCACTCTGTGAATGTCTTTGAAAACACTTCTCAGGCAGGAAAGCAAACGTCGTTCATCTGAGTGAAAACTGCATTCTGTTCAGTTTTTAGTACTGTGTTGAATGGTTAGGCGATTCACTTGTAGGGAAGCGTTTGTTTGCATTCTGTATACTCAATTCTTTAACAGCAAATCTCGTGCCTTGCGTTTCACAGAAATTCCAGTGAAATCACATTTGAAAGCCAACGTCAGTAAAAAGGCTTTGTAAAATCACTCTGTGAATGTCTTTGAAAACACTTCTCAGGCAGGAAAGCAAACGTCATTCATCTGTGTGAAAACTGCATTCTGTTCAGTTTTTCGAACTGAGTTGAATGGTTAGGCAATTCACTTGTAGAGAAGTGTTTCTTTGCATTCTCTGTCTTCAATTGTTTAATAGCAAATCTCGTGTTTTGCGTTTGACAGAAATTACAGTGAAATCACGTTTAAAAGCCAACGTCAGTAAAAAGGCTTTGTAGAATCACTCTGTGAATGTCTTTGAAAACACTTCTCAGGCAGGAAAGCAAACGTCGTTCATCTGAGTGAAAACTGCATTCTGTTCAGTTTTTCGAACTGAGTTGAATGGTTAGGCGATTCACTTGTAGAGAAGTGTTTGTTTGCATTCTCTGTATTCAATTTTTTAATAGCAAATCTCGTGTCTTGCGTTTGACCGAAATTCCAGTGAAATCACATTTAAAAACCAACGTCAGTAAAAAGGCTTTGTAGAATCACTCTGTGAATGTCTATGAAAACACTTCTCAGGCAGGAAAGCAAACGTCGTTCATCTGAGTGAAAACTGCAATCTGTTCAGTTTTTCGAACTGAGTTGAATGGTTAGACGATTCACTTGTAGAGAAGTGATTGTTTGCATTCTCTGTATTCAATTGTTTAATAGCAAACCTCGTGTCTTGCGTTTGACAGAAATTTCAGTGAAATCATGTTTAAAAGCCAACATCAGTAAAAAGGCTTTGTAAAACCACTCTGTGAATGTCTTTGAAAACACTTCACAGGCAGGAAAGCATACATCGTTCATCTGAGTGAAAACTGCATTCTGTTCAGTTTTTCGAACTGAGTTGAATGGTTAGGCGATTCACTTGTAGAGAAGTGTTTGTTTGCATTCTCTGTATTCAATTGTTTAATAGCAAATCTCGTGTCTTGCGTTTGACAGAAATTCCAGTGAAATCACGTTTAAAAACCAACGTCAGTAAAAAGGCTTTGAAGAATCACTCTGTGAATGTCTTTGAAAACACTTCTCAGGCAGGAAAGCAAACGTCGTTCATCTGAGTGAAAACTGCATTCTGTTCAGTTTTTAGTACTGTGTTGAATGGTTAGGCGATTCACTTGTAGGGAAGCGTTTGTTTGCATTCTGTATACTCAATTCTTTAACAGCAAATCTCGTGCCTTGCGTTTGACAGAAATTCCAGTGAAATCACATTTGAAAGCCAACGTCAGTAAAAAGGCTTTGTAGAATCACTCTGTGAATGTCTTTGAAAACACTACTCAGGCAGGAAAGCAAACGTCATTCATCTGTGTGAAAACTGCATTCTGTTCAGTTTTTCGAACTGAGTTGAATGGTTAGGCAATTCACTTGTAGAGAAGTGTTTCTTTGCATTCTCTGTCTTCAATTGTTTAATAGCAAATCTCGTGTTTTGCGTTTGACAGAAATTCCAGTGAAATCACGTTTAAAAGCCAACGTCAGTAAAAAGGCTTTGTAGAATCACTCTGTGAATGTCTTTGAAAACACTTCTCAGGCAGGAAAGCAAACGTCCTTCATCTGAGTGAAAACTGCATTCTGTTCAGTTTTTCGAACTGAGTTGAATGGTTAGGCGATTCACTTGTAGAGAAGTGTTTGTTTGCATTCTCTGTATTCAATTGTTTAATAGCAAATCTCGTGTCTTGCGTTTGACAGAAATTCCAGTGAAATCACGTTTAAAAACCAACGTCAGTAAAAAGGCTTTGTAGAATCACTCTGTGAATGTCTTTGAAAACACTTCTCAGGCAGGAAAGCAAACGTCGTTCATCTGAGTGAAAACTGCAATCTGTTCAGTTTTTCGAACTGAGTTGAATGGTTAGACGATTCACTTGTAGAGAAGTGATTGTTTGCATTCTCTGTATTCAATTGTTTAATAGCAAACCTCGTGTCTTGCATTTGACAGAAATTTCAGTGAAATCACGTTTAAAAGCCAACATCAGTAAAAAGGCTTTGTAAAACCACTCTGTGAATGTCTTTGAAAACACTTCACAGGCAGGAAAGCATACATCGTTCATCTGAGTGAAAACTGCATTCTGTTCAGTTTTTCGAACTGAGTTGAATGGTTAGACGATTCACTTGTAGAGAAGTGTTTGTTTGCATTCTCTGTATTCAATTGTTTAATAGCAAATCTCGTGTCTTGCGTTTGACAGAAATTCCAGTGAAATCACGTTTAAAAGCCAACTTCAGTAAAAAGGCTTTGAAGAATCACTCTGTGAATGTCTTTGAAAACACTTCTCAGGCAGGAAAGTAAACGTCGTTCATCTGAGTGAAAACTGCATTCTGTTCAGTTTTTAGTACTGTGTTGAATGGTTAGGCGATTCACTTGTAGGGAAGCGTTTGTTTGCATTCTGTATACTCAATTCTTTAACAGCAAATCTCGTGCCTTGCATTTGACAGAAATTCCAGTGAAATCACATTTGAAAGCCAACGGCAGTAAAAAGGCTTTGTAGAATCACTCTGTGAATGTCTTTGAAAACACTTCTCAGGCAGGAAAGCAAACGTCGTTTATCTGAGTGAAAACTGCATTTTGTTCAGTTTTTCGAACTGAGTTGAATGGTTAGGTGATTCACTTGTAGAGAGGTGTTTTTTTGCATTCTCTGTATTCAATTCTTTAATAGCAAATCTCGTGTCTTGCGTTTGACAGAAATTCCAGTGAAATCACGTTTAAAACCGAACGTCAGTAAAAAGGCTTCGTAGAATCACTCTGTGAATGTCTTTGAAAACACTTCTTAAGAAGGAAAGCATACGTCTTTCATCCGAGTGAAAACTGCATTCTATTCAGTTTTTAGTACTGTGTTGAATGGTTAGGCGATTCACTTGTAGGAAAGCGTTTGTTTGCATTCTGTATACTCAATTCTTTAACAGCAAACCTCATTTGCGTTTGACAGAAATTCCAGTGAAATCACGTTTAAAAGCAAACGACAGTAAAAAGGCTTCGTAGAATCACTCTGTGAATGTCTTTGAAAACACTTCTTAAGAAGGAAAGCATACGTCTTTCATCTGAGTGAAAACTGCATTCTATTCAGTTTTTAGTACTGTTTTGAATGGTTAGGCGATTCACTTGTAGGGAAGCGTTTGTTTGCATTCTGTATACTCAATTCTTTAACAGCAAACCTCGTGTCTTGCGTTTGACAGAAATTCCAGTGAAATCACCTTTAAAACCCAACGTCAGTAAAAAGGCTTCGTAGAATCACTCTGTGAATGTCTTTGAAAACACTTCTTAAGAAGGAAAGCACACGTCTTTCATCTGAGTGAAAACTGCATTCTATTCAGTTTTTAGTACTGTTTTGAATGGTTAGGCGATTCACTTGTAGGGAAGCGTTTGTTTGCATTCTGTATACTCAATTCTTTAACAGCAAACCTCGTGTCTTGCGTTTGACAGAAATTCCAGTGAAATCACGTTTAAAACCCAACGTCAGTAAAAAGGCTTCTTAGAATCACTCTGTGAATGTCTTTGAAAACACTTCTTAAGAAGGAAAGCATACGTCTTTCATCTGAGTGAAAACTACATTCTATTCAGTTTTTAGTACTGTGTTGAATGGTTAGGCGATTCACTTGTAGGGAAGCATTTGTTTGCATTCTGTATACTCAATTCTTTAACAGCAAATCTCGTGTCTTGCGTTTGACAGAAATTCCACTGAAATCACGTTTAAAAGCCAACGTCAGTAAAAAGACATTGTAGAATCACTCTGTGAATGTCTTTGAAAACACTTCTTAAGAAGGAAAGCATACGTCTTTCATCTGAGTGAAAAGTCCATTCTATTCAGTTTTTAGTACTGTGTTGAATGGTTAGGCGATTCACTTGTAGGGAAGCGTTTGTTTGCATTCTGTACACTCAATTCTTTAACAGCACACCTCATTTGCGTTTGACAGAAATTCCAGTGAAATCATGTTTAAAACCGAACTTCAGTAAAAAGGCTTCGTAGAATCACTCTGTGAATGTCTTTGAAAACACTTCTTAAGAAGGAAAGCATACGTCTTTCATCTGAGTGAAAACTGCATTCTATTCAGTTTTTAGTACTGTGTTGAATGGTTAGGCGATTCACTTGTAGGGAAGCGTTTGTTTGCATTCTGTATACTCAATTCTTTAACAGCAAACCTTGTGTCTTGCGTTTGACAGAAATTCCAGTGAAATCACGTTTAAAACCGAACGTCAGTAAAAAGGCTTAGTAGAATCACTCTGTGAATGTCTTTGAAAACACTTCTTAAGAAGGAAAGCATACGTCTTTCATCTGAGTGAAAACTGCATTCTATTCAGTTTTTAGTAATGTTTTGAATGGTTAGGCGATTCACTTGTAGGGAAGCGTTTGTTTGCATTCTGTATAATCAATTCTTTAACAGCAAACCTCGTGTCTTGCGTTTGATAGAAATTCCAGTGAAATCACGTTTAAAACCGAACTTCAGTAAAAAGGCTTCGTAGAATCACTCTGTGAATGTCTTTGAAAACACTTCTTAAGAAGGAAAGCATACGTCTTTCACCCGAGTGAAAACTGCATTCTATTCAGTTTTTAGTACTGTGTTGAATGGTTAGGCGATTCACTTGTAGGAAAGCGTTTGTTTGCATTCTGTATACTCAATTCTTTAACAGCAAACCTCTTTTGCGTTTAACAGAAATTCCAGTGAAATCACGTTTAAAACCAAACGTCAGTAAAAAGGCTTCGTAGAATCACTCTGTGAATGTCTTTGAAAACACTTCTTAAGAAGGAAAGCATACGTCTTTCATCTGAGTGAAAACTGCATTCTATTCAGTTTTTAGTACTGTTTTGAATGGTTAGGCGATTCACTTGTAGGGAAGCGTTTGTTTGCATTCTGTATACTCAATTCTTTAACAGCAAACCTCGTGTCTTGTGTTTGACAGAAATTCCAGTGAAATCACGTTTAAAACCGAACTTCAGTAAAAAGGCTTCGTAGAATCACTCTGTGAATGTCTTTGAAAACACTTCTTAAGAAGGAAAGCATACGTCTTTCATCTGAGTGAAAACTGCATTCTATTCAGTTTTTAGTACTGTTTTGAATGGTTAGGCGATTCACTTGTAGGGAAGCGTTTGTTTGCATTCTGTACACTCAATTCTTTAACAGCAAACCTTGTGTCTTGCGTTTGACAGAAATTCCAGTGAAATCACCTTTAAAACCCAACGTCAGTAAAAAGGCTTCGTAGAATCACTCTGTGAATGTCTTTGAAAACACTTCTTAAGAAGGAAAGCACACGTCTTTCATCTGAGTGAAAACTGCATTCTATTCAGTTTTTAGTACTGTTTTGAATGGTTAGGCGATTCACTTGTAGGGAAGCGTTTGTTTGCATTCTGTATACTCAATTCTTTAACAGCAAACCTCGTGTCTTGCGTTTGACAGAAATTCCAGTGAAATCACGTTTAAAACCCAACGTCAGTAAAAAGGCTTCTTAGAATCACTCTGTGAATGTCTTTGAAAACACTTCTTAAGAAGGAAAGCATACGTCTTTCATCTGAGTGAAAACTGCATTCTATTCAGTTTTTAGTACTGTGTTGAATGGTTAGGCGATTCACTTGTAGGGAAGCATTTGTTTGCATTCTGTATACTCAATTCTTTAACAGCAAATCTCGTGTCTTGCATTTGACAGAAATTCCACTGAAATCACGTTTAAAAGCCAACATCAGTAAAAAGACATTGTAGAATCACTCTGTGAATGTCTTTGAAAACACTTCTTAAGAAGGAAAGCATACGTCTTTCATCTGAGTGAAAAGTCCATTCTATTCAGTTTTTAGTACTGTGTTGAATGGTTAGGCGATTCACTTGTAGGGAAGCGTTTGTTTGCATTCTGTACACTCAATTCTTTAACAGCACACCTCATTTGCGTTTGACAGAAATTCCAGTGAAATCACGTTTAAAACCGAACGTCAGTAAAAAGGCTTCGTAGAATCACTCTGTGAATGTCTTTGAAAACACTTCTTAAGAAGGAAAGCATACGTTTTTCATCTGAGTGAAAACTGCATTCTATTCAGTTTTTAGTACTGTGTTGAATGGTTAGGCGATTCACTTGTAGGGAAGCGTTTGTTTGCATTCTGTATACTCAATTCTTTAACAGAAAACCTCGTGTCTTGCGTTTGACAGAAATTCCAGTGAAATCACGTTTAAAACCGAACGTCAGTAAAAAGGCTTCGTAGAATCACTCTGTGAATGTCTTTGAAAACACTTCTTAAGAAGGAAAGCATACGTCTTTCATCTGAGTGAAAACTGCATTCTATTCAGTTTTTAGTACTGTGTTGAATGGTTAGGCGATTCACTTGTAGGGAAGCGTTTGTTTGCATTCTGTATACTCAATTCTTTAACAGCAAACCTCGTGTCTTGCGTTTGACAGAAATTCCAGTGAAATCACTTATAAAACCGAACGTCAGTAAAAAGGCTTCGTAGAATCGCTCTGTGAATGTCTTTGAAAACACTTCTTAAGAAGGAAAGCATACGTCTTTCATCTGAGTGAAAACTGCATTCTATTCAGTTTTTAGTACTGTTTTGAATGGTTAGGCGATTCACTTGTAGGGAAGCGTTTGTTTGCATTCTGTATACTCAATTCTTTAACAGCAAACCTCGTGTCTTGCGTTTGACAGAAATTCCAGTGAAATCACGTTTAAAACAGAACGTCAGTAAAAAGGCTTCAGAGAATCACTCTGTGAATGTCTTTGAAAACACTTCTTAAGAAGGAAAGCATACGTCTTTCATCTGAGTGAAAACTGCATTCTATTCAGTTTTTACTACTGTGTTGAATGGTTAGGCGATTCACTTGTAGGGAAGCATTTGTTTGCATTCTGTATACTCAATTCTTTAACAGCAAACCTCGTGTCTTGCGTTTGACAGAAATTCCAGTGAAATCACGTTTAAAACCGAACGTCAATAAAAAGGCTTCATAGAATCACTCTGTGAATGTCTTTGAAAACACTTCTTAAGAAGGAAAGCACACGTCTTTCATCTGAGTGAAAACTGCATTCTATTCAGTTTTTAGTACTGTTTTGAATGGTTAGGCGATTCACTTGTAGGGAAGCGTTTGTTTGCATTCTGTATACTCAATTCTTTAACAGCAAACCTCGTGTCTTGCGTTTGACAGAAATTCCAGTGAAATCACGTTTAAAACCGAACGTCAGTAAAAAGGCTTCGTAGAATCACTCTGTGAATGTCTTTGAAAACACTTCTTAAGAAGGAAAGCATACGTTTTTCATCTGAGTGAAAACTGCATTCTATTCAGTTTTTAGTACTGTGTTGAATGGTTAGGCGATTCACTTGTAGGGAAGCGTTTGTTTGCATTCTGTATACTCAATTCTTTAACAGCAAACCTCGTGTCTTGCGTTTGACAGAAATTCCAGTGAAATCACGTTTAAAACCGAACGTCAGTAAAAAGGCTTCGTAGAATCACTCTGTGAATGTCTTTGAAAACACTTCTTAAGAAGGAAAGCATACGTTTTTCATCTGAGTGAAAACTGCATTCTATTCAGTTTTTAGTACTGTGTTGAATGGTTAGGCGATTCACTTGTAGGGAAGCGTTTGTTTGCATTCTGTATACTCAATTCTTTAACAGCAAACCTCGTGTCTTGCGTTTGACAGAAATTCCAGTGAAATCACGTTTAAAACCGAACGTCAGTAAAAAGGCTTCGTAGAATCACTCTGTGAATGTCTTTGAAAACACTTCTTAAGAAGGAAAGCATACGTCTTTCATCTGAGTGAAAACTGCATTCTATTCAGTTTTTAGTACTGTGTTGAATGGTTAGGCGATTCACTTGTAGGGAAGCGTTTGTTTGCATTCTGTATACTCAATTCTTTAACAGCAAACCTCGTGTCTTGCGTTTGACAGAAATTCCAGTGAAATCACTTATAAAACCGAACGTCAGTAAAAAGGCTTCGTAGAATCGCTCTGTGAATGTCTTTGAAAACACTTCTTAAGAAGAAAAGCATACGTCTTTCATCTGAGTGAAAACTGCATTCTATTCAGTTTTTAGTACTGTTTTGAATGGTTAGGCGATTCACTTGTAGGGAAGCGTTTGTTTGCATTCTGTATACTCAATTCTTTAACAGCAAACCTCGTGTCTTGCGTTTGACAGAAATTCCAGTGAAATCACGTTTAAAACCGAACGTCAATAAAAAGGCTTCATAGAATCACTCTGTGAATGTCTTTGAAAACACTTCTTAAGAAGGAAAGCACACGTCTTTCATCTGAATGAAAACTGCATTCTATTCAGATTTTAGTACTGTGTTGAATGGTTAGGCGATTCACTTGTAGGGAAGCGTTTGTTTGCATTCTGTATACTCAATTCTTTAACAGCAAACCTCGTGTCTTGCGTTTGACAGAAATTCCAGTGAAATCACGTTTAAAACCGAACTTCAGTAAAAAGGCTTCGTAGAATCACTCTGTGAATGTCTTTGAAAACACTTCTTAAGAAGGAAAGCATACGTCTTTCATCTGAGTGAAAACTGCATTCTATTCAGTTTTTAGTACTGTGTTGAATTGTTAGGCGATTCACTTGTAGGGAAGCGTTTTTTGCATTCTGTATACTCAATTCTTTAACAGCAAACCTCGTGTCTTGCCTTTGACAGAAATTCCAGTGAAATCACGTTTAAAGCCAACATCAGTAAAAAGGCTTCGTAAAATCACTCTGTGAATGTCTTTGAAAACACTTCTTAAGAAGGAAAGCATACATCTTTCATCTGAATGAAAACTGCATTCTATTCAGTTTTTAGTACTGTTTTGAATGGTTAGGCGATTCACTTGTAGGGAAGCGTTTGTTTGCATTCTGTATACTCAATTCTTTAACAGCAAACCTTGTGTCTTGCGTTTGACAGAAATTCCAGTGAAATCACGTTTAAAACCGAACGTCAGTAAAAAGGCTTCGTAGAATCACTCTGTGAATGTCTTTGAAAACACTTCTTAAGAAGGAAAGCATACGTTTTTCATCTGAGTGAAAACTGCATTCTATTCAGTTTTTAGTACTGTGTTGAATGGTTAGGCGATTCACTTGTAGGGAAGCGTTTGTTTGCATTCTGTATACTCAATTCTTTAACAGCAAACCTCGTGTCTTGCGTTTGACAGAAATTCCAGTGAAATCACGTTTAAAACTGAACGACAGTAAAAAGGCTTCGTAGAATCACTCTGTGAATGTCTTTGAAAACACTTCTTAAGAAGGAAAGCATACGTTTTTCATCTGAGTGAAAACTGCATTCTATTCAGTTTTTAGTACTGTGTTGAATGGTTAGGCGATTCACTTGTAGGGAAGCGTTTGTTTGCATTCTGTATACTCAATTCTTTAACAGCAAACCTCGTGTCTTGCGTTTGACAGAAATTCCAGTGAAATCACGTTTAAAACCGAACGTCAGTAAAAAGGCTTCGTAGAATCACTCTGTGAATGTCTTTGAAAACACTTCTTAAGAAGGAAAGCATACGTCTTTCATCTGAGTGAAAACTGCATTCTATTCAGTTTTTAGTACTGTGTTGAATGGTTAGGCGATTCACTTGTAGGGAAGCGTTTGTTTGCATTCTGTATACTCAATTCTTTAACAGCAAACCTCGTGTCTTGCGTTTGACAGAAATTCCAGTGAAATCACTTATAAAACCGAACGTCAGTAAAAAGGCTTCGTAGAATCGCTCTGTGAATGTCTTTGAAAACACTTCTTAAGAAGGAAAGCATATGTCTTTCATCTGAGTGAAAACTGCATTCTATTCAGTTTTTACTACTGTGTTGAATGGTTAGGCGATTCACTTGTAGGGAAGCATTTGTTTGCATTCTGTATACTCAATTCTTTAACAGCAAACCTCGTGTCTTGCGTTTGACAGAAATTCCAGTGAAATCACGTTTAAAACCGAACGTCAATAAAAAGGCTTCATAGAATCACTCTGTGAATGTCTTTGAAAACACTTCTTAAGAAGGAAAGCACACGTCTTTCATCTGAATGAAAACTGCATTCTATTCAGATTTTAGTACTGTGTTGAATGGTTAGGCGATTCACTTGTAGGGAAGCGTTTGTTTGCATTCTGTATACTCAATTCTTTAACAGCAAACCTCGTGTCTTGCGTTTGACAGAAATTCCAGTGAAATCACGTTTAAAACCGAACTTCAGTAAAAAGGCTTCGTAGAATCACTCTGTGAATGTCTTTGAAAACACTTCTTAAGAAGGAAAGCATACGTCTTTCATCTGAGTGAAAACTGCATTCTATTCAGTTTTTAGTACTGTGTTGAATTGTTAGGCGATTCACTTGTAGGGAAGCGTTTGTTTGCATTCTGTATACTCAATTCTTTAACAGCAAACCTCGTGTCTTGCCTTTGACAGAAATTCCAGTGAAATCACGTTTAAAGCCAACATCAGTAAAAAGGCTTCGTAAAATCACTCTGTGAATGTCTTTGAAAACACTTCTTAAGAAGGAAAGCATACGTCTTTCATCTGAGTGAAAACTGCATTCTATTCAGTTTTTAGTACTGTGTTGAATGGTTAGGCGATTCACTGTGTAGGGAAGCGTTTGTTTGCATTCTGTATACTCAATTCTTTAACAGCAAACCTCGTGTCTTGCGTTTGACAGAAATTCCAGTGAAATCACTTATAAAACCGAACGTCAGTAAAAAGGCTTCGTAGAATCGCTCTGTGAATGTCTTTGAAAACACTTCTTAAGAAGGAAAGCATACGTCTTTCATCTGAGTGAAAACTGCATTCTATTCAGTTTTTAGTACTGTTTTGAATGGTTAGGCGATTCACTTGTAGGGAAGCGTTTGTTTGCATTCTGTATACTCAATTCTTTAACAGCAAACCTCGTGTCTTGTGTTTGACAGAAATTCCAGTGAAATCACGTTTAAAACTGAACGTCAGTAAAAAGGCTTCAGAGAATCACTCTGTGAATGTCTTTGAAAACACTTCTTAAGAAGGAAAGCATATGTCTTTCATCTGAGTGAAAACTGCATTCTATTCAGTTTTTACTACTGTGTTGAATGGTTAGGCGATTCACTTGTAGGGAAGCATTTGTTTGCATTCTGTATACTCAATTCTTTAACAGCAAACCTCGTGTCTTGCGTTTGACAGAAATTCCAGTGAAATCACGTTTAAAACCGAACGTCAATAAAAAGGCTTCATAGAATCACTCTGTGAATGTCTTTGAAAACACTTCTTAAGAAGGAAAGCATACGTCTTTCATCTGAATGAAAACTGCATTCTATTCAGATTTTAGTACTGTGTTGAATGGTTAGGTGATTCACTTGTAGGGAAGCGTTTGTTTGCATTCTGTATACTCAATTCTTTAACAGCAAACCTCGTGTCTTGCGTTTGACAGAAATTCCAGTGAAATCACGTTTAAAACCGAACTTCAGTAAAAAGGCTTCGTAGAATCACTCTGTGAATGTCTTTGAAAACACTTCTTAAGAAGGAAAGCATACGTCTTTCATCTGAGTGAAAACTGCATTCTATTCAGTTTTTAGTACTGTGTTGAATTGTTAGGCGATTCACTTGTAGGGAAGCGTTTGTTTGCATTCTGTATACTCAATTCTTTAACAGCAAACCTCGTGTCTTGCCTTTGACAGAAATTCCAGTGAAATCACGTTTAAAGCCAACATCAGTAAAAAGGCTTCGTAAAATCACTCTGTGAATGTCTTTGAAAACACTTCTTAAGAAGGAAAGCATACGTCTTTCATCTGAGTGAAAACTGCATTCTATTCAGTTTTTAGTACTGTTTTGAATGGTTAGGCGATTCACTTGTAGGGAAGCGTTTGTTTGCATTCTGTATACTCAATTCTTTAACAGCAAACCTCGTGTCTTGCGTTTGACAGAAATTCCAGTGAAATCACGTTTAAAACCGAACTTCAGTAAAAAGGCTTCGTAGAATCACTCTGTTAATGTCTTTGAAAACACTTCTTAAGAAGGAAAGCATACGTCTTTCATCTGAGTGAAAACTGCATTCTATTCAGTTTTTAGTACTGTGTTGAATGGTTAGGTGATTCACTTGTAGGGAAGCGTTTGTTTGCATTCTGTATACTCAATTCTTTAACAGCAAACCTCGTGTCTTGCGTTTGACAGAAATTCCAGTGAAATCACGTTTAAAACCGAACTTCAGTAAAAAGGCTTCGTAGAATCACTCTGTGAATGTCTTTGAAAACACTTCTTAAGAAGGAAAGCATATGTCTTTCATCTGAGTGAAAACTGCATTCTATTCAGTTTTTAGTACTGTGTTGAATTGTTAGGCGATTCACTTGTAGGGAAGCGTTTGTTTGCATTCTGTATACTCAATTCTTTAACAGCAAACCTCGTGTCTTGCCTTTGACAGAAATTCCAGTGAAATCACGTTTAAAGCCAATATCAGTAAAAAGGCTTCGTAAAATTACTCTGTGAATGTCTTTGAAAACACTTCTTAAGAAGGAAAGCATACGTCTTTCATCTGAGTGAAAACTGCATTCTATTCAGTTTTTAGTACTGTTTTGAATGGTTAGGCGATTCACTTGTAGGGAAGCGTTTGTTTGCATTCTGTATACTCAATTCTTTAACAGCAAACCTCGTGTCTTGCGTTTGACAGAAATTCCAGTGAAATCACGTTTAAAACCGAACTTCAGTAAAAAGGCTTCGTAGAATCACTCTGTTAATGTCTTTGAAAACACTTCTTAAGAAGGAAAGCATACGTCTTTCATCTGAGTGAAAACTGCATTCTATTCAGTTTTTAGTACTGTGTTGAATGTTTAGGCGATTCACTTGTAGGGAAGCATTTGTTTGCATTCTGTATACTCAATTCTTTAACAGCAAACCTCGTGTCTTGCGTTTGACAGAAATTCCAGTGAAATCACGTTTAAAACCGAACGTCAGTAAAAAGGCTTCGTAGAATCACTCTGTGAATGTCTTTGAAAACACTTCTTAAGAAGGAAAGCATACGTCTTTCATCTGAGTGAAAACTGCATTCTATTCAGTTTTTAGTACTGTGTTGAATGGTTAGGCGATTCACTTGTAGGAAAGCGTTTGTTTGCATTCTGTATACTCAATTCTTTAACAGCAAACCTCATTTGCGTTTGACAGAAATTCCAGTGAAATCACGTTTAAAACCGAACATCAGTAAAAAGGCTTCGTAGAATCACTCTGTGAATGTCTTTGAAAACACTTCTTAAGAAGGAAAGCATAAGTCTTTCATCTGAGTGAAAACTGCATTCTATTCAGTTTTTAGTACTGTGTTGAATGGTTAGGCGATTCACTTGTAGGGAAGCGTTTGTTTGCATTCAGTATACTCAATTCTTTAACAGCAAACCTCGTGTCTTGCGTTTGACAGAAATTCCAGTGAAATCACGTTTAAAACCGAACGTCAGTAAAAAGGCTTCGTAGAATCACTCTGTGAATGTCTTTGAAAACACTTCTTAAGAAGGAAAGCATACGTCTTTCATCTGAGTGAAAACTGCATTCTATTCAGTTTTTAGTACTGTTTTGAATGGTTAGGCGATTCACTTGTAGGGAAGCGTTTGTTTGCATTCTGCATACTCAATTCTTTAACAGCAAATCTCGTGTCTTGCGTTTGACAGAAATTCCAGTGAAATCACATATAAAGCCAACGTCAGTAAAAAGGCTTTGTAGAATCACTCTGTGAATGTCTTTGAAAACACTTCTTAAGAAGGAAAGCATACGTCTTTCATCTGAGTGAAAACTGCATTCTATTCAGTTATTAGTACTGTTTTGAATGGTTAGGCGATTCACTTGTAGGGAAGCGTTTGTTTACATTCTGTATACTCAATTCTTTAACAGCAAACCTCGTGTCTTGCGTTTGACAGAAATTCCAGTGAAATCACCTTTAAAACCCAACGTCAGTAAAAAGGCTTCGTAGAATCACTCTGTGAATGTCTTTGAAAACACTTCTTAAGAAGGAAAGCATACGTCTTTCATCTGAGTGAAAACTGCATTCTATTCAGTTTTTAGTACTGTTTTGAATGGTTAGGCAATTCACTTGTAGGGAAGCGTTTGTTTGCATTCTGTATACTCAATTCTTTAACAGCAAACCTCGTGTCTTGCGTTTGACAGAAATTCCAGTGAAATCACGTTTAAAACCGAACTTCAGTAAAAAGGCTTCGTAGAATCACTCTGTGAATGTCTTTGAAAACACTTCTTAAGAAGGAAAGCATATGTCTTTCATCTGAGTGAAAACTGCATTCTATTCAGTTTTTAGTACTGTGTTGAATTGTTAGGCGATTCACTTGTAGGGAAGCGTTTGTTTGCATTCTGTATACTCAATTCTTTAACAGCAAACCTCGTGTCTTGCCTTTGACAGAAATTCCAGTGAAATCACGTTTAAAGCCAATATCAGTAAAAAGGCTTCGTAAAATTACTCTGTGAATGTCTTTGAAAACACTTCTTAAGAAGGAAAGCATACGTCTTTCATCTGAGTGAAAACTGCATTCTATTCAGTTTTTAGTACTGTTTTGAATGGTTAGGCGATTCACTTGTAGGGAAGCGTTTGTTTGCATTCTGTATACTCAATTCTTTAACAGCAAACCTCGTGTCTTGCGTTTGACAGAAATTCCAGTGAAATCACGTTTAAAACCGAACTTCAGTAAAAAGGCTTCGTAGAATCACTCTGTTAATGTCTTTGAAAACACTTCTTAAGAAGGAAAGCATACGTCTTTCATCTGAGTGAAAACTGCATTCTATTCAGTTTTTAGTACTGTGTTGAATGTTTAGGCGATTCACTTGTAGGGAAGCATTTGTTTGCATTCTGTATACTCAATTCTTTAACAGCAAACCTCGTGTCTTGCGTTTGACAGAAATTCCAGTGAAATCACGTTTAAAACCGAACGTCAGTAAAAAGGCTTCGTAGAATCACTCTGTGAATGTCTTTGAAAACACTTCTTAAGAAGGAAAGCATACGTCTTTCATCTGAGTGAAAACTGCATTCTATTCAGTTTTTAGTACTGTGTTGAATGGTTAGGCGATTCACTTGTAGGAAAGCGTTTGTTTGCATTCTGTATACTCAATTCTTTAACAGCAAACCTCATTTGCGTTTGACAGAAATTCCAGTGAAATCACGTTTAAAACCGAACATCAGTAAAAAGGCTTCGTAGAATCACTCTGTGAATGTCTTTGAAAACACTTCTTAAGAAGGAAAGCATAAGTCTTTCATCTGAGTGAAAACTGCATTCTATTCAGTTTTTAGTACTGTGTTGAATGGTTAGGCGATTCACTTGTAGGGAAGCGTTTGTTTGCATTCAGTATACTCAATTCTTTAACAGCAAACCTCGTGTCTTGCGTTTGACAGAAATTCCAGTGAAATCACGTTTAAAACCGAACGTCAGTAAAAAGGCTTCGTAGAATCACTCTGTGAATGTCTTTGAAAACACTTCTTAAGAAGGAAAGCATACGTCTTTCATCTGAGTGAAAACTGCATTCTATTCAGTTTTTAGTACTGTTTTGAATGGTTAGGCGATTCACTTGTAGGGAAGCGTTTGTTTGCATTCTGCATACTCAATTCTTTAACAGCAAATCTCGTGTCTTGCGTTTGACAGAAATTCCAGTGAAATCACATATAAAGCCAACGTCAGTAAAAAGGCTTTGTAGAATCACTCTGTGAATGTCTTTGAAAACACTTCTTAAGAAGGAAAGCATACGTCTTTCATCTGAGTGAAAACTGCATTCTATTCAGTTATTAGTACTGTTTTGAATGGTTAGGCGATTCACTTGTAGGGAAGCGTTTGTTTACATTCTGTATACTCAATTCTTTAACAGCAAACCTCGTGTCTTGCGTTTGACAGAAATTCCAGTGAAATCACCTTTAAAACCCAACGTCAGTAAAAAGGCTTCGTAGAATCACTCTGTGAATGTCTTTGAAAACACTTCTTAAGAAGGAAAGCATACGTCTTTCATCTGAGTGAAAACTGCATTCTATTCAGTTTTTAGTACTGTTTTGAATGGTTAGGCAATTCACTTGTAGGGAAGCGTTTGTTTGCATTCTGTATACTCAATTCTTTAACAGCAAACCTCGTGTCTTGCGTTTGACAGAAATTCCAGTGAAATCACTTATAAAACCGAACGTCAGTAAAAAGGCTTCGTAGAATCGCTCTGTGAATGTCTTTGAAAACACTTCTTAAGAAGGAAAGCATACGTCTTTCATCTGAGTGAAAACTGCATTCTATTCAGTTTTTAGTACTGTGTTGAATGGTTAGGCGATTCACTTGTAGGGAAGCGTTTGTTTGCATTCTGTATACTCAATTCTTTAACAGCAAACCTCGTGTCTTGCGTTTGACAGAAATTCCAGTGAAATCACGTTTAAAACCGAACGTCAGTAAAAAGGCTTCGTAGAATCACTCTGTGAATGTCTTTGAAAACACTTCTTAAGAAGGAAAGCATACGTCTTTCATCTGAGTGAAAACTGCATTCTATTCAGTTTTTAGTACTGTGTTGAATGGTTAGGTGATTCACTTGTAGGGAAGCGTTTGTTTGCATTCTGTATACTCAATTCTTTAACAACAAACCTCGTGTCTTGCGTTTGACAGAAATTCCAGTGAAATCACGTTTAAAAGCCAACGTCAGTAAAAAGGCTTCGTAGAATCACTCTGTGAATGTCTTTGAAAACACTTCTTAAGAAGGAAAGCATACGTCTTTCATCTGAGTGAAAACTGCATTCTATTCAGTTTTTAGTACTGTTTTGAATGGTTAGGCAATTCACTTGTAGGGAAGCGTTTGTTTGCATTCTGTATACTCAATTCTTTAACAGCAAACCTCGTGTCTTGCGTTTGACAGAAATTCCAGTGAAATCACTTTTAAAACCGAACGTCAGTAAAAAGGCTTCTTAGAATCACTCTGTGAATGTCTTTGAAAACACTTCTTAAGAAGGAAAGCATACGTCTTTCATCTGAGTGAAAACTGCATTCTATTCAATTTTTACTACTGTTTTGAATGGTTAGGCGATTCACTTGTAGGGAAGCGTTTGTTTGCATTCTGTATACTCAATTCTTTAACAGCACACCTTCTGTCTTGCGTTTGACAGAAATTCCACTGAAATCACGTTTAAAACCGAACGTCAGTAAAAAGGCTTCGTAGAATCACTCTGTGAATGTCTTTGAAAACACTTCTTAAGAAGGAAATCATACGTCTTTCATCTGAGTGAAAACTGCATTCTATTCAGTTTTTAGTACTGTTTTGAATGGTTAGGGGATTCACTTGTAGGGAAGCGTTTGTTTGCATTCTGTATACTCAATTCTTTAACAGCAAACCTCGTGTCTTGCGTTTGACAGAAATTCCAGTGAAATCACGTTTAAAACCAAACGTCAGTAAAAAGGCTTCGTAGAATCACTCTGTGAATGTCTTTGAAAACACTTCTTAAGAAGGAAAGCATACGTCTTTCATCTGAGTGAAAACTGCATTCTATTCAGTTTTTAGTACTGTGTTGAGTGGTTAGGCGATTCACTTGTAGGAAAGCGTTTGTTTGCATTCTGTATACTCAATTCTTTAACAGCAAACCTCATTTGCGTTTGACAGAAATTCCAGTGAAATCACGTTTAAAACCGAACGTCAGTAAAAAGGCTTCGTAGAATCACTCTGTGAATGTCTTTGAAAACACTTCTTAAGAAGGAAAGCATAAGTCTTTCATCTGAGTGAAAACTGCATTCTATTCAGTTTTTAGTACTGTTTTGAATGGTTAGGCGATTCACTTGTAGGGAAGCGTTTGTTTGCATTCTGTATACTCAATTCTTTAACAGCAAATCTCGTGTCTTGCGTTTGACAGAAATTCCAGTGAAATCACGTATAAAGCCAAAGTCAGTAAAAAGGCTTTGTAGAATCACTCTGTGAATGTCTTTGAAAACACTTCTTAAGAAGGAAAGCATACGTCTTTCATCTGAGTGAAAACTGCATTCTATTCAGTTATTAGTACTGTTTTGAATGGTTAGGCGATTCACTTGTAGGGAAGCGTTTGTTTACATTCTGTATACTCAATTCTTTAACAGCAAACCTCGTGTCTTGCGTTTGACAGAAATTCCAGTGAAATCACATTTAAAACCGAACGTCAGTAAAAAGGCTTCCTAGAATCACTCTGTGAATGTCTTTGAAAACACTTCTTAAGAAGGAAAGCATACGTCTTTCATCTGAGTGAAAACTGCATTCTATTCAGTTTTTAGTACTGTTTTGAATGGTTAGGCGATTCACTTGTAGGGAAGCGTTTGTTTGCATTCTGTATACTCAATTCTTTAACAGCAAACCTCGTGTCTTGCGTTTGACAGAAATTCCAGTGAAATCACTTATAAAACCGAACGTCAGTAAAAAGGCTTCGTAGAATCGCTCTGTGAATGTCTTTGAAAACACTTCTTAAGAAGGAAAGCATACGTCTTTCATCTGAGTGAAAACTGCATTCTATTCAGTTTTTAGTACTGTGTTGAATGGTTAGGCGATTCACTTGTAGGGAAGCGTTTGTTTGCATTCTGTATACTTAATTCTTTAACAGCAAACCTCGTGTCTTGCGTTTGACAGAAATTCCAGTGAAATCACGTTTAAAACCGAACGTCAGTAAAAAGGCTTCAGAGAATCACTCTGTGAATGTCTTTGAAAACACTTCTTAAGAAGGAAAGCATACGTCTTTCATCTGAGTGAAAACTGCATTCTATTCAGTTTTTAGTACTGTGTTGAATGGTTAGGCGATTCACTTGTAGGGAAGCATTTGTTTGCATTCTGTATACTCAATTCTTTAACAGCAAACCTCGTGTCTTGCGTTTGACAGAAATTCCAGTGAAATCACGTTTAAAACCGAACGTCAATAAAAAGGCTTCATAGAATCACTCTGTGAATGTCTTTGAAAACACTTCTTAAGAAGGAAAGCATACGTCTTTCATCTGAGTGAAAACTGCATTCTATTCAGATTTTAGTACTGTGTTGAATGGTTAGGCGATTCACTTGTAGGGAAGCGTTTGTTTGCATTCTGTATACTCAATTCTTTAACAGCAAACCTCGTGTCTTGCGTTTGACAGAAATTCCAGTGAAATCACGTTTAAAACCGAACTTCAGTAAAAAGGCTTCGTAGAATCACTCTGTGAATGTCTTTGAAAACACTTCTTAAGAAGGAAAGCATACGTCTTTCATCTGAGTGAAAACTGCATTCTATTCAGTTTTTAGTACTGTTTTGAATGGTTAGGCGATTCACTTGTAGGGAAGCGTTTGTTTGCATTCTGTATACTCAATTCTTTAACAGCAAACCTCGTGTCTTGCGTTTGACAGAAATTCCAGTGAAATCACTTTTAAAATCGAACGTCAGTAAAAAGGCTTCGTAGAATCACTCTGTGAATGTCTTTGAAAACACTTCTTAAGAAGGAAAGCATACGTCTTTCATCTGAGTGAAAACTGCATTCTATTCAGTTTTTAGTACTGTTTTGAATGGTTAGGCGATTCACTTGTAGGGAAGCGTTTGTTTGCATTCTGTATACTCAATTCTTTAACAGCAAACCTTGTGTCTTGCGTTTGACAGAAATTCCAGTGAAATCACGTTTAAAACCGAATGTCAGTAAAAAGGCTTCGTAGAATCACTCTGTGAATGTCTTTGAAAACACTTCTTAAGAAGGAAAGCATACGTCTTTCATCTGAGTGAAAACTGCATTCTATTCAGTTTTTAGTACTGTGTTGAATGGTTAGGTGATTCACTTGTACAGGAAGCATTTGTTTGCATTCTGTATACTCAATTCTTTAACAGCAAACCTCGTGTCTTGCGTTTGACAGAAATTCCAGTGAAATCACGTTTAAAACCGAACGTCAATAAAAAGGCTTCATAGAATCACTCTGTGAATGTCTTTGAAAACACTTCTTAAGAAGGAAAGCATACGTCTTTCATCTGAGTGAAAACTGCATTCTATTCAGTTTTTAGTACTGTGTTGAATGGTTAGGCGATTCACTTGTAGGGAAGCGTTTGTTTGCATTCTGTATACTCAATTCTTTAACAGCAAACCTCGTGTCTTGCGTTTGACAGAAATTCCAGTGAAATCACGTTTAAAAGCCAACGTCAGTAAAAAGGCTTCGTAGAATCACTCTGTGAATGTCTTTGAAAACACTTCTTAAGAAGGAAAGCATACGTCTTTCATCTGAGTGAAAACTGCATTCTATTCAGTTTTTAGTACTGTTTTGAATGGTTAGGTGATTCACTTGTAGGGAAGCATTTGTTTGCATTCTGTATACTCAATTCTTTAACAGCACACCTCGTGTCTTGCGTTTGACAGAAATTCCAGTGAAATCACGTTTAAAACCGAACGTCAGTAAAAAGGCTTCGTAGAATCACTCTGTGAATGTCTTTGAAAACACTTCTTAAGAAGGAAAGCATACGTCTTTCATCTGAGTGAAAACTGCATTCTATTCAGTTTTTAGTACTGTGTTGAATGGTTAGGCGATTCACTTGTAGGAAAGCGTTTGTTTGCATTCTGTATACTCAATTCTTTAACAGCAAATCTCGTGTCTTGCGTTTGACAGAAATTCCAGTGAAATCACATATAAAGCCAACGTCAGTAAAAAGGCTTTGTAGAATCACTCTGTGAATGTCTTTGAAAACACTTCTTAAGAAGGAAAGCATACGTCTTTCATCTGAGTGAAAACTGCATTCTATTCAGTTATTAGTACTGTTTTGAATGGTTAGGCGATTCACTTGTAGGGAAGCGTTTGTTTACATTCTGTATACTCAATTCTTTAACAGCAAACCTCGTGTCTTGCTTTTGACAGAAATTCCAGTGAAATCACATTTAAAACCGAACGTCAGTAAAAAGGCTTCCTAGAATCACTCTGTGAATGTCTTTGAAAACACTTCTTAAGAAGGAAAGCATACGTCTTTCATCTGAGTGAAAACTGCATTCTATTCAGTTTTTAGTACTGTTTTGAATGGTTAGGCGATTCACTTGTAGGGAAGCGTTTGTTTGCATTCTGTATACTCAATTCTTTAACAGCAAACCTCGTGTCTTGCGTTTGACAGAAATTCCAGTGAAATCACTTATAAAACCGAACGTCAGTAAAAAGGCTTCGTAGAATCGCTCTGTGAATGTCTTTGAAAACACTTCTTAAGAAGGAAAGCATACGTCTTTCATCTGAGTGAAAACTGCATTCTATTCAGTTTTTAGTACTGTGTTGAATGGTTAGGCGATTCACTTGTAGGGAAGCGTTTGTTTGCATTCTGTATACTTAATTCTTTAACAGCAAACCTCGTGTCTTGCGTTTGACAGAAATTCCAGTGAAATCACGTTTAAAACCGAACGTCAGTAAAAAGGCTTCAGAGAATCACTCTGTGAATGTCTTTGAAAACACTTCTTAAGAAGGAAAGCATACGTCTTTCATCTGAGTGAAAACTGCATTCTATTCAGTTTTTAGTACTGTGTTGAATGGTTAGGCGATTCACTTGTAGGGAAGCATTTGTTTGCATTCTGTATACTCAATTCTTTAACAGCAAACCTCGTGTCTTGCGTTTGACAGAAATTCCAGTGAAATCACGTTTAAAACCGAACGTCAATAAAAAGGCTTCATAGAATCACTCTGTGAATGTCTTTGAAAACACTTCTTAAGAAGGAAAGCATACGTCTTTCATCTGAGTGAAAACTGCATTCTATTCAGATTTTAGTACTGTGTTGAATGGTTAGGCGATTCACTTGTAGGGAAGCGTTTGTTTGCATTCTGTATACTCAATTCTTTAACAGCAAACCTCGTGTCTTGCGTTTGACAGAAATTCCAGTGAAATCACGTTTAAAACCGAACTTCAGTAAAAAGGCTTCGTAGAATCACTCTGTGAATGTCTTTGAAAACACTTCTTAAGAAGGAAAGCATACGTCTTTCATCTGAGTGAAAACTGCATTCTATTCAGTTTTTAGTACTGTTTTGAATGGTTAGGCGATTCACTTGTAGGGAAGCGTTTGTTTGCATTCTGTATACTCAATTCTTTAACAGCAAACCTCGTGTCTTGCGTTTGACAGAAATTCCAGTGAAATCACTTTTAAAATCGAACGTCAGTAAAAAGGCTTCGTAGAATCACTCTGTGAATGTCTTTGAAAACACTTCTTAAGAAGGAAAGCATACGTCTTTCATCTGAGTGAAAACTGCATTCTATTCAGTTTTTAGTACTGTTTTGAATGGTTAGGCGATTCACTTGTAGGGAAGCGTTTGTTTGCATTCTGTATACTCAATTCTTTAACAGCAAACCTTGTGTCTTGCGTTTGACAGAAATTCCAGTGAAATCACGTTTAAAACCGAATGTCAGTAAAAAGGCTTCGTAGAATCACTCTGTGAATGTCTTTGAAAACACTTCTTAAGAAGGAAAGCATACGTCTTTCATCTGAGTGAAAACTGCATTCTATTCAGTTTTTAGTACTGTGTTGAATGGTTAGGTGATTCACTTGTACAGGAAGCATTTGTTTGCATTCTGTATACTCAATTCTTTAACAGCAAACCTCGTGTCTTGCGTTTGACAGAAATTCCAGTGAAATCACGTTTAAAACCGAACGTCAATAAAAAGGCTTCATAGAATCACTCTGTGAATGTCTTTGAAAACACTTCTTAAGAAGGAAAGCATACGTCTTTCATCTGAGTGAAAACTGCATTCTATTCAGTTTTTAGTACTGTGTTGAATGGTTAGGCGATTCACTTGTAGGGAAGCGTTTGTTTGCATTCTGTATACTCAATTCTTTAACAGCAAACCTCGTGTCTTGCGTTTGACAGAAATTCCAGTGAAATCACGTTTAAAAGCCAACGTCAGTAAAAAGGCTTCGTAGAATCACTCTGTGAATGTCTTTGAAAACACTTCTTAAGAAGGAAAGCATACGTCTTTCATCTGAGTGAAAACTGCATTCTATTCAGTTTTTAGTACTGTTTTGAATGGTTAGGTGATTCACTTGTAGGGAAGCATTTGTTTGCATTCTGTATACTCAATTCTTTAACAGCACACCTCGTGTCTTGCGTTTGACAGAAATTCCAGTGAAATCACGTTTAAAACCGAACGTCAGTAAAAAGGCTTCGTAGAATCACTCTGTGAATGTCTTTGAAAACACTTCTTAAGAAGGAAAGCATACGTCTTTCATCTGAGTGAAAACTGCATTCTATTCAGTTTTTAGTACTGTGTTGAATGGTTAGGCGATTCACTTGTAGGAAAGCGTTTGTTTGCATTCTGTATACTCAATTCTTTAACAGCAAATCTCGTGTCTTGCGTTTGACAGAAATTCCAGTGAAATCACATATAAAGCCAACGTCAGTAAAAAGGCTTTGTAGAATCACTCTGTGAATGTCTTTGAAAACACTTCTTAAGAAGGAAAGCATACGTCTTTCATCTGAGTGAAAACTGCATTCTATTCAGTTATTAGTACTGTTTTGAATGGTTAGGCGATTCACTTGTAGGGAAGCGTTTGTTTACATTCTGTATACTCAATTCTTTAACAGCAAACCTCGTGTCTTGCGTTTGACAGAAATTCCAGTGAAATCACATTTAAAACCGAACGTCAGTAAAAAGGCTTCCTAGAATCACTCTGTGAATGTCTTTGAAAACACTTCTTAAGAAGGAAAGCATACGTCTTTCATCTGAGTGAAAACTGCATTCTATTCAGTTTTTAGTACTGTTTTGAATGGTTAGGCGATTCACTTGTAGGGAAGCGTTTGTTTGCATTCTGTATACTCAATTCTTTAACAGCAAACCTCGTGTCTTGCGTTTGACAGAAATTCCAGTGAAATCACTTATAAAACCGAACGTCAGTAAAAAGGCTTCGTAGAATCGCTCTGTGAATGTCTTTGAAAACACTTCTTAAGAAGGAAAGCATACGTCTTTCATCTGAGTGAAAACTGCATTCTATTCAGTTTTTAGTACTGTGTTGAATGGTTAGGCGATTCACTTGTAGGGAAGCGTTTGTTTGCATTCTGTATACTCAATTCTTTAACAGCAAACCTCGTGTCTTGCGTTTGACAGAAATTCCAGTGAAATCACGTTTAAAACCGAACTTCAGTAAAAAGGCTTCGTAGAATCACTCTGTTAATGTCTTTGAAAACACTTCTTAAGAAGGAAAGCATACGTCTTTCATCTGAGTGAAAACTGCATTCTATTCAGTTTTTAGTACTGTGTTGAATGGTTAGGTGATTCACTTGTAGGGAAGCGTTTGTTTGCATTCTGTATACTCAATTCTTTAACAGCAAACCTCGTGTCTTGCGTTTGACAGAAATTCCAGTGAAATCACGTTTAAAACCGAACTTCAGTAAAAAGGCTTCGTAGAATCACTCTGTGAATGTCTTTGAAAACACTTCTTAAGAAGGAAAGCATACGTCTTTCATCTGAGTGAAAACTGCATTCTATTCAGTTTTTAGTACTGTGTTGAATTGTTAGGCGATTCACTTGTAGGGAAGCGTTTGTTTGCATTCTGTATACTCAATTCTTTAACAGCAAACCTCGTGTCTTGCCTTTGACAGAAATTCCAGTGAAATCACGTTTAAAGCCAATATCAGTAAAAAGGCTTCGTAAAATCACTCTGTGAATGTCTTTGAAAACACTTCTTAAGAAGGAAAGCATACGTCTTTCATCTGAGTGAAAACTGCATTCTATTCAGTTTTTAGTACTGTTTTGAATGGTTAGGCGATTCACTTGTAGGGAAGCGTTTGTTTGCATTCTGTATACTCAATTCTTTAACAGCAAACCTCGTGTCTTGCGTTTGACAGAAATTCCAGTGAAATCACGTTTAAAACCGAACTTCAGTAAAAAGGCTTCGTAGAATCACTCTGTTAATGTCTTTGAAAACACTTCTTAAGAAGGAAAGCATACGTCTTTCATCTGAGTGAAAACTGCATTCTATTCAGTTTTTAGTACTGTGTTGAATGGTTAGGTGATTCACTTGTAGGGAAGCGTTTGTTTGCATTCTGTATACTCAATTCTTTAACAGCAAACCTCGTGTCTTGCGTTTGACAGAAATTCCAGTGAAATCACTTTTAAAACCGAACGTCAGTAAAAAGGCTTCTTAGAATCACTCTGTGAATGTCTTTGAAAACACTTCTTAAGAAGGAAAGCATACGTCTTTCATCTGAGTGAAAACTGCATTCTATTCAGTTTTTACTACTGTTTTGAATGGTTAGGCGATTCACTTGTAGGGAAGCGTTTGTTTGCATTCTGTATACTCAATTCTTTAACAGCACACCTTCTGTCTTGCGTTTGACAGAAATTCCAGTGAAATCACGTTTAAAACCGAACATCAGTAAAAAGGCTTCGTAGAATCATTCTGTGAATGTCTTTGAAAACACTTCTTAAGAAGGAAATCATACGTCTTTCATCTGAGTGAAAACTGCATTCTATTCAGTTTTTAGTACTGTTTTGAATGGTTAGGCGATTCACTTGTAGGGAAGCGTTTGTTTGCATTCTGTATACTCAATTCTTTAACAGCAAACCTCGTGTCTTGCGTTTGACAGAAATTCCAGTGAAATCACGTTTAAAACCGAACGTCAGTAAAAAGGCTTCGTAGAATCACTCTGTGAATGTCTTTGAAAACACTTCTTAAGAAGGAAAGCATACGTCTTTCATCTGAGTGAAAACTGCATTCTATTCAGTTTTTAGTACTGTGTTGAATGGTTAGGCGATTCACTTGTAGGAAAGCGTTTGTTTGCATTCTGTATACTCAATTCTTTAACAGCAAACCTCATTTGCGTTTGACAGAAATTCCAGTGAAATCACGTTTAAAACCGAACATCAGTAAAAAGGCTTCTTAGAATCACTCTGTGAATGTCTTTGAAAACACTTCTTAAGAAGGAAAGCATAAGTCTTTCATCTGAGTGAAAACTGCATTCTATTCAGTTTTTAGTACTGTGTTGAATGGTTAGGCGATTCACTTGTAGGGAAGCGTTTGTTTGCATTCAGTATACTCAATTCTTTAACAGCAAACCTCGTGTCTTGCGTTTGACAGAAATTCCAGTGAAATCACGTTTAAAACCGAACGTCAGTAAAAAGGCTTCGTAGAATCACTCTGTGAATGTCTTTGAAAACACTTCTTAAGAAGGAAAGCATACGTCTTTCATCTGAGTGAAAACTGCATTCTATTCAGTTTTTAGTACTGTTTTGAATGGTTAGGCGATTCACTTGTAGGGAAGCGTTTGTTTGCATTCTGCATACTCAATTCTTTAACAGCAAATCTCGTGTCTTGCGTTTGACAGAAATTCCAGTGAAATCACATATAAAGCCAACGTCAGTAAAAAGGCTTTGTAGAATCACTCTGTGAATGTCTTTGAAAACACTTCTTAAGAAGGAAAGCATACGTCTTTCATCTGAGTGAAAACTGCATTCTATTCAGTTATTAGTACTGTTTTGAATGGTTAGGCGATTCACTTGTAGGGAAGCGTTTGTTTACATTCTGTATACTCAATTCTTTAACAGCAAACCTCGTGTCTTGCGTTTGACAGAAATTCCAGTGAAATCACCTTTAAAACCCAACGTCAGTAAAAAGGCTTCGTAGAATCACTCTGTGAATGTCTTTGAAAACACTTCTTAAGAAGGAAAGCATACGTCTTTCATCTGAGTGAAAACTGCATTCTATTCAGTTTTTAGTACTGTTTTGAATGGTTAGGCAATTCACTTGTAGGGAAGCGTTTGTTTGCATTCTGTATACTCAATTCTTTAACAGCAAACCTCGTGTCTTGCGTTTGACAGAAATTCCAGTGAAATCACTTATAAAACCGAACGTCAGTAAAAAGGCTTCGTAGAATCGCTCTGTGAATGTCTTTGAAAACACTTCTTAAGAAGGAAAGCATACGTCTTTCATCTGAGTGAAAACTGCATTCTATTCAGTTTTTAGTACTGTGTTGAATGGTTAGGCGATTCACTTGTAGGGAAGCGTTTGTTTGCATTCTGTATACTCAATTCTTTAACAGCAAACCTCGTGTCTTGCGTTTGACAGAAATTCCAGTGAAATCACGTTTAAAACCGAACGTCAGTAAAAAGGCTTCAGAGAATCACTCTGTGAATGTCTTTGAAAACACTTCTTAAGAAGGAAAGCATACGTCTTTCATCTGAGTGAAAACTGCATTCTATTCAGTTTTTAGTACTGTGTTGAATGGTTAGGCGATTCACTTGTAGGGAAGCATTTGTTTGCATTCTGTATACTCAATTCTTTAACAGCAAACCTCGTGTCTTGCGTTTGACAGAAATTCCAGTGAAATCACGT
This sequence comes from Phyllotis vaccarum, assembly GCA_033318265.1. Taxonomy (NCBI): domain Eukaryota; kingdom Metazoa; phylum Chordata; class Mammalia; order Rodentia; family Cricetidae; genus Phyllotis; species Phyllotis vaccarum. Next base: position 75,593,632 of record JARWLC010000007.1, on the reverse strand, counting down.
TTAAAACCGAACTTCAGTAAAAAGGCTTCGTAGAATCACTCTGTGAATGTCTTTGAAAACACTTCTTAAGAAGGAAAGCATACGTCTTTCATCTGAGTGAAAACTGCATTCTATTCAGTTTTTAGTACTGTGTTGAATGGTTAGGTGATTCACTTGTACAGGAAGCATTTGTTTGCATTCTGTATACTCAATTCTTTAACAGCAAACCTCGTGTCTTGCGTTTGACAGAAATTCCAGTGAAATCACGTTTAAAACCGAACGTCAGTAAAAAGGCTTCAGAGAATCACTCTATGAATGTCTTTGAAAACACTTCTTAAGAAGGAAAGCATACGTCTTTCATCTGAGTGAAAACTGCATTCTATTCAGTTTTTACTACTGTGTTGAATGGTTAGGCGATTCACTTGTAGGGAAGCATTTGTTTGCATTCTGTATACTCAATTCTTTAACAGCAAACCTCGTGTCTTGCGTTTGACAGAAATTCCAGTGAAATCACGTTTAAAACCGAACGTCAATAAAAAGGCTTCATAGAATCACTCTGTGATTGTCTTTGAAAACACTTCTTAAGAAGGAAAGCATACGTCTTTCATCTGAATGAAAACTGCATTCTATTCAGATTTTAGTACTGTGTTGAATGGTTAGGTGATTCACTTGTAGGGAAGCGTTTGTTTGCATTCTGTATACTCAATTCTTTAACAGCAAACCTCGTGTCTTGCGTTTGACAGAAATTCCAGTGAAATCACGTTTAAAACCGAACTTCAGTAAAAAGGCTTCGTAGAATCACTCTGTGAATGTCTTTGAAAACACTTCTTAAGAAGGAAAGCATACGTCTTTCATCTGAGTGAAAACTGCATTCTATTCAGTTTTTAGTACTGTGTTGAATTGTTAGGCGATTCACTTGTAGGGAAGCGTTTGTTTGCATTCTGTATACTCAATTCTTTAACAGCAAACCTCGTGTCTTGCCTTTGACAGAAATTCCAGTGAAATCACGTTTAAAGCCAACATCAGTAAAAAGGCTTCGTAAAATCACTCTGTGAATGTCTTTGAAAACACTTCTTAAGAAGGAAAGCATACGTCTTTCATCTGAGTGAAAACTGCATTCTATTCAGTTTTTAGTACTGTTTTGAATGGTTAGGCGATTCACTTGTAGGGAAGCGTTTGTTTGCATTCTGTATACTCAATTCTTTAACAGCAAACCTCGTGTCTTGCGTTTGACAGAAATTCCAGTGAAATCACGTTTAAAACCGAACTTCAGTAAAAAGGCTTCGTAGAATCACTCTGTTAATGTCTTTGAAAACACTTCTTAAGAAGGAAAGCATACGTCTTTCATCTGAGTGAAAACTGCATTCTATTCAATTTTTAGTACTGTGTTGAATGGTTAGGTGATTCACTTGTAGGGAAGCGTTTGTTTGCATTCTGTATACTCAATTCTTTAACAGCAAACCTCGTGTCTTGCGTTTGACAGAAATTCCAGTGAAATCACGTTTAAAAGCCAACGTCAGTAAAAAGGCTTCGTAGAATCACTCTGTGAATGTCTTTGAAAACACTTCTTAAGAAGGAAAGCATACGTCTTTCATCTGAGTGAAAACTGCATTCTATTCAGTTTTTAGTACTGTTTTGAATGGTTAGGCAATTCACTTGTAGGGAAGCGTTTGTTTGCATTCTGTATACTCAATTCTTTAACAGCAAACCTCGTGTCTTGCGTTTGACAGAAATTCCAGTGAAATCACTTTTAAAACCGAATGTCAGTAAAAAGGCTTCTTAGAATCACTCTGTGAATGTCTTTGAAAACACTTCTTAAGAAGGAAAGCATACGTCTTTCATCTGAGTGAAAACTGCATTCTATTCAATTTTTACTACTGTTTTGAATGGTTAGGCGATTCACTTGTAGGGAAGCGTTTGTTTGCATTCTGTATACTCAATTCTTTAACAGCACACCTTCTGTCTTGCGTTTGACAGAAATTCCAGTGAAATCACGTTTAAAACCGAACGTCAGTAAAAAGGCTTCGTAGAATCACTCTGTGAATGTCTTTGAAAACACTTCTTAAGAAGGAAATCATACGTCTTTCATCTGAGTGAAAACTGCATTCTATTCAGTTTTTAGTACTGTTTTGAATGGTTAGGGGATTCACTTGTAGGGAAGCGTTTGTTTGCATTCTGTATACTCAATTCTTTAACAGCAAACCTCGTGTCTTGCGTTTGACAGAAATTCCAGTGAAATCACGTTTAAAACCGAACGTCAGTAAAAAGGCTTCGTAGAATCACTCTGTGAATGTCTTTGAAAACACTTCTTAAGAAGGAAAGCATACGTCTTTCATCTGAGTGAAAACTGCATTCTATTCAGTTTTTAGTACTGTGTTGAGTGGTTAGGCGATTCACTTGTAGGAAAGCGTTTGTTTGCATTCTGTATACTCAATTCTTTAACAGCAAACCTCATTTGCGTTTGACAGAAATTCCAGTGAAATCACGTTTAAAACCGAACATCAGTAAAAAGGCTTCGTAGAATCACTCTGTGAATGTCTTTGAAAACACTTCTTAAGAAGGAAAGCATAAGTCTTTCATCTGAGTGAAAACTGCATTCTATTCAGTTTTTAGTACTGTTTTGAATGGTTAGGCGATTCACTTGTAGGGAAGCGTTTGTTTGCATTCTGTATACTCAATTCTTTAACAGCAAATCTCGTGTCTTGCGTTTGACAGAAATTCCAGTGAAATCACGTATAAAGCCAACGTCAGTAAAAAGGCTTTGTAGAATCACTCTGTGAATGTCTTTGAAAACACTTCTTAAGAAGGAAAGCATACGTCTTTCATCTGAGTGAAAACTGCATTCTATTCAGTTATTAGTACTGTTTTGAATGGTTAGGCGATTCACTTGTAGGGAAGCGTTTGTTTACATTCTGTATACTCAATTCTTTAACAGCAAACCTCGTGTCTTGCGTTTGACAGAAATTCCAGTGAAATCACATTTAAAACCGAACGTCAGTAAAAAGGCTTCCTAGAATCACTCTGTGAATGTCTTTGAAAACACTTCTTAAGAAGGAAAGCATACGTCTTTCATCTGAGTGAAAACTGCATTCTATTCAGTTTTTAGTACTGTTTTGAATGGTTAGGCGATTCACTTGTAGGGAAGCGTTTGTTTGCATTCTGTATACTCAATTCTTTAACAGCAAACCTCGTGTCTTGCGTTTGACAGAAATTCCAGTGAAATCACTTATAAAACCGAACGTCAGTAAAAAGGCTTCGTAGAATCGCTCTGTGAATGTCTTTGAAAACACTTCTTAAGAAGGAAAGCATACGTCTTTCATCTGAGTGAAAACTGCATTCTATTCAGTTTTTACTACTGTGTTGAATGGTTAGGCGATTCACTTGTAGGGAAGCATTTGTTTGCATTCTGTATACTCAATTCTTTAACAGCAAACCTCGTGTCTTGCGTTTGACAGAAATTCCAGTGAAATCACGTTTAAAACCGAACGTCAATAAAAAGGCTTCATAGAATCACTCTGTGATTGTCTTTGAAAACACTTCTTAAGAAGGAAAGCATACGTCTTTCATCTGAATGAAAACTGCATTCTATTCAGATTTTAGTACTGTGTTGAATGGTTAGGTGATTCACTTGTAGGGAAGCGTTTGTTTGCATTCTGTATACTCAATTCTTTAACAGCAAACCTCGTGTCTTGCGTTTGACAGAAATTCCAGTGAAATCACGTTTAAAACCGAACTTCAGTAAAAAGGCTTCGTAGAATCACTCTGTGAATGTCTTTGAAAACACTTCTTAAGAAGGAAAGCATACGTCTTTCATCTGAGTGAAAACTGCATTCTATTCAGTTTTTAGTACTGTGTTGAATTGTTAGGCGATTCACTTGTAGGGAAGCGTTTGTTTGCATTCTGTATACTCAATTCTTTAACAGCAAACCTCGTGTCTTGCCTTTGACAGAAATTCCAGTGAAATCACGTTTAAAGCCAACATCAGTAAAAAGGCTTCGTAAAAACACTCTGTGAATGTCTTTGAAAACACTTCTTAAGAAGGAAAGCATACGTCTTTCATCTGAGTGAAAACTGCATTCTATTCAGTTTTTAGTACTGTTTTGAATGGTTAGGCGATTCACTTGTAGGGAAGCGTTTGTTTGCATTCTGTATACTCAATTCTTTAACAGCAAACCTCGTGTCTTGCGTTTGACAGAAATTCCAGTGAAATCACGTTTAAAACCGAACTTCAGTAAAAAGGCTTCGTAGAATCACTCTGTTAATGTCTTTGAAAACACTTCTTAAGAAGGAAAGAATACGTCTTTCATCTGAGTGAAAACTGCATTCTATTCAGTTTTTAGTACTGTGTTGAATGGTTAGGTGATTCACTTGTAGGGAAGCGTTTGTTTGCATTCTGTATACTCAATTCTTTAACAGCAAACCTCGTGTCTTGCGTTTGACAGAAATTCCAGTGAAATCACGTTTAAAAGCCAACGTCAGTAAAAAGGCTTCGTAGAATCACTCTGTGAATGTCTTTGAAAACACTTCTTAAGAAGGAAAGCATACGTCTTTCATCTGAGTGAAAACTGCATTCTATTCAGTTTTTAGTACTGTTTTGAATGGTTAGGCAATTCACTTGTAGGGAAGCGTTTGTTTGCATTCTGTATACTCAATTCTTTAACAGCAAACCTCGTGTCTTGCGTTTGACAGAAATTCCAGTGAAATCACTTTTAAAACCGAACGTCAGTAAAAAGGCTTCTTAGAATCACTCTGTGAATGTCTTTGAAAACACTTCTTAAGAAGGAAAGCATACGTCTTTCATCTGAGTGAAAACTGCATTCTATTCAATTTTTACTACTGTTTTGAATGGTTAGGCGATTCACTTGTAGGGAAGCGTTTGTTTGCATTCTGTATACTCAATTCTTTAACAGCACACCTTCTGTCTTGCGTTTGACAGAAATTCCAGTGAAATCACGTTTAAAACCGAACGTCAGTAAAAAGGCTTCGTAGAATCACTCTGTGAATGTCTTTGAAAACACTTCTTAAGAAGGAAATCATACGTCTTTCATCTGAGTGAAAACTGCATTCTATTCAGTTTTTAGTACTGTTTTGAATGGTTAGGGGATTCACTTGTAGGGAAGCGTTTGTTTGCATTCTGTATACTCAATTCTTTAACAGCAAACCTCGTGTCTTGCGTTTGACAGAAATTCCAGTGAAATCACGTTTAAAACCGAACGTCAGTAAAAAGGCTTCGTAGAATCACTCTGTGAATGTCTTTGAAAACACTTCTTAAGAAGGAAAGCATACGTCTTTCATCTGAGTGAAAACTGCATTCTATTCAGTTTTTAGTACTGTGTTGAGTGGTTAGGCGATTCACTTGTAGGAAAGCGTTTGTTTGCATTCTGTATACTCAATTCTTTAACAGCAAACCTCATTTGCGTTTGACAGAAATTCCAGTGAAATCACGTTTAAAACCGAACATCAGTAAAAAGGCTTCGTAGAATCACTCTGTGAATGTCTTTGAAAACACTTCTTAAGAAGGAAAGCATAAGTCTTTCATCTGAGTGAAAACTGCATTCTATTCAGTTTTTAGTACTGTTTTGAATGGTTAGGCGATTCACTTGTAGGGAAGCGTTTGTTTGCATTCTGTATACTCAATTCTTTAACAGCAAATCTCGTGTCTTGCGTTTGACAGAAATTCCAGTGAAATCACGTATAAAGCCAACGTCAGTAAAAAGGCTTTGTAGAATCACTCTGTGAATGTCTTTGAAAACACTTCTTAAGAAGGAAAGCATACGTCTTTCATCTGAGTGAAAACTGCATTCTATTCAGTTATTAGTACTGTTTTGAATGGTTAGGCGATTCACTTGTAGGGAAGCGTTTGTTTACATTCTGTATACTCAATTCTTTAACAGCAAACCTCGTGTCTTGCGTTTGACAGAAATTCCAGTGAAATCACATTTAAAACCGAACGTCAGTAAAAAGGCTTCCTAGAATCACTCTGTGAATGTCTTTGAAAACACTTCTTAAGAAGGAAAGCATACGTCTTTCATCTGAGTGAAAACTGCATTCTATTCAGTTTTTAGTACTGTTTTGAATGGTTAGGCGATTCACTTGTAGGGAAGCGTTTGTTTGCATTCTGTATACTCAATTCTTTAACAGCAAACCTCGTGTCTTGCGTTTGACAGAAATTCCAGTGAAATCACGTTTAAAACCGAACGTCAGTAAAAAGGCTTCGTAGAATCACTCTGTGAATGTCTTTGAAAACACTTCTTAAGAAGGAAAGCATACGTCTTTCATCTGAGTGAAAACTGCATTCTATTCAGTTTTTAGTACTGTTTTGAATGGTTAGGGGATTCACTTGTAGGGAAGCGTTTGTTTGCATTCTGTATACTCAATTCTTTAACAGCAAACCTCGTGTCTTGCGTTTGACAGAAATTCCAGTGAAATCACGTTTAAAACCGAACGTCAGTAAAAAGGCTTCGTAGAATCACTCTGTGAATGTCTTTGAAAACACTTCTTAAGAAGGAAAGCATACGTCTTTCATCTGAGTGAAAACTGCATTCTATTCAGTTTTTAGTACTGTGTTGAGTGGTTAGGTGATTCACTTGTAGGAAAGCGTTTGTTTGCATTCTGTATACTCAATTCTTTAACAGCAAACCTCATTTGCGTTTGACAGAAATTCCAGTGAAATCACGTTTAAAACCGAACATCAGTAAAAAGGCTTCGTAGAATCACTCTGTGAATGTCTTTGAAAACACTTCTTAAGAAGGAAAGCATAAGTCTTTCATCTGAGTGAAAACTGCATTCTATTCAGTTTTTAGTACTGTTTTGAATGGTTAGGCGATTCACTTGTAGGGAAGCGTTTGTTTGCATTCTGTATACTCAATTCTTTAACAGCAAATCTCGTGTCTTGCGTTTGACAGAAATTCCAGTGAAATCACGTATAAAGCCAACGTCATTAAAAAGGCTTTGTAGAATCACTCTGTGAATGTCTTTGAAAACACTTCTTAAGAAGGAAAGCATACGTCTTTCATCTGAGTGAAAACTGCATTCTATTCAGTTATTAGTACTGTTTTGAATGGTTAGGCGATTCACTTGTAGGGAAGCGTTTGTTTACATTCTGTATACTCAATTCTTTAACAGCAAACCTCGTGTCTTGCGTTTGACAGAAATTCCAGTGAAATCACATTTAAAACCGAACGTCAGTAAAAAGGCTTCCTAGAATCACTCTGTGAATGTCTTTGAAAACACTTCTTAAGAAGGAAAGCATACGTCTTTCATCTGAGTGAAAACTGCATTCTATTCAGTTTTTAGTACTGTTTTGAATGGTTAGGCGATTCACTTGTAGGGAAGCGTTTGTTTGCATTCTGTATACTCAATTCTTTAACAGCAAACCTCGTGTCTTGCGTTTGACAGAAATTCCAGTGAAATCACTTATAAAACCGAACGTCAGTAAAAAGGCTTCGTAGAATCGCTCTGTGAATGTCTTTGAAAACACTTCTTAAGAAGGAAAGCATACGTCTTTCATCTGAGTGAAAACTGCATTCTATTCAGTTTTTAGTACTGTGTTGAATGGTTAGGCGATTCACTTGTAGGGAAGCGTTTGTTTGCATTCTGTATACTTAATTCTTTAACAGCAAACCTCGTGTCTTGCGTTTGACAGAAATTCCAGTGAAATCACGTTTAAAACCGAAAGTCAGTAAAAAGGCTTCAGAGAATCACTCTGTGAATGTCTTTGAAAACACTTCTTAAGAAGGAAAGCATACGTCTTTCATCTGAGTGAAAACTGCATTCTATTCAGTTTTTAGTACTGTGTTGAATGGTTAGGCGATTCACTTGTAGGGAAGCATTTGTTTGCATTCTGTATACTCAATTCTTTAACAGCAAACCTCGTGTCTTGCGTTTGACAGAAATTCCAGTGAAATCACGTTTAAAACCGAACGTCAATAAAAAGGCTTCATAGAATCACTCTGTGAATGTCTTTGAAAACACTTCTTAAGAAGGAAAGCATACGTCTTTCATCTGAGTGAAAACTGCATTCTATTCAGATTTTAGTACTGTGTTGAATGGTTAGGCGATTCACTTGTAGGGAAGCGTTTGTTTGCATTCTGTATACTCAATTCTTTAACAGCAAACCTCGTGTCTTGCGTTTGACAGAAATTCCAGTGAAATCACGTTTAAAACCGAACTTCAGTAAAAAGGCTTCGTAGAATCACTCTGTGAATGTCTTTGAAAACACTTCTTAAGAAGGAAAGCATACGTCTTTCATCTGAGTGAAAACTGCATTCTATTCAGTTTTTAGTACTGTTTTGAATGGTTAGGCGATTCACTTGTAGGGAAGCGTTTGTTTGCATTCTGTATACTCAATTCTTTAACAGCAAACCTCGTGTCTTGCGTTTGACAGAAATTCCAGTGAAATCACTTTTAAAATCGAACGTCAGTAAAAAGGCTTCGTAGAATCACTCTGTGAATGTCTTTGAAAACACTTCTTAAGAAGGAAAGCATACGTCTTTCATCTGAGTGAAAACTGCATTCTATTCAGTTTTTAGTACTGTTTTGAATGGTTAGGCGATTCACTTGTAGGGAAGCGTTTGTTTGCATTCTGTATACTCAATTCTTTAACAGCAAACCTTGTGTCTTGCGTTTGACAGAAATTCCAGTGAAATCACGTTTAAAACCGAATGTCAGTAAAAAGGCTTCGTAGAATCACTCTGTGAATGTCTTTGAAAACACTTCTTAAGAAGGAAAGCATACGTCTTTCATCTGAGTGAAAACTGCATTCTATTCAGTTTTTAGTACTGTGTTGAATGGTTAGGTGATTCACTTGTACAGGAAGCATTTGTTTGCATTCTGTATACTCAATTCTTTAACAGCAAACCTCGTGTCTTGCGTTTGACAGAAATTCCAGTGAAATCACGTTTAAAACCGAACGTCAATAAAAAGGCTTCATAGAATCACTCTGTGAATGTCTTTGAAAACACTTCTTAAGAAGGAAAGCATACGTCTTTCATCTGAGTGAAAACTGCATTCTATTCAGTTTTTAGTACTGTGTTGAGTGGTTAGGTGATTCACTTGTAGGAAAGCGTTTGTTTGCATTCTGTATACTCAATTCTTTAACAGCAAACCTCATTTGCGTTTGACAGAAATTCCAGTGAAATCACGTTTAAAACCGAACATCAGTAAAAAGGCTTCGTAGAATCACTCTGTGAATGTCTTTGAAAACACTTCTTAAGAAGGAAAGCATAAGTCTTTCATCTGAGTGAAAACTGCATTCTATTCAGTTTTTAGTACTGTTTTGAATGGTTAGGCGATTCACTTGTAGGGAAGCGTTTGTTTGCATTCTGTATACTCAATTCTTTAACAGCAAATCTCGTGTCTTGCGTTTGACAGAAATTCCAGTGAAATCACGTATAAAGCCAACGTCAGTAAAAAGGCTTTGTAGAATCACTCTGTGAATGTCTTTGAAAACACTTCTTAAGAAGGAAAGCATACGTCTTTCATCTGAGTGAAAACTGCATTCTATTCAGTTATTAGTACTGTTTTGAATGGTTAGGCGATTCACTTGTAGGGAAGCGTTTGTTTACATTCTGTATACTCAATTCTTTAACAGCAAACCTCGTGTCTTGCGTTTGACAGAAATTCCAGTGAAATCACATTTAAAACCGAACGTCAGTAAAAAGGCTTCCTAGAATCACTCTGTGAATGTCTTTGAAAACACTTCTTAAGAAGGAAAGCATACGTCTTTCATCTGAGTGAAAACTGCATTCTATTCAGTTTTTAGTACTGTTTTGAATGGTTAGGCGATTCACTTGTAGGGAAGCGTTTGTTTGCATTCTGTATACTCAATTCTTTAACAGCAAACCTCGTGTCTTGCGTTTGACAGAAATTCCAGTGAAATCACTTATAAAACCGAACGTCAGTAAAAAGGCTTCGTAGAATCGCTCTGTGAATGTCTTTGAAAACACTTCTTAAGAAGGAAAGCATACGTCTTTCATCTGAGTGAAAACTGCATTCTATTCAGTTTTTAGTACTGTGTTGAATGGTTAGGCGATTCACTTGTAGGGAAGCGTTTGTTTGCATTCTGTATACTTAATTCTTTAACAGCAAACCTCGTGTCTTGCGTTTGACAGAAATTCCAGTGAAATCACGTTTAAAACCGAACGTCAGTAAAAAGGCTTCAGAGAATCACTCTGTGAATGTCTTTGAAAACACTTCTTAAGAAGGAAAGCATACGTCTTTCATCTGAGTGAAAACTGCATTCTATTCAGTTTTTAGTACTGTGTTGAATGGTTAGGCGATTCACTTGTAGGGAAGCATTTGTTTGCATTCTGTATACTCAATTCTTTAACAGCAAACCTCGTGTCTTGCGTTTGACAGAAATTCCAGTGAAATCACGTTTAAAACCGAACGTCAATAAAAAGGCTTCATAGAATCACTCTGTGAATGTCTTTGAAAACACTTCTTAAGAAGGAAAGCATACGTCTTTCATCTGAGTGAAAACTGCATTCTATTCAGATTTTAGTACTGTGTTGAATGGTTAGGCGATTCACTTGTAGGGAAGCGTTTGTTTGCATTCTGTATACTCAATTCTTTAACAGCAAACCTCGTGTCTTGCGTTTGACAGAAATTCCAGTGAAATCACGTTTAAAACCGAACTTCAGTAAAAAGGCTTCGTAGAATCACTCTGTGAATGTCTTTGAAAACACTTCTTAAGAAGGAAAGCATACGTCTTTCATCTGAGTGAAAACTGCATTCTATTCAGTTTTTAGTACTGTTTTGAATGGTTAGGCGATTCACTTGTAGGGAAGCGTTTGTTTGCATTCTGTATACTCAATTCTTTAACAGCAAACCTCGTGTCTTGCGTTTGACAGAAATTCCAGTGAAATCACTTTTAAAATCGAACGTCAGTAAAAAGGCTTCGTAGAATCACTCTGTGAATGTCTTTGAAAACACTTCTTAAGAAGGAAAGCATACGTCTTTCATCTGAGTGAAAACTGCATTCTATTCAGTTTTTAGTACTGTTTTGAATGGTTAGGCGATTCACTTGTAGGGAAGCGTTTGTTTGCATTCTGTATACTCAATTCTTTAACAGCAAACCTTGTGTCTTGCGTTTGACAGAAATTCCAGTGAAATCACGTTTAAAACCGAATGTCAGTAAAAAGGCTTCGTAGAATCACTCTGTGAATGTCTTTGAAAACACTTCTTAAGAAGGAAAGCATACGTCTTTCATCTGAGTGAAAACTGCATTCTATTCAGTTTTTAGTACTGTGTTGAATGGTTAGGTGATTCACTTGTACAGGAAGCATTTGTTTGCATTCTGTATACTCAATTCTTTAACAGCAAACCTCGTGTCTTGCGTTTGACAGAAATTCCAGTGAAATCACGTTTAAAACCGAACGTCAATAAAAAGGCTTCATAGAATCACTCTGTGAATGTCTTTGAAAACACTTCTTAAGAAGGAAAGCATACGTCTTTCATCTGAGTGAAAACTGCATTCTATTCAGTTTTTAGTACTGTGTTGAGTGGTTAGGTGATTCACTTGTAGGAAAGCGTTTGTTTGCATTCTGTATACTCAATTCTTTAACAGCAAACCTCATTTGCGTTTGACAGAAATTCCAGTGAAATCACGTTTAAAACCGAACATCAGTAAAAAGGCTTCGTAGAATCACTCTGTGAATGTCTTTGAAAACACTTCTTAAGAAGGAAAGCATAAGTCTTTCATCTGAGTGAAAACTGCATTCTATTCAGTTTTTAGTACTGTTTTGAATGGTTAGGCGATTCACTTGTAGGGAAGCGTTTGTTTGCATTCTGTATACTCAATTCTTTAACAGCAAATCTCGTGTCTTGCGTTTGACAGAAATTCCAGTGAAATCACGTATAAAGCCAACGTCAGTAAAAAGGCTTTGTAGAATCACTCTGTGAATGTCTTTGAAAACACTTCTTAAGAAGGAAAGCATACGTCTTTCATCTGAGTGAAAACTGCATTCTATTCAGTTATTAGTACTGTTTTGAATGGTTAGGCGATTCACTTGTAGGGAAGCGTTTGTTTACATTCTGTATACTCAATTCTTTAACAGCAAACCTCGTGTCTTGCGTTTGACAGAAATTCCAGTGAAATCACATTTAAAACCGAACGTCAGTAAAAAGGCTTCCTAGAATCACTCTGTGAATGTCTTTGAAAACACTTCTTAAGAAGGAAAGCATACGTCTTTCATCTGAGTGAAAACTGCATTCTATTCAGTTTTTAGTACTGTTTTGAATGGTTAGGCGATTCACTTGTAGGGAAGCGTTTGTTTGCATTCTGTATACTCAATTCTTTAACAGCAAACCTCGTGTCTTGCGTTTGACAGAAATTCCAGTGAAATCACTTATAAAACCGAACGTCAGTAAAAAGGCTTCGTAGAATCGCTCTGTGAATGTCTTTGAAAACACTTCTTAAGAAGGAAAGCATACGTCTTTCATCTGAGTGAAAACTGCATTCTATTCAGTTTTTAGTACTGTGTTGAATGGTTAGGCGATTCACTTGTAGGGAAGCGTTTGTTTGCATTCTGTATACTTAATTCTTTAACAGCAAACCTCGTGTCTTGCGTTTGACAGAAATTCCAGTGAAATCACGTTTAAAACCGAACGTCAGTAAAAAGGCTTCAGAGAATCACTCTGTGAATGTCTTTGAAAACACTTCTTAAGAAGGAAAGCATACGTCTTTCATCTGAGTGAAAACTGCATTCTATTCAGTTTTTAGTACTGTGTTGAATGGTTAGGCGATTCACTTGTAGGGAAGCATTTGTTTGCATTCTGTATACTCAATTCTTTAACAGCAAACCTCGTGTCTTGCGTTTGACAGAAATTCCAGTGAAATCACGTTTAAAACCGAACGTCAATAAAAAGGCTTCATAGAATCACTCTGTGAATGTCTTTGAAAACACTTCTTAAGAAGGAAAGCATACGTCTTTCATCTGAGTGAAAACTGCATTCTATTCAGATTTTAGTACTGTGTTGAATGGTTAGGCGATTCACTTGTAGGGAAGCGTTTGTTTGCATTCTGTATACTCAATTCTTTAACAGCAAACCTCGTGTCTTGCGTTTGACAGAAATTCCAGTGAAATCACGTTTAAAACCGAACTTTAGTAAAAAGGCTTCGTAGAATCACTCTGTGAATGTCTTTGAAAACACTTCTTAAGAAGGAAAGCATACGTCTTTCATCTGAGTGAAAACTGCATTCTATTCAGTTTTTAGTACTGTTTTGAATGGTTAGGCGATTCACTTGTAGGGAAGCGTTTGTTTGCATTCTGTATACTCAATTCTTTAACAGCAAACCTCGTGTCTTGCGTTTGACAGAAATTCCAGTGAAATCACTTTTAAAATCGAACGTCAGTAAAAAGGCTTCGTAGAATCACTCTGTGAATGTCTTTGAAAACACTTCTTAAGAAGGAAAGCATACGTCTTTCATCTGAGTGAAAACTGCATTCTATTCAGTTTTTAGTACTGTTTTGAATGGTTAGGCGATTCACTTGTAGGGAAGCGTTTGTTTGCATTCTGTATACTCAATTCTTTAACAGCAAACCTTGTGTCTTGCGTTTGACAGAAATTCCAGTGAAATCACGTTTAAAACCGAATGTCAGTAAAAAGGCTTCGTAGAATCACTCTGTGAATGTCTTTGAAAACACTTCTTAAGAAGGAAAGCATACGTCTTTCATCTGAGTGAAAACTGCATTCTATTCAGTTTTTAGTACTGTGTTGAATGGTTAGGTGATTCACTTGTACAGGAAGCATTTGTTTGCATTCTGTATACTCAATTCTTTAACAGCAAACCTCGTGTCTTGCGTTTGACAGAAATTCCAGTGAAATCACGTTTAAAACCGAACGTCAATAAAAAGGCTTCATAGAATCACTCTGTGAATGTCTTTGAAAACACTTCTTAAGAAGGAAAGCATACGTCTTTCATCTGAGTGAAAACTGCATTCTATTCAGTTTTTAGTACTGTTTTGAATGGTTAGGCGATTCACTTGTAGGGAAATGTTTGTTTGCATTCTGTATACTCAATTCTTTAACAGCAAACCTCGTGTCTTGCGTTTGACAGAAATTCCAGTGAAATCACGTTTAAAACCGAACGTCAGTAAAAAGGCTTCGTAGAATCACTCTGTGAATGTCTTTGAAAACACTTCTTAAGAAGGAAAGCATACGTCTTTCATCTGAGTGAAAACTGCATTCTATTCAGTTTTTAGTGCTGTGTTGAATGGTTAGGCGATTCACTTGTAGGAAAGCGTTTGTTTGCATTCTGTATACTCAATTCTTTAACAGCAAACCTCATTTGCGTTTGACAGAAATTCCAGTGAAATCACGTTTAAAACCGAACTTCAGTAAAAAGGCTTCGTAGAATCACTCTGTTAATGTCTTTGAAAACACTTCTTAAGAAGGAAAGCATACGTCTTTCATCTGAGTGAAAACTGCATTCTATTCAGTTTTTAGTACTGTGTTGAATGGTTAGGCGATTCACTTGTAGGGAAGCGTTTGTTTGCATTCTGTATACTCAATTCTTTAACAGCAAACCTCGTGTCTTGCGTTTGACAGAAATTCCAGTGAAATCACGTTTAAAAGCCAACGTCAGTAAAAAGGCTTCGTAGAATCACTCTGTGAATGTCTTTGAAAACACTTCTTAAGAAGGAAAGCATACGTCTTTCATCTGAGTGAAAACTGCATTCTATTCAGTTTTTAGTACTGTTTTGAATGGTTAGGTGATTCACTTGTAGGGAAGCATTTGTTTGCATTCTGTATACTCAATTCTTTAACAGCACACCTCGTGTCTTGCGTTTGACAGAAATTCCAGTGAAATCACGTATAAAACCGAACGTCAGTAAAAAGGCTTCGTAGAATCACTCTGTGAATGTCTTTGAAAACACTTCTTAAGAAGGAAAGCATACGTCTTTCATCTGAGTGAAAACTGCATTCTATTCAGTTTTTAGTACTGTGTTGAATGGTTAGGCGATTCACTTGTAGGAAAGCGTTTGTTTGCATTCTGTATACTCAATTCTTTAACAGCAAATCTCGTGTCTTGCGTTTGACAGAAATTCCAGTGAAATCACATATAAAGCCAACGTCAGTAAAAAGGCTTTGTAGAATCACTCTGTGAATGTCTTTGAAAACACTTCTTAAGAAGGAAAGCATACGTCTTTCATCTGAGTGAAAACTGCATTCTATTCAGTTATTAGTACTGTTTTGAATGGTTAGGCGATTCACTTGTAGGGAAGCGTTTGTTTACATTCTGTATACTCAATTCTTTAACAGCAAACCTCGTGTCTTGCGTTTGACAGAAATTCCAGTGAAATCACATTTAAAACCGAACGTCAGTAAAAAGGCTTCCTAGAATCACTCTGTGAATGTCTTTGAAAACACTTCTTAAGAAGGAAAGCATACGTCTTTCATCTGAGTGAAAACTGCATTCTATTCAGTTTTTAGTACTGTTTTGAATGGTTAGGCGATTCACTTGTAGGGAAGCGTTTGTTTGCATTCTGTATACTCAATTCTTTAACAGCAAACCTCGTGTCTTGCGTTTGACAGAAATTCCAGTGAAATCACTTATAAAACCGAACGTCAGTAAAAAGGCTTCGTAGAATCGCTCTGTGAATGTCTTTGAAAACACTTCTTAAGAAGGAAAGCATACGTCTTTCATCTGAGTGAAAACTGCATTCTATTCAGTTTTTAGTACTGTGTTGAATGGTTAGGCGATTCACTTGTAGGGAAGCGTTTGTTTGCATTCTGTATACTCAATTCTTTAACAGCAAACCTCGTGTCTTGCGTTTGACAGAAATTCCAGTGAAATCACGTTTAAAACCGAACGTCAGTAGAAAGGCTTCAGAGAATCACTCTGTGAATGTCTTTGAAAACACTTCTTAAGAAGGAAAGCATACGTCTTTCATCTGAGTGAAAACTGCATTCTATTCAGTTTTTAGTACTGTGTTGAATGGTTAGGCGATTCACTTGTAGGGAAGCATTTGTTTGCATTCTGTATACTCAATTCTTTAACAGCAAACCTCGTGTCTTGCGTTTGACAGAAATTCCAGTGAAATCACGTTTAAAACCGAACTTCAGTAAAAAGGCTTCGTAGAATCACTCTGTGAATGTCTTTGAAAACACTTCTTAAGAAGGAAAGCATACGTCTTTCATCTGAGTGAAAACTGCATTCTATTCAGTTTTTAGTACTGTTTTGAATGGTTAGGCGATTCACTTGTAGGGAAGCGTTTGTTTGCATTCTGTATACTCAATTCTTTAACAGCAAACCTCGTGTCTTGCGTTTGACAGAAATTCCAGTGAAATCACTTTTAAAATCGAACGTCATTAAAAGGCTTCGTAGAATCACTCTGTGAATGTCTTTGAAAACACTTCTTAAGAAGGAAAGCATACGTCTTTCATCTGAGTGAAAACTGCATTCTATTCAGTTTTTAGTACTGTTTTGAATGGTTAGGCGATTCACTTGTAGGGAAGCGTTTGTTTGCATTCTGTATACTCAATTCTTTAACAGCAAACCTTGTGTCTTGCGTTTGACAGAAATTCCAGTGAAATCACGTTTAAAACCGAATGTCAGTAAAAAGGCTTCGTAGAATCACTCTGTGAATGTCTTTGAAAACACTTCTTAAGAAGGAAAGCATACGTCTTTCATCTGAGTGAAAACTGCATTCTATTCAGTTTTTAGTACTGTGTTGAATGGTTAGGTGATTCACTTGTACAGGAAGCATTTGTTTGCATTCTGTATACTCAATTCTTTAACAGCAAACCTCGTGTCTTGCGTTTGACAGAAATTCCAGTGAAATCACGTTTAAAACCGAACGTCAATAAAAAGGCTTCATAGAATCACTCTGTGAATGTCTTTGAAAACACTTCTTAAGAAGGAAAGCATACGTCTTTCATCTGAGTGAAAACTGCATTCTATTCAGTTTTTAGTACTGTTTTGAATGGTTAGGCGATTCACTTGTAGGGAAATGTTTGTTTGCATTCTGTATACTCAATTCTTTAACAGCAAACCTCGTGTCTTGCGTTTGACAGAAATTCCAGTGAAATCACGTTTAAAACCGAACGTCAGTAAAAAGGCTTCGTAGAATCACTCTGTGAATGTCTTTGAAAACACTTCTTAAGAAGGAAAGCATACGTCTTTCATCTGAGTGAAAACTGCATTCTATTCAGTTTTTAGTACTGTTTTGAATGGTTAGGCGATTCACTTGTTGGGAAGCGTTTGTTTGCATTCTGTATACTCAATTCTTTAACAGCAAACCTCGTGTCTTGCGTTTGACAGAAATTCCAGTGAAATCACGTTTAAAACCGAACGTCAGTAAAAAGGCTTCGTAGAATCACTCTGTGAATGTCTTTGAAAACACTTCTTAAGAAGGAAAGCATACGTTTTTCATCTGAGTGAAAACTGCATTCTATTCAGTTTTTAGTACTGTGTTGAATGGTTAGGCGATTCACTTGTAGGGAAGCGTTTGTTTGCATTCTGTATACTCAATTCTTTAACAGCAAACCTCGTGTCTTGCGTTTGACAGAAATTCCAGTGAAATCACGTTTAAAACCGAACGTCAGTAAAAAGGCTTCGTAGAATCACTCTGTGAATGTCTTTGAAAACACTTCTTAAGAAGGAAAGCATACGTTTTTCATCTGAGTGAAAACTGCATTCTATTCAGTTTTTAGTACTGTGTTGAATGGTTAGGCGATTCACTTGTAGGGAAGCGTTTGTTTGCATTCTGTATACTCAATTCTTTAACAGCAAACCTCGTGTCTTGCGTTTGACAGAAATTCCAGTGAAATCACGTTTAAAACCGAACGTCAATAAAAAGGCTTCATAGAATCACTCTGTGAATGTCTTTGAAAACACTTCTTAAGAAGGAAAGCACACGTCTTTCATCTGAATGAAAACTGCATTCTATTCAGATTTTAGTACTGTGTTGAATGGTTAGGCGATTCACTTGTAGGGAAGCGTTTGTTTGCATTCTGTATACTCAATTCTTTAACAGCAAACCTCGTGTCTTGCGTTTGACAGAAATTCCAGTGAAATCACGTTTAAAACCGAACTTCAGTAAAAAGGCTTCGTAGAATCACTCTGTGAATGTCTTTGAAAACACTTCTTAAGAAGGAAAGCATACGTCTTTCATCTGAGTGAAAACTGCATTCTATTCAGTTTTTAGTACTGTGTTGAATTGTTAGGCGATTCACTTGTAGGGAAGCGTTTTTGGCATTCTGTATACTCAATTCTTTAACAGCAAACCTCGTGTCTTGCCTTTGACAGAAATTCCAGTGAAATCACGTTTAAAGCCAACATCAGTAAAAAGGCTTCGTAAAATCACTCTGTGAATGTCTTTGAAAACACTTCTTAAGAAGGAAAGCATACGTCTTTCATCTGAGTGAAAACTGCATTCTATTCAGTTTTTAGTACTGTTTTGAATGGTTAGGCGATTCACTTGTAGGGAAGCGTTTGTTTGCATTCTGTATACTCAATTCTTTAACAGCAAACCTCGTGTCTTGCGTTTGACAGAAATTCCAGTGAAATCACGTTTAAAAGCCAACGTCAGTAAAAAGGCTTCGTAGAATCACTCTGTGAATGTCTTTGAAAACACTTCTTAAGAAGGAAAGCATACGTTTTTCATCTGAGTGAAAACTGCATTCTATTCAGTTTTTAGTACTGTGTTGAATGGTTAGGCGATTCACTTGTAGGGAAGCGTTTGTTTGCATTCTGTATACTCAATTCTTTAACAGCAAACCTCGTGTCTTGCGTTTGACAGAAATTCCAGTGAAATCACGTTTAAAACCGAACGTCAGTAAAAAGGCTTCGTAGAATCACTCTGTGAATGTCTTTGAAAACACTTCTTAAGAAGGAAAGCATACGTTTTTCATCTGAGTGAAAACTGCATTCTATTCAGTTTTTAGTACTGTGTTGAATGGTTAGGCGATTCACTTGTAGGGAAGCGTTTGTTTGCATTCTGTATACTCAATTCTTTAACAGCAAACCTCGTGTCTTGCGTTTGACAGAAATTCCAGTGAAATCACGTTTAAAACCGAACTTCAGTAAAAAGGCTTCGTAGAATCACTCTGTGAATGTCTTTGAAAACACTTCTTAAGAAGGAAAGCATACGTCTTTCATCTGAGTGAAAACTGCATTCTATTCAGTTTTTAGTACTGTGTTGAATTGTTAGGCGATTCACTTGTAGGGAAGCGTTTGTTTGCATTCTGTATACTCAATTCTTTAACAGCAAACCTCGTGTCTTGCCTTTGACAGAAATTCCAGTGAAATCACGTTTAAAGCCAACATCAGTAAAAAGGCTTCGTAAAATCACTCTGTGAATGTCTTTGAAAACACTTCTTAAGAAGGAAAGCATACGTCTTTCATCTGAGTGAAAACTGCATTCTATTCAGTTTTTAGTACTGTTTTGAATGGTTAGGCGATTCACTTGTAGGGAAGCGTTTGTTTGCATTCTGTATACTCAATTCTTTAACAGCAAACCTCGTGTCTTGCGTTTGACAGAAATTCCAGTGAAATCACGTTTAAAACCGAACTTCAGTAAAAAGGCTTCGTAGAATCACTCTGTTAATGTCTTTGAAAACACTTCTTAAGAAGGAAAGCATACGTCTTTCATCTGAGTGAAAACTGCATTCTATTAAGTTTTTAGTACTGTGTTGAATGGTTAGGTGATTCACTTGTAGGGAAGCGTTTGTTTGCATTCTGTATACTCAATTCTTTAACAGCAAACCTCGTGTCTTGCGTTTGACAGAAATTCCAGTGAAATCACTTTTAAAACCGAACGTCAGTAAAAAGGCTTCTTAGAATCACTCTGTGAATGTCTTTGAAAACACTTCTTAAGAAGGAAAGCATACGTCTTTCATCTGAGTGAAAACTGCATTCTATTCAGTTTTTAGTACTGTTTTGAATGGTTAGGCGATTCACTTGTAGGGAAGCGTTTGTTTGCATTCTGTATACTCAATTCTTTAACAGCACACCTTCTGTCTTGCGTTTGACAGAAATTCCAGTGAAATCACGTTTAAAACCGAACGTCAGTAAAAAGGCTTCGTAGAATCACTCTGTGAATGTCTTTGAAAACACTTCTTAAGAAGGAAAGCATACGTCTTTCATCTGAGTGAAAACTGCATTCTATTCAGTTTTTAGTACTGTTTTGAATGGTTAGGCGATTCACTTGTAGGGAAGCGTTTGTTTGCATTCTGTATACTCAATTCTTTAACAGCAAACCTCGTGTCTTGCGTTTGACAGAAATTCCAGTGAAATCACGTTTAAAACCGAACGTCAGTAAAAAGGCTTCGTAGAATCACTCTGTGAATGTCTTTGAAAACACTTCTTAAGAAGGAAAGCATACGTCTTTCATCTGAGTGAAAACTGCATTCTATTCAGTTTTTAGTACTGTGTTGAATGGTTAGGCGATTCACTTGTAGGGAAGCGTTTGTTTGCATTCTGTATACTCAATTCTTTAACAGCAAACCTCATTTGCGTTTGACAGAAATTCCAGTGAAATCACGTTTAAAACCGAACATCAGTAAAAAGGCTTCGTAGAATCACTCTGTGAATGTCTTTGAAAACACTTCTTAAGAAGGAAAGCATAAGTCTTTCATCTGAGTGAAAACTGCATTCTATTCAGTTTTTAGTACTGTGTTGAATGGTTAGGCGATTCACTTGTAGGGAAGCGTTTGTTTGCATTCAGTATACTCAATTCTTTAACAGCAAACCTCGTGTCTTGCGTTTGACAGAAATTCCAGTGAAATCACGTTTAAAACCGAACGTCAGTAAAAAGGCTTCGTAGAATCACTCTGTGAATGTCTTTGAAAACACTTCTTAAGAAGGAAAGCATACGTCTTTCATCTGAGTGAAAACTGCATTCTATTCAGTTTTTAGTACTGTTTTGAATGGTTAGGCGATTCACTTGTAGGGAAGCTTTGTTTGCATTCTGCATACTCAATTCTTTAACAGCAAATCTCGTGTCTTGCGTTTGACAGAAATTCCAGTGAAATCACATATAAAGCCAACGTCAGTAAAAAGGCTTTGTAGAATCACTCTGTGAATGTCTTTGAAAACACTTCTTAAGAAGGAAAGCATACGTCTTTCATCTGAGTGAAAACTGCATTCTATTCAGTTATTAGTACTGTTTTGAATGGTTAGGCGATTCACTTGTAGGGAAGCATTTGTTTGCATTCTGTATACTCAATTCTTTAACAGCAAACCTAGTGTCTTGCGTTTGACAGAAATTCCAGTGAAATCACTTTTAAAATCGAACGTCAGTAAAAAGGCTTCGTAGAATCACTCTGTGAATGTCTTTGAAAACACTTCTTAAGAAGGAAAGCATACGTCTTTCATCTGAGTGAAAACTGCATTCTATTCAGTTTTTAGTACTGTTTTGAATGGTTAGGCGATTCACTTGTAGGGAAGCGTTTGTTTGCATTCTGTATACTCAATTCTTTAACAGCAAACCTTGTGTCTTGCGTTTGACAGAAATTCCAGTGAAATCACGTTTAAAAACGAATGTCAGTAAAAAGGCTTCGTAGAATCACTCTGTGAATGTCTTTGAAAACACTTCTTAAGAAGGAAAGCATACGTCTTTCATCTGAGTGAAAACTGCATTCTATTCAGTTTTTAGTACTGTGTTGAATGGTTAGGTGATTCACTTGTACAGGAAGCATTTGTTTGCATTCTGTATACTCAATTCTTTAACAGCAAACCTCGTGTCTTGCGTTTGACAGAAATTCCAGTGAAATCACGTTTAAAACCGAACGTCAGTAAAAAGGCTTCAGAGAATCACTCTGTGAATGTCTTTGAAAACACTTCTTAAGAAGGAAAGCATACGTCTTTCATCTGAGTGAAAACTGCATTCTATTCAGTTTTTACTACTGTGTTGAATGGTTAGGCGATTCACTTGTAGGGAAGCATTTGTTTGCATTCTGTATACTCAATTCTTTAACAGCAAACCTCGTGTCTTGCGTTTGACAGAAATTCCAGTGAAATCACGTTTAAAACCGAACGTCAATAAAAAGGCTTCATAGAATCACTCTGTGATTGTCTTTGAAAACACTTCTTAAGATGGAAAGCATACGTCTTTCATCTGAATGAAAACTGCATTCTATTCAGATTTTAGTACTGTGTTGAATGGTTAGGTGATTCACTTGTAGGGAAGCGTTTGTTTGCATTCTGTATACTCAATTCTTTAACAGCAAACCTCGTGTCTTGCGTTTGACAGAAATTCCAGTGAAATCACGTTTAAAACCGAACTTCAGTAAAAAGGCTTCGTAGAATCACTCTGTGAATGTCTTTGAAAACACTTCTTAAGAAGGAAAGCATACGTCTTTCATCTGAGTGAAAACTGCATTCTATTCAGTTTTTAGTACTGTGTTGAATTGTTAGGCGATTCACTTGTAGGGAAGCGTTTGTTTGCATTCTGTATACTCAATTCTTTAACAGCAAACCTCGTGTCTTGCCTTTGACAGAAATTCCAGTGAAATCACGTTTAAAGCCAACATCAGTAAAAAGGCTTCGTAAAATCACTCTGTGAATGTCTTTGAAAACACTTCTTAAGAAGGAAAGCATACGTCTTTCATCTGAGTGAAAACTGCATTCTATTCAGTTTTTAGTACTGTTTTGAATGGTTAGGCGATTCACTTGTAGGGAAGCGTTTGTTTGCATTCTGTATACTCAATTCTTTAACAGCAAACCTCGTGTCTTGCGTTTGACAGAAATTCCAGTGAAATCACGTTTAAAACCGAACTTCAGTAAAAAGGCTTCGTAGAATCACTCTGTTAATGTCTTTGAAAACACTTCTTAAGAAGGAAAGCATACGTCTTTCATCTGAGTGAAAACTGCATTCTATTCAGTTTTTAGTACTGTGTTGAATGGTTAGGTGATTCACTTGTAGGGAAGCGTTTGTTTGCATTCTGTATACTCAATTCTTTAACAGCAAACCTCGTGTCTTGCGTTTGACAGAAATTCCAGTGAAATCACGTTTAAAAGCCAACGTCAGTAAAAAGGCTTCGTAGAATCACTCTGTGAATGTCTTTGAAAACACTTCTTAAGAAGGAAAGCATACGTCTTTCATCTGAGTGAAAACTGCATTCTATTCAGTTTTTAGTACTGTTTTGAATGGTTAGGCAATTCACTTGTAGGGAAGCGTTTGTTTGCATTCTGTATACTCAATTCTTTAACAGCAAACCTCGTGTCTTGCGTTTGACAGAAATTCCAGTGAAATCACTTTTAAAACCGAACGTCAGTAAAAAGGCTTCTTAGAATCACTCTGTGAATGTCTTTGAAAACACTTCTTAAGAAGGAAAGCATACGTCTTTCATCTGAGTGAAAACTGCATTCTATTCAATTTTTACTACTGTTTTGAATGGTTAGGCGATTCACTTGTAGGGAAGCGTTTGTTTGCATTCTGTATACTCAATTCTTTAACAGCACACCTTCTGTCTTGCGTTTGACAGAAATTCCAGTGAAATCACGTTTAAAACCGAACGTCAGTAAAAAGGCTTCGTAGAATCACTCTGTGAATGTCTTTGAAAACACTTCTTAAGAAGGAAATCATACGTCTTTCATCTGAGTGAAAACTGCATTCTATTCAGTTTTTAGTACTGTTTTGAATGGTTAGGCGATTCACTTGTAGGGAAGCGTTTGTTTGCATTCTGTATACTCAATTCTTTAACAGCAAACCTCGTGTCTTGCGTTTGACAGAAATTCCAGTGAAATCACGTTTAAAACCGAACGTCAGTAAAAAGGCTTCGTAGAATCACTCTGTGAATGTCTTTGAAAACACTTCTTAAGAAGGAAAGCATACGTCTTTCATCTGAGTGAAAACTGCATTCTATTCAGTTTTTAGTACTGTGTTGAGTGGTTAGGCGATTCACTTGTAGGAAAGCGTTTGTTTGCATTCTGTATACTCAATTCTTTAACAGCAAACCTCATTTGCGTTTGACAGAAATTCCAGTGAAATCACGTTTAAAACCGAACATCAGTAAAAAGGCTTCGTAGAATCACTCTGTGAATGTCTTTGAAAACACTTCTTAAGAAGGAAAGCATAAGTCTTTCATCTGAGTGAAAACTGCATTCTATTCAGTTTTTAGTACTGTGTTGAATGGTTAGGCGATTCACTTGTAGGGAAGCGTTTGTTTGCATTCAGTATACTCAATTATTTAACAGCAAACCTCGTGTCTTGCATTTGACAGAAATTCCAGTGAAATCACGTTTAAAACCGAACGTCAGTAAAAAGGCTTCGTAGAATCACTCTGTGAATGTCTTTGAAAACACTTCTTAAGAAGGAAAGCATACGTCCTTCATCTGAGTGAAAACTGCATTCTATTCAGTTTTTAGTACTGTTTTGAATGGTTAGGCGATTCACTTGTAGGGAAGCGTTTGTTTGCATTCTGTATACTCAATTCTTTAACAGCAAATCTCGTGTCTTGCGTTTGACAGAAATTCCAGTGAAATCACGTATAAAGCCAACGTCAGTAAAAAGGCTTTGTAGAATCACTCTGTGAATGTCTTTGAAAACACTTCTTAAGAAGGAAAGCATACGTCTTTCATCTGAGTGAAAACTGCATTCTATTCAGTTATTAGTACTGTTTTGAATGGTTAGGCGATTCACTTGTAGGGAAGCGTTTGTTTACATTCTGTATACTCAATTCTTTAACAGCAAACCTCGTGTCTTGCGTTTGACAGAAATTCCAGTGAAATCACATTTAAAACCGAACGTCAGTAAAAAGGCTTCCTAGAATCACTCTGTGAATGTCTTTGAAAACACTTCTTAAGAAGGAAAGCATACGTCTTTCATCTGAGTGAAAACTGCATTCTATTCAGTTTTTAGTACTGTTTTGAATGGTTAGGCGATTCACTTGTAGGGAAGCGTTTGTTTGCATTCTGTATACTCAATTCTTTAACAGCAAACCTCGTGTCTTGCGTTTGACAGAAATTCCAGTGAAATCACTTATAAAACCGAACGTCAGTAAAAAGGCTTCGTAGAATCGCTCTGTGAATGTCTTTGAAAACACTTCTTAAGAAGGAAAGCATACGTCTTTCATCTGAGTGAAAACTGCATTCTATTCAGTTTTTAGTACTGTGTTGAATGGTTAGGCGATTCACTTGTAGGGAAGCGTTTGTTTGCATTCTGTATACTTAATTCTTTAACAGCAAACCTCGTGTCTTGCGTTTGACAGAAATTCCAGTGAAATCACGTTTAAAACCGAACGTCAGTAAAAAGGCTTCAGAGAATCACTCTGTGAATGTCTTTGAAAACACTTCTTAAGAAGGAAAGCATACGTATTTCATCTGAGTGAAAACTGCATTCTATTCAGTTTTTAGTACTGTGTTGAATGGTTAGGCGATTCACTTGTAGGGAAGCATTTGTTTGCATTCTGTATACTCAATTCTTTAACAGCAAACCTCGTGTCTTGCGTTTGACAGAAATTCCAGTGAAATCACGTTTAAAACCGAACGTCAATAAAAAGGCTTCATAGAATCACTCTGTGAATGTCTTTGAAAACACTTCTTAAGAAGGAAAGCATACGTCTTTCATCTGAGTGAAAACTGCATTCTATTCAGATTTTAGTACTGTGTTGAATGGTTAGGCGATTCACTTGTAGGGAAGCGTTTGTTTGCATTCTGTATACTCAATTCTTTAACAGCAAACCTCGTGTCTTGCGTTTGACAGAAATTCCAGTGAAATCACGTTTAAAACCGAACTTCAGTAAAAAGGCTTCGTAGAATCACTCTGTGAATGTCTTTGAAAACACTTCTTAAGAAGGAAAGCATACGTCTTTCATCTGAGTGAAAACTGCATTCTATTCAGTTTTTAGTACTGTTTTGAATGGTTAGGCGATTCACTTGTAGGGAAGCGTTTGTTTGCATTCTGTATACTCAATTCTTTAACAGCAAACCTCGTGTCTTGCGTTTGACAGAAATTCCAGTGAAATCACTTTTAAAATCGAACGTCAGTAAAAAGGCTTCGTAGAATCACTCTGTGAATGTCTTTGAAAACACTTCTTAAGAAGGAAAGCATACGTCTTTCATCTGAGTGAAAACTGCATTCTATTCAGTTTTTAGTACTGTTTTGAATGGTTAGGCGATTCACTTGTAGGGAAGCGTTTGTTTGCATTTTGTATACTCAATTCTTTAACAGCAAACCTTGTGTCTTGCGTTTGACAGAAATTCCAGTGAAATCACGTTTAAAACCGAATGTCAGTAAAAAGGCTTCGTAGAATCACTCTGTGAATGTCTTTGAAAACACTTCTTAAGAAGGAAAGCATACGTCTTTCATCTGAGTGAAAACTGCATTCTATTCAGTTTTTAGTACTGTGTTGAATGGTTAGGTGATTCACTTGTACAGGAAGCATTTGTTTGCATTCTGTATACTCAATTCTTTAACAGCAAACCTCGTGTCTTGCGTTTGACAGAAATTCCAGTGAAATCACGTTTAAAACCGAACGTCAATAAAAAGGCTTCATAGAATCACTCTGTGAATGTCTTTGAAAACACTTCTTAAGAAGGAAAGCATACGTCTTTCATCTGAGTGAAAACTGCATTCTATTCAGTTTTTAGTACTGTTTTGAATGGTTAGGCGATTCACTTGTAGGGAAATGTTTGTTTGCATTCTGTATACTCAATTCTTTAACAGCAAACCTCGTGTCTTGCGTTTGACAGAAATTCCAGTGAAATCACGTTTAAAACCGAACGTCAGTAAAAAGGCTTCGTAGAATCACTCTGTGAATGTCTTTGAAAACACTTCTTAAGAAGGAAAGCATACGTCTTTCATCTGAGTGAAAACTGCATTCTATTCAGTTTTTAGTGCTGTGTTGAATGGTTAGGCGATTCACTTGTAGGAAAGCGTTTGTTTGCATTCTGTATACTCAATTCTTTAACAGCAAACCTCATTTGCGTTTGACAGAAATTCCAGTGAAATCACGTTTAAAACCGAACTTCAGTAAAAAGGCTTCGTAGAATCACTCTGTTAATGTCTTTGAAAACACTTCTTAAGAAGGAAAGCATACGTCTTTCATCTGAGTGAAAACTGCATTCTATTCAGTTTTTAGTACTGTGTTGAATGGTTAGGCGATTCACTTGTAGGGAAGCGTTTGTTTGCATTCTGTATACTCAATTCTTTAACAGCAAACCTCGTGTCTTGCGTTTGACAGAAATTCCAGTGAAATCACGTTTAAAAGCCAACGTCAGTAAAAAGGCTTCGTAGAATCACTCTGTGAATGTCTTTGAAAACACTTCTTAAGAAGGAAAGCATACGTCTTTCATCTGAGTGAAAACTGCATTCTATTCAGTTTTTAGTACTGTTTTGAATGGTTAGGTGATTCACTTGTAGGGAAGCATTTGTTTGCATTCTGTATACTCAATTCTTTAACAGCACACCTCGTGTCTTGCGTTTGACAGAAATTCCAGTGAAATCACGTTTAAAACCGAACGTCAGTAAAAAGGCTTCGTAGAATCACTCTGTGAATGTCTTTGAAAACACTTCTTAAGAAGGAAAGCATACGTCTTTCATCTGAGTGAAAACTGCATTCTATTCAGTTTTTAGTACTGTGTTGAATGGTTAGGCGATTCACTTGTAGGAAAGCGTTTGTTTGCATTCTGTATACTCAATTCTTTAACAGCAAATCTCGTGTCTTGCGTTTGACAGAAATTCCAGTGAAATCACATATAAAGCCAACGTCAGTAAAAAGGCTTTGTAGAATCACTCTGTGAATGTCTTTGAAAACACTTCTTAAGAAGGAAAGCATACGTCTTTCATCTGAGTGAAAACTGCATTCTATTCAGTTATTAGTACTGTTTTGAATGGTTAGGCGATTCACTTGTAGGGAAGCGTTTATTTACATTCTGTATACTCAATTCTTTAACAGCAAACCTCGTGTCTTGCGTTTGACAGAAATTCCAGTGAAATCACATTTAAAACCGAACGTCAGTAAAAAGGCTTCCTAGAATCACTCTGTGAATGTCTTTGAAAACACTTCTTAAGAAGGAAAGCATACGTCTTTCATCTGAGTGAAAACTGCATTCTATTCAGTTTTTAGTACTGTTTTGAATGGTTAGGCGATTCACTTGTAGGGAAGCGTTTGTTTGCATTCTGTATACTCATTTCTTTAACAGCAAACCTCGTGTCTTGCGTTTGACAGAAATTCCAGTGAAATCACTTATAAAACCGAACGTCAGTAAAAAGGCTTCGTAGAATCGCTCTGTGAATGTCTTTGAAAACACTTCTTAAGAAGGAAAGCATACGTCTTTCATCTGAGTGAAAACTGCATTCTATTCAGTTTTTAGTACTGTGTTGAATGGTTAGGCGATTCACTTGTAGGGAAGCGTTTGTTTGCATTCTGTATACTCAATTCTTTAACAGCAAACCTCGTGTCTTGCGTTTGACAGAAATTCCAGTGAAATCACGTTTAAAACCGAACGTCAGTAAAAAGGCTTCAGAGAATCACTCTGTGAATGTCTTTGAAAACACTTCTTAAGAAGGAAAGCATACGTCTTTCATCTGAGTGAAAACTGCATTCTATTCAGTTTTTAGTACTGTGTTGAATGGTTAGGCGATTCACTTGTAGGGAAGCATTTGTTTGCATTCTGTATACTCAATTCTTTAACAGCAAACCTCGTGTCTTGCGTTTGACAGAAATTCCAGTGAAATCACGTTTAAAACCGAACTTCAGTAAAAAGGCTTCGTAGAATCACTCTGTGAATGTCTTTGAAAACACTTCTTAAGAAGGAAAGCATACATCTTTCATCTGAGTGAAAACTGCATTCTATTCAGTTTTTAGTACTGTTTTGAATGGTTAGGCGATTCACTTGTAGGGAAGCGTTTGTTTGCATTCTGTATACTCAATTCTTTAACAGCAAACCTCGTGTCTTGCGTTTGACAGAAATTCCTGTGAAATCACGTTTAAAACCGAACGTCAATAAAAAGGCTTCATAGAATCACTCTGTGAATGTCTTTGAAAACACTTCTTAAGAAGGAAAGCATACGTCTTTCATCTGAGTGAAAACTGCATTCTATTCAGTTTTTAGTACTGTTTTGAATGGTTAGGCGATTCACTTGTAGGGAAATGTTTGTTTGCATTCTGTATACTCAATTCTTTAACAGCAAACCTCGTGTCTTGCGTTTGACAGAAATTCCAGTGAAATCACGTTTAAAACCGAACGTCAGTAAAAAGGCTTCGTAGAATCACTCTGTGAATGTCTTTGAAAACACTTCTTAAGAAGGAAAGCATACGTCTTTCATCTGAGTGAAAACTGCATTCTATTCAGTTTTTAGTGCTGTGTTGAATGGTTAGGCGATTCACTTGTAGGAAAGCGTTTGTTTGCATTCTGTATACTCAATTCTTTAACAGCAAACCTCATTTGCGTTTGACAGAAATTCCTGTGAAATCACGTTTAAAACCGAACGTCAATAAAAAGGCTTCATAGAATCACTCTGTGAATGTCTTTGAAAACACTTCTTAAGAAGGAAAGCATACGTCTTTCATCTGAGTGAAAACTGCATTCTATTCAGTTTTTAGTACTGTTTTGAATGGTTAGGCGATTCACTTGTAGGGAAATGTTTGTTTGCATTCTGTATACTCAATTCTTTAACAGCAAACCTCGTGTCTTGCGTTTGACAGAAATTCCAGTGAAATCACGTTTAAAACCGAACGTCAGTAAAAAGGCTTCGTAGAATCACTCTGTGAATGTCTTTGAAAACACTTCTTAAGAAGGAAAGCATACGTCTTTCATCTGAGTGAAAACTGCATTCTATTCAGTTTTTAGTGCTGTGTTGAATGGTTAGGCGATTCACTTGTAGGAAAGCGTTTGTTTGCATTCTGTATACTCAATTCTTTAACAGCAAACCTCATTTGCGTTTGACAGAAATTCCAGTGAAATCACGTTTAAAACCGAACTTCAGTAAAAAGGCTTCGTAGAATCACTCTGTTAATGTCTTTGAAAACACTTCTTAAGAAGGAAAGCATACGTCTTTCATCTGAGTGAAAACTGCATTCTATTCAGTTTTTAGTACTGTGTTGAATGGTTAGGCGATTCACTTGTAGGGAAGCGTTTGTTTGCATTCTGTATACTCAATTCTTTAACAGCAAACCTCGTGTCTTGCGTTTGACAGAAATTCCAGTGAAATCACGTTTAAAAGCCAACATCAGTAAAAAGGCTTCGTAGAATCACTCTGTGAATGTCTTTGAAAACACTTCTTAAGAAGGAAAGCATACGTCTTTCATCTGAGTGAAAACTGCATTCTATTCAGTTTTTAGTACTGTTTTGAATGGTTAGGTGATTCACTTGTAGGGAAGCATTTGTTTGCATTCTGTATACTCAATTCTTTAACAGCACACCTCGTGTCTTGCGTTTGACAGAAATTCCAGTGAAATCACGTTTAAAACCGAACGTCAGTAAAAAGGCTTCGTAGAATCACTCTGTGAATGTCTTTGAAAACACTTCTTAAGAAGGAAAGCATACGTCTTTCATCTGAGTGAAAACTGCATTCTATTCAGTTTTTAGTACTGTGTTGAATGGTTAGGCGATTCACTTGTAGGAAAGCGTTTGTTTGCATTCTGTATACTCAATTCTTTAACAGCAAATCTCGTGTCTTGCGTTTGACAGAAATTCCAGTGAAATCACATATAAAGCCAACGTCAGTAAAAAGGCTTTGTAGAATCACTCTGTGAATGTCTTTGAAAACACTTCTTAAGAAGGAAAGCATACGTCTTTCATCTGAGTGAAAACTGCATTCTATTCAGTTATTAGTACTGTTTTGAATGGTTAGGCGATTCACTTGTAGGGAAGCGTTTGTTTACATTCTGTATACTCAATTCTTTAACAGCAAACCTCGTGTCTTGCGTTTGACAGAAATTCCAGTGAAATCACATTTAAAACCGAACGTCAGTAAAAAGGCTTCCTAGAATCACTCTGTGAATGTCTTTGAAAACACTTCTTAAGAAGGAAAGCATACGTCTTTCATCTGAGTGAAAACTGCATTCTATTCAGTTTTTAGTACTGTTTTGAATGGTTAGGCGATTCACTTGTAGGGAAGCGTTTGTTTGCATTCTGTATACTCAATTCTTTAACAGCAAACCTTGTGTCTTGCGTTTGACAGAAATTCCAGTGAAATCACTTATAAAACCGAACGTCAGTAAAAAGGCTTCGTAGAATCACTCTGTGAATGTCTTTGAAAACACTTCTTAAGAAGGAAAGCATACGTCTTTCATCTGAGTGAAAACTGCATTCTATTCAGTTTTTAGTACTGTTTTGAATGGTTAGGTGATTCACTTGTAGGGAAGCATTTGTTTGCATTCTGTATACTCAATTCTTTAACAGCACACCTCGTGTCTTGCGTTTGACAGAAATTCCAGTGAAATCACGTTTAAAACCGAACGTCAGTAAAAAGGCTTCGTAGAATCACTCTGTGAATGTCTTTGAAATCACTTCTTAAGAAGGAAAGCATACGTCTTTCATCTGAGTGAAAACTGCATTCTATTCAGTTTTTAGTACTGTGTTGAATGGTTAGGCGATTCACTTGTAGGAAAGCGTTTGTTTACATTCTGTATACTCAATTCTTTAACAGCAAATCTCGTGTCTTGCGTTTGACAGAAATTCCAGTGAAATCACATATAAAGCCAACGTCAGTAAAAAGGCTTTGTAGAATCACTCTGTGAATGTCTTTGAAAACACTTCTTAAGAAGGAAAGCATACGTCTTTCATCTGAGTGAAAACTGCATTCTATTCAGTTATTAGTACTGTTTTGAATGGTTAGGCGATTCACTTGTAGGGAAGCGTTTGTTTACATTCTGTATACTCAATTCTTTAACAGCAAACCTCGTGTCTTGCGTTTGACAGAAATTCCAGTGAAATCACATTTAAAACCGAACGTCAGTAAAAAGGCTTCCTAGAATCACTCTGTGAATGTCTTTGAAAACACTTCTTAAGAAGGAAAGCATACGTCTTTCATCTGAGTGAAAACTGCATTCTATTCAGTTTTTAGTACTGTTTTGAATGGTTAGGCGATTCACTTGTAGGGAAGCGTTTGTTTGCATTCTGTATACTCAATTCTTTAACAGCAAACCTCGTGTCTTGCGTTTGACAGAAATTCCAGTGAAATCACTTATAAAACCGAACGTCAGTAAAAAGGCTTCGTAGAATCGCTCTGTGAATGTCTTTGAAAACACTTCTTAAGAAGGAAAGCATACGTCTTTCATCTGAGTGAAAACTGCATTCTATTCAGTTTTTAGTACTGTGTTGAATGGTTAGGCGATTCACTTGTAGGGAAGCATTTGTTTGCATTCTGTATACTCAATTCTTTAACAGCAAACCTCGTGTCTTGCGTTTGACAGAAATTCCAGTGAAATCACGTTTAAAACCGAACGTCAGTAAAAAGGCTTCAGAGAATCACTCTGTGAATGTCTTTGAAAACACTTCTTAAGAAGGAAAGCATACGTCTTTCATCTGAGTGAAAACTGCATTCTATTCAGTTTTTAGTACTGTGTTGAATGGTTAGGCGATTCACTTGTAGGGAAGCATTTGTTTGCATTCTGTATACTCAATTCTTTAACAGCAAACCTCGTGTCTTGCGTTTGACAGAAATTCCAGTGAAATCACGTTTAAAACCGAACTTCAGTAAAAAGGCTTCGTAGAATCACTCTGTGAATGTCTTTGAAAACACTTCTTAAGAAGGAAAGCATACGTCTTTCATCTGAGTGAAAACTGCATTCTATTCAGTTTTTAGTACTGTTTTGAATGGTTAGGCGATTCACTTGTAGGGAAGCGTTTGTTTGCATTCTGTATACTCAATTCTTTAACAGCAAACCTCGTGTCTTGCGTTTGACAGAAATTCCAGTGAAATCACTTTTAAAATCGAACGTCAGTAAAAAGGCTTCGTAGAATCACTCTGTGAATGTCTTTGAAAACACTTCTTAAGAAGGAAAGCATACGTCTTTCATCTGAGTGAAAACTGCATTCTATTCAGTTTTTAGTACTGTTTTGAATGGTTAGGCGATTCACTTGTAGGGAAGCGTTTGTTTGCATTCTGTATACTCAATTCTTTAACAGCAAACCTTGTGTCTAGCGTTTGACAGAAATTCCAGTGAAATCACGTTTAAAACCGAATGTCAGTAAAAAGGCTTCGTAGAATCACTCTGTGAATGTCTTTGAAAACACTTCTTAAGAAGGAAAGCATACGTCTTTCATCTGAGTGAAAACTGCATTCTATTCAGTTTTTAGTACTGTGTTGAATGGTTAGGTGATTCACTTGTACAGGAAGCATTTGTTTGCATTCTGTATACTCAATTCTTTAACAGCAAACCTCGTGTCTTGCGTTTGACAGAAATTCCAGTGAAATCACGTTTAAAACCGAACGTCAGTAAAAAGGCTTCAGAGAATCACTCTGTGAATGTCTTTGAAAACACTTCTTAAGAAGGAAAGCATACGTCTTTCATCTGAGTGAAAACTGCATTCTATTCAGTTTTTAGTACTGTGTTGAATGGTTAGGCGATTCACTTGTAGGGAAGCATTTGTTTGCATTCTGTATACTCAATTCTTTAACAGCAAACCTCGTGTCTTGTGTTTGACAGAAATTCCAGTGAAATCACGTGTAAAACCGAACGTCAATAAAAAGGCTTCATAGAATCACTCTGTGAATGTCTTTGAAAACACTTCTTAAGAAGGAAAGCATACGTCTTTCATCTGAGTGAAAACTGCATTCTATTCAGTTTTTAGTACTGTGTTGAATGGTTAGGCGATTCACTTGTAGGGAAGCATTTGTTTGCATTCTGTATACTCAATTCTTTAACAGCAAACCTCGTGTCTTGCGTTTGACAGAAATTCCAGTGAAATCACGTTTAAAACCGAACGTCAGTAAAAAGGCTTCAGAGAATCACTCTGTGAATGTCTTTGAAAACACTTCTTAAGAAGGAAAGCATACGTCTTTCATCTGAGTGAAAACTGCATTCTATTCAGTTTTTAGTACTGTTTTGAATGGTTAGGCGATTCACTTGTAGGGAAGCGTTTGTTTGCATTCTGTATACTCAATTCTTTAACAGCAAACCTCGTGTCTTGCGTTTGACAGAAATTCCAGTGAAATCACTTTTAAAATCGAACGTCAGTAAAAAGGCTTCGTAGAATCACTCTGTGAATGTCTTTGAAAACACTTCTTAAGAAGGAAAGCATACGTCTTTCATCTGAGTGAAAACTGCATTCTATTCAGTTTTTAGTACTGTTTTGAATGGTTAGGCGATTCACTTGTAGGGAAGCGTTTGTTTGCATTCTGTATACTCAATTCTTTAACAGCAAACCTTGTGTCTTGCGTTTGACAGAAATTCCAGTGAAATCACGTTTAAAACCGAATGTCAGTAAAAAGGCTTCGTAGAATCACTCTGTGAATGTCTTTGAAAACACTTCTTAAGAAGGAAAGCATATGTCTTTCATCTGAGTGAAAACTGCATTCTATTCAGTTTTTAGTACTGTGTTGAATGGTTAGGTGATTCACTTGTACAGGAAGCATTTGTTTGCATTCTGTATACTCAATTCTTTAACAGCAAACCTCGTGTCTTGCGTTTGACAGAAATTCCAGTGAAATCACGTTTAAAACCGAACGTCAGTAAAAAGGCTTCAGAGAATCACTCTGTGAATGTCTTTGAAAACACTTCTTAAGAAGGAAAGCATACGTCTTTCATCTGAGTGAAAACTGCATTCTATTCAGTTTTTAGTACTGTGTTGAATGGTTAGGCGATTCACTTGTAGGGAAGCATTTGTTTGCATTCTGTATACTCAATTCTTTAACAGCAAACCTCGTGTCTTGTGTTTGACAGAAATTCCAGTGAAATCACGTTTAAAACCGAACGTCAATAAAAAGGCTTCATAGAATCACTCTGTGAATGTCTTTGAAAACACTTCTTAAGAAGGAAAGCATACGTCTTTCATCTGAGTGAAAACTGCATTCTATTCAGATTTTAGTACTGTGTTGAATGGTTAGGCGATTCACTTGTAGGGAAGCGTTTGTTTGCATTCTGTATACTCAATTCTTTAACAGCAAACCTCGTGTCTTGCGTTTGACAGAAATTCCAGTGAAATCACGTTTAAAACCGAACTTCAGTAAAAAGGCTTCGTAGAATCACTCTGTGAATGTCTTTGAAAACACTTCTTAAGAAGGAAAGCATACGTCTTTCATCTGAGTGAAAACTGCATTCTATTCAGTTTTTAGTACTGTTTTGAATGGTTAGGTGATTCACTTGTAGGGAAGCGTTTGTTTGCATTCTGTATACTCAATTCTTTAACAGCAAACCTCGTGTCTTGCGTTTGACAGAAATTCCAGTGAAATCACTTTTAAAATCGAACGTCAGTAAAAAGGCTTCGTAGAATCACTCTGTGAATGTCTTTGAAAACACTTCTTAAGAAGGAAAGCATACGTCTTTCATCTGAGTGAAAACTGCATTCTATTCAGTTTTTAGTACTGTTTTGAATGGTTAGGCGATTCACTTGTAGGGAAGCGTTTGTTTGCATTCTGTATACTCAATTCTTTAACAGCAAACCTTGTGTCTTGCGTTTGACAGAAATTCCAGTGAAATCACGTTTAAAACCGAATGTCAGTAAAAAGGCTTCGTAGAATCACTCTGTGAATGTCTTTGAAAACACTTCTTAAGAAGGAAAGCATACGTCTTTCATCTGAGTGAAAACTGCATTCTATTCAGTTTTTAGTACTGTGTTGAATGGTTAGGTGATTCACTTGTACAGGAAGCATTTGTTTGCATTCTGTATACTCAATTCTTTAACAGCAAACCTCGTGTCTTGCGTTTGACAGAAATTCCAGTGAAATCACGTTTAAAACCGAACGTCAGTAAAAAGGCTTCGTAGAATCACTCTGTGAATGTCTTTGAAAACACTTCTTAAGAAGGAAAGCATACGTCTTTCATCTGAGTGAAAACTGCATTCTATTCAGTTTTTAGTGCTGTGTTGAATGGTTAGGCGATTCACTTGTAGGAAAGCGTTTGTTTGCCTTCTGTATACTCAATTCTTTAACAGCAAACCTCATTTGCGTTTGACAGAAATTCCAGTGAAATCACGTTTAAAACCGAACTTCAGTAAAAAGGCTTCGTAGAATCACTCTGTTAATGTCTTTGAAAACACTTCTTAAGAAGGAAAGCATACGTCTTTCATCTGAGTGAAAACTGCATTCTATTCAGTTTTTAGTACTGTGTTGAATGGTTAGGCGATTCACTTGTAGGGAAGCGTTTGTTTGCATTCTGTATACTCAATTCTTTAACAGCAAACCTCGTGTCTTGCGTTTGACAGAAATTCCAGTGAAATCACGTTTAAAAGCCAACGTCAGTAAAAAGGCTTCCTAGAATCACTCTGTGAATGTCTTTGAAAACACTTCTTAAGAAGGAAAGCATACGTCTTTCATCTGAGTGAAAACTGCATTCTATTCAGTTTTTAGTACTGTTTTGAATGGTTAGGTGATTCACATGTAGGGAAGCATTTGTTTGCATTCTGTATACTCAATTCTTTAACAGCACACCTCGTGTCTTGCGTTTGACAGAAATTCCAGTGAAATCACGTTTAAAACCGAACGTCAGTAAAAAGGCTTCGTAGAATCACTCTGTGAATGTCTTTGAAAACACTTCTCAAGAAGGAAAGCATACGTCTTTCATCTGAGTGAAAACTGCATTCTATTCAGTTTTTAGTACTGTGTTGAATGGTTAGGCGATTCACTTGTAGGAAAGCGTTTGTTTGCATTCTGTATACTCAATTCTTTAACAGCAAATCTCGTGTCTTGCGTTTGACAGAAATTCCAGTGAAATCACATATAAAGCCAACGTCAGTAAAAAGGCTTTGTAGAATCACTCTGTGAATGTCTTTGAAAACACTTCTTAAGAAGGAAAGCATACGTCTTTCATCTGAGTGAAAACTGCATTCTATTCAGTTTTTAGTACTGTTTTGAATGGTTAGGCGATTCACTTGTAGGGAAGCGTTTGTTTGCATTCTGTATACTCAATTCTTTAACAGCAAACCTCGTGTCTTGCGTTTGACAGAAATTCCAGTGAAATCACTTATAAAACCGAACGTCAGTAAAAAGGCTTCGTAGAATCGCTCTGTGAATGTCTTTGAAAACACTTCTTAAGAAGGAAAGCATACGTCTTTCATCTGAGTGAAAACTGCATTCTATTCAGTTTTTAGTACTGTGTTGAATGGTTAGGCGATTCACTTGTAGGGAAGCATTTGTTTGCATTCTGTATACTCAATTCTTTAACAGCAAACCTCGTGTCTTGCGTTTGACAGAAATTCCAGTGAAATCACGTTTAAAACCGAACGTCAGTAAAAAGGCTTCAGAGAATCACTCTGTGAATGTCTTTGAAAACACTTCTTAAGAAGGAAAGCATACGTCTTTCATCTGAGTGAAAACTGCATTCTATTCAGTTTTTAGTACTGTGTTGAATGGTTAGGCGATTCACTTGTAGGGAAGCATTTG
Organism: Phyllotis vaccarum; assembly: GCA_033318265.1. Lineage (NCBI taxonomy): Eukaryota > Metazoa > Chordata > Mammalia > Rodentia > Cricetidae > Phyllotis > Phyllotis vaccarum. Next base: position 75,556,211 of record JARWLC010000007.1, on the reverse strand, counting down.
TTTGCATTCTGTATACTCAATTCTTTAACAGCAAACCTCGTGTCTTGCGTTTGACAGAAATTCCAGTGAAATCACGTTTAAAACCGAACTTCAGTAAAAAGGCTTCGTAGAATCACTCTGTGAATGTCTTTGAAAACACTTCTTAAGAAGGAAAGCATACGTCTTTTATCTGAGTGAAAACTGCATTCTATTCAGTTTTTAGTACTGTTTTGAATGGTTAGGCGATTCACTTGTAGGGAAGCGTTTGTTTGCATTCTGTATACTCAATTCTTTAACAGCAAACCTCGTGTCTTGCGTTTGACAGAAATTCCAGTGAAATCACTTTTAAAATCGAACGTCAGTAAAAAGGCTTCGTAGAATCACTCTGTGAATGTCTTTGAAAACACTTCTTAAGAAGGAAAGCATACGTCTTTCATCTGAGTGAAAACTGCATTCTATTCAGTTTTTAGTACTGTTTTGAATGGTTAGGCGATTCACTTGTAGGGAAGCGTTTGTTTGCATTCTGTATACTCAATTCTTTAACAGCAAACCTTGTGTCTTGCGTTTGACAGAAATTCCAGTGAAATCACGTTTAAAACCGAATGTCAGTAAAAAGGCTTCCTAGAATCACTCTGTGAATGTCTTTGAAAACACTTCTTAAGAAGGAAAGCATACGTCTTTCATCTGAGTGAAAACTGCATTCTATTCAGTTTTTAGTACTGTGTTGAATGGTTAGGTGATTCACTTGTACAGGAAGCATTTGTTTGCATTCTGTATACTCAATTCTTTAACAGCAAACCTCGTGTCTTGCGTTTGACAGAAATTCCAGTGAAATCACGTTTAAAACCGAACGTCAGTAAAAAGGCTTCAGAGAATCACTCTGTGAATGTCTTTGAAAACACTTCTTAAGAAGGAAAGCATACGTCTTTCATCTGAGTGAAAACTGCATTCTATTCAGTTTTTAGTACTGTGTTGAATGGTTAGGCGATTCACTTGTAGGGAAGCATTTGTTTGCATTCTGTATACTCAATTCTTTAACAGCAAACCTCGTGTCTTGCGTTTGACAGAAATTCCAGTGAAATCACGTTTAAAACCGAACGTCAATAAAAAGGCTTCATAGAATCACTCTGTGAATGTCTTTGAAAACACTTCTTAAGAAGGAAAGCATACGTCTTTCATCTGAGTGAAAACTGCATTCTATTCAGATTTTAGTACTGTGTTGAATGGTTAGGCGATTCACTTGTAGGGAAGCGTTTGTTTGCATTCTGTATACTCAATTCTTTAACAGCAAACCTCGTGTCTTGCGTTTGACAGAAATTCCAGTGAAATCACGTTTAAAACCGAACTTCAGTAAAAAGGCTTCGTAGAATCACTCTGTGAATGTCTTTGAAAACACTTCTTAAGAAGGAAAGCATACGTCTTTCATCTGAGTGAAAACTGCATTCTATTCAGTTTTTAGTACTGTTTTGAATGGTTAGGCGATTCACTTGTAGGGAAGCGTTTGTTTGCATTCTGTATACTCAATTCTTTAACAGCAAACCTCGTGTCTTGCGTTTGACAGAAATTCCAGTGAAATCACTTTTAAAATCGAACGTCAGTAAAAAGGCTTCGTAGAATCACTCTGTGAATGTCTTTGAAAACACTTCTTAAGAAGGAAAGCATACGTCTTTCATCTGAGTGAAAACTGCATTCTATTCAGTTTTTAGTACTGTTTTGAATGGTTAGGCGATTCACTTGTAGGGAAGCGTTTGTTTGCATTCTGTATACTCAATTCTTTAACAGCAAACCTTGTGTCTTGCGTTTGACAGAAATTCCAGTGAAATCACGTTTAAAACCGAATGTCAGTAAAAAGGCTTCGTAGAATCACTCTGTGAATGTCTTTGAAAACACTTCTTAAGAAGGAAAGCATACGTCTTTCATCTGAGTGAAAACTGCATTCTATTCAGTTTTTAGTACTGTGTTGAATGGTTAGGCGATTCACTTGTAGGGAAGCATTTGTTTGCATTCTGTATACTCAATTCTTTAACAGCAAACCTCGTGTCTTGCGTTTGACAGAAATTCCAGTGAAATCACATTTAAAACCGAACGTCAATAAAAAGGCTTCATAGAATCACTCTGTGAATGTCTTTGAAAACACTTCTTAAGAAGGAAAGTATACGTCTTTCATCTGAGTGAAAACTGCATTCTATTCAGATTTTAGTACTGTGTTGAATGGTTAGGCGATTCACTTGTAGGGAAGCGTTTGTTTGCATTCTGTATACTCAATTCTTTAACAGCAAACCTCGTGTCTTGCGTTTGACAGAAATTCCAGTGAAATCACGTTTAAAACCGAACTTCAGTAAAAAGGCTTCGTAGAATCACTCTGTGAATGTCTTTGAAAACACTTCTTAAGAAGGAAAGCATACGTCTTTCATCTGAGTGAAAACTGCATTCTATTCAGTTTTTAGTACTGTTTTGAATGGTTAGGCGATTCACTTGTAGGGAAGCGTTTGTTTGCATTCTGTATACTCAATTCTTTAACAGCAAACCTCGTGTCTTGCGTTTGACAGAAATTCCAGTGAAATCACTGTTAAAATCGAACGTCAGTAAAAAGGCTTCGTAGAATCACTCTGTGAATGTCTTTGAAAACACTTCTTAAGAAGGAAAGCATACGTCTTTCATCTGAGTGAAAACTGCATTCTATTCAGTTTTTAGTACTGTTTTGAATGGTTAGGCGATTCACTTGTAGGGAAGCGTTTGTTTGCATTCTGTATACTCAATTCTTTAACAGCAAACCTTGTGTCTTGCGTTTGACAGAAATTCCAGTGAAATCACGTTTAAAACCGAATGTCAGTAAAAAGGCTTCGTAGAATCACACTGTGAATGTCTTTGAAAACACTTCTTAAGAAGGAAAGCATACGTCTTTCATCTGAGTGAAAACTGCATTCTATTCAGTTTTTAGTGCTGTGTTGAATGGTTAGGCGATTCACTTGTAGGAAAGCGTTTGTTTGCATTCTGTATACTCAATTCTTTAACAGCAAACCTCATTTGCGTTTGACAGAAATTCCAGTGAAATCACGTTTAAAACCGAACTTCAGTAAAAAGGCTTCGTAGAATCACTCTGTTAATGTCTTTGAAAACACTTCTTAAGAAGGAAAGCATACGTCTTTCATCTGAGTGAAAACTGCATTCTATTCAGTTTTTAGTACTGTGTTGAATGGTTAGGCGATTCACTTGTAGGGAAGCGTTTGTTTGCATTCTGTATACTCAATTCTTTAACAGCAAACCTCGTGTCTTGCGTTTGACAGAAATTCCAGTGAAATCACGTTTAAAAGCCAACGTCAGTAAAAAGGCTTCGTAGAATCACTCTGTGAATGTCTTTGAAAACACTTCTTAAGAAGGAAAGCATACGTCTTTCATCTGAGTGAAAACTGCATTCTATTCAGTTTTTAGTACTGTTTTGAATGCTTAGGTGATTCACTTGTAGGGAAGCATTTGTTTGCATTCTGTATACTCAATTCTTTAACAGCACACCTCGTGTCTTGCCTTTGACAGAAATTCCAGTGAAATCACGTTTAAAACCGAACGTCAGTAAAAAGGCTTCGTAAAATCACTCTGTGAATGTCTTTGAAAACACTTCTTAAGAAGGAAAGCATACGTCTTTCATCTGAGTGAAAACTGCATTCTATTCAGTTTTTAGTACTGTGTTGAATGGTTAGGCGATTCACTTGTAGGAAAGCGTTTGTTTGCATTCTGTATACTCAATTCTTTAACAGCAAATCTCGTGTCTTGCGTTTGACAGAAATTCCAGTGAAATCACATATAAAGCCAACGTCAGTAAAAAGGCTTTGTAGAATCACTCTGTGAATGTCTTTGAAAACACTTCTTAAGAAGGAAAGCATACGTCTTTCATCTGAGTGAAAACTGCATTCTATTCAGTTATTAGTACTGTTTTGAATGGTTAGGCGATTCACTTGTAGGGAAGCGTTTGTTTACATTCTGTATACTCAATTCTTTAACAGCAAACCTCGTGTCTTGCGTTTGACAGAAATTCCAGTGAAATCACATTTAAAACCGAACGTCAGTAAAAAGGCTTCCTAGAATCACTCTGTGAATGTCTTTGAAAACACTTCTTAAGAAGGAAAGCATACGTCTTTCATCTGAGTGAAAACTGCATTCTATTCAGTTTTTAGTACTGTTTTGAATGGTTAGGCGATTCACTTGTAGGGAAGCGTTTGTTTGCATTCTGTATACTCAATTCTTTAACAGCAAACCTCGTGTCTTGCGTTTGACAGAAATTCCAGTGAAATCACTTATAAAACCGAACGTCAGTAAAAAGGCTTCGTAGAATCGCTCTGTGAATGTCTTTGAAAACACTTCTTAAGAAGGAAAGCATACGTCTTTCATCTGAGTGAAAACTGCATTCTATTCAGTTTTTAGTACTGTGTTGAATGGTTAGGCGATTCACTTGTAGGGAAGCGTTTGTTTGCATTCTGTATACTCAATTCTTTAACAGCAAACCTCGTGTCTTGCGTTTGACAGAAATTCCAGTGAAATCACATTTAAAACCGAACGTCAGTAAAAAGGCTTCAGAGAATCACTCTGTGAATGTCTTTGAAAACACTTATTAAGAAGGAAAGCATACGTCTTTCATCTGAGTGAAAACTGCATTCTATTCAGTTTTTAGTACTGTGTTGAATGGTTAGGCGATTCACTTGTAGGGAAGCATTTGTTTGCATTCTGTATACTCAATTCTTTAACAGCAAACCTCGTGTCTTGCGTTTGACAGAAATTCCAGTGAAATCACGTTTAAAACCGAACTTCAGTAAAAAGGCTTCGTAGAATCACTCTGTGAATGTCTTTGAAAACACTTCTTAAGAAGGAAAGCATACGTCTTTCATCTGAGTGAAAACTGCATTCTATTCAGTTTTTAGTACTGTTTTGAATGGTTAGGCGATTCACTTGTAGGGAAGCGTTTGTTTGCATTCTGTATACTCAATTCTTTAACAGCAAACCTCGTGTCTTGCGTTTGACAGAAATTCCAGTGAAATCACTTTTAAAATCGAACGTCAGTAAAAAGGCTTCGTAGAATCACTCTGTGAATGTCTTTGAAAACACTTCTTAAGAAGGAAAGCATACGTCTTTCATCTGAGTGAAAACTGCATTCTATTCAGTTTTTAGTACTGTTTTGAATGGTTAGGCGATTCACTTGTAGGGAAGCGTTTGTTTGCATTCTGTATATTCAATTCTTTAACAGCAAACCTTGTGTCTTGCGTTTGACAGAAATTCCAGTGAAATCACGTTTAAAACCGAATGTCAGTAAAAAGGCTTCGTAGAATCACTCTGTGAATGTCTTTGAAAACACTTCTTAAGAAGGAAAGCATACGTCTTTCATCTGAGTGAAAACTGCATTCTATTCAGTTTTTAGTACTGTGTTGAATGGTTAGGTGATTCACTTGTACAGGAAGCATTTGTTTGCATTCTGTATACTCAATTCTTTAACAGCAAACCTCGTGTCTTGCGTTTGACAGAAATTCCAGTGAAATCACGTTAAAACCGAACGTCAGTAAAAAGGCTTCAGAGAATCACTCTGTGAATGTCTTTGAAAACGCTTCTTAAGAAGGAAAGCATACGTCTTTCATCTGAGTGAAAACTGCATTCTATTCAGTTTTTACTACTGTGTTGAATGGTTAGGCGATTCACTTGTAGGGAAGCATTTGTTTGCATTCTGTATACTCAATTCTTTAACAGCAAACCTCGTGGTCTTGCGTTTGACAGAAATTCCAGTGAAATCACGTTTAAAACCGAACGTCAATAAAAAGGCTTCATAGAATCACTCTGTGATTGTCTTTGAAAACACTTCTTAAGAAGGAAAAGCATACGTCTTTCATCTGAATGAAACTGCATTCTATTCAGATTTTAGTACTGTGTTGAATGGTTAGGTGATTCACTTGTAGGGAAGCGTTTGTTTGCATTCTGTATACTCAATCTTTAACAGCAAACCTCGTGTCTTGCGTTTGACAGAAATTCCAGTGAAATCACGTTTAAAACCGAACTTCAGTAAAAAGGCTTCGTAGAATCACTCTGTGAATGTCTTTGAAAACACTTCTTAAGAAGGAAAGCATACGTCTTTCATCTGAGTGAAAACTGCATTCTATTCAGTTTTTAGTACTGTGTTGAATTGTTAGGCGATTCACTTGTAGGGAAGCGTTTGTTTGCATTCTGTATACTCAATTCTTTAACAGCAAACCTCGTGTCTTGCCTTTGACAGAAATTCTAGTGAAATCACGTTTAAAGCCAACATCAGTAAAAAGGCTTCGTAAAATCACTCTGTGAATGTCTTTGAAAACACTTCTTAAGAAGGAAAGCATACGTCTTTCATCTGAGTGAAAACTGCATTCTATTCAGTTTTTAGTACTGTTTTTGAATGGTTAGGCGATTCACTTGTAGGGAAGCGTTTGTTTGCATTCTGTATACTCAATTCTTTTAACAGCAAACCTCGTGTCTTGCGTTTGACAGAAATTCCAGTGAAATCACGTATAAAGCCAACGTCAGTAAAAAGGCTTTGTAGAATCACTCTGTGAATGTCTTTGAAAACACTTCTTAAGAAGGAAAGCATACGTCTTTCAATCTGAGTGAAAACTGCATTCTATTCAGTTATTAGTACTGTTTTGATATGTTAGGCGATTCACTTGTAGGGAAGCGTTTGTTTACATTCTGTATACTCAATTCTTTAACAGCAAACCTCGTGTCTTGCGTTTGACAGAAATTCCAGTGAAATCACCATTTAAAACCGAACGTCAGTAAAAAGGCTTCTAGAATCACTCTGTGAATGTCTTTGAAAACACTTCTTAAGAAGGAAAGCATACGTCTTTCATCTGAGTGAAAAACTGCATTCTATTCAGTTTTTTAGTACTGTTTTGAATGGTTAGGCGATTCACTTGTAGGGAAGCGTTTGTTTGCATTCTGTATACTCAATTCTTTAAACAGCAAACCTCGTGTCTTGCGTTTGACAGAAATTCCAGTGAAAATCACTTATAAAACCGAACGTCAGTAAAAAGGCTTCGTAGAATCGCTCTGTGAATGTCCTTTGAAAACACTTCTTAAGAAGGAAAGCATACGTCTTTCATCTGAGTGAAAACTGCATTCTATTCAGTTTTTAGTACTGTGTTGAATGGTTAGGCGATTCACTTGTAGGGGAAGCGTTTGTTTGCATTCTGTATACTCAATTCTTTAACAGCAAACCTCGTGTCTTGCGTTTGACAGAAATTCCAGTGAAATCACGTTTAAAACCGAACTTCAGTAAAAAGGCTTCGTAGAATCACTCTGTGAATGTCTTTGAAAACACTTCTTAAGAAGGAAAGCATACGTCTTTCATCTGAGTGAAAACTGCATTCTATTCAGTTTTTAGTACTGTTTTGAATGGTTAGGCGATTCACTTGTAGGGAAGCGTTTGTTTGCATTCTGTATACTCAATTCTTTAACAGCAAACCTCGTGTCTTGCGTTTGACAGAAATTCCAGTGAAATCACTTTTAAAATCGAATGTCAGTAAAAAGGCTTCGTAGAATCACTCTGTGAATGTCTTTGAAAACACTTCTTAAGAAGGAAAGCATACGTCTTTCATCTGAGTGAAAACTGCATTCTATTCAGTTTTTAGTACTGTTTTTGAATGGTTAGGCGATTCACTTGTAGGGAAGCGTTTGTTTGCATTCTGTATACTCAATTCTTTAACAGCAAACCTTGTGTCTTGCGTTTGACAGAAATTCCAGTGAAATCACGTTTAAAACCGAATGTCAGTAAAAAGGCTTCGTAGAATCACTCTGTGAATGTCTTTGAAAACACTTCTTAAGAAGGAAAGCATACGTCTTTCATCTGAGTGAAAACTGCATTCTATTCAGTTTTTAGTACTGTGTTGAATGGTTAGGTGATTCACTTGTACAGGAAGCATTTGTTTGCATTCTGTATACTCAATTCTTTAACAGCAAACCTCGTGTCTTGCGGTTTGACGGAAATTCCAGTGAAATCACGTTTAAAACCGAACGTCAATAAAAAGGCCTTCATAGAATCACTCTGTGAATGTCTTTGAAAACACTTCTTAAGAAGGAAAGCATACGTCTTTCATCTGAGTGAAAACTGCATTCTATTCAGTTTTTAGTACTGTTTTGAATGGTTAGGCGATTCACTTGTAGGGAAATGTTTGTTTGCATTCTGTATACTCAATTCTTTAACAGCAAACCTCGTGTCTTGCATTTGACAGAAATTCCAGTGAAATCACGTTTTAAAACCGAACGTCAGTAAAAAGGCTTCGTAGAATCACTCTGTGAATGTCTTTGAAAACACTTCTTAAGAAGGAAAGCATACGTCTTTCATCTGAGTGAAAACTGCATTCTATTCAGTTTTAGTGCTGTGTTGAATGGTTAGGGCGATTCACTTGTAGGAAAGCGTTTGTTTGCATTCTGTATACTCAATTCTTTAACAGCAAACCTCATTTGCGTTTGACAGAAATTCCAGTGAAATCACGTTTAAACCGAACTTCAGTAAAAAAGGCTTCGTAGAATCACTCTGTTAATGTCTTTGAAAACACTTCTTAAGAAGGAAAGCATACGTCTTTCATCTGAGTGAAAACTGCATTCTATTCAGTTTTTAAGTACTTGTGTTGAATGGTTAGGCGATTCACTTGTAGGGAAGCGTTTGTTTGCATTCTGTATACTCAATTCTTTAACAGCAAACCTCGTGTCTTGCGTTTGACAGAAATTCCAGTGAAATCACATTTAAAAGCCAACGTCAGTAAAAAGGCTTCGTAGAATCACTCTGTGAATGTCTTTGAAAACACTTCTTAAGAAGGAAAGCATACGTCTTTCATCTGAGTGAAAACTGCATTCTATTCAGTTTTTAGTACTGTTTTGAATGGTTAGGTGATTCACTTGTAGGGAAGCATTTGTTTGCATTCTGTATACTCAATTCTTTAACAGCACACCTCGTGTCTTGCGTTTGACAGAAATTCCAGTGAAATCACGTTTAAAACCGAACGTCAGTAAAAAGGCTTCGTAGAATCACTCTGTGAATGTCTTTGAAAACACTTCTTAAGAAGGAAAGCATACGTCTTTCATCTGAGTGAAAACTGCATTCTATTCAGATTTTAGTACTGTGTTGAATGGTTAGGCGATTCACTTGTAGGAAAGCGTTTGTTTGCATTCTGTATACTCAATTCTTTAACAGCAAACCTCATTTGCGTTTGACAGAAATTCCAGTGAAATCACGTTTAAAACCGAACATCAGTAAAAAGGCTTCATAGAATCACTCTGTGAATGTCTTTGAAAACACTTCTTAAGAAGGAAAGCATACGTCTTTCATCTGAGTGAAAACTGCATTCTATTCAGATTTTAGTACTGTGTTGAATGGTTAGGCGATTCACTTGTAGGGAAGCGTTTGTTTGCATTCTGTATACTCAATTCTTTAACAGCAAACCTCGTGTCTTGCGTTTGACAGAAATTCCAGTGAAATCACGTTTAAAACCGAACGTCAGTAAAAAGGATTCGTAGAATCACTCTGTGAATGTCTTTGAAAATACTTCTTAAGAACGAAAGCATACGTCTTTCATCTGAGTGAAAACTGCATTCTATTCAGTTTTTAGTACTGTGTTGAATGGTTAGGCAATTCACTTGTAGGGAAGCGTTTGTTTGCATTCTGTATACTCAATTCTTTAACAGCAAACCTCATTTGCGTTTGACAGAAATTCCAGTGAAATCACGTTTAAAACCGAACGTCAGTAAAAAGGCTTCATAGAATCACTCTGTGAATGTCATTGAAAACACTTCTTAAGAAGGAAAGCATACGTCTTTCATCTGAGTGAAAACTGCATTCTATTCAGTTTTTAGTACTGTTTTGAATGGTTAGGCGATTCAACTTGTAGGGAAGCGTTTTGTTTGCATTCTGTATACTCAATTCTTTAACAGCAAAACTCGTGTCTTGCGTTTGACAGAAATTCCAGTGAAATCACGTTTAAAACCAAACGTCAGTAAAAAGGCTTCGTAGAATCACTCTGTGAATGTCTTTGAAAACACTTCTTAAGAATGAAAGCATATGTCTTTCATCTGAGTGAAAACTGCATTCTATTCAGTTTTTAGTACTGTGTTGAATGGTTAGGCGATTCACTTGCAGGGAAGCGTTTGTTTGCATTCTTTATACTCAATTCTTTAACAGCAAACCTCGTGTCTTGCGTTTGACAGAAATTCCAGTGAAATCACATTTAAAACCGAACGTCAGTAAAAAGGCTTTGTAGAATCACTCTGTGAATGTCTTTGAAAACACTTCTTAAGAAGGAAAGCATACGTCTTTCATCTGAGTGAAAACTGCATTCTATTCAGTTTTTAGTACTGTTTTGAATGGTTAGGCGATTCACTTGTAGGGAAGCGTTTGTTTACATTCTGTATACTCAATTCTTTAACAGCAAACCTCGTGTCTTGCATTTGACAGAAATTCCAGTGAAATCACGTTTAAAACGGAACGTCAGTAAAAAGGCTTCATATGAATCACTCTGTGAATGTCTTTGAAAACACTTCTTAAGAAGGAAAGCATACGTCTTTCATCTGAGTGAAAACTGCATTCTATTCAGTTTTTAGTACTTTTTTGAATGGTTAGGCGATTCACTTGTAGGGAAGCGTTTGTTTACATTCTGTATACTCAATTCTTTAACAGCAAACCTCGTTGTCTTGCATTTGACAAAAATTCCACTGAAATCACGTTTAAAACGGAACGTCAGTAAAAAGGCTTCATAGAATCACTCTGTGAATGTCTTTGAAAACACTTCTTAAGAAGGAAAGCATACGTCTTTCATCTGAGTGAAAACTGCATTCTATTCAGTTTTTAGTACTGTTTTGAATGGTTAGGCAATTCACTTGTAGGGAAGCGTTTGTTTGCATTCTGTATACTCAATTCTTTAACAGCAAACCTCGTGTCTTGAGTTTGACAGAAATTCCAGTGAAATCACGTTTAAAACCGAACGTCAGTAAAAAGGCTTCGTAGAATCACTCTGTGAATGTCTTTGAAAACACTTCTTAAGAAGGAAAGCATACGTCTTTCATCTGAGTGAAAACTGCATTCTATTCAGTTTTTAGTACTGTTTTGAATGGTTAGGCGATTCACTTGTAGGGAAGCGTTTGTTTGCATTCTGTATACTCAATTCTTTAACAGCAAACCTCGTGTCTTGCGTTTGACAGAAATTCCAGTGAAATCACGTTTAAAACCGAACTTCAGTAAAAAGGCTTCGTAGAATCACTCTGTGAATATCTTTGAAAGCACTTCTTAAGAAGGAAAGCATACGTCTTTCATCTGAGTGAAAACTGCATTCTATTCAGTTTTTAGTACTGTGTTGAATGGTTAGGCGATTCACTTGTAGGGAAGCGTTTGTTTGCATTCTGTATACTCAATTCTTTAACAGCAAACCTCGTGTCTTGCTTTTGACAGAAATTCCAGTGAAATCACATTTAAAAGCCAACGTCAGTAAAAAGGCTTCGTAGAATCACTCTGTGAATGTCTTTGAAAACACTTCTTAAGAAGGAAAGCATACGTCTTTCATCTGAGTGAAAACTGCATTCTATTCAGTTTTTAGTACTGTGTTGAATGGTTAGGCGATTCACTTGTAGGGAAGCATTTGTTTGCATTCTGTATACTGAATTCTTTAACAGCAAATCTCGTGTCTTGTGTTTGACAGAAATTCCAGTGAAATCACGTTTAAAAGCCAACGTCAGTAAAAAGGCTTTGTAGAATCACTCTGTGAATGTCTTTGAAACACTTCTTAAGAAGGAAAGCATATGTCTTTCATCTGAGTGAAAACTGCATTCTATTCAGTTTTTAGTACTGTGTTGAATGGTTAGGCGATTCACTTGTAGGGAAGCGTTTGTTTGCATTCTGTATACTCAATTCTTTAACAGCAAACCTTGTGTCTTGCGTTTGAAAGAAATTCCAGTGAAATCACTTTTAACACCGAACTTCATTAAAAAGGCTTCGTAGAATCACTCTGTGAATGTCTTTGAAAACACTTCTTAAGAAGGAAAGCATACGTCTTTCATCTGAGTGAAAACTGCATTCTATTCAGTTTTTAGTACTGTTTTGAATGGTTAGGCGATTCACTTGTAGGGAAGCCTTTGTTTGCATTCTGTATACTCAATTCTTTAACAGCAAACATCGTGTCTTGCGTTTGACAGAAATTCCACTGAAATCACGTTTAAAAGCCAACGTCAGTAAAAAGGCTTTGTAGAATTACTCTGTGAATGTCTTTGAAAACACTTCTTAAGAAGGAAAGCATACGTCTTTCATCTGAGTGAAAACTGCATTCTATTCAGTTTTTAGTACTGTGTTGAATGGTTAGGCGATTCACTTGTAGGGAAGCGTTTGTTTGCATTCTGTATACTCAATTCTTTAACAGCAAACCTTGTGTCTTGCGTTTGACAGAAATTCCAGTGAAATCACGTTTAAAACTGAACTTCAGTAAAAAGGCTTCGTAGAATCACTCTGTGAATGTCTTTGAAAACACTTCTTAAGAAGGAAAGCATACGTCTTTCATCTGAGTGAAAACTGCATTCTATTCAGTTTTTAGTACTGTTTTGAATGGTTAGGCGATTCACTTGTAGGGAAGCTTTTGTTTGCATTCTGTATACTCAATTCTTTAACAGCAAACCTTGTGTCTTGCGTTTGACAGAAATTCCAGTGAAATCACGTTTAAAACCGAATGTCAGTAAAAAGGCTTCATAAAATCACTCTGTGAATGTCTTTGAAAACACTTCTTAAGAAGGAAAGCATACGTCTTTCATCTGAGTGAAAACTGCATTCTATTCAGTTTTTAGTACTGTGTTGAATGGTTAGGCGATTCACTTGTAGGGAAGCATTTGTTTGCATTCTGTATACTCAATTCTTTAACAGCAAACCTCGTGTCTTGCGTTTGACAGAAATTTCAGTGAAATCACGTTTAAAACCGAACGTCAATAAAAAGGCTTCTTAGAATCACTCTGTGAATGTCTTTGAAAACACTTCTTAAGAAGGAAAGCATACGTCTTTCATCTGAGTGAAAACTGCATTCTATTCAGTTTTTAGTACTGTTTTGAATGGTTAGGCGATTCACTTGTAGGGAAGCGTTTGTTTGCATTCTGTATACTGAATTCTTTAACAGCAAATCTCGTGTCTTGTGTTTGACAGAAATTCCAGTGAAATCACGTTTAAAAGCCAACGTCAGTAAAAAGGCTTTGTAGAATCACTCTGTGAATGTCTTTGAAACACTTCTTAAGAAGGAAAGCATATGTCTTTCATCTGAGTGAAAACTGCATTCTATTCAGTTTTTAGTACTGTGTTGAATGGTTAGGCGATTCACTTGTAGGGAAGCGTTTGTTTGCATTCTGTATACTCAATTCTTTAACAGCAAACCTTGTGTCTTGCGTTTGAAAGAAATTCCAGTGAAATCACTGTTAAAACCGAACTTCAGTAAAAAGGCTTCGTAGAATCACTCTGTGAATGTCTTTGAAAACACTTCTTAAGAAGGAAAGCATACATCTTTCATCTGAGTGAAAACTGCATTCTATTCAGTTTTTAGTACTGTTTTGAATGGTTAGGCGATTCACTTGTAGGGAAGCGTTTGTTTGCATTCTGTATACTCAATTCTTTAACAGCAAACCTCGTGTCTTGCGTTTGACAGAAATTCCACTGAAATCACGTTTAAAAGCCAACGTCAGTAAAAAGGCTTTGTAGAATCACTCTGTGAATGTCTTTGAAAACACTTCTTAAGAAGGAAAGCATACGTCTTTCATCTGAGTGAAAACTGCATTCTATTCAGTTTTTAGTACTGTGTTGAATGGTTAGGCGATTCACTTGTAGGGAAGCGTTTGTTTGCATTCTGTATACTCAATTCTTTAACAGCAAACCTTGTGTCTTGCGTTTGACAGAAATTCCAGTGAAATCACGTTTAAAACCGAACTTCAGTAAAAAGGCTTCATAGAATCACTCTGTGAATGTCTTTGAAAACACTTCTTAAGAAGGAAAGCATACGTCTTTCATCTGAGTGAAAACTGCATTCTATTCAGTTTTTAGTACTGTTTTGAATGGTTAGGCGATTCACTTGTAGGGAAGCTTTTGTTTGCATTCTGTATACTCAATTCTTTAACAGCAAACCTTGTGTCTTGCGTTTGACAGAAATTCCAGTGAAATCACGTTTAAAACCGAATGTCAGTAAAAAGGCTTCGTAGAATCACTCTGTGAATGTCTTTGAAAACACTTCTTAAGAAGGAAAGCATACGTCTTTCATCTGAGTGAAAACTGCATTCTATTCAGTTTTTAGTACTGTGTTGAATTTTTAGGCGATTCACTTGTAGGGAAGCATTTGTTTGCATTCTGTATACTCAATTCTTTAACAGCAAACCTCGTGTCTTGCGTTTGACAGAAATTCCAGTGAAATCACGTTTAAAACCGAACGTCAATGAAAAGGCTTCGTAGAATCACTCTGTGAATGTCTTTGAAAACACTTCTAAGAAGGAAAGCATACGTCTTTCATCTGAGTGAAAACTGCATTCTATTCAGTTTTTAGTACTGTGTTGAATGGTTAGGCGATTCACTTGTAGGGAAGCGTTTGTTTGCATTCTGTATACTCAATTCTTTAACAGCAAACCTTGTGTCTTGCGTTTGAAAGAAATTCCAGTGAAATCACTTTTAACACCGAACTTCATTAAAAAGGCTTCGTAGAATCACTCTGTGAATGTCTTTGAAAACACTTCTTAAGAAGGAAAGCATACGTCTTTCATCTGAGTGAAAACTGCATTCTATTCAGTTTTTAGTACTGTTTTGAATGGTTAGGCGATTCACTTGTAGGGAAGCCTTTGTTTGCATTCTGTATACTCAATTCTTTAACAGCAAACATCGTGTCTTGCGTTTGACAGAAATTCCACTGAAATCACGTTTAAAAGCCAACGTCAGTAAAAAGGCTTTGTAGAATTACTCTGTGAATGTCTTTGAAAACACTTCTTAAGAAGGAAAGCATACGTCTTTCATCTGAGTGAAAACTGCATTCTATTCAGTTTTTAGTACTGTGTTGAATGGTTAGGCGATTCACTTGTAGGGAAGCGTTTGTTTGCATTCTGTATACTCAATTCTTTAACAGCAAACCTTGTGTCTTGCGTTTGACAGAAATTCCAGTGAAATCACGTTTAAAACTGAACTTCAGTAAAAAGGCTTCGTAGAATCACTCTGTGAATGTCTTTGAAAACACTTCTTAAGAAGGAAAGCATACGTCTTTCATCTGAGTGAAAACTGCATTCTATTCAGTTTTTAGTACTGTTTTGAATGGTTAGGCGATTCACTTGTAGGGAAGCTTTTGTTTGCATTCTGTATACTCAATTCTTTAACAGCAAACCTTGTGTCTTGCGTTTGACAGAAATTCCAGTGAAATCACGTTTAAAACCGAATGTCAGTAAAAAGGCTTCATAAAATCACTCTGTGAATGTCTTTGAAAACACTTCTTAAGAAGGAAAGCATACGTCTTTCATCTGAGTGAAAACTGCATTCTATTCAGTTTTTAGTACTGTGTTGAATGGTTAGGCGATTCACTTGTAGGGAAGCATTTGTTTGCATTCTGTATACTCAATTCTTTAACAGCAAACCTCGTGTCTTGCGTTTGACAGAAATTTCAGTGAAATCACGTTTAAAACCGAACGTCAATAAAAAGGCTTCTTAGAATCACTCTGTGAATGTCTTTGAAAACACTTCTTAAGAAGGAAAGCATACGTCTTTCATCTGAGTGAAAACTGCATTCTATTCAGTTTTTAGTACTGTTTTGAATGGTTAGGCGATTCACTTGTAGGGAAGCGTTTGTTTGCATTCTGTATACTCAATTCTTTAACAGCAAACCTCGTGTCTTGCGTTTGACAGAAATTCCAGTGAAATCACGTTTAAAACCGAAAGTTAGTAAAAAGGCTTCGTAGAATCACTCTGTGAATGTCTTTGAAAACACTTCTTAAGAAGGAAAGCATACGTCTTTCATCTGAGTGAAAACTGCATTCTATTCAGTTTTTAGTACTGTGTTGAATGGTTAGGCGATTCACTTGTAGGAAAGCGTTTGTTTGCATTCTGTATACTCAATTCTTTAACAGCAAACCTCATTTGCGTTTGACAGAAATTCCAGTGAAATCACGTTTAAAACCGAACGTCAGTAAAAAGGCTTCGTAGAATCACTCTGTGAATGTCTTTGAAAACACTTCTTAAGAAGGAAAGCATACGTCTTTCATCTGAGTGAAAACTGCATTCTATTCAGTTTTTAGTACTGTGTTGAATGGTTAGGCGATTCACTTGTAGGGAAGCGTTTGTTTGCATTCTGTATACTCAATTCTTTAACAGCAAACCTCGTGTCTTGCGTTTGACAGAAATTCCAGTGAAATCACGTTTAAAAGCCAACGTCAGTAAAAAGGCTTCGTAGAGTCACTCTGTGAATGTCTTGAAAACACTTCTTAAGAAGGAAAGCATACGTCTTTCATCTGAGTGAAAACTGCATTCTATTCAGTTTTTAGTACTGTGTTGAATGGTTAGGCGATTCACTTGTAGGGAAGCGTTTGTTTGCATTCTGTATACTGAATTCTTTAACAGCAAATCTCGTGTCTTGTGTTTTGACAGAAATTCCAGTGAAATCACGTTTAAAAGCCAACGTCAGTAAAAAGGCTTTGTAGAATCACTCTGTGAATGTCTTTGAAACACTTCTTAAGAAGGAAAGCATATGTCTTTCATCTGAGTGAAAACTGCATTCTATTCAGTTTTTAGTACTGTGTTGAATGGTTAGGCGATTCACTTGTAGGGAAGCGTTTGTTTGCATTCTGTATACTCAATTCTTTAACAGCAAACCTTGTGTCTTGCGTTTGAAAGAAATTCCAGTGAAATCACTGTTAAAACCGAACTTCAGTAAAAAGGCTTCGTAGAATCACTCTGTGAATGTCTTTGAAAACACTTCTTAAGAAGGAAAGCATACATCTTTCATCTGAGTGAAAACTGCATTCTATTCAGTTTTTAGTACTGTTTTGAATGGTTAGGCGATTCACTTGTAGGGAAGCGTTTGTTTGCATTCTGTATACTCAATTCTTTAACAGCAAACCTCGTGTCTTGCGTTTGACAGAAATTCCACTGAAATCACGTTTAAAAGCCAACGTCAGTAAAAAGGCTTTGTAGAATCACTCTGTGAATGTCTTTGAAAACACTTCTTAAGAAGGAAAGCATACGTCTTTCATCTGAGTGAAAACTGCATTCTATTCAGTTTTTAGTACTGTGTTGAATGGTTAGGCGATTCACTTGTAGGGAAGCGTTTGTTTGCATTCTGTATACTCAATTCTTTAACAGCAAACCTTGTGTCTTGCGTTTGACAGAAATTCCAGTGAAATCACGTTTAAAACCGAACTTCAGTAAAAAGGCTTCATAGAATCACTCTGTGAATGTCTTTGAAAACACTTCTTAAGAAGGAAAGCATACGTCTTTCATCTGAGTGAAAACTGCATTCTATTCAGTTTTTAGTACTGTTTTGAATGGTTAGGCGATTCACTTGTAGGGAAGCTTTTGTTTGCATTCTGTATACTCAATTCTTTAACAGCAAACCTTGTGTCTTGCGTTTGACAGAAATTCCAGTGAAATCACGTTTAAAACCGAATGTCAGTAAAAAGGCTTCGTAGAATCACTCTGTGAATGTCTTTGAAAACACTTCTTAAGAAGGAAAGCATACGTCTTTCATCTGAGTGAAAACTGCATTCTATTCAGTTTTTAGTACTGTGTTGAATTTTTAGGCGATTCACTTGTAGGGAAGCATTTGTTTGCATTCTGTATACTCAATTCTTTAACAGCAAACCTCGTGTCTTGCGTTTGACAGAAATTCCAGTGAAATCACGTTTAAAACCGAACGTCAATGAAAAGGCTTCGTAGAATCACTCTGTGAATGTCTTTGAAAACACTTCTTAAGAAGGAAAGCATACGTCTTTCATCTGAGTGAAAACTGCATTCTATTCAGTTTTTAGTACTGTTTTGAATGGTTAGGCGATTCACTTGTAGGGAAGCGTTTGTTTGCATTCTGTATACTCAATTCTTTAACAGCAAACCTCGTGTCTTGCGTTTGACAGAAATTCCAGTGAAATCACGTTTAAAACCGAACGTCAGTAAAAAGGCTTCGTAGAATCACTCTGTGAATGTCTTTGAAAACACTTCTTAAGAAGGAAAGCATACGTCTTTCATCTGAGTGAAAACTGCATTCTATTCAGTTTTTAGTACTGTGTTGAATGGTTAGGCGATTCACTTGTAGGAAAGCGTTTGTTTGCATTCTGTATACTCAATTCTTTAACAGCAAACCTCATTTGCGTTTGACAGAAATTCCAGTGAAATCACGTTTAAAGCCAACATCAGTAAAAAGGCTTCGTAGAATCACTCTGTGAATGTCTTTGAAAACACTTCTTAAGAAGGAAAGCATACGTCTTTCATCTGAGTGAAAACTGCATTCTATTCAGTTTTTAGTACTGTTTTGAATGGTTAGGCGATTCACTTGTAGGGAAGCGTTTGTTTGCATTCTGTATACTCAATTCTTTAACAGCAAACCTCGTGTCTTGCGTTTGACAGAAATTCCAGTGAAATCACTTTTAAAACCGAACTTCAGTAAAAAGGCTTCGTAGAATCACTCTGTGAATGTCTTTGAAAACACTTCTTAAGAAGGAAAGCATACGTCTTTCATCTGAGTGAAAACTGCATTCTATTCAGTTTTTAGTACTGTTTTGAATGGTTAGGCGATTCACTTGTAGGGAAGCGTTTGTTTGCATTCTGTATACTCAATTCTTTAACAGCAAACCTTGTGTCTTGCGTTTGACAGAAATTCCAGTGAAATCACGTTTAAAACCGAATGTCAGTAATAAGGCTTCGTAGAATCACTCTGTGAATGTCTTTGAAAACACTTCTTAAGAAGGAAAGCATACGTCTTTCATCTGAGTGAAAACTGCATTCTATTCAGTTTTTAGTACTGTGTTGAATGGTTAGGCGATTCACTTGTAGGGAAGCATTTGTTTGCATTCTGTATACTCAATTCTTTAACAGCAAACCTCGTGTCTTGCGTTTGACAGAAATTCCAGTGAAATCACGTTTAAAACCGAACGTCAATAAAAAGGCTTCGTAGAATCACTCTGTGAATGTCTTTGAAAACACTTCTTAAGAAGGAAAGCATACATCTTTCATCTGAGTGAAAACTGCATTCTATTCAGTTTTTAGTACTGTTTTGAATGGTTAGGCGATTCACTTGTAGGGAAGCGTTTGTTTGCATTCTGTATACTCAATTCTTTAACAGCAAACCTCGTGTCTTGCGTTTGACAGAAATTCCAGTGAAATCACGTTTAAAACCGAACGTCAGTAAAAAGGCTTCGTAGAATCACTCTGTGAATGTCTTTGAAAACACTTCTTAAGAAGGAAAGCATACGTCTTTCATCTGAGTGAAAACTGCATTCTATTCAGTTTTTAGTGCTGTGTTGAATGGTTAGGCGATTCACTTGTAGGAAAGCGTTTATTTGCATTCTGTATACTCAATTCTTTAACAGCAAACCTCATTTGCGTTTGACAGAAATTCCAGTGAAATCACGTTTAAAACCGAACGTCAGTAAAAAGGCTTCGTAGAATCACTCTGTTAATGTCTTTGAAAACACTTCTTAAGAAGGAAAGCATACGTCTTTCATCTGAGTGAAAACTGCATTCTATTCAGTTTTTAGTACTGTGTTGAATGGTTAGGCGATTCACTTGTAGGGAAGCGTTTGTTTGCATTCTGTATACTCAATTCTTTAACAGCAAACCTCGTGTCTTGCGTTTGACAGAAATTCCAGTGAAATCACGTTTAAAAGTCAACGTCAGTAAAAAGGCTTCGTAGAATCACTCTGTGAATGTCTTTGAAAACACTTCTTAAGAAGGAAAGCATACGTCTTTCATCTGAGTGAAAACTGCATTCTATTCAGTTTTTAGTACTGTGTTGAATGGTTAGGCGATTCACTTGTAGGGAAGCGTTTGTTTGCATTCTGTATACTCAATTCTTTAACAGCAAACCTTGTGTCTTGCGTTTGACAGAAATTCCAGTGAAATCACGTTTAAAACCGAACTTCAGTAAAAAGGCTTCGTAGAATCACTCTGTGAATGTCTTTGAAAACACTTCTTAAGAAGGAAAGCATACGTCTTTCATCTGAGTGAAAACTGCATTCTATTCAGTTTTTAGTACTGTTTTGAATGGTTAGGCGATTCACTTGTAGGGAAGCTTTTGTTTGCATTCTGTATACTCAATTCTTTAACAGCAAACCTTGTGTCTTGCGTTTGACAGAAATTCCAGTGAAATCACGTTTATAACCGAACGTCAGTAAAAAGGCTTCGTAGAATCACTCTGTGAATGTCTTTGAATACACTTCTTAAGAAGGAAAGCATACGTCTTTCATCTGAGTGAAAACTGCATTCTATTCAGTTTTTAGTACTGTGTTGAATGGTTAGGCGATTCACTTGTAGGGAAGCATTTGTTTGCATTCTGTATACTCAATTCTTTAACAGCAAACCTCGTGTCTTGCGTTTGACAGAAATTCCAGTGAAATCACGTTTAAAACCGAACGTCAATAAAAAGGCTTCATAGAATGACTCTGTGAATGTCTTTGAAAACACTTCTTAAGAAGGAAAGCATACGTCTTTCATCTGAGTGAAAACTGCATTCTATTCAGTTTTTAGTACTGTGTTGAATGGTTAGGCGATTCACTTGTAGGGAAGCGTTTGTTTGCATTCTGTATACTCAATTCTTTAACAGCAAACCTCGTGTCTTGCGTTTGACAGAAATTCCAGTGAAATCACGTTTAAAACCGAACTTCAGTAAAAAGGCTTCGTAGAATCACTCTGTGAATGTCTTTGAAAACACTTCTTAAGAAGGAAAGCATACGTCTTTCATCTGAGTGAAAACTGCATTCTATTCAGTTTTTAGTACTGTGTTGAATGGTTAGGCGATTCACTTGTAGGGAAGCGTTTGTTTGCATTCTGTATACTCAATTCTTTAACAGCAAACCTCGTGTCTTGCATTTGACAGAAATTCCAGTGAAATCACGTTTAAAGCCAACATCAGTAAAAAGGCTTCGTAGAATCACTCTGTGAATGTCTTTGAAAACACTTCTTAAGAAGGAAAGCATACGTCTTTCATCTGAGTGAAAACTGCATTCTATTCAGTTTTTAGTACTGTTTTGAATGGTTAGGCGATTCACTTGTAGGGAAGCGTTTGTTTGCATTCTGTATACTCAATTCTTTAACAGCAAACCTCGTGTCTTGCGTTTGACAGAAATTCCAGTGAAATCACTTTTAAAACCGAACTTCAGTAAAAAGGCTTCGTAGAATCACTCTGTGAATGTCTTTGAAAACACTTCTTAAGAAGGAAAGCATACGTCTTTCATCTGAGTGAAAACTGCATTCTATTCAGTTTTTAGTACTGTTTTGAATGGTTAGGCGATTCACTTGTAGGGAAGCGTTTGTTTGCATTCTGTATACTCAATTCTTTAAAAGCAAACCTTGTGTCTTGCGTTTGACAGAAATTCCAGTGAAATCACGTTTAAAACCGAATGTCAGTAATAAGGCTTCGTAGAATCACTCTGTGAATGTCTTTGAAAACACTTCTTAAGAAGGAAAGCATACGTCTTTCATCTGAGTGAAAACTGCATTCTATTCAGTTTTTAGTACTGTGTTGAATGGTTAGGCGATTCACTTGTAGGGAATCGTTTGTTTGCATTCTGTATACTCAATTCTTTAACAGCAAACCTTGTGTCTTGCGTTTGACAGAAATTCCAGTGAAATCACGTTTAAAACCGAACGTCAATAAAAAGGCTTCATAGAATCACTCTGTGAATGTCTTTGAAAACACTTCTTAAGAAGGAAAGCATACGTCTTTCATCTGAGTGAAAACTGCATTCTATTCAGTTTTTAGTACTGTTTTGAATGGTTAGGCGATTCACTTGTAGGGAAGCGTTTGTTTGCATTCTGTATACTCAATTCTTTAACAGCAAACCTCGTGTCTTGCGTTTGACAGAAATTCCAGTGAAATCACGTTTAAAACCGAACGTCAGTAAAAAGGCTTCGTAGAATCACTCTGTGAATGTCTTTGAAAACACTTCTTAAGAAGGAAAGCATACGTCTTTCATCTGAGTGAAAACTGCATTCTATTCAGTTTTTAGTGCTGTGTTGAATGGTAGGGCGATTCACTTGTAGGAAAGCGTTTGTTTGCATTCTGTATACTCAATTCTTTAACAGCAAACCTCATTTGCATTTGACAGAAATTCCAGTGAAATCACGTTTAAAACCGAACGTCAGTAAAAAGGCTTCGTAGAATCACTCTGTTAATGTCTTTGAAAACACTTCTTAAGAAGGAAAGCATACGTCTTTCATCTGAGTGAAAACTGCATTCTATTCAGTTTTTAGTACTGTGTTGAATGGTTAGGCGATTCACTTGTAGGGAAGCGTTTGTTTGCATTCTGTATACTCAATTCTTTAACAGCAAACCTCGTGTCTTGCGTTTGACAGAAATTCCAGTGAAATCACGTTTAAAAGCCAACGTCAGTAAAAAGGCTTCGTAGAATCACTCTGTGAATGTCTTTGAAAACACTTCTTAAGAAGGAAAGCATACGTCTTTCATCTGAGTGAAAACTGCATTCTATTCAGTTTTTAGTACTGTTTTGAATGGTAAGGCGATTCACTTGTAGGGAAGCTTTTGTTTGCATTCTGTATACTCAATTCTTTAACAGCAAACCTCGTGTCTTGTGTTTGACAGAAATTCCACTGAAATCACTTTTAAAACCGAACGTCAGTAAAAAGGCTTCGTAGAATCACTCTGTGAATGTCTTTGAAAACACTTCTTAAGAAGGAAAGCATATGTCTTTCATCTGAGTGAAAACTGCATTCTATTCAGTTTTTAGTACTGTTTTGAATGGTTAGGCGATTCACTTGTAGGGAAGCGTTTGTTTGCATTCTGTATACTCAATTCTTTAACAGCAAACCTTGTGTCTTGCGTTTGACAGAAATTCCAGTGAAATCACGTTTAAAACCGAATGTAAGTAATAAGGCTTCGTAGAATCACTCTGTGAATGTCTTTGAAAACACTTCTTAAGAAGGAAAGCATACGTCTTTCATCTGAGTGAAAACTGCATTCTATTCAGTTTTTAGTACTGTGTTGAATGGTTAGGCGATTCACTTGTAGGGAAGCGTTTGTTTGCATTCTGTATACTCAATTCTTTAACAGCAAACCTCGTGTCTTGCGTTTGACAGAAATTCCAGTGAAATCACGTTTAAAACCGAACTTCAGTAAAAAGGCTTCGTAGAATCACTCTGTGAATGTCTTTGAAAACACTTCTTAAGAAGGAAAGCATACGTCTTTCATCTGAGTGAAAACTGCATTCTATTCAGTTTTTAGTACTGTTTTGAATGGTAAGGCGATTCACTTGTAGGGAAGCTTTTGTTTGCATTCTGTATACTCAATTCTTTAACAGCAAACCTCGTGTCTTGTGTTTGACAGAAATTCCACTGAAATCACTTTTAAAACCGAACGTCAGTAAAAAGGCTTCGTAGAATCACTCTGTGAATGTCTTTGAAAACACTTCTTAAGAAGGAAAGCATACGTCTTTCATCTGAGTGAAAACTGCATTCTATTCAGTTTTTAGTACTGTTTTGAATGGTTAGGCGATTCACTTGTAGGGAAGCGTTTGTTTGCATTCTGTATACTCAATTCTTTAACAGCACACCTTGTGTCTTGCGTTTGACAGAAATTCCAGTGAAATCACGTTTAAAACCAAACGTCAGTAAAAAGGCTTCGTAGAATCACTCTGTGAATGTCTTTGAAAACACTTCTTAAGAAGGAAAGCATACGTCTTTCATCTGAGTGAAAACTGCATTCTATTCAGTTTTTAGTACTGTTTTGAATGGTTAGGCGATTCACTTGTAGGGAAGCCTTTGTTTGCATTTTGTATACTCAATTCTTTAACAGCAAACCTCGTGTCTTGCATTTGACAGAAATTCCAGTGAAATCACGTTTAAAACCGAAAGTCAGTAAAAAGGCTTCGTAGAATCACTCTGTGAATGTCTTTGAAAACACTTCTTAAGAAGGAAAGCATACGTCTTTCATCTGAGTGAAAACTGCATTCTATTCAGTTTTTAGTACTGTGTTGAATGGTTTGGCGATTCACTTGTAGGAAAGCGTTTGTTTGCATTCTGTATACTCAATTCTTTAACAGCAAACCTCGTGTCTTGCATTTGACAGAAATTCCAGTGAAATCACGTTTAAAGCCAACATCAGTAAAAAGGCTTCGTAGAATCACTCTGTGAATGTCTTTGAAAACACTTCTTAAGAAGGAAAGCATACGTCTTTCATCTGAGTGAAAACTGCATTCTATTCAGTTTTTAGTACTGTTTTGAATGGTTAGGCGATTCACTTGTAGGGAAGCGTTTGTTTGCATTCTGTATACTCAATTCTTTAACAGCAAACCTCGTGTCTTGCGTTTGACAGAAATTCCAGTGAAATCACTTTTAAAACCGAACTTCAGTAAAAAGGCTTCGTAGAATCACTCTGTGAATGTCTTTGAAAACACTTCTTAAGAAGGAAAGCATACGTCTTTCATCTGAGTGAAAACTGCATTCTATTCAGTTTTTAGTACTGTTTTGAATGGTTAGGCGATTCACTTGTAGGGAAGCGTTTGTTTGCATTCTGTATACTCAATTCTTTAACAGCAAACCTTGTGTCTTGCGTTTGACAGAAATTCCAGTGAAATCACGTTTAAAACCGAATGTAAGTAATAAGGCTTCGTAGAATCACTCTGTGAATGTCTTTGAAAACACTTCTTAAGAAGGAAAGCATACGTCTTTCATCTGAGTGAAAACTGCATTCTATTCAGTTTTTAGTACTGTGTTGAATGGTTAGGCGATTCACTTGTAGGGAAGCATTTGTTTGCATTCTGTATACTCAATTCTTTAACAGCAAACCTCGTGTCTTGCGTTTGACAGAAATTCCAGTGAAATCACGTTTAAAACCGAACGTCAATAAAAAGGCTTCATAGAATCACTCTGTGAATGTCTTTGAAAACACTTCTTAAGAAGGAAAGCATACGTCTTTCATCTGAGTGAAAACTGCATTCTATTCAGTTTTTAGTACTGTTTTGAATGGTTAGGCGATTCACTTGTAGGGAAGCGTTTGTTTGCATTCTGTATACTCAATTCTTTAACAGCAAACCTCGTGTCTTGCGTTTGACAGAAATTCCAGTGAAATCACGTTTAAAACCGAACTTCAGTAAAAAGGCTTCGTAGAATCACTCTGTGAATGTCTTTGAAAACACTTCTTAAGAAGGAAAGCATACGTCTTTCATCTGAGTGAAAACTGCATTCTATTCAGTTTTTAGTGCTGTGTTGAATGGTAGGGCGATTCACTTGTAGGAAAGCGTTTGTTTGCATTCTGTATACTCAATTCTTTAACAGCAAACCTCATTTGCGTTTGACAGAAATTCCAGTGAAATCACGTTTAAAACCGAACGTCAGTAAAAAGGCTTCGTAGAATCACTCTGTTAATGTCTTTGAAAACACTTCTTAAGAAGGAAAGCATACGTCTTTCATCTGAGTGAAAACTGCATTCTATTCAGTTTTTAGTACTGTGTTGAATGGTTAGGCGATTCACTTGTAGGGAAGCGTTTGTTTGCATTCTGTATACTCAATTCTTTAACAGCAAACCTCGTGTCTTGCGTTTGACAGAAATTCCAGTGAAATCACTTTTAAAACCGAACTTCAGTAAAAAGGCTTCGTAGAATCACTCTGTGAATGTCTTTGAAAACACTTCTTAAGAAGGAAAGCATACGTCTTTCATCTGAGTGAAAACTGCATTCTATTCAGTTTTTAGTACTGTTTTGAATGGTTAGGCGATTCACTTGTAGGGAAGCGTTTGTTTGCATTCTGTATACTCAATTCTTTAAAAGCAAACCTTGTGTCTTGCGTTTGACAGAAATTCCAGTGAAATCACGTTTAAAACCGAATGTCAGTAATAAGGCTTCGTAGAATCACTCTGTGAATGTCTTTGAAAACACTTCTTAAGAAGGAAAGCATACGTCTTTCATCTGAGTGAAAACTGCATTCTATTCAGTTTTTAGTACTGTGTTGAATGGTTAGGCGATTCACTTGTAGGGAATCGTTTGTTTGCATTCTGTATACTCAATTCTTTAACAGCAAACCTTGTGTCTTGCGTTTGACAGAAATTCCAGTGAAATCACGTTTAAAACCGAACGTCAATAAAAAGGCTTCATAGAATCACTCTGTGAATGTCTTTGAAAACACTTCTTAAGAAGGAAAGCATACGTCTTTCATCTGAGTGAAAACTGCATTCTATTCAGTTTTTAGTACTGTTTTGAATGGTTAGGCGATTCACTTGTAGGGAAGCGTTTGTTTGCATTCTGTATACTCAATTCTTTAACAGCAAACCTCGTGTCTTGCGTTTGACAGAAATTCCAGTGAAATCACGTTTAAAACCGAACGTCAGTAAAAAGGCTTCGTAGAATCACTCTGTGAATGTCTTTGAAAACACTTCTTAAGAAGGAAAGCATACGTCTTTCATCTGAGTGAAAACTGCATTCTATTCAGTTTTTAGTGCTGTGTTGAATGGTAGGGCGATTCACTTGTAGGAAAGCGTTTGTTTGCATTCTGTATACTCAATTCTTTAACAGCAAACCTCATTTGCATTTGACAGAAATTCCAGTGAAATCACGTTTAAAACCGAACGTCAGTAAAAAGGCTTCGTAGAATCACTCTGTTAATGTCTTTGAAAACACTTCTTAAGAAGGAAAGCATACGTCTTTCATCTGAGTGAAAACTGCATTCTATTCAGTTTTTAGTACTGTGTTGAATGGTTAGGCGATTCACTTGTAGGGAAGCGTTTGTTTGCATTCTGTATACTCAATTCTTTAACAGCAAACCTCGTGTCTTGCGTTTGACAGAAATTCCAGTGAAATCACGTTTAAAAGCCAACGTCAGTAAAAAGGCTTCGTAGAATCACTCTGTGAATGTCTTTGAAAACACTTCTTAAGAAGGAAAGCATACGTCTTTCATCTGAGTGAAAACTGCATTCTATTCAGTTTTTAGTACTGTTTTGAATGGTAAGGCGATTCACTTGTAGGGAAGCTTTTGTTTGCATTCTGTATACTCAATTCTTTAACAGCAAACCTCGTGTCTTGTGTTTGACAGAAATTCCACTGAAATCACTTTTAAAACCGAACGTCAGTAAAAAGGCTTCGTAGAATCACTCTGTGAATGTCTTTGAAAACACTTCTTAAGAAGGAAAGCATATGTCTTTCATCTGAGTGAAAACTGCATTCTATTCAGTTTTTAGTACTGTTTTGAATGGTTAGGCGATTCACTTGTAGGGAAGCGTTTGTTTGCATTCTGTATACTCAATTCTTTAACAGCAAACCTTGTGTCTTGCGTTTGACAGAAATTCCAGTGAAATCACGTTTAAAACCGAATGTAAGTAATAAGGCTTCGTAGAATCACTCTGTGAATGTCTTTGAAAACACTTCTTAAGAAGGAAAGCATACGTCTTTCATCTGAGTGAAAACTGCATTCTATTCAGTTTTTAGTACTGTGTTGAATGGTTAGGCGATTCACTTGTAGGGAAGCGTTTGTTTGCATTCTGTATACTCAATTCTTTAACAGCAAACCTCGTGTCTTGCGTTTGACAGAAATTCCAGTGAAATCACGTTTAAAACCGAACTTCAGTAAAAAGGCTTCGTAGAATCACTCTGTGAATGTCTTTGAAAACACTTCTTAAGAAGGAAAGCATACGTCTTTCATCTGAGTGAAAACTGCATTCTATTCAGTTTTTAGTACTGTTTTGAATGGTAAGGCGATTCACTTGTAGGGAAGCTTTTGTTTGCATTCTGTATACTCAATTCTTTAACAGCAAACCTCGTGTCTTGTGTTTGACAGAAATTCCACTGAAATCACTTTTAAAACCGAACGTCAGTAAAAAGGCTTCGTAGAATCACTCTGTGAATGTCTTTGAAAACACTTCTTAAGAAGGAAAGCATACGTCTTTCATCTGAGTGAAAACTGCATTCTATTCAGTTTTTAGTACTGTTTTGAATGGTTAGGCGATTCACTTGTAGGGAAGCGTTTGTTTGCATTCTGTATACTCAATTCTTTAACAGCACACCTTGTGTCTTGCGTTTGACAGAAATTCCAGTGAAATCACGTTTAAAACCAAACGTCAGTAAAAAGGCTTCGTAGAATCACTCTGTGAATGTCTTTGAAAACACTTCTTAAGAAGGAAAGCATACGTCTTTCATCTGAGTGAAAACTGCATTCTATTCAGTTTTTAGTACTGTTTTGAATGGTTAGGCGATTCACTTGTAGGGAAGCCTTTGTTTGCATTTTGTATACTCAATTCTTTAACAGCAAACCTCGTGTCTTGCATTTGACAGAAATTCCAGTGAAATCACGTTTAAAACCGAAAGTCAGTAAAAAGGCTTCGTAGAATCACTCTGTGAATGTCTTTGAAAACACTTCTTAAGAAGGAAAGCATACGTCTTTCATCTGAGTGAAAACTGCATTCTATTCAGTTTTTAGTACTGTGTTGAATGGTTTGGCGATTCACTTGTAGGAAAGCGTTTGTTTGCATTCTGTATACTCAATTCTTTAACAGCAAACCTCGTGTCTTGCATTTGACAGAAATTCCAGTGAAATCACGTTTAAAGCCAACATCAGTAAAAAGGCTTCGTAGAATCACTCTGTGAATGTCTTTGAAAACACTTCTTAAGAAGGAAAGCATACGTCTTTCATCTGAGTGAAAACTGCATTCTATTCAGTTTTTAGTACTGTTTTGAATGGTTAGGCGATTCACTTGTAGGGAAGCGTTTGTTTGCATTCTGTATACTCAATTCTTTAACAGCAAACCTCGTGTCTTGCGTTTGACAGAAATTCCAGTGAAATCACTTTTAAAACCGAACTTCAGTAAAAAGGCTTCGTAGAATCACTCTGTGAATGTCTTTGAAAACACTTCTTAAGAAGGAAAGCATACGTCTTTCATCTGAGTGAAAACTGCATTCTATTCAGTTTTTAGTACTGTTTTGAATGGTTAGGCGATTCACTTGTAGGGAAGCGTTTGTTTGCATTCTGTATACTCAATTCTTTAACAGCAAACCTTGTGTCTTGCGTTTGACAGAAATTCCAGTGAAATCACGTTTAAAACCGAATGTAAGTAATAAGGCTTCGTAGAATCACTCTGTGAATGTCTTTGAAAACACTTCTTAAGAAGGAAAGCATACGTCTTTCATCTGAGTGAAAACTGCATTCTATTCAGTTTTTAGTACTGTGTTGAATGGTTAGGCGATTCACTTGTAGGGAAGCATTTGTTTGCATTCTGTATACTCAATTCTTTAACAGCAAACCTCGTGTCTTGCGTTTGACAGAAATTCCAGTGAAATCACGTTTAAAACCGAACGTCAATAAAAAGGCTTCATAGAATCACTCTGTGAATGTCTTTGAAAACACTTCTTAAGAAGGAAAGCATACGTCTTTCATCTGAGTGAAAACTGCATTCTATTCAGTTTTTAGTACTGTTTTGAATGGTTAGGCGATTCACTTGTAGGGAAGCGTTTGTTTGCATTCTGTATACTCAATTCTTTAACAGCAAACCTCGTGTCTTGCGTTTGACAGAAATTCCAGTGAAATCACGTTTAAAACCGAACTTCAGTAAAAAGGCTTCGTAGAATCACTCTGTGAATGTCTTTGAAAACACTTCTTAAGAAGGAAAGCATACGTCTTTCATCTGAGTGAAAACTGCATTCTATTCAGTTTTTAGTGCTGTGTTGAATGGTAGGGCGATTCACTTGTAGGAAAGCGTTTGTTTGCATTCTGTATACTCAATTCTTTAACAGCAAACCTCATTTGCGTTTGACAGAAATTCCAGTGAAATCACGTTTAAAACCGAACGTCAGTAAAAAGGCTTCGTAGAATCACTCTGTTAATGTCTTTGAAAACACTTCTTAAGAAGGAAAGCATACGTCTTTCATCTGAGTGAAAACTGCATTCTATTCAGTTTTTAGTACTGTGTTGAATGGTTAGGCGATTCACTTGTAGGGAAGCGTTTGTTTGCATTCTGTATACTCAATTCTTTAACAGCAAACCTCGTGTCTTGCGTTTGACAGAAATTCCAGTGAAATCACGTTTAAAAGCCAACGTCAGTAAAAAGGCTTCGTGGAATCACTCTGTGAATGTCTTTGAAAACACTTCTTAAGAAGGAAAGCATACGTCTTTCATCTGAGTGAAAACTGCATTCTATTCAGTTTTTAGTACTGTTTTGAATGGTAAGGCGATTCACTTGTAGGGAAGCGTTTGTTTGCATTCTGTATACTCAATTCTTTAACAGCAAACCTCGTGTCTTGCATTTGACAGAAATTCCACTGAAATCACTTTTAAAACCGAACGTCAGTAAAAAGGCTTCGTAGAATCACTCTGTGAATGTCTTTGAAAACACTTCTTAGGAAGGAAAGCATACGTCTTTCATCTGAGTGAAAACTGCATTCTATTCAGTTTTTAGTACTGTTTTGAATGGTTAGGCGATTCACTTGTAGGGAAGCGTTTGTTTGCATTCTGTATACTCAATTCTTTAACAGCACACCTTGTGTCTTGCGTTTGACAGAAATTCCAGTGAAATCACGTTTAAAACCGAACGTCAGTAAAAAGGCTTCGTAGAATCACTCTGTGAATGTCTTTGAAAACACTTCTTAAGAAGGAAAGCATACGTCTTTCATCTGAGTGAAAACTGCATTCTATTCAGTTTTTAGTACTGTTTTGAATGGTTAGGCGATTCACTTGTAGGGAAGCCTTTGTTTGCATTTTGTATACTCAATTCTTTAACAGCAAACCTCGTGTCTTGCATTTGACAGAAATTCCAGTGAAATCACGTTTAAAACCGAAAGTCCGTAAAAAGGCTTCGTAGAATCACTCTGTGAATGTCTTTGAAAACACTTCTTAAGAAGGAAAGCATACGTCTTTCATCTGAGTGAAAACTGCATTCTATTCAGTTTTTAGTACTGTGTTGAATGGTTTGGCGATTCACTTGTAGGAAAGCGTTTGTTTGCATTCTGTATACTCAATTCTTTAACAGCAAACCTCGTGTCTTGCATTTGACAGAAATTCCAGTGAAATCACGTTTAAAGCCAACATCAGTAAAAAGGCTTCGTAGAATCACTCTGTGAATGTCTTTGAAAACACTTCTTAAGAAGGAAAGCATACGTCTTTCATCTGAGTGAAAACTGCATTCTATTCAGTTTTTAGTACTGTTTTGAATGGTTAGGCGATTCACTTGTAGGGAAGCGTTTGTTTGCATTCTGTATACTCAATTCTTTAACAGCAAACCTCGTGTCTTGCGTTTGACAGAAATTCCAGTGAAATCACTTTTAAAACCGAACTTCAGTAAAAAGGCTTCGTAGAATCACTCTGTGAATGTCTTTGAAAACACTTCTTAAGAAGGAAAGCATACGTCTTTCATCTGAGTGAAAACTGCATTCTATTCAGTTTTTAGTACTGTTTTGAATGGTTAGGCGATTCACTTGTAGGGAAGCGTTTGTTTGCATTCTGTATACTCAATTCTTTAACAGCAAACCTTGTGTCTTGCGTTTGACAGAAATTCCAGTGAAATCACGTTTAAAACCGAATGTAAGTAATAAGGCTTCGTAGAATCACTCTGTGAATGTCTTTGAAAACACTTCTTAAGAAGGAAAGCATACGTCTTTCATCTGAGTGAAAACTGCATTCTATTCAGTTTTTAGTACTGTGTTGAATGGTTAGGCGATTCACTTGTAGGGAAGCATTTGTTTGCATTCTGTATACTCAATTCTTTAACAGCAAACCTCGTGTCTTGCGTTTGACAGAAATTCCAGTGAAATCACGTTTAAAACCGAACGTCAATAAAAAGGCTTCATAGAATCACTCTGTGAATGTCTTTGAAAACACTTCTTAAGAAGGAAAGCATACGTCTTTCATCTGAGTGAAAACTGCATTCTATTCAGTTTTTAGTACTGTTTTGAATGGTTAGGCGATTCACTTGTAGGGAAGCGTTTGTTTGCATTCTGTATACTCAATTCTTTAACAGCAAACCTCGTGTCTTGCGTTTGACAGAAATTCCAGTGAAATCACGTTTAAAACCGAACTTCAGTAAAAAGGCTTCGTAGAATCACTCTGTGAATGTCTTTGAAAACACTTCTTAAGAAGGAAAGCATACGTCTTTCATCTGAGTGAAAACTGCATTCTATTCAGTTTTTAGTGCTGTGTTGAATGGTAGGGCGATTCACTTGTAGGAAAGCGTTTGTTTGCATTCTGTATACTCAATTCTTTAACAGCAAACCTCATTTGCGTTTGACAGAAATTCCAGTGAAATCACGTTTAAAACCGAACGTCAGTAAAAAGGCTTCGTAGAATCACTCTGTTAATGTCTTTGAAAACACTTCTTAAGAAGGAAAGCATACGTCTTTCATCTGAGTGAAAACTGCATTCTATTCAGTTTTTAGTACTGTGTTGAATGGTTAGGCGATTCACTTGTAGGGAAGCGTTTGTTTGCATTCTGTATACTCAATTCTTTAACAGCAAACCTCGTGTCTTGCGTTTGACAGAAATTCCAGTGAAATCACGTTTAAAAGCCAACGTCAGTAAAAAGGCTTCGTGGAATCACTCTGTGAATGTCTTTGAAAACACTTCTTAAGAAGGAAAGCATACGTCTTTCATCTGAGTGAAAACTGCATTCTATTCAGTTTTTAGTACTGTTTTGAATGGTAAGGCGATTCACTTGTAGGGAAGCGTTTGTTTGCATTCTGTATACTCAATTCTTTAACAGCAAACCTCGTGTCTTGCATTTGACAGAAATTCCACTGAAATCACTTTTAAAACCGAACGTCAGTAAAAAGGCTTCGTAGAATCACTCTGTGAATGTCTTTGAAAACACTTCTTAGGAAGGAAAGCATACGTCTTTCATCTGAGTGAAAACTGCATTCTATTCAGTTTTTAGTACTGTTTTGAATGGTTAGGCGATTCACTTGTAGGGAAGCGTTTGTTTGCATTCTGTATACTCAATTCTTTAACAGCACACCTTGTGTCTTGCGTTTGACAGAAATTCCAGTGAAATCACGTTTAAAACCGAACGTCAGTAAAAAGGCTTCGTAGAATCACTCTGTGAATGTCTTTGAAAACACTTCTTAAGAAGGAAAGCATACGTCTTTCATCTGAGTGAAAACTGCATTCTATTCAGTTTTTAGTACTGTTTTGAATGGTTAGGCGATTCACTTGTAGGGAAGCCTTTGTTTGCATTTTGTATACTCAATTCTTTAACAGCAAACCTCGTGTCTTGCATTTGACAGAAATTCCAGTGAAATCACGTTTAAAACCGAAAGTCCGTAAAAAGGCTTCGTAGAATCACTCTGTGAATGTCTTTGAAAACACTTCTTAAGAAGGAAAGCATACGTCTTTCATCTGAGTGAAAACTGCATTCTATTCAGTTTTTAGTACTGTGTTGAATGGTTTGGCGATTCACTTGTAGGAAAGCGTTTGTTTGCATTCTGTATACTCAATTCTTTAACAGCAAACCTCATTTGCGTTTGACAGAAATTCCAGTGAAATCACGTTTAAAACGGAACGTCAGTAAAAAGGCTTCGTAGAATCACTCTGTGAATGTCTTTGAAAACACTTCTTAAGAAGGAAAGCATACGTCTTTCATCTGAGTGAAAACTGCATTCTATTCAGTTTTTAGTACTGTGTTGAATGGTTAGGCGATTCACTTGTAGGGAAGCGTTTGTTTGCATTCTGTATACTCAATTCTTTAACAGCAAACCTCGTGTCTTGCGTTTGACAGAAATTCCAGTGAAATCACGTTTAAAAGCCAACGTCAGTAAAAAGGCTTCATAGAATCACTCTGTGAATGTCTTTGAAAACACTTCTTAAGAAGGAAAGCATACGTCTTTCATCTGAGTGAAAACTGCATTCTATTCAGTTTTTAGTACTGTGTTGAATGGTAAGGCGATTCACTTGTAGGGAAGCGTTTGTTTGCATTCTGTATACTCAATTCTTTAACAGCAAACCTCGTGTCTTGCGTTTGACAGAAATTCCACTGAAATCACTTTTAAAACCGAAAGTCAGTAAAAAGGCTTCGTAGAATCACTCTGTGAATGTCTTTGAAAACACTTCTTAAGAAGGAAAGCATACGTCTTTCATCTGAGTGAAAACTGCATTCTATTCAGTTTTTAGTACTGTGTTGAATGGTTAGGCGATTCACTTGTAGGGAAGCATTTGTTTGCATTCTGTATACTCAATTCTTTAACAGCAAACCTCGTGTCTTGCGTTTGACAGAAATTCCAGTGAAATCACGTTTAAAACCGAACGTCAATAAAAAGGCTTCATAGAATCACTCTGTGAATGTCTTTGAAAACACTTCTTAAGAAGGAAAGCATACGTCTTTCATCTGAGTGAAAACTGCATTCTATTCAGTTTTTAGTACTGTTTTGAATGGTTAGGCGATTCACTTGTAGGGAAGCGTTTGTTTGCATTCTGTATACTCAATTCTTTAACAGCAAACCTCTTGTCTTGCATTTGACAGAAATTCCAGTGAAATCACGTTTAAAACCGAACGTCAGTAAAAAGGCTTCGTAGAATCACTCTGTGAATGTCTTTGAAAACACTTCTTAAGAAGGAAAGCATACGTCTTTCATCTGAGTGAAAACTGCATTCTATTCAGTTTTTAGTGCTGTGTTGAATGGTAGGGCGATTCACTTGTAGGAAAGCGTTTGTTTGCATTCTGTATACTCAATTCTTTAACAGCAAACCTCATTTGCGTTTGACAGAAATTCCAGTGAAATCACGTTTAAAACCGAACGTCAGTAAAAAGGCTTCGTAGAATCACTCTGTGAATGTCTTTGAAAACACTTCTTAAGAAGGAAAGCATACGTCTTTCATCTGAGTGAAAACTGCATTCTATTCAGTTTTTAGTGCTGTGTTGAATGGTAGGGCGATTCACTTGTAGGAAAGCGTTTGTTTGCATTCTGTATACTCAATTCTTTAACAGCAAACCTCATTTGCGTTTGACAGAAATTCCAGTGAAATCACGTTTAAAACCGAACGTCAGTAAAAAGGCTTCGTAGAATCACTCTGTTAATGTCTTTGAAAACACTTCTTAAGAAGGAAAGCATACGTCTTTCATCTGAGTGAAAACTGCATTCTATTCAGTTTTTAGTACTGTGTTGAATGGTTAGGCGATTCACTTGTAGGGAAGCGTTTGTTTGCATTCTGTATACTCAATTCTTTAACAGCAAACCTCGTGTCTTGCGTTTGACAGTAATTCCAGTGAAATCACGTTTAAAAGCCAACGTCAGTAAAAAGGCTTCGTAGAATCACTCTGTGAATGTCTTTGAAAACACTTCTTAAGAAGGAAAGCATACGTCTTTCATCTGAGTGAAAACTGCATTCTATTCAGTTTTTAGTACTGTTTTGAATGGTAAGGCGATTCACTTGTAGGGAAGCGTTTGTTTGCATTCTGTATACTCAATTCTTTAACAGCAAACCTCGTGTCTTGTGTTTGACAGAAATTCCACTGAAATCACTTTTAAAACCGAACATCAGTAAAAAGGCTTCGTAGAATCACTCTGTGAATGTCTTTGAAAACACTTCTTAAGAAGGAAAGCATACGTCTTTCATCTGAGTGAAAACTGCATTCTATTCAGTTTTTAGTACTGTTTTGAATGGTTAGGCGATTCACTTGTAGGGAAGCGTTTGTTTGCATTCTGTATACTCAATTCTTTAACAGCACACCTTGAGTCTTGCGTTTGACAGAAATTCCAGTGAAATCACGTTTAAAACCGAACGTCAGTAAAAAGGCTTCGTAGAATCACTCTGTGAATGTCTTTGAAAACACTTCTTAAGAAGGAAAGCATACGTCTTCCATCTGAGTGAAAACTGCATTCTATTCAGTTTTTAGTACTGTTTTGAATGGTTAGGCGATTCACTTGTAGGGAAGCCTTTGTTTGCATTCTGTATACTCAATTCTTTAACAGCAAACCTCGTGTCTTGCGTTTGACAGAAATTCCAGTGAAATCACGTTTAAAACCGAACGTCAGTAAAAAGGCTTCATAGAATCACTCTGTGAATGTCTTTGAAAACACTTCTTAAGAAGGAAAGCATACGTCTTTCATCTGAGTGAAAACTGCATTCTATTCAGTTTTTAGTACTGTGTTGAATGGTTTCGCGATTCACTTGTAGGAAAGCGTTTGTTTGCATTCTGTATACTCAATTCTTTAACAGCAAACCTCATTTGCGTTTGACAGAAATTCCAGTGAAATCACGTTTAAAACCGAACGTCAGTAAAAAGGCTTCGTAGAATCACTCTGTGAATGTCTTTGAAAACACTTCTTAAGAAGGAAAGCATACGTCTTTCATCTGAGTGAAAACTGCATTCTATTCAGTTTTTAGTACTGTTTTGAATGGTTAGGCGATTCACTTGTAGGGAAGCCTTTGTTTGCATTCTGTATACTCAATTCTTTAACAGCAAACCTCGTGTCTTGCGTTTGACAGAAATTCCAGTGAAATCACTTTTAAAACCGAACTTCAGTAAAAAGGCTTCGTAGAATCACTCTGTGAATGTCTTTGAAAACACTTCTTAAGAAGGAAAGCATACGTCTTTCATCTGAGTGAAAACTGCATTCTATTCAGTTTTTAGTACTGTTTTGAATGGTTAGGCGATTCACTTGTAGGGAAGCGTTTGTTTGCATTCTGTATACTCAATTCTTTAACAGAAAACCTTGTGTCTTGCGTTTCACAGAAATTCCAGTGAAATCACGTTTAAAACCGAATGTCAGTAAAAAGGCTTCGTAGAATCACTCTGTGAATGTCTTTGAAAACACTTCTTAAGAAGGAAAGCATACGTCTTTCATCTGAGTGAAAACTGCATTCTATTCAGTTTTTAGTACTGTGTTGAATGGTTAGGCGATTCACTTGTAGGGAAGCATTTGTTTGCATTCTGTATACTCAATTCTTTAACAGCAATCCTCGTGTCTTGCGTTTGACAGAAATTCCAGTGAAATCACGTTTAAAACCGAACGTCAATAAAAAGGCTTCATAGAATCACTCTGTGAATGTCTTTGAAAACACTTCTTAAGAAGGAAAGCATACGTCTTTCATCTGAGTGAAAACTGCATTCTATTCAGTTTTTAGTACTGTTTTGAATGGTTAGGCGATTCACTTGTAGGGAAGCGTTTGTTTGCATTCTGTATACTCAATTCTTTAACAGCAAACCTCGTGTCTTGCGTTTGACAGAAATTCCAGTGAAATCACGTTTAAAACGGAACGTCAGTAAAAAGGCTTCGTAGAATCACTCTGTGAATGTCTTTGAAAACACTTCTTAAGAAGGAAAGCATACGTCTTTCATCTGAGTGAAAACTGCATTCTATTCAGTTTTTAGTACTGTGTTGAATGGTTAGGCGATTCACTTGTAGGAAAGCGTTTGTTTGCATTCTGTATACTCAATTCTTTAACAGCAAACCTCATTTGCGTTTGACAGAAATTCCAGTGAAATCACGTTTAAAACCGAACGTCAGTAAAAAGGCTTCGTAGAATCACTCTGTTAATGTCTTTGAAAACACTTCTTAAGAAGGAAAGCATACGTCTTTCATCTGAGTGAAAACTGCATTCTATTCAGTTTTTAGTACTGTGTTGAATGGTTAGGCGATTCACTTGTAGGGAAGCGTTTGTTTGCATTCTGTATACTCAATTCTTTAACAGCAAACCTCGTGTCTTGCGTTTGACAAAAATTCCAGTGAAATCACGTTTAAAACGGAACGTCAGTAAAAAGGCTTCGTAGAATCACTCTGTGAATGTCTTTGAAAACACTTCTTAAGAAGGAAAGCATACGTCTTTCATCTGAGTGAAAACTGCATTCTATTCAGTTTTTAGTACTGTTTTGAATGGTAAGGCGATTCACTTGTAGGGAAGCGTTTGTTTGCATTCTGTATACTCAATTCTTTAACAGCAAACCTCGTGTCTTGTGTTTGACAGAAATTCCACTGAAATCACTTTTAAAACCGAACGTCAGTAAAAAGGCTTCGTAGAATCACTCTGTGAATGTCTTTGAAAACACTTCTCAAGAAGGAAAGCATACGTCTTTCATCTGAGTGAAAACTGCATTCTATTCAGTTTTTAGTACTGTTTTGAATGGTTAGGCGATTCACTTGTAGGGAAGCGTTTGTTTGCATTCTGTATACTCAATTCTTTAACAGCACACCTTGTGTCTTGCGTTTGACAGAAATTCCAGTGAAATCACGTTTAAAACCGAACGTCAGTAAAAAGGCTTCGTAGAATCACTCTGTGAATGTCTTTGAAAACACTTCTTAAGAAGGAAAGCATACGTCTTCCATCTGAGTGAAAACTGCATTCTATTCAGTTTTTAGTACTGTTTTGAATGGTTAGGCGATTCACTTGTAGGGAAGCCTTTGTTTGCATTCTGTATACTCAATTCTTTAACAGCAAACCTCGTGTCTTGCGTTTGACAGAAATTCCAGTGAAATCACGTTTAAAACCGAACGTCAGTAAAAAGGCTTCGTAGAATCACTCTGTGAATGTCTTTGAAAACACTTCTTAAGAAGGAAAGCATACGTCTTTCATCTGAGTGAAAACTGCATTCTATTCAGTTTTTAGTACTGTGTTGAATGGTTTCGCGATTCACTTGTAGGAAAGCGTTTGTTTGCATTCTGTATACTCAATTCTTTAACAGCAAACCTCCTGTCTTGCGTTTGACAAAAATTCCAGTGAAATCACGTTTAAAACCGAACGTCAGTAAAAAGGCTTCGTAGAATCACTCTGTGAATGTCTTTGAAAACACTTCTTAAGAAGGAAAGCATACGTCTTTCATCTGAGTGAAAACTGCATTCTATTCAGTTTTTAGTACTGTTTTGAATGGTTAGGTGATTCACTTGTAGGGAAGCGTTTGTTTGCATTCTGTATACTCAATTCTTTAACAGCAAACCTCGTGTCTTGCGTTTGACAGAAATTCCAGTGAAATCACTTTTAAAACCGAACTTCAGTAAAAAGGCTTCGTAGAATCACTCTGTGAATGTCTTTGAAAACACTTCTTAAGAAGGAAAGCATACGTCTTTCATCTGAGTGAAAACTGCATTCTATTCAGTTTTTAGTACTGTTTTGAATGGTTAGGCGATTCACTTGTAGGGAAGCGTTTGTTTGCATTCTGTATACTCAATTCTTTAACAGCAAACCTCGTGTCTTGCGTTTGACAGAAATTCCAGTGAAATCACGTTTAAAACCGAACGTCAGTAAAAAGGCTTCGTAGAATCACTCTGTGAATGTCTTTGAAAACACTTCTTAAGAAGGAAAGCATACGTCTTTCATCTGAGTGAAAACTGCATTCTATTCAGTTTTTAGTACTGTGTTGAATGGTTAGGCGATTCACTTGTAGGAAAGCGTTTGTTTGCATTCTGTATACTCAATTCTTTAACAGCAAACCTCATTTGCGTTTGACAGAAATTCCAGTGAAATCACGTTTAAAACCGAACGTCAGTAAAAAGGCTTCGTAGAATCACTCTGTTAATGTCTTTGAAAACACTTCTTAAGAAGGAAAGCATACGTCTTTCATCTGAGTGAAAACTGCATTCTATTCAGTTTTTAGTACTGTGTTGAATGGTTAGGCGATTCACTTGTAGGGAAGCGTTTGTTTGCATTCTGTATACTCAATTCTTTAACAGCAAACCTCGTGTCTTGCGTTTGACAAAAATTCCAGTGAAATCACGTTTAAAACGGAACGTCAGTAAAAAGGCTTCGTAGAATCACTCTGTGAATGTCTTTGAAAACACTTCTTAAGAAGGAAAGCATACGTCTTTCATCTGAGTGAAAACTGCATTCTATTCAGTTTTTAGTACTGTTTTGAATGGTAAGGCGATTCACTTGTAGGGAAGCGTTTGTTTGCATTCTGTATACTCAATTCTTTAACAGCAAACCTCGTGTCTTGTGTTTGACAGAAATTCCACTGAAATCACTTTTAAAACCGAACGTCAGTAAAAAGGCTTCGTAGAATCACTCTGTGAATGTCTTTGAAAACACTTCTTAAGAAGGAAAGCATACGTCTTTCATCTGAGTGAAAACTGCATTCTATTCAGTTTTTAGTACTGTTTTGAATGGTTAGGCGATTCACTTGTAGGGAAGCGTTTGTTTGCATTCTGTATACTCAATTCTTTAACAGCACACCTTGTGTCTTGCGTTTGACAGAAATTCCAGTGAAATCACGTTTAAAACCGAACGTCAGTAAAAAGGCTTCGTAGAATCACTCTGTGAATGTCTTTGAAAACACTTCTTAAGAAGGAAAGCATACGTCTTCCATCTGAGTGAAAACTGCATTCTATTCAGTTTTTAGTACTGTTTTGAATGGTTAGGCGATTCACTTGTAGGGAAGCCTTTGTTTGCATTCTGTATACTCAATTCTTTAACAGCAAACCTCGTGTCTTGCGTTTGACAGAAATTCCAGTGAAATCACGTTTAAAACCGAACGTCAGTAAAAAGGCTTCGTAGAATCACTCTGTGAATGTCTTTGAAAACACTTCTTAAGAAGGAAAGCATATGTCTTTCATCTGAGTGAAAACTGCATTCTATTCAGTTTTTAGTACTGTGTTGAATGGTTTCGCGATTCACTTGTAGGAAAGCGTTTGTTTGCATTCTGTATACTCAATTCTTTAACAGCAAACCTCCTGTCTTGCGTTTGACAAAAATTCCAGTGAAATCACGTTTAAAACCGAACGTCAGTAAAAAGGCTTCGTAGAATCACTCTGTGAATGTCTTTGAAAACACTTCTTAAGAAGGAAAGCATACGTCTTTCATCTGAGTGAAAACTGCATTCTATTCAGTTTTTAGTACTGTTTTGAATGGTTAGGTGATTCACTTGTAGGGAAGCGTTTGTTTGCATTCTGTATACTCAATTCTTTAACAGCAAACCTCGTGTCTTGCGTTTGACAGAAATTCCAGTGAAATCACTTTTAAAACCGAACTTCAGTAAAAAGGCTTCGTAGAATCACTCTGTGAATGTCTTTGAAAACACTTCTTAAGAAGGAAAGCATACGTCTTTCATCTGAGTGAAAACTGCATTCTATTCAGTTTTTAGTACTGTTTTGAATGGTTAGGCGATTCACTTGTAGGGAAGCGTTTGTTTGCATTCTGTATACTCAATTCTTTAACAGCAAACCTTGTGTCTTGCGTTTCACAGAAATTCCAGTGAAATCACGTTTAAAACCGAATGTCAGTAAAAAGGCTTCGTAGAATCACTCTGTGAATGTCTTTGAAAACACTTCTTAAGAAGGAAAGCATACGTCTTTCATCTGAGTGAAAACTGCATTCTATTCAGTTTTTAGTACTGTGTTGAATGGTTAGGCGATTCACTTGTAGGGAAGCATTTGTTTGCATTCTGTATACTCAATTCTTTAACAGCAATCCTCGTGTCTTGCGTTTGACAGAAATTCCAGTGAAATCACGTTTAAAACCGAACGTCAATAAAAAGGCTTCATAGAATCACTCTGTGAATGTCTTTGAAAACACTTCTTAAGAAGGAAAGCATACGTCTTTCATCTGAGTGAAAACTGCATTCTATTCAGTTTTTAGTACTGTGTTGAATGGTTAGGCGATTCACTTGTAGGGAAGCGTTTGTTTGCATTCTGTATACTCAATTCTTTAACAGCAAACCTCGTGTCTTGCGTTTGACAGAAATTCCAGTGAAATCACGTTTAAAACCGAACGTCAG
This sequence comes from Phyllotis vaccarum, assembly GCA_033318265.1. Classification (NCBI taxonomy): domain Eukaryota; kingdom Metazoa; phylum Chordata; class Mammalia; order Rodentia; family Cricetidae; genus Phyllotis; species Phyllotis vaccarum. The sequence goes on along the minus strand of JARWLC010000007.1, from coordinate 75,514,419 downwards.
TAAAAAGGCTTCGTAGAATCACTCTGTGAATGTCTTTGAAAACACTTCTTAAGAAGGAAAGCATACGTCTTTCATCTGAGTGAAAACTGCATTCTATTCAGTTTTTAGTACTGTGTTGAATGGTTCGGCGATTCACTTGTAGGAAAGCGTTTGTTTGCATTCTGTATACTCAATTCTTTAACAGCAAACCTCATTTGCGTTTGACAGAAATTCCAGTGAAATCACGTTTAAAACCGAACGTCAGTAAAAAGGCTTCGTAGAATCACTCTGTGAATGTCTTTGAAAACACTTCTTAAGAAGGAAAGCATACGTCTCTCATCTGAGTGAAAACTGCATTCTATTCAGTTTTTAGTACTGTGTTGAATGGTTAGGCGATTCACTTTTAGGGAAGCGTTTGTTTGCATTCTGTATACTCAATTCTTTAACAGCAAATCTCGTGTCTTGCATTTGATAGAAAATCCACTGAAATCACGTTTAAAAGCCAATGTCAGTAAAAAGGCTTTGTAGAATCACTCTGTGAATGTCTTTGAAAACACTTCTTAAGAAGGAAAGCATACGTCTTTCATCTGAGTGAAAACTGCATTCTATTCAGTTTTTAGTACTGTGTTGAATGGTTAGGCGATTCACTTGTAGGGAAGCGTTTGTTTGCATTCTGTATACTCAATTCTTTAACAGCAAACCTCGTGTCTTGCGTTTGACAGAAATTCCAGTGAAATCACGTTTAAAACCGAACTTCAGTAAAAAGGCTTCGTAGAATCACTCTGTGAATGTCTTTGAAAACACTTCTTAAGAAGGAAAGCATACGTCTTTCATCTGAGTGAAAACTGCATTCTATTCAGTTTTTAGTACTGTTTTGAATGGTTAGGCGATTCACTTGTAGGGAAGCGTTTGTTTGCATTCTGTATACTCAATTCTTTAACAGCAAACCTTGTGTCTTGCGTTTGACAGAAATTCCAGTGAAATCACCTTTAAAACCCAACGTCAGTAAAAAGGCTTCGTAGAATCACTCTGTGAATGTCTTTGAAAACACTTCTTAAGAAGGAAAGCATACGTCTTTCATCTGAGTGAAAACTGCATTCTATTCAGTTTTTAGTACTGTGTTGAATGGTTAGGCGATTCACTTGTAGGGAAGCATTTGTTTGCATTCTGTATACTCAATTCTTTAACAGCAAACCTCGTGTCTTGCGTTTGACAGAAATTCCAGTGAAATCACGTTTAAAACCGAACGTCAATAAAAAGGCTTCATAGAATCACTCTGTGAATGTCTTTGAAAACACTTCTTAAGAAGGAAAGCATACGTCTTTCATCTGAGTGAAAACTGCATTCTATTCAGTTTTTAGTACTGTTTTGAATGGTTAGGCGATTCACTTGTAGGGAAGCGTTTGTTTGCATTCTGTATACTCAATTCTTTAACAGCAAACCTCGTGTCTTGCATTTGACAGAAATTCCAGTGAAATCACGTTTAAAACCGAACGTCAGTAAAAAGGCTTCTTAGAATCACTCTGTGAATGTCTTTGTAAACACTTCTTAAGAAGGAAAGCATACGTCTTTCATCTGAGTGAAAACTGCATTCTATTCAGTTTTTAGTACTGTTTTGAATGGTTAGGCGATTCACTTGTAGGGAAGCGTTTGTTTGCATTCTGTATACTCAATTCTTTAACAGCAAACCTCCTGTCTTGCGTTTGACAAAAATTCCAGTGAAATCACGTTTAAAACAGAACGTCAGTAAAAAGGCTTCGTAGAATCACTCTGTGAATGTCTTTGTAAACACTTCTTAAGAAGGAAAGCATACGTCTTTCATCTGAGTGAAAACTGCATTCTATTCAGTTTTTAGTACTGTGTTGAATGGTTAGGCGATTCACTTGTAGGAAAGCGTTTGTTTGCATTCTGTATACTCAATTCTTTAACAGCAAACCTCATTTGAGTTTGACAGAAATTCCAGTGAAATCACGTTTAAAACCGAACGTCAGTAAAAAGGCTTCGTAGAATCACTCTGTGAATGTCTTTGAAAACACTTCTTAAGAAGGAAAGCATACGTCTTTCATCTGAGTGAAAACTGCATTCTATTCAGTTTTTAGTACTGTTTTGAATGGTTAGGCGATTCACTTGTAGGGAAGCGTTTGTTTGCATTCTGTATACTCAATTCTTTAACAGCAAACCTCGTGTCTTGCGTTTGACAGAAATTCCAGTGAAATCACGTTTAAAACCGAACGTCAGTAAAAAGGCTTCGTAGAATCACTCTGTGAATGTCTTTGAAAACACTTCTTAAGAAGGAAAGCATACGTCTTTCATCTGAGTGAAAACTGCATTCTATTCAGTTTTTAGTACTGTGTTGAATGGTTAGGCGATTCACTTGTAGGAAAGCGTTTGTTTGCATTCTGTATACTCAATTCTTTAACAGCAAACCTCATTTGCGTTTGACAGAAATTCCAGTGAAATCACGTTTAAAACCGAACGTCAGTAAAAAGGCTTCGTAGAATCACTCTGTGAATGTCTTTGAAAACACTTCTTAAGAAGGAAAGCATACGTCTCTCATCTGAGTGAAAACTGCATTCTATTCAGTTTTTAGTACTGTGTTGAATGGTTAGGCGATTCACTTGTAGGGAAGCGTTTGTTTGCATTCTGTATACTCAATTCTTTAACAGCAAATCTCGTGTCTTGCATTTGATAGAAAATCCACTGAAATCACGTTTAAAAGCCAATGTCAGTAAAAAGGCTTTGTAGAATCACTCTGTGAATGTCTTTGAAAACACTTCTTAAGAAGGAAAGCATACGTCTTTCATCTGAGTGAAAACTGCATTCTATTCAGTTTTTAGTACTGTGTTGAATGGTTAGGCGATTCACTTGTAGGGAAGCGTTTGTTTGCATTCTGTATACTCAATTCTTTAACAGCAAACCTCGTGTCTTGCGTTTGACAGAAATTCCAGTGAAATCACGTTTAAAACCGAACTTCAGTAAAAAGGCTTCGTAGAATCACTCTGTGAATGTCTTTGAAAACACTTCTTAAGAAGGAAAGCATACGTCTTTCATCTGAGTGAAAACTGCATTCTATTCAGTTTTTAGTACTGTTTTGAATGGTTAGGCGATTCACTTGTAGGGAAGCGTTTGTTTGCATTCTGTATACTCAATTCTTTAACAGCAAACCTTGTGTCTTGCGTTTGACAGAAATTCCAGTGAAATCACCTTTAAAACCCAACGTCAGTAAAAAGGCTTCGTAGAATCACTCTGTGAATGTCTTTGAAAACACTTCTTAAGAAGGAAAGCATACGTCTTTCATCTGAGTGAAAACTGCATTCTATTCAGTTTTTAGTACTGTTTTGAATGGTTAGGCGATTCACTTGTAGGGAAGCGTTTGTTTGCATTCTGTATACTCAATTCTTTAACAGCAAACCTCGTGTCTTGCGTTTGACAGAAATTCCAGTGAAATCACGTTTAAAACCGAACGTCAGTAAAAAGGCTTCGTAGAATCACTCTGTGAATGTCTTTGAAAACACTTCTTAAGAAGGAAAGCATACATCTTTCATCTGAGTGAAAAATGCATTCTATTCAGTTTTTAGTACTGTGTTGAATGGTTAGGCGATTCACTTGTAGGAAAGCGTTTGTTTGCATTCTGTATACTCAATTCTTTAACAGCAAACCTCATTTGCGTTTGACAGAAATTCCAGTGAAATCACGTTTAAAACCGAACGTCAGTAAAAAGGCTTCGTAGATTCACTCTGTGAATGTCTTTGAAAACACTTCTTAAGAAGGAAAGCATAAGTCTTTCATCTGAGTGAAAACTGCATTCTATTAAGTTTTTAGTACTGTGTTGAATGGTTAGGCGATTCACTTGTAGGGAAGCGTTTGTTTGCATTCTGTATACTCAATTCTTTAACAGCAAATCTCGTGTCTTGCATTTGATAGAAAATCCACTGAAATCACGTTTAAAAGCCAACGTCAGTAAAAAGGCTTTGTAGAATCACTCTGTGAATGTCTTTGAAAACACTTCTTAAGAAGGAAAGCATAAGTCTTTTATCTGAGTGAAAACTGCATTCTATTCAGTTTTTAGTACTGTGTTGAATGGTTAGGCGATTCACTTGTAGGGAAGCGTTTGTTTGCATTCTGTATACTCAATTCTTTAACAGCAAACCTCGTGTCTTGCGTTTGACAGAAATTCCAGTGAAATCACGTTTAAAACCGAACTTCAGTAAAAAGGCTTCGTAGAATCACTCTGTGAATGTCTTTGAAAACACTTCTTAAGAAGGAAAGCATACGTCTTTCATCTGAGTGAAAACTGCATTCTATTCAGTTTTTAGTACTGTTTTGAATGGTTAGGCGATTCACTTGTAGGGAAGCGTTTGTTTGCATTCTGTATACTCAATTCTTTAACAGCAAACCTTGTGTCTTGCGTTTGACAGAAATTCCAGTGAAATCACCTTTAAAACCCAACGTCAGTAAAAAGGCTTCGTAGAATCACTCTGTGAATGTCTTTGAAAACACTTCTTAAGAAGGAAAGCATACGTCTTTCATCTGAGTGAAAACTGCATTCTATTCAGTTTTTAGTACTGTGTTGAATGGTTAGGCGATTCACTTGTAGGGAAGCATTTGTTTGCATTCTGTATACTCAATTCTTTAACAGCAAACCTCGTGTCTTGCGTTTGACAGAAATTCCAGTGAAATCACGTTTAAAACCGAACGTCAATAAAAAGGCTTCATAGAATCACTCTGTGAATGTCTTTGAAAACACTTCTTAAGAAGGAAAGCATACGTCTTTCATCTAAGTGAAAACTGCATTCTATTCAGTTTTTAGTACTGTTTTGAATGGTTAGGCGATTCACTTGTAGGGAAGCGTTTGTTTGCATTCTGTATACTCAATTCTTTAACAGCAAATCTCGTGTCTTGCATTTGATAGAAAATCCACTGAAATCACGTTTAAAAGCCAACGTCAGTAAAAAGGCTTTGTAGAATCACTCTGTGAATGTCTTTGAAAACACTTCTTAAGAAGGAAAGCATACGTCTTTCATCTGAGTGAAAACTGCATTCTATTCAGTTTTTAGTACTGTGTTGAATGGTTAGGCGATTCACTTGTAGGGAAGCGTTTGTTTGCATTCTGTATACTCAATTCTTTAACAGCAAACCTCCTGTCTTGCGTTTGACAAAAATTCCAGTGAAATCACGTTTAAAACCGAACGTCAGTAAAAAGGCTTCGTAGAATCACTCTGTGAATGTCTTTGTAAACACTTCTTAAGAAGGAAAGCATACGTCTTTCATCTGAGTGAAAACTGCATTCTATTCAGTTTTTAGTACTGTGTTGAATGGTTAGGCGATTCACTTGTAGGGAAGCGTTTGTTTGCATTCTGTATACTCAATTCTTTAACAGCAAATCTCGTGTCTTGCATTTGATAGAAAATCCACTGAAATCACGTTTAAAAGCCAACGTCAGTAAAAAGGCTTTGTAGAATCACTCTGTGAATGTCTTTGAAAACACTTCTTAAGAAGGAAAGCATACGTCTTTCATCTGAGTGAAAACTGCATTCTATTCAGTTTTTAGTACTGTGTTGAATGGTTAGGCGATTCACTTGTAGGGAAGCGTTTGTTTGCATTCTGTATACTCAATTCTTTAACAGCAAACCTCGTGTCTTGCGTTTGACAGAAATTCCAGTGAAATCACGTTTAAAACCGAACTTCAGTAAAAAGGCTTCGTAGAATCACTCTGTGAATGTCTTTGTAAACACTTCTTAAGAAGGAAAGCATACGTATTTCATCTGAGTGAAAACTGCATTCTATTCAGTTTTTAGTACTGTTTTGAATGGTTAGGCGATTCACTTGTAGGGAAGCGTTTGTTTGCATTCTGTATACTCAATTCTTTAACAGCAAACCTCCTGTCTTGCGTTTGACAAAAATTCCAGTGAAATCACGTTTAAAACCGAACGTCAGTAAAAAGGCTTCGTAGAATCACTCTGTGAATGTCTTTGTAAACACTTCTTAAGAAGGAAAGCATACGTCTTTCATCTGAGTGAAAACTGCATTCTATTCAGTTTTTAGTACTGTGTTGAATGGTTAGGCGATTCACTTGTAGGGAAGCGTTTGTTTGCATTCTGTATACTCAATTCTTTAACAGCAAATCTCGTGTCTTGCATTTGATAGAAAATCCACTGAAATCACGTTTAAAAGCCAACGTCAGTAAAAAGGCTTTGTAGAATCACTCTGTGAATGTCTTTGAAAACACTTCTTAAGAAGGAAAGCATACGTCTTTCATCTGAGTGAAAACTGCATTCTATTCAGTTTTTAGTACTGTGTTGAATGGTTAGGCGATTCACTTGTAGGGAAGCGTTTGTTTGCATTCTGTATACTCAATTCTTTAACAGCAAACCTCCTGTCTTGCGTTTGACAAAAATTCCAGTGAAATCACGTTTAAAACCGAACGTCAGTAAAAAGGCTTCGTAGAATCACTCTGTGAATGTCTTTGTAAACACTTCTTAAGAAGGAAAGCATACGTCTTTCATCTGAGTGAAAACTGCATTCTATTCAGTTTTTAGTACTGTGTTGAATGGTTAGGCGATTCACTTGTAGGGAAGCGTTTGTTTGCATTCTGTATACTCAATTCTTTAACAGCAAATCTCGTGTCTTGCATTTGATAGAAAATCCACTGAAATCACGTTTAAAAGCCAACGTCAGTAAAAAGGCTTTGTAGAATCACTCTGTGAATGTCTTTGAAAACACTTCTTAAGAAGGAAAGCATACGTCTTTCATCTGAGTGAAAACTGCATTCTATTCAGTTTTTAGTACTGTGTTGAATGGTTAGGCGATTCACTTGTAGGGAAGCGTTTGTTTGCATTCTGTATACTCAATTCTTTAACAGCAAACCTCGTGTCTTGCGTTTGACAGAAATTCCAGTGAAATCACGTTTAAAACCGAACGTCAGTAAAAAGGCTTCGTAGAATCACTCTGTGAATGTCTTTGAAAACACTTCTTAAGAAGGAAAGCATACGTCTTTCATCTGAGTGAAAACTGCATTCTATTCAGTTTTTAGTACTGTTTTGAATGGTTAGGCGATTCACTTGTAGGGAAGCGTTTGTTTGCATTCTGTATACTCAATTCTTTAACAGCAAACCTTGTGTCTTGCTTTTGACAGAAATTCCAGTGAAATCACCTTTAAAACCCAACGTCAGTAAAAAGGCTTCGTAGAATCACTCTGTGAATGTCTTTGAAAACACTTCTTAAGAAGGAAAGCATACGTCTTTCATCTGAGTGAAAACTGCATTCTATTCAGTTTTTAGTACTGTGTTGAATGGTTAGGCGATTCACTTGTAGGGAAGCATTTGTTTGCATTCTGTATACTCAATTCTTTAACAGCAAACCTCGTGTCTTGCGTTTGACAGAAATTCCAGTGAAATCACGTTTAAAACCGAACGTCAATAAAAAGGCTTCATAGAATCACTCTGTGAATGTCTTTGAAAACACTTCTTAAGAAGGAAAGCATACGTCTTTCATCTGAGTGAAAACTGCATTCTATTCAGTTTTTAGTACTGTTTTGAATGGTTAGGCGATTCACTTGTAGGGGAGCATTTGTTTGCATTCTGTATACTCAATTCTTTAACAGCAAACCTCGTGTCTTGCGTTTGACAGAAATTCCAGTGAAATCACGTTTAAAACCGAACGTCAATAAAAAGGCTTCATAGAATCACTCTGTGAATGTCTTTGAAAACACTTCTTAAGAAGGAAAGCATACGTCTTTCTTCTGAGTGAAAACTGCATTCTATTCAGTTTTTAGTACTGTTTTGAATGGTTAGGCGATTCACTTGTAGGGAAGCGTTTGTTTGCATTCTGTATACTCAATTCTTTAACAGCAAACCTCGTGTCTTGCATTTGACAGAAATTCCAGTGAAATCACGTTTAAAACCGAACGTCAGTAAAAAGGCTTCTTAGAATCACTCTGTGAATGTCTTTGTAAACACTTCTTAAGAAGGAAAGCATACGTCTTTCATCTGAGTGAAAACTGCATTCTATTCAGTTTTTAGTACTGTTTTGAATGGTGAGGCGATTCACTTGTAGGGAAGCATTGGTTTGCATTCTGTATACTCAATTCTTTAACAGCAAACCTCCTGTCTTGCGTTTGACAAAAATTCCAGTAAAATCACGTTTAAAACGGAACGTCAGTAAAAAGGCTTCGTAGAATCACTCTGTGAATGTCTTTGAAAACACTTCTTAAGAAGGAAAGCATACGTCTTTCATCTGAGTGAAAACTGCATTCTATTCAGTTTTTAGTACTGTGTTGAATGGTTAGGTGATTCACTTGTAGGAAAGCGTTTGTTTGCATTCTGTATACTCAATCCTTTAACAGCAAACCTCATTTGCGTTTGACAGAAATTCCAGTGAAATAACGTTTAAAACCGAACGTCAGTAAAAAGGCTTCATAGAATCACTCTGTGACTGTCTTTGAAAACACTTCTTAAGAAGGAAAGCATACGTCTTTCATCTGAGTGAAAACTGCATTCTATTCAGTTTTTAGTACTGTGTTGAATGGTTAGGCGATTCACTTGTAGGGAAGCGTTTGTTTGCATTCTGTATACTCAATTCTTTAACAGCAAACCTCGTGTCTTGCGTTTGATAGAAAATCCACTGAAATCACGTTTAAAAGCCAACGTCAGTAAAAAGGCTTTGTAGAATCACACTGTGAATGTCTTTGAAAACACTTCTTAAGAAGGAAAGCATACGTCTTTCATCTGAGTGAAAACTGCATTCTATTCAGTTTTTAGTACTGTGTTGAATGGTTAGGCGATTCACTTGTAGGGAAGCGTTTGTTTGCATTCTGTATACTCAATTCTTTAACAGCAAACCTCGTGTCTTGCGTTTGACAGAAATTCCAGTGAAATCACGTTTAAAACCGAACTTCAGTAAAAAGGCTTCGTAGAATCACTCTGTGAATGTCTTTGAAAACACTTCTTAAGAAGGAAAGCATACGTCTTTCATCTGAGTGAAAACTGCATTCTATTCAGTTTTTAGTACTGTTTTGAATGGTTAGGCGATTCACTTGTAGGGAAGCGTTTGTTAGCATTCTGTATACTCAATTCTTTAACAGCAAACCTTGTGTCTTGCGTTTGACAGAAATTCCAGTGAAATCACCTTTAAAACCCAACGTCAGTAAAAAGGCTTCGTAGAATCACTCTGTGAATGTCTTTGAAAACACTTCTTAAGAAGGAAAGCATACGTCTTTCATCTGAGTGAAAACTGCATTCTATTCAGTTTTTAGTACTGTGTTGAATGGTTAGGCTATTCACTTGTAGGAAAGCGTTTGTTTGCATTCTGTATACTCAATCCTTTAACAGCAAACCTCATTTGCCTTTGACAGAAATTCCAGTGAAATCACGTTTAAAACCGAACTTCAGTAAAAAGGCTTCGTAGAATCACTCTGTGAATGTCTTTGAAAACACTTCTTAAGAAGGAAAGCATACGTCTTTCATCTGAGTGAAAACTGCATTCTATTCAGTTTTTAGTACTGTGTTGAATGGTTAGGCGATTCACTTGTAGGGAAGCGTTTGTTTGCATTCTGTATACTCAATTCTTTAACAGCAAATCTCGTGTCTTGCATTTGATAGAAAATCCACTGAAATCACGTTTAAAAGCCAACGTCAGTAAAAAGGCTTTGTAGAATCACTCTGTGAATGTCTTTGAAAACACTTCTTAAGAAGGAAAGCATACGTCTTTCATCTGAGTGAAAACTGCATTCTATTCAGTTTTTAGTACTGTATTGAATGGTTAGGCGATTCACTTGTAGGGAAGCGTTTGTTTGCATTCTGTATACTCAATTCTTTAACAGCAAACCTCGTGTCTTGCGTTTGATAGAAAATCCACTGAAATCACGTTTAAAAGCCAACGTCAGTAAAAAGGCTTTGTAGAATCACTCTGTGAATGTCTTTGAAAACACTTCTTAAGAAGGAAAGCATACGTCTTTCATCTGAGTGAAAACTGCATTCTATTCAGTTTTTAGTACTGTGTTGAATGGTTAGGCGATTCACTTGTAGGGAAGCGTTTGTTTGCATTCTGTATACTAAATTCTTTAACAGCAAACCTCGTGTCTTGCGTTTGACAGAAATTCCAGTGAAATCACGTTTAAAACCGAACTTCAGTAAAAAGGCTTCGTAGAATCACTCTGTGAATGTCTTTGAAAACACTTCTTAAGAAGGAAAGCATACGTCTTTCATCTGAGTGAAAACTGCATTCTATTCAGTTTTTAGTACTGTGTTGAATGGTTAGGCGATTCACTTGTAGGGAAGCGTTTGTTTGCATTCTGTATACTCAATTCTTTAACAGCAAATCTCGTGTCTTGCATTTGATAGAAAATCCACTGAAATCACGTTTAAAAGCCAACGTCAGTAAAAAGGCTTTGTAGAATCACTCTGTGAATGTCTTTGAAAACACTTCTTAAGAAGGAAAGCATACGTCTTTCATCTGAGTGAAAACTGCATTCTATTCAGTTTTTAGTACTGTGTTGAATGGTTAGGCGATTCACTTGTAGGGAAGCGTTTGTTTGCATTCTGTATACTCAATTCTTTAACAGCAAACCTCGTGTCTTGCGTTTGATAGAAAATCCACTGAAATCACGTTTAAAAGCCAACGTCAGTAAAAAGGCTTTGTAGAATCACTCTGTGAATGTCTTTGAAAACACTTCTTAAGAAGGAAAGCATACGTCTTTCATCTGAGTGAAAACTGCATTCTATTCAGTTTTTAGTACTGTGTTGAATGGTTAGGCGATTCACTTGTAGGGAAGCGTTTGTTTGCATTCTGTATACTAAATTCTTTAACAGCAAACCTCGTGTCTTGCGTTTGACAGAAATTCCAGTGAAATCACGTTTAAAACCGAACTTCAGTAAAAAGGCTTCATAGAATCACTCTGTGAATGTCTTTGAAAACACTTCTTAAGAAGGAAAGCATACGTCTTTCATCTGAGTGAAAACTGCATTCTATTCAGTTTTTAGTACTGTTTTGAATGGTTAGGCGATTCACTCGTAGGGAAGCGTTTGTTTGCATTCTGTATACTCAATTCTTTAACAGCAAACCTTGTGTCTTGCGTTTGACAGAAATTCCAGTGAAATCACCTTTAAAACCCAACGTCAGTAAAAAGGCTTCGTAGAATCACTCTGTGAATGTCTTTGAAAACACTTCTTAAGAAGGAAAGCATACGTCTTTCATCTGAGTGAAAACTGCATTCTATTCAGTTTTTAGTACTGTGTTGAATGGTTAGGCGATTCACTTGTAGGAAAGCGTTTGTTTGCATTCTGTATACTCAATTCTTTAACAGCAAACCTCATTTGCGTTTGACAGAAATTCCAGTGAAATCACGTTTAAAACCGAACGTCAGTAAAAAGGCTTCGTAGAATCACTCTGTGAATGTCTTTGAAAACACTTCTTAAGAAGGAAAGCATACGTCTTTCATCTGAGTGAAAACTGCATTCTATTCAGTTTTTAGTACTGTGTTGAATGGTTAGGCGATTCACTTGTAGGGAAGCGTTTGTTTGCATTCTGTATACTCAATTCTTTAACAGCAAATCTCGTGTCTTGCATTTGATAGAAAATCCACTGAAATCACGTTTAAAAGCCAACGTCAGTAAAAAGGCTTTGTAGAATCACTCTGTGAATGTCTTTGAAAACACTTCTTAAGAAGGAAAGCATACGTCTTTCATCTGAGTGAAAACTGCATTCTATTCAGTTTTTAGTACTGTGTTGAATGGTTAGGCGATTCACTTGTAGGGGAGCATTTGTTTGCATTCTGTATACTCAATTCTTTAACAGCAAACCTCGTGTCTTGCGTTTGACAGAAATTCCAGTGAAATCACGTTTAAAACCGAATGTCAATAAAAAGGCTTCATAGAATCACTCTGTGAATGTCTTTGAAAACACTTCTTAAGAAGGAAAGCATACGTCTTTCTTCTGAGTGAAAACTGCATTCTATTCAGTTTTTAGTACTGTTTTGAATGGTTAGGCGATTCACTTGTAGGGAAGCGTTTGTTTGCATTCTGTATACTCAATTCTTTAACAGCAAACCTCGTGTCTTGCATTTGACAGAAATTCCAGTGAAATCACGTTTAAAACCGAACGTCAGTAAAAAGGCTTCTTAGAATCACTCTGTGAATGTCTTTGTAAACACTTCTTAAGAAGGAAAGCATACGTCTTTCATCTGAGTGAAAACTGCATTCTATTCAGTTTTTAGTACTGTTTTGAATGGTTAGGCGATTCACTTGTAGGGAAGCATTGGTTTGCATTCTGTATACTCAATTCTTTAACAGCAAACCTCCTGTCTTGCGTTTGACAAAAATTCCAGTGAAATCACGTTTAAAACGGAACGTCAGTAAAAAGGCTTCGTAGAATCACTCTGTGAATGTCTTTGAAAACACTTCTTAAGAAGGAAAGCATACGTCTTTCATCTGAGTGAAAACTGCATTCTATTCAGTTTTTAGTACTGTGTTGAATGGTTAGGTGATTCACTTGTAGGAAAGCGTTTGTTTGCATTCTGTATACTCAATCCTTTAACAGCAAACCTCATTTGCGTTTGACAGAAATTCCAGTGAAATCACGTTTAAAACCGAACGTCAGTAAAAAGGCTTCATAGAATCACTCTGTGACTGTCTTTGAAAACACTTCTTAAGAAGGAAAGCATACGTCTTTCATCTGAGTGAAAACTGCATTCTATTCAGTTTTTAGTACTGTGTTGAATGGTTAGGCGATTCACTTGTAGGGAAGCGTTTGTTTGCATTCTGTATACTCAATTCTTTAACAGCAAATCTCGTGTCTTGCATTTGATAGAAAATCCACTGAAATCACGTTTAAAAGCCAACGTCAGTAAAAAGGCTTTGTAGAATCACTCTGTGAATGTCTTTGAAAACACTTCTTAAGAAGGAAAGCATACGTCTTTCATCTGAGTGAAAACTGCATTCTATTCAGTTTTTAGTACTGTGTTGAATGGTTAGGCGATTCACTTGTAGGGAAGCGTTTGTTTGCATTCTGTATACTCAATTCTTTAACAGCAAACCTCGTGTCTTGCGTTTGATAGAAAATCCACTGAAATCACGTTTAAAAGCCAACGTCAGTAAAAAGGCTTTGTAGAATCACTCTGTGAATGTCTTTGAAAACACTTCTTAAGAAGGAAAGCATACGTCTTTCATCTGAGTGAAAACTGCATTCTATTCAGTTTTTAGTACTGTGTTGAATGGTTAGGCGATTCACTTGTAGGGAAGCGTTTGTTTGCATTCTGTATACTCAATTCTTTAACAGCAAACCTCGTGTCTTGCGTTTGACAGAAATTCCAGTGAAATCACGTTTAAAACCGAACTTCAGTAAAAAGGCTTCATAGAATCACTCTGTGAATGTCTTTGAAAACACTTCTTAAGAAGGAAAGCATACGTCTTTCATCTGAGTGAAAACTGCATTCTATTCAGTTTTTAGTACTGTTTTGAATGGTTAGGCGATTCACTTGTAGGGAAGCGTTTGTTAGCATTCTGTATACTCAATTCTTTAACAGCAAACCTTGTGTCTTGCGTTTGACAGAAATTCCAGTGAAATCACCTTTAAAACCCAACGTCAGTAAAAAGGCTTCGTAGAATCACTCTGTGAATGTCTTTGAAAACACTTCTTAAGAAGGAAAGCATACGTCTTTCATCTGACTGAAAACTGCATTCTATTCAGTTTTTAGTACTGTGTTGAATGGTTAGGCGATTCACTTGTAGGGAAGCGTTTGTTTGCATTCTGTATACTCAATTCTTTAACAGCAAATCTCGTGTCTTGCATTTGATAGAAAATCCACTGAAATCACGTTTAAAAGCCAACGTCAGTAAAAAGGCTTTGTAGAATCACTCTGTGAATGTCTTTGAAAACACTTCTTAAGAAGGAAAGCATACGTCTTTCATCTGAGTGAAAACTGCATTCTATTCAGTTTTTAGTACTGTGTTGAATGGTTAGGCGATTCACTTGTAGGGAAGCGTTTGTTTGCATTCTGTATACTCAATTCTTTAACAGCAAACCTCGTGTCTTGCGTTTGATAGAAAATCCACTGAAATCACGTTTAAAAGCCAACGTCAGTAAAAAGGCTTTGTAGAATCACTCTGTGAATGTCTTTGAAAACACTTCTTAAGAAGGAAAGCATACGTCTTTCATCTGAGTGAAAACTGCATTCTATTCAGTTTTTAGTACTGTGTTGAATGGTTAGGCGATTCACTTGTAGGGAAGCGTTTGTTTGCATTCTGTATACTAAATTCTTTAACAGCAAACCTCGTGTCTTGCGTTTGACAGAAATTCCAGTGAAATCACGTTTAAAACCGAACTTCAGTAAAAAGGCTTCGTAGAATCACTCTGTGAATGTCTTTGAAAACACTTCTTAAGAAGGAAAGCATACGTCTTTCATCTGAGTGAAAACTGCATTCTATTCAGTTTTTAGTACTGTTTTGAATGGTTAGGCGATTCACTTGTAGGGAAGCGTTTGTTTGCATTCTGTATACTCAATTCTTTAACAGCAAACCTTGTGTCTTGCGTTTGACAGAAATTCCAGTGAAATCACCTTTAAAACCCAACGTCAGTAAAAAGGCTTCGTAGAATCACTCTGTGAATGTCTTTGAAAACACTTCTTAAGAAGGAAAGCATACGTCTTTCATCTGAGTGAAAACTGCATTCTATTCAGTTTTTAGTACTGTGTTGAATGGTTAGGCGATTCACTTGTAGGAAAGCGTTTGTTTGCATTCTGTATACTCAATTCTTTAACAGCAAACCTCATTTGCGTTTGACAGAAATTCCAGTGAAATCACGTTTAAAACCGAACGTCAGTAAAAAGGCTTCGTAGAATCACTCTGTGAATGTCTTTGAAAACACTTCTTAAGAAGGAAAGCATACGTCTTTCATCTGAGTGAAAACTGCATTCTATTCAGTTTTTAGTACTGTGTTGAATGGTTAGGCGATTCACTTGTAGGGAAGCGTTTGTTTGCATTCTGTATACTCAATTCTTTAACAGCAAATCTCGTGTCTTGCATTTGATAGAAAATCCACTGAAATCACGTTTAAAAGCCAACGTCAGTAAAAAGGCTTTGTAGAATCACTCTGTGAATGTCTTTGAAAACACTTCTTAAGAAGGAAAGCATACGTCTTTCATCTGAGTGAAAACTGCATTCTATTCAGTTTTTAGTACTGTGTTGAATGGTTAGGCGATTCACTTGTAGGGAAGCGTTTGTTTGCATTCTGTATACTCAATTCTTTAACAGCAAACCTCGTGTCTTGCGTTTGATAGAAAATCCACTGAAATCACGTTTAAAAGCCAACGTCAGTAAAAAGGCTTTGTAGAATCACTCTGTGAATGTCTTTGAAAACACTTCTTAAGAAGGAAAGCATACGTCTTTCATCTGAGTGAAAACTGCATTCTATTCAGTTTTTAGTACTGTGTTGAATGGTTAGGCGATTCACTTGTAGGGAAGCGTTTGTTTGCATTCTGTATACTCAATTCTTTAACAGCAAACCTCGTGTCTTGCGTTTGACAGAAATTCCAGTGAAATCACGTTTAAAACCGAACTTCAGTAAAAAGGCTTCGTAGAATCACTCTGTGAATGTCTTTGAAAACACTTCTTAAGAAGGAAAGCATACGTCTTTCATCTGAGTGAAAACTGCATTCTATTCAGTTTTTAGTACTGTTTTGAATGGTTAGGCGATTCACTTGTAGGGAAGCGTTTGTTTGCATTCTGTATACTCAATTCTTTTACAGCAAACCTTGTGTCTTGCATTTGACAGAAATTCCAGTGAAATCACCTTTAAAACCCAACGTCAGTAAAAAGGCTTCGTAGAATCACTCTGTGAATGTCTTTGAAAACACTTCTTAAGAAGGAAAGCATACGTCTTTCATCTGAGTGAAAACTGCATTCTATTCAGTTTTTAGTACTGTGTTGAATGGTTAGGCGATTCACTTGTAGGGAAGCATTTGTTTGCATTCTGTATACTCAATTCTTTAACAGCAAACCTCGTGTTTTGCGTTTGACAGAAATTCCAGTGAAATCACGTTTAAAACCGAACGTCAATAAAAAGGCTTCATAGATTCACTCTGTGAATGTCTTTGAAAACACTTCTTAAGAAGGAAAGCATACGTCTTTCATCTGAGTGAAAACTGCATTCTATTCAGTTTTTAGTACTGTTTTGAATGGTTAGGCGATTCACTTGTAGGGAAGCGTTTGTTTGCATTCTGTATACTCAATTCTTTAACAGCAAACCTCGTGTCTTGCATTTGACAGAAATTCCAGTGAAATCACGTTTAAAACCGAACGTCAGTATAAAGGCTTCTTAGAATCACTCTGTGAATGTCTTTGTAAACACTTCTTAAGAAGGAAAGCATTCGTCTTTCATCTGAGTGAAAACTGCATTCTATTCAGTTTTTAGTACTGTTTTGAATGGTTAGGCGATTCACTTGTAGGGAAGCGTTTGTTTGCATTCTGTATACTCAATTCTTTAACAGCAAACCTCCTGTCTTGCGTTTGACAAAAATTCCAGTGAAATCACGTTTAAAACCGAACGTCAGTAAAAAGACTTCGTAGAATCACTCTTTGAATGTCTTTGAAAACACTTCTTAAGAAGGAAAGCATACGTCTTTCATCTGAGTGAAAACTGCATTCTATTCAGTTTTTAGTACTGTGTTGAATGGTTAGGCGATTCACTTGTAGGAAAGCGTTTGTTTGCATTCTGTATACTCAATTCTTTAACAGCAAACCTCATTTGCGTTTGACAGAAATTCCAGTGAAATCACGTTTAAAACCGAAAGTCAGTAAAAAGGCTTCTTAGAATCACTCTGTGAATGTCTTTGTAAACACTTCTTAAGAAGGAAAGCATACTTCTTTCATCTGAGTGAAAACTGCATTCTATTCAGTTTTTAGTACTGTTTTGAATGGTTAGGCGATTCACTTGTAGGGAAGCATTGGTTTGCATTCTGTATACTCAATTCTTTAACAGCAAAACTCCTGTCTTGCGTTTGACAAAAATTCCAGTGAAATCACGTTTAAAACGGAACGTCAGTAAAAAGGCTTCGTAGAATCACTCTTTGAATGTCTTTGAAAACACTTCTTAAGAAGGAAAGCATACGTCTTTCATCTGAGTGAAAACTGCATTCTATTCAGTTTTTAGTACTGTGTTGAATGGTTAGGCGATTCACTTGTAGGAAAGCGTTTGTTTGCATTCTGTATACTCAATTCTTTAACAGCAAACCTCATTTGCGTTTGACAGAAATTCCAGTGAAATCACGTTTAAAACCGAACGTCAGTAAAAAGGCTTCGTAGAATCACTCTGTGAATGTCTTTGAAAACACTTCTTAAGAAGGAAAGCATACGTCTTTCATCTGAGTGAAAACTGCATTCTATTCAGTTTTTAGTACTGTGTTGAATGGTTAGGCGATTCACTTGTAGGGAAGCGTTTGTTTGCATTCTGTATACTCAATTCTTTAACAGCAAATCTCGTGTCTTGCATTTGATAGAAAATCCACTGAAATCACGTTTAAAAGCCAACGTCAGTAAAAAGGCTTTGTAGAATCACTCTGTGAATGTCTTTGAAAACACTTCTTAAGAAGGAAAGCATACTTCTTTCATCTGAGTGAAAACTGCATTCTATTCAGTTTTTAGTACTGTGTTGAATGGTTAGGCGATTCACTTGTAGGGAAGCGTTTGTTTGCATTCTGTATACTCAATTCTTTAACAGCAAACCTTGTGTCTTGCGTTTGACAGAAATTCCAGTGAAATCACCTTTAAAACCCAAAGTCAGTAAAAAGGCTTCGTAGAATCACTCTGTGAATGTCTTTGAAAACACTTCTTAAGAAGGAAAGCATACGTCTTTCATCTGAGTGAAAACTGCATTCTATTCAGTTTTTAGTACTGTGTTGAATGGTTAGGCGATTCACTTGTAGGAAAGCGTTTGTTTGCATTCTGTATACTCAATTCTTTAACAGCAAACCTCATTTGCGTTTGACAGAAATTCCAGTGAAATCACGTTTAAAACCGAACGTCAGTAAAAAGGCTTCGTAGAATCACTCTGTGAATGTCTTTGAAAACACTTCTTAAGAAGGAAAGCATACATCTTTCATCTGAGTGAAAACTGCATTCTATTCAGTTTTTAGTACTGTGTTGAATGGTTAGGCGATTCACTTGTAGGGAAGCGTTTGTTTGCATTCTGTATACTCAATTCTTTAACAGCAAATCTCGTGTCTTGCATTTGATAGAAAATCCACTGAAATCACGTTTAAAAGCCAACGTCAGTAAAAAGGCTTTGTAGAATCACTCTGTGAATGTCTTTGAAAACACTTCTTAAGAAGGAAAGCATACGTCTTTCATCTGAGTGAAAACTGCATTCTATTCAGTTTTTAGTACTGTGTTGAATGGTTAGGCGATTCACTTGTAGGGAAGCGTTTGTTTGCATTCTGTATACTCAATTCTTTAACAGCAAACCTCGTGTCTTGCGTTTGATAGAAAATCCACTGAAATCACGTTTAAAAGCCAACGTCAGTAAAAAGGCTTTGTAGAATCACTCTGTGAATGTCTTTGAAAACACTTCTTAAGAAGGAAAGCATACGTCTTTCATCTGAGTGAAAACTGCATTCTATTCAGTTTTTAGTACTGTGTTGAATGGTTAGGCGATTCACTTGTAGGGAAGCGTTTGTTTGCATTCTGTATACTCAATTCTTTAACAGCAAACCTCGTGTCTTGCGTTTGACAGAAATTCCAGTGAAATCACGTTTAAAACCGAACTTCAGTAAAAAGGCTTCGTAGAATCACTCTGTGAATGTCTTTGAAAACACTTCTTAAGAAGGAAAGCATACGTCTTTCATCTGAGTGAAAACTGCATTCTATTCAGTTTTTAGTACTGTTTTGAATGGTTAGGCGATTCACTTGTAGGGAAGCGTTTGTTTGCATTCTGTATACTCAATTCTTTTACAGGAAACCTTGTGTCTTGCATTTGACAGAAATTCCAGTGAAATCACCTTTAAAACCCAACGTCAGTAAAAAGGCTTCGTAGAATCACTCTGTGAATGTCTTTGAAAACACTTCTTAAGAAGGAAAGCATACGTCTTTCATCTGAGTGAAAACTGCATTCTATTCAGTTTTTAGTACTGTTTTGAATGGTTAGGCGATTCACTTGTAGGGAAGCGTTTGTTTGCATTCTGTATACTCAATTCTTTAACAGCAAACCTCGTGTCTTGCGTTTGATAGAAAATCCACTGAAATCACGTTTAAAAGCCAACGTCAGTAAAAAGGCTTTGTAGAATCACTCTGTGAATGTCTTTGAAAACACTTCTTAAGAAGGAAAGCATACGTCTTTCATCTGAGTGAAAACTGCATTCTATTCAGTTTTTAGTACTGTGTTGAATGGTTAGGCGATTCACTTGTAGGGAAGCGTTTGTTTGCATTCTGTATACTAAATTCTTTAACAGCAAACCTCGTGTCTTGCGTTTGACAGAAATTCCAGTGAAATCACCTTTAAAACCGAACTTCAGTAAAAAGGCTTCGTAGTATCACTCTGTGAATGTCTTTGAAAACACTTCTTAAGAAGGAAAGCATACGTCTTTCATCTGAGTGAAAACTGCATTCTATTCAGTTTTTAGTACTGTTTTGAATGGTTAGGCGATTCACTTGTAGGGAAGCGTTTGTTTGCATTCTGTATACTCAATTCTTTAACAGCAAACCTTGTGTCTTGCGTTTGACAGAAATTCCAGTGAAATCACCTTTAAAACCCAACGTCAGTAAAAAGGCTTCGTAGAATCACTCTGTGAATGTCTTTGAAAACACTTCTTAAGAAGGAAAGCATACGTCTTTCATCTGAGTGAAAACTGCATTCTATTCAGTTTTTAGTACTGTGTTGAATGGTTAGGCGATTCACTTGTAGGAAAGCGTTTGTTTGCATTCTGTATACTCAATTCTTTAACAGCAAACCTCATTTGCGTTTGACAGAAATTCCAGTGAAATCACGTTTAAAACCGAACGTCAGTAAAAAGGCTTCGTAGAATCACTCTGTGAATGTCTTTGAAAACACTTCTTAAGAAGGAAAGCATACGTCTTTCATCTGAGTGAAAACTGCATTCTATTCAGTTTTTAGTACTGTGTTGAATGGTTAGGCGATTCACTTGTAGGGAAGCGTTTGTTTGCATTCTGTATACTCAATTCTTTAACAGCAAATCTCGTGTCTTGCATTTGATAGAAAATCCACTGAAATCACGTTTAAAAGCCAACGTCAGTAAAAAGGCTTTGTAGAATCACTCTGTGAATGTCTTTGAAAACACTTCTTAAGAAGGAAAGCATACGTCTTTCATCTGAGTGAAAACTGCATTCTATTCAGTTTTTAGTACTGTGTTGAATGGTTAGGCGATTCACTTGTAGGGAAGCGTTTGTTTGCATTCTGTATACTCAATTCTTTAACAGCAAACCTCGTGTCTTGCGTTTGATAGAAAATCCACTGAAATCACGTTTAAAAGCCAACGTCAGTAAAAAGGCTTTGTAGAATCACTCTGTGAATGTCTTTGAAAACACTTCTTAAGAAGGAAAGCATACGTCTTTCATCTGAGTGAAAACTGCATTCTATTCAGTTTTTAGTACTGTGTTGAATGGTTAGGCGATTCACTTGTAGGGAAGCGTTTGTTTGCATTCTGTATACTCAATTCTTTTACAGCAAACCTCGTGTCTTGCATTTGACAGAAATTCCAGTGAAATCACCTTTAAAACCCAACGTCAGTAAAAAGGCTTCGTAGAATCACTCTGTGAATGTCTTTGAAAACACTTCTTAAGAAGGAAAGCATACGTCTTTCATCTGAGTGAAAACTGCATTCTATTCAGTTTTTAGTACTGTGTTGAATGGTTAGGCGATTCACTTGTAGGGAAGCATTTGTTTGCATTCTGTATACTCAATTCTTTAACAGCAAACCTCGTGTTTTGCGTTTGACAGAAATTCCAGTGAAATCACGTTTAAAACCGAACGTCAATAAAAAGGCTTCATAGATTCACTCTGTGAATGTCTTTGAAAACACTTCTTAAGAAGGAAAGCATACGTCTTTCATCTGAGTGAAAACTGCATTCTATTCAGTTTTTAGTACTGTTTTGAATGGTTAGGCGATTCACTTGTAGGGAAGCGTTTGTTTGCATTCTGTATACTCAATTCTTTAACAGCAAACCTCGTGTCTTGCATTTGACAGAAATTCCAGTGAAATCACGTTTAAAACCGAACGTCAGTATAAAGGCTTCTTAGAATCACTCTGTGAATGTCTTTGTAAACACTTCTTAAGAAGGAAAGCATTCGTCTTTCATCTGAGTGAAAACTGCATTCTATTCAGTTTTTAGTACTGTTTTGAATGGTTAGGCGATTCACTTGTAGGGAAGCGTTTGTTTGCATTCTGTATACTCAATTCTTTAACAGCAAACCTCCTGTCTTGCGTTTGACAAAAATTCCAGTGAAATCACGTTTAAAACCGAACGTCAGTAAAAAGACTTCGTAGAATCACTCTTTGAATGTCTTTGAAAACACTTCTTAAGAAGGAAAGCATACGTCTTTCATCTGAGTGAAAACTGCATTCTATTCAGTTTTTAGTACTGTGTTGAATGGTTAGGCGATTCACTTGTAGGAAAGCGTTTGTTTGCATTCTGTATACTCAATTCTTTAACAGCAAACCTCATTTGCGTTTGACAGAAATTCCAGTGAAATCACGTTTAAAACCGAAAGTCAGTAAAAAGGCTTCTTAGAATCACTCTGTGAATGTCTTTGTAAACACTTCTTAAGAAGGAAAGCATACTTCTTTCATCTGAGTGAAAACTGCATTCTATTCAGTTTTTAGTACTGTTTTGAATGGTTAGGCGATTCACTTGTAGGGAAGCATTGGTTTGCATTCTGTATACTCAATTCTTTAACAGCAAAACTCCTGTCTTGCGTTTGACAAAAATTCCAGTGAAATCACGTTTAAAACGGAACGTCAGTAAAAAGGCTTCGTAGAATCACTCTTTGAATGTCTTTGAAAACACTTCTTAAGAAGGAAAGCATACGTCTTTCATCTGAGTGAAAACTGCATTCTATTCAGTTTTTAGTACTGTGTTGAATGGTTAGGCGATTCACTTGTAGGAAAGCGTTTGTTTGCATTCTGTATACTCAATTCTTTAACAGCAAACCTCATTTGCGTTTGACAGAAATTCCAGTGAAATCACGTTTAAAACCGAACGTCAGTAAAAAGGCTTCGTAGAATCACTCTGTGAATGTCTTTGAAAACACTTCTTAAGAAGGAAAGCATACGTCTTTCATCTGAGTGAAAACTGCATTCTATTCAGTTTTTAGTACTGTGTTGAATGGTTAGGCGATTCACTTGTAGGGAAGCGTTTGTTTGCATTCTGTATACTCAATTCTTTAACAGCAAATCTCGTGTCTTGCATTTGATAGAAAATCCACTGAAATCACGTTTAAAAGCCAACGTCAGTAAAAAGGCTTTGTAGAATCACTCTGTGAATGTCTTTGAAAACACTTCTTAAGAAGGAAAGCATACGTCTTTCATCTGAGTGAAAACTGCATTCTATTCAGTTTTTAGTACTGTGTTGAATGGTTAGGCGATTCACTTGTAGGGAAGCGTTTGTTTGCATTCTGTATACTCAATTCTTTAACAGCAAACCTCGTGTCTTGCGTTTGATAGAAAATCCACTGAAATCACGTTTAAAAGCCAACGTCAGTAAAAAGGCTTTGTAGAATCACTCTGTGAATGTCTTTGAAAACACTTCTTAAGAAGGAAAGCATACGTCTTTCATCTGAGTGAAAACTGCATTCTATTCAGTTTTTAGTACTGTGTTGAATGGTTAGGCGATTCACTTGTAGGGAAGCGTTTGTTTGCATTCTGTATACTCAATTCTTTAACAGCAAACCTTGTGTCTTGCGTTTGACAGAAATTCCAGTGAAATCACCTTTAAAACCCAAAGTCAGTAAAAAGGCTTCGTAGAATCACTCTGTGAATGTCTTTGAAAACACTTCTTAAGAAGGAAAGCATACGTCTTTCATCTGAGTGAAAACTGCATTCTATTCAGTTTTTAGTACTGTGTTGAATGGTTAGGCGATTCACTTGTAGGAAAGCGTTTGTTTGCATTCTGTATACTCAATTCTTTAACAGCAAACCTCATTTGCGTTTGACAGAAATTCCAGTGAAATCACGTTTAAAACCGAACGTCAGTAAAAAGGCTTCGTAGAATCACTCTGTGAATGTCTTTGAAAACACTTCTTAAGAAGGAAAGCATACGTCTTTCATCTGAGTGAAAACTGCATTCTATTCAGTTTTTAGTACTGTGTTGAATGGTTAGGCGATTCACTTGTAGGGAAGCGTTTGTTTGCATTCTGTATACTCAATTCTTTAACAACAAATCTCGTGTCTTGCATTTGATAGAAAATCCACTGAAATCACGTTTAAAAGCCAACTTCAGTAAAAAGGCTTTGTAGAATAACTCTGTGAATGTCTTTGAAAACACTTCTTAAGAAGGAAAGCATACGTCTTTCATCTGAGTGAAAACTGCATTCTATTCAGTTTTTAGTACTGTGTTGAATGGTTAGGCGATTCACTTGTAGGGAAGCGTTAGTTTGCATTCTGTATACTCAATTCTTTAACAGCAAACCTCGTGTCTTGCGTTTGATAGAAAATCCACTGAAATCACGTTTAAAAGCCAACGTCAGTAAAAAGGCTTTGTAGAATCACTCTGTGAATGTCTTTGAAAACACTTCTTAAGAAGGAAAGCATACGTCTTTCATCTGAGTGAAAACTGCATTCTATTCAGTTTTTAGTACTGTGTTGAATGGTTAGGCGATTCACTTGTAGGGAAGCGTTTGTTTGCATTCTGTATACTCAATTCTTTAACAGCAAACCTCGTGTCTTGCGTTTGACAGAAATTCCAGTGAAATCACGTTTAAAACCAAACTTCAGTAAAAAGTCTTCGTTGAATCACTCTGTGAATGTCTTTGAAAACACTTCTTAAGAAGGAAAGCATAGGTCTTTCATCTGAGTGAAAACTGCATTCTATTCAGTTTTTAGTACTGTTTTGAATGGTTAGGCGATTCACTTGTAGGGAAGCGTTTGTTTGCATTCTGTATACTCAATTCTTTTACAGAAAACCTTGTGTCTTGCATTTGACAGAAATTCCAGTGAAATCACCTTTAAAACCGAACGTCAGTAAAAAGGCTTCGTAGAATCACTCTGTGAATGTCTTTGAAAACACTTCTTAAGAAGGAAAGCATACGTCTTTCATCTGAGTGAAAACTGCATTCTATTCAGTTTTTAGTACTGTGTTGAATGGTTAGGCGATTCACTTTTAGGGAAGCATTTGTTTGCATTCTGTATACTCAATTCTTTAACAGCAAACCTCGTGTCTTGCGTTTGACAGAAATTCCAGTGAAATCACGTTTAAAACCGAACGTCAATAAAAAGGCTTCATAGAATCACTCTGTGAATGTCTTTGAAAACACTTCTTAAGAAGGAAAGCATAAGTCTTTCATCTGAGTGAAAACTGCATTCTATTCAGTTTTTAGTACTGTTTTGAATGGTTAGGCGATTCACTTGTAGGGAAGCGTTTGTTTGCATTCTGTATACTCAATTCTTTAACAGCAAACCTCGTGTCTTGCATTTGACAGAAATTCCAGTGAAATCACGTTTAAAACCGAACGTCACTATAAAGGCTTCTTAGAATCACTCTGTGAATGTCTTTGAAAACACTTCTTAAGAAGGAAAGCATACGTCTTTCATCTGAGTTAAAACTGCATTCTATTCAGTTTTTAGTACTGTTTTGAATGGTTAGGCGATTCACTTGTAGGGAAGCGTTTGTTTGCATTCTGTATACTCAATTCTTTAACAGCAAACCTCCTGTCTTGCGTTTGACAAAAATTCCAGTGAAATCACGTTTAAAACCGAACATCAGTAAAAAGGCTTCGTAGAATCACTCTGTGAATGTCTTTGAAAACACTTCTTAAGAAGGAAAGCATACGTCTTTCATCTGAGTGAAAACTGCATTCTATTCAGTTTTTAGTACTGTGTTGAATGGTTAGGCGATTCACTTGTAGGGAAGCGTTTGTTTGCATTCTGTATACTCAATTCTTTAACAGCAAACCTCGTGTCTTGCGTTTGACAGAAATTCCAGTGAAATCACGTTTAAAACCGAACATCAATAAAAAGGCTTCATAGAATCACTCTGTGAATGTCTTTGAAAACACTTCTTAAGAAGGAAAGCATACGTCTTTCATCTGAGTGAAAACTGCATTCTATTCAGTTTTTAGTACTGTTTTGAATGGTTAGGCGATTCACTTGTAGGGAAGCGTTTGTTTGCATTGTGTATACTCAATCCTTTAACAGCAAACCTCCTGTCTTGCGTTTGACAAAAATTCCAGTGAAATCACGTTTAAAACCGAACGTCAGTAAAAAGGCTTCGTAGAATCACTCTGTGAATGTCTTTGAAAACACTTCTTAAGAAGGAAAGCATACGTCTTTCATCTGAATGAAAACTGCATTCTATTCAGTTTTTAGTACTGTGTTGAATGGTTAGGCGATTCACTTGTAGGAAAGCGTTTGTTTGCATTCTGTATACTCAATTCTTTAACAGCAAACCTCATTTGCATTTGACAGAAATTCCAGTGAAATCACGTTTAAAACCGAATGTCAGTAAAAAGGCTTCGTAGAATCACTCTGTGAATGTCTTTGAAAACACTTCTTAAGAAGGAAAGCATATGTCTTTCATCTGAGTGAAAACTGCATTCTATTCAGTTTTTAGTACTGTGTTGAATGGTTAGGCGATTCACTTGTAGGGAAGCATTTGTTTGCATTCTGTATACTCAATTCTTTAACAGCAAACCTCGTGTCTTGCGTTTGACAGAAATTCCAGTGAAATCACGTTTAAAACCGAACGTCAATAAAAAGGCTTCATAGAATCACTCTGTGAATGTCTTTGAAAACACTTCTTAAGAAGGAAAGCATACGTCTTTCATCTGAGTGAAAACTGCATTCTATTCAGTTTTTAGTACTGTTTTGAATGGTTAGGCGATTCACTTGTAGGGAAGCGTTTGTTTGCATTCTGTATACTCAATTCTTTAACAGCAAACCTCGTGTCTTGCATTTGACAGAAATTCCAGTGAAATCACGTTTAAAACCGAATGTCAGTAAAAAGGCTTCTTAGAATCACTCTGTGAATGTCTTTGTAAACACTTCTTAAGAAGGAAAGCATACGTCTTTCATCTGAGTGAAAACTGCATTCTATTCAGTTTTTAGTACTGTGTTGAATGGTTCGGCGATTCACTTGTAGGAAAGCGTTTGTTTGCATTCTGTATACTCAATTCTTTAACAGCAAACCTCATTTGCGTTTGACAGAAATTCCAGTGAAATCACGTTTAAAACCGAATGTCAGTAAAAAGGCTTCTTAGAATCACTCTGTGAATGTCTTTGAAAACACTTCTTAAGAAGGAAAGCATACGTCTTTCATCTGAGTGAAAACTGCATTCTATTCAGTTTTTAGTACTGTGTTGAATGGTTAGGCGATTCACTTGTAGGGAAGCGTTTGTTTGCATTCTGTATACTCAATTCTTTAACAGCAAATCTCGTGTCTTGCATTTGTTAGAAAATCCACTGAAATCACGTTTAAAAGCCAACGTCAGTAAAAAGGCTTTGTAGAATCACTCTGTGAATGTCTTTGAAAACACTTCTTAAGAAGGAAAGCATACGTCTTTCATCTGAGTGAAAACTGCATTCTATTCAGTTTTTAGTACTGTTTTGAATGGTTAGGCGATTCACTTGTAGGGAAGCGTTTGTTTGCATTCTGTATACTCAATTCTTTAACAGCAAACCTCGTGTCTTGCATTTGACAGAAATTCCAGTGAAATCACGTTTAAAACCGAATGTCAGTAAAAAGGCTTCTTAGAATCACTCTGTGAATGTCTTTGTAAACACTTCTTAAGAAGGAAAGCATACGTCTTTCATCTGAGTGAAAACTGCATTCTATTCAGTTTTTAGTACTGTGTTGAATGGTTCGGCGATTCACTTGTAGGAAAGCGTTTGTTTGCATTCTGTATACTCAATTCTTTAACAGCAAACCTCATTTGCGTTTGACAGAAATTCCAGTGAAATCACGTTTAAAACCGAACGTCAGTAAAAAGGCTTCGTAGAATCACTCTGTGAATGTCTTTGAAAACACTTCTTAAGAAGGAAAGCATACGTCTTTCATCTGAGTGAAAACTGCATTCTATTCAGTTTTTAGTACTGTGTTGAATGGTTAGGCGATTCACTTGTAGGGAAGCGTTTGTTTGCATTCTGTATACTCAATTCTTTAACAGCAAATCTCGTGTCTTGCATTTGTTAGAAAATCCACTGAAATCACGTTTAAAAGCCAACGTCAGTAAAAAGGCTTTGTAGAATCACTCTGTGAATGTCTTTGAAAACACTTCTTAAGAAGGAAAGCATACGTCTTTCATCTGAGTGAAAACTGCATTCTATTCAGTTTTTAGTACTATGTTGAATGGTTAGGCGATTCACTTGTAGGGAAGCGTTTGTTTGCATTCTGTATACTCAATTCTTTAACAGCAAACCTCGTGTCTTGCGTTTGACAGAAATTCCAGTGAAATCACGTTTAAAACCGAACTTCAGTAAAAAGGCTTCGTAGAATCACTCTGTGAATGTCTTTGAAAACACTTCTTAAGAAGGAAAGCATACGTCTTTCATCTGAGTGAAAACTGCATTCTATTCAGTTTTTAGTACTGTTTTGAATGGTTAGGCGATTCACTTGTAGGGAAGCGTTTGTTTGCATTCTGTATACTCAATTCTTTAACAGCAAACCTCCTGTCTTGCGTTTGACAAAAATTCCAGTGAAATCACATTTAAAACCGAACGTCAGTAAAAAGGCTTCGTAGAATCACTCTGTGAATGTCTTTGAAAACACTTCTTAAGAAGGAAAGCATACGTCTTTCATCTGAGTGAAAACTGCATTCTATTCAGTTTTTCGTACTGTGTTGAATGGTTAGGCGATTCACTTGTAGGAAAGCGTTTGTTTGCATTCTGTATACTCAATTCTTTAACAGCAAACCTCATTTGCGTTTGACAGAAATTCCAGTGAAATCACG
The DNA here is from genome assembly GCA_033318265.1 of Phyllotis vaccarum. Lineage (NCBI taxonomy): Eukaryota > Metazoa > Chordata > Mammalia > Rodentia > Cricetidae > Phyllotis > Phyllotis vaccarum. Next base: position 75,486,339 of record JARWLC010000007.1, on the reverse strand, counting down.
TTTAAAACCGAACGTCAGTAAAAAGGCTTCGTAGAATCACTCTGTGAATGTCTTTGAAAACACTTCTTAAGAAGGAAAGCATACGTCTTTCATCTGAGTGAAAACTGCATTCTATTCAGTTTTTAGTACTGTGTTGAATGGTTAGGCGATTCACTTGTAGGGAAGCGTTTGTTTGCATTCTGTATACTCAATTCTTTAACAGCAAACCTCGTGTCTTGCGTTTGACAGAAATTCCAGTGAAATCACGTTTAAAACCGAACTTCAGTAAAAAGGCTTCGTAGAATCACTCTGTGAATGTCTTTGAAAACACTTCTTAAGAAGGAAAGCATACGTCTTTCATCTGAGTGAAAACTGCATTCTATTCAGTTTTTAGTACTGTTTTGAATGGTTAGGCGATTCACTTGTAGGGAAGCGTTTGTTTGCATTCTGTATACTCAATTCTTTAACAGCAAACCTTGTGTCTTGCGTTTGACAGAAATTCCAGTGAAATCACCTTTAAAACCCAACGTCAGTAAAAAGGCTTCGTAGAATCACTCTGTGAATGTCTTTGAAAACAGTTCTTAAGAAGGAAAGCATAAGTCTTTCATCTGAGTGAAAACTGCATTCTATTCAGTTTTTAGTACTGTGTTGAATGGTTAGGCGATTCACTTGTAGGGAAGCATTTGTTTGCATTCTGTATACTCAATTCTTTAACAGCAAATCTCGTGTCTTGCGTTTGACAGAAATTCCAGTGAAATCACGTTTAAAACCGAACTTCAGTAAAAAGGCTTCGTAGAATCACTCTGTGAATGTCTTTGAAAACACTTCTTAAGAAGGAAAGCATACGTCTTTCATCTGAGTGAAAACTGCATTCTATTCAGTTTTTAGTACTGTTTTGAATGGTTAGGCGATTCACTTGTAGGGAAGCGTTTGTTTGCATTCTGTATACTCAATTCTTTAACAGCAAACCTCGTGTCTTGCATTTGACAGAAATTCCAGTGAAATCACGTTTAAAACCGAATGTCAGTAAAAAGGCTTCTTAGAATCACTCTGTGAATGTCTTTGTAAACACTTCTTAAGAAGGAAAGCATACGTCTTTCATCTGAGTGAAAACTGCATTCTATTCAGTTTTTAGTACTGTGTTGAATGGTTCGGCGATTCACTTGTAGGAAAGCGTTTGTTTGCATTCTGTATACTCAATTCTTTAACAGCAAACCTCATTTGCGTTTGACAGAAATTCCAGTGAAATCACGTTTAAAACCGAACGTCAGTAAAAAGGCTTCGTAGAATCACTCTGTGAATGTCTTTGAAAACACTTCTTAAGAAGGAAAGCATACGTCTTTCATCTGAGTGAAAACTGCATTCTATTCAGTTTTTAGTACTGTGTTGAATGGTTAGGCGATTCACTTGTAGGGAAGCGTTTGTTTGCATTCTGTATACTCAATTCTTTAACAGCAAATCTCGTGTCTTGCATTTGTTAGAAAATCCACTGAAATCACGTTTAAAAGCCAACGTCAGTAAAAAGGCTTTGTAGAATCACTCTGTGAATGTCTTTGAAAACACTTCTTAAGAAGGAAAGCATACGTCTTTCATCTGAGTGAAAACTGCATTCTATTCAGTTTTTAGTACTATGTTGAATGGTTAGGCGATTCACTTGTAGGGAAGCGTTTGTTTGCATTCTGTATACTCAATTCTTTAACAGCAAACCTCGTGTCTTGCGTTTGACAGAAATTCCAGTGAAATCACGTTTAAAACCGAACTTCAGTAAAAAGGCTTCGTAGAATCACTCTGTGAATGTCTTTGAAAACACTTCTTAAGAAGGAAAGCATACGTCTTTCATCTGAGTGAAAACTGCATTCTATTCAGTTTTTAGTACTGTTTTGAATGGTTAGGCGATTCACTTGTAGGGAAGCGTTTGTTTGCATTCTGTATACTCAATTCTTTAACAGCAAACCTCCTGTCTTGCGTTTGACAAAAATTCCAGTGAAATCACATTTAAAACCGAACGTCAGTAAAAAGGCTTCGTAGAATCACTCTGTGAATGTCTTTGAAAACACTTCTTAAGAAGGAAAGCATACGTCTTTCATCTGAGTGAAAACTGCATTCTATTCAGTTTTTAGTACTGTGTTGAATGGTTAGGCGATTCACTTGTAGGGAAGCGTTTGTTTGCATTCTGTATACTCAATTCTTTAACAGCAAACCTCGTGTCTTGCGTTTGACAGAAATTCCAGTGAAATCACGTTTAAAACCGAACTTCAGTAAAAAGGCTTCGTAGAATCACTCTGTGAATGTCTTTGAAAACACTTCTTAAGAAGGAAAGCATACGTCTTTCATCTGAGTGAAAACTGCATTCTATTCAGTTTTTAGTACTGTTTTGAATGGTTAGGCGATTCACTTGTAGGGAAGCGTTTGTTTGCATTCTGTATACTCAATTCTTTAACAGCAAACCTTGTGTCTTGCGTTTGACAGAAATTCCAGTGAAATCACCTTTAAAACCCAACGTCAGTAAAAAGGCTTCGTAGAATCACTCTGTGAATGTCTTTGAAAACAGTTCTTAAGAAGGAAAGCATAAGTCTTTCATCTGAGTGAAAACTGCATTCTATTCAGTTTTTAGTACTGTGTTGAATGGTTAGGCGATTCACTTGTAGGGAAGCATTTGTTTGCATTCTGTATACTCAATTCTTTAACAGCAAATCTCGTGTCTTGCGTTTGACAGAAATTCCAGTGAAATCACGTTTAAAACCGAACTTCAGTAAAAAGGCTTCGTAGAATCACTCTGTGAATGTCTTTGAAAACACTTCTTAAGAAGGAAAGCATACGTCTTTCATCTGAATGAAAACTGCATTCTATTCAGTTTTTAGTACTGTTTTGAATGGTTAGGCGATTCACTTGTAGGGAAGCGTTTGTTTGCATTCTGTATACTCAATTCTTTAACAGCAAACCTTGTGTCTTGCGTTTGACAGAAATTCCAGTGAAATCACCTTTAAAACCCAACGTCAGTAAAAAGGCTTCGTAGAATCACTCTGTGAATGTCTTTGAAAACAGTTCTTAAGAAGGAAAGCATAAGTCTTTCATCTGAGTGAAAACTGCATTCTATTCAGTTTTTAGTACTGTGTTGAATGGTTAGGCGATTCACTTGTAGGGAAGCATTTGTTTGCATTCTGTATACTCAATTCTTTAACAGCAAATCTCGTGTCTTGCGTTTGACAGAAATTCCAGTGAAATCACGTTTAAAACCGAACTTCAGTAAAAAGGCTTCGTAGAATCACTCTGTGAATGTCTTTGAAAACACTTCTTAAGAAGGAAAGCATACGTCTTTCATCTGAGTGAAAACTGCATTCTATTCAGTTTTTAGTACTGTTTTGAATGGTTAGGCGATTCACTTGTAGGGAAGCGTTTGTTTGCATTCTGTATACTCAATTCTTTAACAGCAAACCTTGTGTCTTGCGTTTGACAGAAATTCCAGTGAAATCACCTTTAAAACCCAACGTCAGTAAAAAGGCTTCGTAGAATCACTCTGTGAATGTCTTTGAAAACAGTTCTTAAGAAGGAAAGCATAAGTCTTTCATCTGAGTGAAAACTGCATTCTATTCAGTTTTTAGTACTGTGTTGAATGGTTAGGCGATTCACTTGTAGGGAAGCATTTGTTTGCATTCTGTATACTCAATTCTTTAACAGCAAACCTCGTGTCTTGCGTTTGACAGAAATTCCAGTGAAATCACGTTTAAAACCGAACGTCAGTAAAAAGGCTTCTTAGAATCACTCTGTGAATGTCTTTGAAAACACTTCTTAAGAAGGAAAGCATACGTCTTTCATATGAGTGAAAACTGCATTCTATTCAGTTTTTAGTACTGTTTTGAATGGTTAGGCGATTCACTTGTAGGGAAGCGTTTGTTTGCATTCTGTATACTCAATTCTTTAACAGCAAACCTCCTGTCTTGCGTTTGACAAAAATTCCAGTGAAATCACGTTTAAAACCGAACGTCAGTAAAAAGGCTTCGTAGAATCACTCTGTGAATGTCTTTGAAAACACTTCTTAAGAAGGAAAGCATACGTCTTTCATCTGAATGAAAACTGCATTCTATTCAGTTTTTAGTACTGTGTTGAATGGTTAGGGGATTCACTTGTAGGAAAGCGTTTGTTTGCATTCTGTATACTCAATTCTTTAACAGCAAACCTCATTTGCATTTGACAGAAATTCCAGTGAAATCACGTTTAAAACCGAATGTCAGTAAAAAGGCTTCGTAGAATCACTCTGTGAATGTCTTTGAAAACACTTCTTAAGAAGGAAAGCATACGTCTTTCATCTGAGTGAAAACTGCATTCTATTCAGTTTTTAGTACTGTGTTGAATGGTTAGGCGATTCACTTGTAGGGAAGCATTTGTTTGCATTCTGTATACTCAATTCTTTAACAGCAAACCTCGTGTCTTGCGTTTGACAGAAATTCCAGTGAAATCACGTTTAAAACCGAACGTCAATAAAAAGGCTTCATAGAATCACTCTGTGAATGTCTTTGAAAACACTTCTTAAGAAGGAAAGCATACGTCTTTCATCTGAGTGAAAACTGCATTCTATTCAGTTTTTAGTACTGTTTTGAATGGTTAGGCGATTCACTTGTAGGGAAGCGTTTGTTTGCATTCTGTATACTCAATTCTTTAACAGCAAACCTCGTGTCTTGCATTTGACAGAAATTCCAGTGAAATCACGTTTAAAACCGAACGTCAGTAAAAAGGCTTCTTAGAATCACTCTGTGAATGTCTTTGAAAACACTTCTTAAGAAGGAAAGCATACGTCTTTCATCTGAGTGAAAACTGCATTCTATTCAGTTTTTAGTACTGTTTTGAATGGTTAGGCGATTCACTTGTAGGGAAGCGTTTGTTTGCATTCTGTATACTCAATTCTTTAACAGCAAACCTCCTGTCTTGCGTTTGACAAAAATTCCAGTGAAATCACGTTTAAAACCGAACGTCAGTAAAAAGGCTTCGTAGAATCACTCTGTGAATGTCTTTGAAAACACTTCTTAAGAAGGAAAGCATACGTCTTTCATCTGAGTGAAAACTGCATTCTATTCAGTTTTTAGTACTGTGTTGAATGGTTAGGCGATTCACTTGTAGGAAAGCGTTTGTTTGCATTCTGTATACTCAATTCTTTAACAGCAAACCTCATTTGCGTTTGACAGAAATTCCAGTGAAATCACATTTAAAACCGAACGTCAGTAAAAAGGCTTCGTAGAATCACTCTGTGAATGTCTTTGAAAACACTTCTTAAGAAGGAAAGCATACGTCTTTCATCTGAGTGAAAACTGCATTCTATTCAGTTTTTAGTACTGTGTTGAATGGTTAGGCGATTCACTTGTAGGGAAGCGTTTGTTTGCATTCTGTATACTCAATTCTTTAACAGCAAACCTCGTGTCTTGCGTTTGACAGAAATTCCAGTGAAATGACGTTTAAAACCGAACTTCAGTAAAAAGGCTTCGTAGAATCACTCTGTGAATGTCTTTGAAAACACTTCTTAAGAAGGAAAGCATACGTCTTTCATCTGAGTGAAAACTGCATTCTATTCAGTTTTTAGTACTGTTTTGAATGGTTAGGCGATTCACTTGTAGGGAAGCGTTTGTTTGCATTCTGTATACTCAATTCTTTAACAGCAAACCTTGTGTCTTGCTTTTGACAGAAATTCCAGTGAAATCTCCTTTAAAACCCAACGTCAGTAAAAAGGCTTCGTAGAATCACTCTGTGAATGTCTTTGAAAACACTTCTTAAGAAGGAAAGCATAAGTCTTTCATCTGAGTGAAAACTGCATTCTATTCAGTTTTTAGTACTGTGTTGAATGGTTAGGCGATTCACTTGTAGGGAAGCATTTGTTTGCATTCTGTATACTCAATTCTTTAACAGCAAACCTCGTGTCTTGCGTTTGACAGAAATTCCAGTGAAATCACGTTTAAAACCGAACGTCAATAAAAAGGCTTCATAGAATCACTCTGTGAATGTCTTTGAAAACACTTCTTAAGAAGGAAAGCATACGTCTTTCATATGAGTGAAAACTGCATTCTATTCAGTTTTTAGTACTGTTTTGAATGGTTAGGCGATTCACTTGTAGGGAAGCGTTTGTTTGCATTCTGTATACTCAATTCTTTAACAGCAAACCTCGTGTCTTGCATTTGACAGAAATTCCAGTGAAATCACGTTTAAAACCGAACGTCAGTAAAAAGGCTTCTTAGAATCACTCTGTGAATGTCTTTGTAAACACTTCTTAAGAAGGAAAGCATACGTCTTTCATCTGAGTGAAAACTGCATTCTATTCAGTTTTTAGTACTGTTTTGAATGGTTAGGCGTTTCACTTGTAGGGAAGCGTTTGTTTGCATTCTGTATACTCAATTCTTTAACAGCAAACCTCCTGTCTTGCGTTTGACAAAAATTCCAGTGAAATCACGTTTAAAACCGAACGTCAGTAAAAAGGCTTCGTAGAATCACTCTGTGAATGTCGTTGAAAACACTTCTTAAGAAGGAAAGCATACGTCTTTCATCTGAGTGAAAACTGCATTCTATTCAGTTTTTAGTACTCTGTTGAATGGTTAGGAGATTCACTTGTAGGGAAGCGTTTGTTTGCATTCTGTATACTCAATTCTTTAACAGCAAACCTCGTGTCTTGCGTTTGAAAGAAATTCCAGTGAAATCACTTTTAAAACCGAATGTCAGTAAAAAGGCTTCGTAGAATCACTCTGTGAATGTCTTTGAAAACACTTCTTAAGAAGGAAAGCATACGTCTTTCATCTGAGTGAAAACTGCATTCTATTCAGTTTTTAGTACTGTTTTGAATGGTTAGGCGATTCACTTGTAGGGAAGCGTTTGTTTGCATTCTGTATACTCAATTCTTTAACAGCAAACCTCGTGTCTTGCGTTTGACAGAAATTCCAGTGAAATCACTTTTAAAACCGAACGTCAGTTAAAAGGCTTCTTAGAATCACTCTGTGAATGTCTTTGAAAACACTTCTTAAGAAGGAAAGCATACGTCTTTCATCTGAGTGAAAACTGCATTCTATTCAGTTTTTAGTACTGTGTTGAATGGTTAGGCGATTCACTTGTAGGGAAGCTTTTGTTTGCATTCTGTATACTCAATTCTTTAACAGCAAATCTCGTGTCTTGCGTTTGACAGAAATTCCACTGAAATCACGTTTAAAAGCCAACGTCAGTAAAAAGACATTGTAGAATCACTCTGTGAATGTCTTTGAAAACTCTTCTTAAGAAGGAAAGCATACGTCTTTCATCTGAGTGAAAAGTCCATTCTATTCAGTTTTTAGTACTGTGTTGAATGGTTAGGCGATTCACTTGTAGGGAAGCGTTTGTTTGCATTCTGTATACTCAATTCTTTAACAGCACACCTCATTTGCGTTTGACAGAAATTCCAGTGAAATCACGTTTAAAACCGAACGTCAGTAAAAAGGCTTCGTAGAATCACTCTGTGAATGTCTTTGAAAACACTTCTTAAGAAGGAAAGCATACGTCTTTCATCTGAGTGAAAACTGCATTCTATTCAGTTTTTAGTACTGTGTTGAATGGTTAGGCGATTCACTTGTAGGGAAGCGTTTGTTTGCATTCTGTATACTCAATTCTTTAACAGCAAACCTCCTGTCTTGCGTTTGACAGAAATTCCAGTGAAATCACGTTTAAAATCGAACGTCAGTAAAAAGGCTTCGTAGAATCACTCTGTGAATGTCTTTGAAAACACTTCTTAAGAAGGAAAGCATACGTCTTTCATCTGAGTGAAAACTGCATTCTATTCAGTTTTTAGTACTGTTTTGAATGGTTAGGCGATTCACTTGTAGGGAACCGTTTGTTTGCATTCTGTATACTCAATTCTTTAACAGCAAACCTCGTGTCTTGCGTTTGACAGAAATTCCAGTGAAATCACGTTTAAAACCGAACGTCAGTAAAAAGGCTTCGTAGAATCACTCTGTGAATGTCTTTGAAAACACTTCTTAAGAAGGAAAGCATAAGTCTTTCATCTGAGTGAAAACTGCATTCTATTCAGTTTTTAGTACTGTGTTGAATGGTTAGGCGATTCACTTGTAGGGAAGCATTTGTTTGCATTCTGTATACTCAATTCTTTAACAGCAAACCTCGTGTCTTGCGTTTGACAGAAATTCCAGTGAAATCACGTTTAAAACCGAACGTCAATAAAAAGGCTTCATAGAATCACTCTGTGAATGTCTTTGAAAACACTTCTTAAGAAGGAAAGCATACGTCTTTCATATGAGTGAAAACTGCATTCTATTAAGTTTTTAGTACTGTTTTGAATGGTTAGGCGATTCACTTGTAGAGAAGCGTTTGTTTGCATTCTGTATACTCAATTCTTTAACAGCAAACCTCGTGTCTTGCATTTGACAGAAATTCCAGTGAAATCACGTTTAAAACCGAACTTCAGTAAAAAGGCTTCATAGAATCACTCTGTGAATGTCTTTGAAAACACTTCTTAAGAAGGAAAGCATACGTCTTTCATCTGAGTGAAAACTGCATTCTATTCAGTTTTTAGTACTGTTTTGAATGGTTAGGCGATTCACTTGTAGGGAAGCATTTGTTTGCATTCTGTATACTCAATTCTTTAACAGCAAACCTTGTGTCTTGCGTTTGACAGAAATTCCAGTGAAATCACATTTAAAACCGAACGTCAGTAAAAAGGCTTCGTAGAATCACTCTGTGAATGTCTTTGAAAACACTTCTTAAGAAGGAAAGCATAAGTCTTTCATCTGAGTGAAAACTGCATTCTATTCAGTTTTTAGTACTGTGTTGAATGGTTAGGCGATTCACTTGTAGGGAAGCATTTGTTTGCATTCTGTATACTCAATTCTTTAACAGCAAACCTCGTGTCTTGCGTTTGACAGAAATTCCAGTGAAATCACGTTTAAAACCGAACGTCAATAAAAAGGCTTCATAGAATCACTCTGTGAATGTCTTTGAAAACACTTCTTAAGAAGGAAAGCATACGTCTTTCATATGAGTGAAAACTGCATTCTATTAAGTTTTTAGTACTGTTTTGAATGGTTAGGCGATTCACTTGTAGAGAAGCGTTTGTTTGCATTCTGTATACTCAATACTTTAACAGCAAACCTCGTGTCTTGCATTTGACAGAAATTCCAGTGAAATCACGTTTAAAACCGAACGTCAGTAAAAAGGCTTCTTAGAATCACTCTGTGAATGTCTTTGTAAACACTTCTTAAGAAGGAAAGCATACGTCTTTCATCTGAGTGAAAACTGCATTCTATTCAGTTTTTAGTACTGTTTTGAATGGTTAGGCGATTCACTTGTAGGGAAGCGTTTGTTTGCATTCTGTATACTCAATTCTTTAACAGCATACCTCCTGTCTTGCGTTTGACAAAAATTCCAGTGAAATCACGTTTAAAACCGAACGTCAGTAAAAAGGCTTCGTAGAATCACTCTGTGAATGTCTTTGAAAACACTTCTTAAGAAGGAAAGCATACGTCTTTCATCTGAGTGAAAACTGCATTCTATTCAGTTTTAGTACTCTGTTGAATGGTTAGGAGATTCACTTGTAGGGAAGCGTTTGTTTGCATTCTGTATACTCAATTCTTTAACAGCAAACCTCGTGTCTTGCGTTTGAAAGAAATTCCAGTGAAATCACTTTTAAAACCGAATGTCAGTAAAAAGGCTTCGTAGAATCACTCTGTAAATGTCTTTGAAAACACTTCTTAAGAAGGAAAGCATACATCTTTCATCTGAGTGAAAACTGCATTCTATTCAGTTTTTAGTACTGTTTTGAATGGTTAGGCGATTCACTTGTAGGGAAGCGTTTGTTTGCATTCTGTATACTCAATTCTTTAACAGCAAACCTCGTGTCTTGCGTTTGACAGAAATTCCAGTGAAATCACGTTTAAAACCGAACGTCAGTAAAAAGGCTTCTTAGAATCACTCTGTGAATGTCTTTGAAAACACTTCTTAAGAAGGAAAGCATACGTCTTTCATCTGAGTGAAAACTGCATTCTATTCAGTTTTTAGTACTGTGTTGAATGGTTAGGCGATTCACTTGTAGGGAAGCATTTGTTTGCATTCTGTATACTCAATTCTTTAACAGCAAATCTCGTGTCTTGTGTTTGACAGAAATTCCACTGAAATCACGTTTAAAAGCCAACGTCAGTAAAAAGACATTGTAGAATCACTCTGTGAATGTCTTTGAAAACACTTCTTAAGAAGGAAAGCATACGTCTTTCATCTGAGTGAAAAGTCCATTCTATTCAGTTTTTAGTACTGTGTTGAATGGTTAGGCGATTCACTTGTAGGGAAGCGTTTGTTTGCATTCTGTATACTCAATTCTTTAACAGCACACCTCATTTGCGTTTGACAGAAATTCCAGTGAAATCACGTTTAAAACCGAAAGTCAGTAAAAAGGCTTCGTAGAATCACTCTGTGAATGTCTTTGAAAACACTTCTTAAGAAGGAAAGCATACGTCTTTCATCTGAGTGAAAACTGCATTCTATTCAGTTTTTAGTACTGTGTTGAATGGTTAGGCGATTCACTTGTAGGGAAGCGTTTGTTTGCATTCTGTATACTCAATTCTTTAACAGCAAACCTCCTGTCTTGCTTTGGAAAAAAATACCAGTGAAATCACGTTTAAAACCGAACGTCAGTAAAAAGGCTTCGTAGAATCACTCTGTGAATGTCTTTGAAAACACTTCTTAAGAAGGAAAGCATACGTCTTTCATCTGAGTGAAAACTGCATTCTATTCAGTTTTTAGTACTCTGTTGAATGGTTAGGAGATTCACTTGTAGGGAAGCGTTTGTTTGCATTCTGTATACTCAATTCTTTAACAGCAAACCTCGTGTCTTGCGTTTGACAGAAATTCCACTGAAATCACGTTTAAAAGCCAACGTCAGTAAAAAGGCTTTGTAGAATCACTCTGTGAATGTCTTTGAAAACACTTCTTAAGAAGGAAAGCATACGTCTTTCATCTGAGTGAAAACTGCATTCTATTCAGTTTTTAGTACTGTGTTGAATGGTTAGGCGATTCACTTGTAGGGAAGCGTTTGTTTGCATTCTGTATACTCAATTCTTTAACAGCAAACCTCGTGTCTTGCGTTTGACAGAAATTCCTGTGAAATCACGTTTAAAACCGAACTTCAGTAAAAAGGCTTCGTAGAATCACTCTGTGAATGTCTTTGAAAACACTTCTTAAGAAGGAAAGCATATGTCTTTCATCTGAGTGAAAACTGCATTCTATTCAGTTTTTAGTACTGTTTTGAATGGTTAGGCGATTCACTTGTAGGGAAGCGTTTGTTTGCATTCTGTATACTCAATTCTTTAACAGGAAACCTTGTGTCTTGCGTTTGACAGAAATTCCAGTGAAATCACATTTAAAACCGAACGTCAGTAAAAAGGCTTCGTAGAATCACTCTGTGAATGTCTTTGAAAACACTTCTTAAGAAGGAAAGCATAAGTCTTTCATCTGAGTGAAAACTGCATTCTATTCAGTTTTTAGTACTGTGTTGAATGGTTAGGCGATTCACTTGTAGGGAAGCATTTGTTTGCATTCTGTATACTCAATTTTTTAACAGCAAACCTCGTGTCTTGCGTTTGACAGAAATTCCAGTGAAATCACGTTTAAAACCGAACGTCAATAAAAAGGCTTCATAGAATCACTCTGTGAATGTCTTTGAAAACACTTCTTAAGAAGGAAAGCATACGTCTTTCATATGAGTGAAAACTGCATTCTATTAAGTTTTTAGTACTGTTTTGAATGGTTAGGCGATTCACTTGTAGAGAAGCGTTTGTTTGCATTCTGTATACTCAATTCTTTAACAGCAAACCTCGTGTCTTGCATTTGACAGAAATTCCAGTGAAATCACGTTTAAAACCGAACGTCAGTAAAAAGGCTTCTTAGAATCACTCTGTGAATGTCTTTGTAAACACTTCTTAAGAAGGAAAGCATACGTCTTTCATCTGAGTGAAAACTGCATTCTATTCAGTTTTTAGTACTGTTTTGAATGGTTAGGCGATTCACTTGTAGGGAAGCGTTTGTTTGCATTCTGTATACTCAATTCTTTAACAGCATACCTCCTGTCTTGCGTTTGACAAAAATTCCAGTGAAATCACGTTTAAAACCGAACGTCAGTAAAAAGGCTTCGTAGAATCACTCTGTGAATGTCTTTGAAAACACTTCTTAAGAAGGAAAGCATACGTCTTTCATCTGAGTGAAAACTGCATTCTATTCAGTTTTAGTACTCTGTTGAATGGTTAGGAGATTCACTTGTAGGGAAGCGTTTGTTTGCATTCTGTATACTCAATTCTTTAACAGCAAACCTCGTGTCTTGCGTTTGAAAGAAATTCCAGTGAAATCACTTTTAAAACCGAATGTCAGTAAAAAGGCTTCGTAGAATCACTCTGTAAATGTCTTTGAAAACACTTCTTAAGAAGGAAAGCATACATCTTTCATCTGAGTGAAAACTGCATTCTATTCAGTTTTTAGTACTGTTTTGAATGGTTAGGCGATTCACTTGTAGGGAAGCGTTTGTTTGCATTCTGTATACTCAATTCTTTAACAGCAAACCTCGTGTCTTGCGTTTGACAGAAATTCCAGTGAAATCACTTTTAAAACCGAACGTCAGTAAAAAGGCTTCTTAGAATCACTCTGTGAATGTCTTTGAAAACACTTCTTAAGAAGGAAAGCATACGTCTTTCATCTGAGTGAAAACTGCATTCTATTCAGTTTTTAGTACTGTGTTGAATGGTTAGGCGATTCACTTGTAGGGAAGCATTTGTTTGCATTCTGTATACTCAATTCTTTAACAGCAAATCTCGTGTCTTGCGTTTGACAGAAATTCCACTGAAATCACGTTTAAAAGCCAACGTCAGTAAAAAGACATTGTAGAATCACTCTGTGAATGTCTTTGAAAACACTTCTTAAGAAGGAAAGCATACGTCTTTCATCTGAGTGAAAAGTCCATTCTATTCAGTTTTTAGTACTGTGTTGAATGGTTAGGCGATTCACTTGTAGGGAAGCGTTTGTTTGCATTCTGTATACTCAATTCTTTAACAGCACACCTCATTTGCGTTTGACAGAAATTCCAGTGAAATCACGTTTAAAACCGAACGTCAGTAAAAAGGCTTCGTAGAATCACTCTGTGAATGTCTTTGAAAACACTTCTTAAGAAGGAAAGCATACGTCTTTCATCTGAGTGAAAACTGCATTCTATTCAGTTTTTAGTACTGTGTTGAATGGTTAGGCGATTCACTTGTAGGGAAGCGTTTGTTTGCATTCTGTATACTCAATTCTTTAACAGCAAACCTCCTGTCTTGCTTTGGAAAAAAATTCCAGTGAAATCACGTTTAAAACCGAACGTCAGTAAAAAGGCTTCGTAGAATCACTCTGTGAATGTCTTTGAAAACACTTCTTAAGAAGGAAAGCATACGTCTTTCATCTGAGTGAAAACTGCATTCTATTCAGTTTTTAGTACTCTGTTGAATGGTTAGGAGATTCACTTGTAGGGAAGCGTTTGTTTGCATTCTGTATACTCAATTCTTTAACAGCAAACCTCGTGTCTTGCGTTTGAAAGAAATTCCAGTGAAATCACTTTTAAAACCGAATGTCAGTAAAAAGGCTTCGTAGAATCACTCTGTGAATGTCTTTGAAAACACTTCTTAAGAAGGAAAGCTTACGTCTTTCATCTGAGTGAAAACTGCATTCTATTCAGTTTTTAGTACTGTTTTGAATGGTTAGGCGATTCACTTGTAGGGAAGCGTTTGTTTGCATTCTGTATACTCAATTCTTTAACAGCACACCTCATTTGCGTTTGACAGAAATTCCAGTGAAATCAAGTTTAAAACCGAACGTCAGTAAAAAGGCTTCGTAGAATCACTCTGTGAATGTCTTTGAAAACACTTCTTAAGAAGGAAAGCATACGTCTTTCATCTGAGTGAAAACTGCATTCTATTCAGTTTTTAGTACTGTGTTGAATGGTTAGGCGATTCACTTGTAGGGAAGCGTTTGTTTGCATTCTGTATACTCAATTCTTTAACAGCAAACCTCCTGTCTTGCGTTTGACAGAAATTCCAGTGAAATCACGTTTAAAATCGAACGTCAGTAAAAAGGCTTCGTAGAATCACTCTGTGAATGTCTTTGAAAACACTTCTTAAGAAGGAAAGCATACGTCTTTCATCTGAGTGAAAACTGCATTCTATTCAGTTTTTAGTACTGTTTTGAATGGTTAGGCGATTCACTTGTAGGGAACCGTTTGTTTGCATTCTGTATACTCAATTCTTTAACAGCAAACCTCGTGTCTTGCGTTTGACAGAAATTCCAGTGAAATCACGTTTAAAACCGAACGTCAGTAAAAAGGCTTCGTAGAATCACTCTGTGAATGTCTTTGAAAACACTTCTTAAGAAGGAAAGCATACGTCTTTCATCTGAGTGAAAACTGCATTCTATTCAGTTTTTAGTACTGTTTTGAATGGTTAGGCGATTCACTTGTAGGGAAGCATTTGTTTGCATTCTGTATACTCAATTCTTTAACAGCAAATCTCGTGTCTTGCGTTTGACAGAAATTCCACTGAAATCACGTTTAAAAGCCAACGTCAGTAAAAAGGCTTTGTAGAATCACTCTGTGAATGTCTTTGAAAACACTTCTTAAGAAGGAAAGCATACGTCTTTCATCTGAGTGAAAACTGCATTCTATTCAGTTTTTAGTACTGTGTTGAATGGTTAGGCGATTCACTTGTAGGGAAGCGTTTGTTTGCATTCTGTATACTCAATTCTTTAACAGCAAACCTCGTGTCTTGCGTTTGACAGAAATTCCAGTGAAATCACCTTTAAAACCGAACTTCAGTAAAAAGGCTTCGTAGAATCACTCTGTGAATGTCTTTGAAAACACTTCTTAAGAAGGAAAGAATACGTCTTTCATCTGAGTGAAAACTGCATTCTATTCAGTTTTTAGTACTGTTTTGAATGGTTAGGCGATTCACTTGTAGGGAAGCGTTTCTTTGCATTCTGTATACTCAATTCTTTAACAGCAAACCTCGTGTCTTGCGTTTGACAGAAATTCCAGTGAAATCACTTTTAAAACCGAACGTCAGTAAAAAGGCTTCTTAGAATCACTCTGTGAATGTCTTTGAAAACACTTCTTAAGAAGGAAAGCATACGTCTTTCATCTGAGTGAAAACTGCATTCTATTCAGTTTTTAGTACTGTGTTGAATGGTTAGGCGATTCACTTGTAGGGAAGCATTTGTTTGCATTCTGTATACTCAATTCTTTAACAGCAAATCTCGTGTCTTGCGTTTGACAGAAATTCCACTGAAATCACGTTTAAAAGCCAATGTCAGTAAAAAGACATTGTAGAATCACTCTGTGAATGTCTTTGAAAACACTTCTTAAGAAGGAAAGCATACGTCTTTCATCTGAGTGAAAAGTCCATTCTATTCAGTTTTTAGTACTGTGTTGAATGGTTAGGCGATTCACTTGTAGGGAAGCGTTTGTTTGCATTCTGTATACTCAATTCTTTAACAGCACACCTCATTTGCGTTTGACAGAAATTCCAGTGAAATCACGTTTAAAACCGAACGTCAGTAAAAAGGCTTCGTAGAATCACTCTGTGAATGTCTTTGAAAACACTTCTTAAGAAGGAAAGCATATGTCTTTCATCTGAGTGAAAACTGCATTCTATTCAGTTTTTAGTACTGTGTTGAATGGTTAGGCGATTCACTTGTAGGGAAGCGTTTGTTTGCATTCTGTATACTCAATTCTTTAACAGCAAACCTCCTGTCTTGCGTTTGAAAAAAATTCCAGTGAAATCACGTTTAAAACCTAACGTCAGTAAAAAGGCTTCGTAGAATCACTCTGTGAATGTCTTTGAAAACACTTCTTAAGAAGGAAAGCATACGTCTTTCATCTGAGTGAAAACTGCATTCTATTCAGTTTTTAGTACTCTGTTGAATGGTTAGGAGATTCACTTGTAGGGAAGCGTTTGTTTGCATTCTGTATACTCAATTCTTTAACAGCAAACCTCGTGTCTTGCGTTTGAAAGAAATTCCAGTGAAATCACTTTTAAAACCGAATGTCAGTAAAAAGGCTTCGTAGAATCACTCTGTGAATGTCTTTGAAAACACTTCTTAAGAAGGAAAGCATACGTCTTTCATCTGAGTGAAAACTGCATTCTATTCAGTTTTTAGTACTGTTTTGAATGGTTAGGCGATTCACTTGTAGGGAAGCGTTTGTTTGCATTCTGTATACTCAATTCTTTAACAGCAAACCTCGTGTCTTGCGTTTGACAGAAATTCCAGTGAAATCACTTTTAAAACCGAACGTCAGTAAAAAGGCTTCTTAGAATCACTCTGTGAATGTCTTTGAAAACACTTCTTAAGAAGGAAAGCATATGTCTTTCATCTGAGTGAAAACTGCATTCTATTCAGTTTTTAGTACTGTGTTGAATGGTTAGGCGATTCACTTGTAGGGAAGCATTTGTTTGCATTCTGTATACTCAATTCTTTAACAGCAAATCTCGTGTCTTGCGTTTGACAGAAATTCCACTGAAATCACGTTCAAAAGCCAACGTCAGTAAAAAGACATTGTAGAATCACTCTGTGAATGTCTTTGAAAACACTTCTTAAGAAGGAAAGCATACGTCTTTCATCTGAGTGAAAAGTCCATTCTATTCAGTTTTTAGTACTGTGTTGAATGGTTAGGCGATTCACTTGTAGGGAAGCGTTTGTTTGCATTCTGTATACTCAATTCTTTAACAGCACACCTCATTTGCGTTTGACAGAAATTCCAGTGAAATCACGTTTAAAACCGAACGTCAGTAAAAAGGCTTCGTAGAATCACTCTGTGAATGTCTTTGAAAACACTTCTTAAGAAGGAAAGCATACGTCTTTCATCTGAGTGAAAACTGCATTCTATTCAGTTTTTAGTACTCTGTTGAATGGTTAGGCGATTCACTTGTAGGGAAGCATTTGTTTGCATTCTGTATACTCGATTCTTTAACAGCAAACCTCCTGTCTTGCGTTTGACAGAAATTCCAGTGAAATCACGTTTAAAATCGAACGTCAGTAAAAAGGCTTCGTAGAATCACTCTGTGAATGTCTTTGAAAACACTTCTTAAGAAGGAAAGCATACGTCTTTCATCTGAGTGAAAAGTCCATTCTATTCAGTTTTTAGTACTGTTTTGAATGGTTAGGCGATTCACTTGTAGGGAACCATTTGTTTGCATTCTGTATACTCAATTCTTTAACAGCAAACCTCGTGTCTTGCGTTTGACAGAAATTCCAGTGAAATCACGTTTAAAACCGAACGTCAGTAAAAAGGCTTCGTAGAATCACTCTGTGAATGTCTTTGAAAACACTTCTTAAAAAGTAAAGCATACGTATTTCATCTGAGTGAAAACTGCATTCTATTCAGTTTTTAGTACTGTTTTGAATGGTTAGGCGATTCACTTGTAGGGAAGCATTTGTTTGCATTCTGTATACTCAATTCTTTAACAGCAAATCTCGTGTCTTGCGTTTGACAGAAATTCCACTGAAATCACGTTTAAAAGCCAACGTCAGTAAAAAGGCTTTGTAGAATCACTCTGTGAATGTCTTTGAAAACACTTCTTAAGAAGGAAAGCATAAGTCTTTCATCTGAGTGAAAACTGCATTCTATTCAGTTTTTAGTACTGTGTTGAATGGTTAGGCGATTCACTTGTAGGGAAGCGTTTGTTTGCATTCTGTATACTCAATTCTTTAACAGCAAACCTCGTGTCTTGCGTTTGACAGAAATTCCAGTGAAATCACGTTTAAAACCGAACTTCAGTAAAAAGGCTTCGTAGAATCACTCTGTGAATGTCTTTGAAAACACTTCTTAAGAAGGAAAGCATACGTCTTTCATCTGAGTGAAAACTGCATTCTATTCAGTTTTTAGTACTGTTTTGAATGGTTAGGCGATTCACTTGTAGGGAAGCGTTTGTTTGCATTCTGTATACTCAATTCTTTAACAGCAAACCTTGTGTCTTGCGTTTGACAGAAATTCCAGTGAAATCACATTTAAAACCGAACGTCAGTAAAAAGGCTTCGTAGAATCACTCTGTGAATGTCTTTGAAAACACTTCTTAAGAAGGAAAGCATAAGTCTTTCATCTGAGTGAAAACTGCATTCTATTCAGTTTTTAGTACTGTGTTGAATGGTTAGGCGATTCACTTGTAGGGAAGCGTTTGTTTGCATTCTGTATACTCAATTCTTTAACAGCAAACATCGTGTCTTGCGTTTGACAGAAATTCCAGTGAAATCACGTTTAAAACCGAACGTCAATAAAAAGGCTTCATAGAATCACTCTGTGAATGTCTTTGAAAACACTTCTTAAGAAGGAAAGCATACGTCTTTCATATGAGTGAAAACTGCATTCTATTCAGTTTTTAGTACTGTTTTGAATGGTTAGGCGATTCACTTGTAGGGAAGCATTTGTTTGCATTCTGTATACTCAATTCTTTAACAGCAAACCTTGTGTCTTGCGTTTGACAGAAATTCCAGTGAAATCACGTTTAAAACCGAACGTCAGTAAAAAGGCTTCTTAGAATCACTCTGTGAATGTCTTTGAAAACACTTCTTAAGAAGGAAAGCATACGTCTTTCATCTGAGTGAAAACTGCATTCTATTCAGTTTTTAGTACTCTGTTGAATGGTTAGGAGATTCACTTGTAGGGAAGCGTTTGTTTGCATTCTGTATACTCAATTCTTTAACAGCAAACCTCGTGTCTTGCGTTTGAAAGAAATTCCAGTGAAATCACTTTTAAAACCGAATGTCAGTAAAAAGGCTTCGTAGAATCACTCTGTGAATGTCTTTGAAAACACTTCTTAAGAAGGAAAGCATACGTCTTTCATCTGAGTGAAAACTGCATTCTATTCAGTTTTTAGTACTGTTTTGAATGGTTAGGCGATTCACTTGTAGGGAAGCATTTGTTTGCATTCTGTATACTCAATTCTTTAACAGCACACCTCATTTGCGTTTGACAGAAATTCCAGTGAAATCACGTTTAAAACCGAACGTAAGTAAAAAGGCTTCGTAGAATCACTCTGTGAATGTCTTTGAAAACACTTCTTAAGAAGGAAAGCATACGTCTTTCATCTGAGTGAAAACTGCATTCTATTCAGTTTTTAGTACTGTGTTGAATGGTTAGGCGATTCACTTGTAGGGAAGCGTTTGTTTGCATTCTGTATACTCAATTCTTTAACAGCAAACCTCCTGTCTTGCGTTTGACAGAAATTCCAGTGAAATCACGTTTAAAATCGAACGTCAGTAAAAAGGCTTCGTAGAATCACTCTGTGAATGTCTTTGAAAACATTTCTTAAGAAGGAAAGCATACGTCTTTCATCTGAGTGAAAACTGCACTCTATTCAGTTTTTAGTACTGTTTTGAATGGTTAGGCGATTCACTTGTAGGGAAGCGTTTGTTTGCATTCTGTATACTCAATTCTTTAACAGCAAACCTCGTGTCTTGCGTTTGACAGAAATTCCAGTGAAATCACTTTTAAAACCGAACGTCAGTAAAAAGGCTTCGTAGAATCACTCTGTGAATGTCTTTGAAAACACTTCTTAAGAAGGAAAGCATACGTCTTTCATCTGAGTGAAAACTGCATTCTATTCAGTTTTTAGTACTGTTTTGAATGGTTAGGCGATTCACTTGTAGGGAAGCATTTGTTTGCATTCTGTATACTCAATTCTTTAACAGCAAACCTCGTGTCTTGCGTTTGACAGAAATTCCAGTGAAATCACGTTTAAAACCGAACTTCAGTAAAAAGGCTTCGTAGAATCACTCTGTGAATGTCTTTGAAAACACTTCTTAAGAAGGAAAGCATACGTCTTTCATCTGAGTGAAAACTGCAATCTATTCAGTTTTTAGTACTGTTTTGAATGGTTAGGCGATTCACTTGTAGGGAAGCGTTTGTTTGCATTCTGTATACTCAATTCTTTAACAGCAAACCTCGTGTCTTGCGTTTGACAGAAATTCCAGTGAAATCACGTTTAAAACCGAACGTCAGTAAAAAGGCTTCGTAGAATCACTCTGTGAATGTCTTTGAAAACACTTCTTAAGAAGGAAAGCATAGGGCTTTCATCTGAGTGAAAACTGCATTCTATTCAGTTTTTAGTACTGTTTTGAATGGTTAGGCGATTCACTTGTAGGGAAGCGTTTGTTTGCATTCTGTATACTCAATTCTTCAACAGCAAACCTCGTGTCTTGCGTTTGACAGAAATTCCAGTGAAATCACGTTTAAAACCGAACGACAGTAAAAAGGCTTCGTAGAATCACTCTGTGAATGTCTTTGAAAACACTTCTTAAGAAGGAAAGCATACGTCTTTCATCTGAGTGAAAACTGCATTCTATTCAGTTTTTAGTACTGTTTTGAATGTTTAGGCGATTCACTTGTAGGGAAGCGTTTGTTTGCATTCTGTATACTCAATTCTTTAACAGCAAACCTCGTGTCTTGCGTTTGACAGAAATTCCAGTGAAATCACTTTTAAAACCGAACGTCAGTAAAAAGGCTTCTTAGAATCACTCTGTGAATGTCTTTGAAAACACTTCTTAAGAAGGAAAGCATACGTCTTTCATCTGAGTGAAAACTGCATTCTATTCAGTTTTTAGTACTGTGTTGAATGGTTAGGCGATTCACTTGTAGGGAAGCATTTGTTTGCATTCTGTATACTCAATTCTTTAACAGCAAATCTCGTGTCTTGCGTTTGACAGAAATTCCACTGAAATCACGTTTAAAAGCCAATGTCAGGAAAAAGACATTGTAGAATCACTCTGTGAATGTCTTTGAAAACACTTCTTAAGAAGGAAAGCATACGTCTTTCATCTGAGTGAAAAGTCCATTCTATTCAGTTTTTAGTACTGTGTTGAATGGTTAGGCGATTCACTTGTAGGGAAGCGTTTGTTTGCATTCTGTATACTCAATTCTTTAACAGCACACCTCATTTGTGTTTGACAGAAATTCCAGTGAAATCACGTTTAAAACCGAACGTCAGTAAAAAGGCTTCGTAGAATCACTCTGTGAATGTCTTTGAAAACACTTCTTAAGAAGGAAAGCATATGTCTTTCATCTGAGTGAAAACTGCATTCTATTCAGTTTTTAGTACTGTGTTGAATGGTTAGGCGATTCACTTGTAGGGAAGCGTTTGTTTGCATTCTGTATACTCAATTCTTTAACAGCAAACCTCCTGTCTTGCGTTTGAAAAAAATTCCAGTGAAATCACGTTTAAAACCTAACGTCAGTAAAAAGGCTTCGTAGAATCACTCTGTGAATGTCTTTGAAAACACTTCTTAAGAAGGAAAGCATACGTCTTTCATCTGAGTGAAAACTGCATTCTATTCAGTTTTTAGTACTCTGTTGAATGGTTAGGAGATTCACTTGTAGGGAAGCGTTTGTTTGCATTCTGTATACTCAATTCTTTAACAGCAAACCTCGTGTCTTGCGTTTGAAAGAAATTCCAGTGAAATCACTTTTAAAACCGAATGTCAGTAAAAAGGCTTCGTAGAATCACTCTGTGAATGTCTTTGAAAACACTTCTTAAGAAGGAAAGCATACGTCTTTCATCTGAGTGAAAACTGCATTCTATTCAGTTTTTAGTACTGTTTTGAATGGTTAGGCGATTCACTTGTAGGGAAGCGTTTGTTTGCATTCTGTATACTCAATTCTTTAACAGCAAACCTCGTGTCTTGCGTTTGACAGAAATTCCAGTGAAATCACTTTTAAAACCGAACGTCAGTAAAAAGGCTTCTTAGAATCACTCTGTGAATGTCTTTGAAAACACTTCTTAAGAAGGAAAGCATACGTCTTTCATCTGAGTGAAAACTGCATTCTATTCAGTTTTTAGTACTGTGTTGAATGGTTAGGCGATTCACTTGTAGGGAAGCATTTGTTTGCATTCTGTATACTCAATTCTTTAACAGCAAATCTCGTGTCTTGCGTTTGACAGAAATTCCACTGAAATCACGTTCAAAAGCCAACGTCAGTAAAAAGACATTGTAGAATCACTCTGTGAATGTCTTTGAAAACACTTCTTAAGAAGGAAAGCATACGTCTTTCATCTGAGTGAAAAGTCCATTCTATTCAGTTTTTAGTACTGTGTTGAATGGTTAGGCGATTCACTTGTAGGGAAGCGTTTGTTTGCATTCTGTATACTCAATTCTTTAACAGCACACCTCATTTGCGTTTGACAGAAATTCCAGTGAAATCACGTTTAAAACCGAACGTCAGTAAAAAGGCTTCGTAGAATCACTCTGTGAATGTCTTTGAAAACACTTGTTAAGAAGGAAAGCATACGTCTTTCATCTGAGTGAAAACTGCATTCTATTCAGTTTTTAGTACTCTGTTGAATGGTTAGGCGATTCACTTGTAGGGAAGCGTTTGTTTGCATTCTGTATACTCGATTCTTTAACAGCAAACCTCCTGTCTTGCGTTTGACAGAAATTCCAGTGAAATCACGTTTAAAATCGAACGTCAGTAAAAAGGCTTCGTAGAATCACTCTGTGAATGTCTTTGAAAACACTTCTTAAGAAGGAAAGCATACGTCTTTCATCTGAGTGAAAACTGCATTCTATTCAGTTTTTAGTACTGTTTTGAATGGTTAGGCGATTCACTTGTAGGGAACCATTTGTTTGCATTCTGTATACTCAATTCTTTAACAGCAAACCTCGTGTCTTGCGTTTGACAGAAATTCCAGTGAAATCACGTTTAAAACCGAACGTCAGTAAAAAGGCTTCGTAGAATCACTCTGTGAATGTCTTTGAAAACACTTCTTAAAAAGTAAAGCATACGTATTTCATCTGAGTGAAAACTGCATTCTATTCAGTTTTTAGTACTGTTTTGAATGGTTAGGCGATTCACTTGTAGGGAAGCATTTGTTTGCATTCTGTATACTCAATTCTTTAACAGCAAATCTCGTGTCTTGCGTTTGACAGAAATTCCACTGAAATCACGTTTAAAAGCCAACGTCAGTAAAAAGGCTTTGTAGAATCACTCTGTGAATGTCTTTGAAAACACTTCTTAAGAAGGAAAGCATAAGTCTTTCATCTGAGTGAAAACTGCATTCTATTCAGTTTTTAGTACTGTGTTGAATGGTTAGGCGATTCACTTGTAGGGAAGCGTTTGTTTGCATTCTGTATACTCAATTCTTTAACAGCAAACCTCGTGTCTTGCGTTTGACAGAAATTCCAGTGAAATCACGTTTAAAACCGAACTTCAGTAAAAAGGCTTCGTAGAATCACTCTGTGAATGTCTTTGAAAACACTTCTTAAGAAGGAAAGCATACGTCTTTCATCTGAGTGAAAACTGCATTCTATTCAGTTTTTAGTACTGTTTTGAATGGTTAGGCGATTCACTTGTAGGGAAACGTTTGTTTGCATTCTGTATACTCAATTCTTTAACAGCAAACCTTGTGTCTTGCGTTTGACAGAAATTCCAGTGAAATCACATTTAAAACCGAACGTCAGTAAAAAGGCTTCGTAGAATCACTCTGTGAATGTCTTTGAAAACACTTCTTAAGAAGGAAAGCATAAGTCTTTCATCTGAGTGAAAACTGCATTCTATTCAGTTTTTAGTACTGTGTTGAATGGTTAGGCGATTCACTTGTAGGGAAGCGTTTGTTTGCATTCTGTATACTCAATTCTTTAACAGCAAACATCGTGTCTTGCGTTTGACAGAAATTCCAGTGAAATCACGTTTAAAACCGAACATCAATAAAAAGGCTTCATAGAATCACTCTGTGAATGTCTTTGAAAACACTTCTTAAGAAGGAAAGCATACGTCTTTCATCTGAGTGAAAACTGCATTCTATTCAGTTTTTAGTACTGTTTTGAATGGTTAGGCGATTCACTTGTAGGGAAGCATTTGTTTGCATTCTGTATACTCAATTCTTTAACAGCAAACCTTGTGTCTTGCGTTTGACAGAAATTCCAGTGAAATCACGTTTAAAACCGAACGTCAGTAAAAAGGCTTCTTAGAATCACTCTGTGAATGTCTTTGAAAACACTTCTTAAGAAGGAAAGCATACGTCTTTCATCTGAGTGAAAACTGCATTCTATTCAGTTTTTAGTACTCTGTTGAATGGTTAGGAGATTCACTTGTAGGGAAGCGTTTGTTTGCATTCTGTATACTCAATTCTTTAACAGCAAACCTCGTGTCTTGCGTTTGAAAGAAATTCCAGTGAAATCACTTTTAAAACCGAATTTTAGTAAAAAGGCTTCGTAGAATCACTCTGTGAATGTCTTTGAAAACACTTCTTAAGAAGGAAAGCATACGTCTTTCATCTGAGTGAAAACTGCATTCTATTCAGTTTTTAGTACTGTTTTGAATGGTTAGGCGATTCACTTGTAGGGAAGCGTTTGTTTGCATTCTGTATACTCAATTCTTTAACAGCACACCTCATTTGCGTTTGACAGAAATTCCAGTGAAATCACGTTTAAAACCGAACGTAAGTAAAAAGGCTTCGTAGAATCACTCTGTGAATGTCTTTGAAAACACTTCTTAAGAAGGAAAGCATACGTCTTTCATCTGAGTGAAAACTGCATTCTATTCAGTTTTTAGTACTGTGTTGAATGGTTAGGCGATTCACTTGTAGGGAAGCGTTTGTTTGCATTCTGTATACTCAATTCTTTAACAGCAAACCTCCTGTCTTGCGTTTGACAGAAATTCCAGTGAAATCACGTTTAAAATCGAACGTCAGTAAAAAGGCTTCGTAGAATCACTCTGTGAATGTCTTTGAAAACATTTCTTAAGAAGGAAAGCATACGTCTTTCATCTGAGTGAAAACTGCACTCTATTCAGTTTTTAGTACTGTTTTGAATGGTTAGGCGATTCACTTGTAGGGAAGCGTTTGTTTGCATTCTGTATACTCAATTCTTTAACAGCAAACCTCGTGTCTTGCGTTTGACAGAAATTCCAGTGAAATCACGTTTAAAACCGAACGTCAGTAAAAAGGCTTCGTAGAATCACTCTGTGAATGTCTTTGAAAACACTTCTTAAGAAGGAAAGCATACGTCTTTCATCTGAGTGAAAACTGCATTCTATTCAGTTTTTAGTACTGTTTTGAATGGTTAGGCGATTCACTTGTAGGGAAGCATTTGTTTGCATTCTGTATATTCAATTCTTTAACAGCAAATCTCGTGTCTTGCGTTTGACAGAAATTCCACTGAAATCACGTTTAAAAGCCAACGTCAGTAAAAAGGCTTTGTAGAATCACTCTGTGAATGTCTTTGAAAACACTTCTTAAGAAGGAAAGCATACGTCTTTCATCTGAGTGAAAACTGCATTCTATTCAGTTTTTAGTACTGTTTTGAATGGTTAGGCGATTCACTTGTAGGGAAGCGTTTGTTTGCATTCTGTATACTCAATTCTTTAACAGCAAACCTCGTGTCTTGCGTTTGACAGAAATTCCAGTGAAATCACGTTTAAAACCGAAAGTCAGTAAAAAGGCTTCGTAGAATCACTCTGTGAATGTCTTTGAAAACACTTCTTAAGAAGGAAAGCATAGGGCTTTCATCTGAGTGAAAACTGCATTCTATTCAGTTTTTAGTACTGTTTTGAATGTTTAGGCGATTCACTTGTAGGGAAGCGTTTGTTTGCATTCTGTATACTCAATTCTTCAACAGCAAACCTCGTGTCTTGCGTTTGACAGAAATTCCAGTGAAATCACGTTTAAAACCGAACGACAGTAAAAAGGCTTCGTAGAATCACTCTGTGAATGTCTTTGAAAACACTTCTTAAGAAGGAAAGCATACGTCTTTCATCTGAGTGAAAATTGCATTCTATTCAGTTTTTAGTAATGTTTTGAATGGTTAGGCGATTCACTTGTAGGGAAGCGTTTGTTTGCATTCTGTATACTCAATTCTTTAACAGCAAACCTCGTGTCTTGCCTTTGACAGAAATTCCAGTGAAATCACGTTTAAAAGCCAACGTCAGTAAAAAGACATTGTAGAATCACTCTGTGAATGTCTTTGAAAACACTTCTTAAGAAGGAAAGCATACGTCTTTCATCTGAGTGAAAAGTCCATTCTATTCAGTTTTTAGTACTGTGTTGAATGGTTAGGCGATTCACATGTAGGGAAGCATTTGTTTGCATTCTGTATACTCAATTCTTTAACAGCAAATCTCGTGTCTTGCGTTTGACAGAAATTCCACTGAAATCACGTTTAAAAGCCAACGTCAGTAAAAAGACATTGTAGAATCACTCTGTGAATGTCTTTGAAAACACTTCTTAAGAAGGAAAGCATACGTCTTTCATCTGAGTGAAAAGTCCATTCTATTCAGTTTTTAGTACTGTGTTGAATGGTTAGGCGATTCACTTGTAGGGAAGCGTTTGTTTGCATTCTGTATACTCAATTCTTTAACAGCACACCTCATTTGCGTTTGACAGAAATTCCAGTGAAATCACGTTTAAAACCGAACGTCAGTAAAAAGGCTTCGTAGAATCACTCTGTGAATGTCTTTGAAAACACTTCTTAAGAGGGAAAGCATACGTCTTTCATCTGAGTGAAAACTGCATTCTATTCAGTTTTTAGTACTGTGTTGAATGGTTAGGCGATTCACTTGTAGGGAAGCGTTTGTTTGCATTCTGTATACTCGATTCTTTAACAGCAAACCTCCTGTCTTGCGTTTGACAGAAATTCCAGTGAAATCACGTTTAAAATCGAACGTCAGTAAAAAGGCTTCGTAGCATCACTCTGTGAATGTCTTTGAAAACACTTCTTAAGAAGGAAAGCATACGTCTTTCATCTGAGTGAAAACTGAATTCTATTCAGTTTTTAGTACTCTGTTGAATGGTTAGGAGATTCACTTGTAGGGAAGCGTTTGTTTGCATTCTGTATACTCAATTCTTTAACAGCAAACCTCGTGTTTGCGTTTGAAAGAAATTCCAGTGAAATCACTTTTAAAACCGAATGTCAGTAAAAAGGCTTCGTAGAATCACTCTGTGAATGTCTTTGAAAACACTTCTTAAGAAGGAAAGCATACGTCTTTCATCTGAGTGAAAACTGCATTCTATTCAGTTTTTAGTACTGTTTTGAATGGTTAGGCGATTCACTTGTAGGGAAGCGTTTGTTTGCATTCTGTATACTCAATTCTTTAACAGCAAACCTCGTGTCTTGCGTTTGACAGAAATTCCAGTGAAATCACTTTTAAAACCGAACGTCAGTAAAAAGGCTTTGTAGAATCACTCTGTGAATGTCTTTGAAAACACTTCTTAAGAAGGAAAGCATACGTCTTTCATCTGAGTGAAAACTGCATTCTATTCAGTTTTTAGTACTGTTTTGAATGGTTAGGCGATTCACTTGTAGGGAAGCATTTGTTTGCATTCTGTATACTCAATTCTTTAACAGCAAATCTCGTGTCTTGCGTTTGACAGAAATTCCACTGAAATCACGTTTAAAAGCCAACGTCAGTTAAAAGGCTTCGTAGAATCACTCTGTGAATGTCTATGAAAACACTTCTTAAGAAGGAAAGCATACGTCTTTCATCTGAGTGAAAACTGCATTCTATTCAGTTTTTAGTACTGTTTTGAATGGTTAGGCGATTCACTTGTAGGGAAGCGTTTGTTTGCATTCTGTATACTCAATTCTTTAACAGCAAACCTTGTGTCTTGCATTTGACAGAAATTCCAGTGAAATCACCTTTAAAACCGAACGTCAGTAAAAAGGCTTCATAGAATCACTCTGTGAATGTCTTTGAAAACACTTCTTATGAAGGAAAGCATACGTCTTTCATCTGAGTGAAAACTGCATTCTATTCAGTTTTTAGTAATGTTTTGAATGGTTAGGCGATTCACTTGTAGGGAAGCGTTTGTTTGCATTCTGTATACTCAATTCTTTAACAGCAAACCTCGTGTCTTGCCTTTGACAGAAATTCCAGTGAAATCACGTTTAAAAGCCAACGTCAGTAAAAAGACATTGTAGAATCACTCTGTGAATGTCTTTGAAAACACTTCTTAAGAAGGAAAGCATACGTCTTTCATCTGAGTGAAAAGTCCATTCTATTCAGTTTTTAGTACTGTGTTGAATGGTTAGGCGATTCACTTGTAGGGAAGCGTTTGTTTGCATTCTGTATACTCAATTCTTTAACAGCACACCTCATTTGCGTTTGACAGAAATTCCAGTGAAATCACGTTTAAAACCGAACGTCAGTAAAAAGGCTTCGTAGAATCACTCTGTGAATGTCTTTGAAAACACTTCTTAAGAAGGAAAGCATACGTCTTTCATCTGAGTGAAAACTGCATTCTATTCAGTTTTTAGTACTGTGTTGAATGGTTAGGCGATTCACTTGTAGGGAAGCGTTTGTTTGCATTCTGTATACTCAATTCTTTAACAGCAAACCTCGTGTCTTGCGTTTGACAGAAATTCCAGTGAAATCACGTTTAAAACCGAACTTCAGTAAAAAGGCTTCGTAGAATCACTCTGTGAATGTCTTTGAAAACACTTCTTAAGAAGGAAAGCATACGTCTTTCATCTGAGTGAAAACTGCATTCTATTCAGTTTTTAGTACTGTTTTGAATGGTTAGGCGATTCACTTGTAGGGAAGCATTTGTTTGCATTCTGTATACTCAATTCTTTAACAGCAAATCTCGTGTCTTGCGTTTGACAGAAATTCCACTGAAATCACGTTTAAAAGCCAACGTCAGTAAAAAGGCTTTGTAGAATCACTCTGTGAATGTCTTTGAAAACACTTCTTAAGAAGGAAAGCATACGTCTTTCATCTGAGTGAAAACTGCATTCTATTCAGTTTTTAGTACTGTTTTGAATGGTTAGGCGATTCACTTGTAGGGAAGCGTTTGTTTGCATTCTGTATACTCAATTCTTTAACAGCAAACCTTGTGTCTTGCATTTGACAGAAATTCCAGTGAAATCACCTTTAAAACCGAACGTCAGTAAAAAGGCTTCGTAGAATCACTCTGTGAATGTCTTTGAAAACACTTCTTAAGAAGGAAAGCATACGTCTTTCATCTGAGTGAAAACTGCATTCTATTCAGTTTTTAGTAATGTTTTGAATGGTTAGGCGATTCACTTGTAGGGAAGCGTTTGTTTGCATTCTGTATACTCAATTCTTTAACAACAAACCTCGTGTCTTGCCTTTGACAGAAATTCCAGTGAAATCACGCTTAAAAGCCAACGTCAGTAAAAAGACATTGTAGAATCACTCTGTGAATGTCTTTGAAAACACTTCTTAAGAAGGAAAGCATACGTCTTTCATCTGAGTGAAAACTGCATTCTATTCAGTTTTTAGTACTGTTTTGAATGGTTAGGCGATTCACTTGTAGGGAAGCGTTTGTTTGCATTCTGTATACTCAATTCTTTAACAGCAAACCTCGTGTCTTGCGTTTGACAGAAATTCCAGTGAAATCACTTTTAAAACCGAACGTCAGTAAAAAGGCTTCTTAGAATCACTCTGTGAATGTCTTTGAAAACACTTCTTAAGAAGGAAAGCATACGTCTTTCATCTGAGTGAAAACTGCATTCTATTCAGTTTTTAGTACTGTGTTGAATGGTTAGGCGATTCACTTGTAGGGAAGAATTTGTTTGCATTCTGTATACTCAATTCTTTAACAGCAAATCTCGTGTCTTGCGTTTGACAGAAATTCCACTGAAATCACGTTTAAAAGCCAACGTCAGTAAAAAGACATTGTAGAATCACTCTGTGAATGTCTTTGAAAACACTTCTTAAGAAGGAAAGCATACGTCTTTCATCTGAGTGAAAAGTCCATTCTATTCAGTTTTTAGTACTGTGTTGAATGGTTAGGCGATTCACTTGTAGGGAAGCGTTTGTTTGCATTCTGTATACTCAATTCTTTAACAGCACACCTCATTTGCGTTTGACAGAAATTCCAGTGAAATCACGTTTAAAAGCCAACGTCAGTAAAAAGACATTGTAGAATCACTCTGTGAATGTCTTTGAAAACACTTCTTAAGAAGGAAAGCATATGTCTTTCATCTGAGTGAAAACTGCATTCTATTCAGTTTTTAGTACTGTTTTGAATGGTTAGGCGATTCACTTGTAGGGAAGCGTTTGTTTGCATTCTGTATACTCAATTCTTTAACAGCAAACCTCGTGTCTTGCGTTTGACAGAAATTCCAGTGAAATCACTTTTAAAACCGAACGTCAGTAAAAAGGCTTCTTAGAATCACTCTGTGAATGTCTTTGAAAACACTTCTTAAGAAGGAAAGCATACGTCTTTCATCTGAGTGAAAACTGCATTCTATTCAGTTTTTAGTACTGTGTTGAATGGTTAGGCGATTCACTTGTAGGGAAGAATTTGTTTGCATTCTGTATACTCAATTCTTTAACAGCAAATCTCGTGTCTTGCGTTTGACAGAAATTCCACTGAAATCACGTTTAAAAGCCAACGTCAGTAAAAAGACATTGTAGAATCACTCTGTGAATGTCTTTGAAAACACTTCTTAAGAAGGAAAGCATACGTCTTTCATCTGAGTGAAAAGTCCATTCTATTCAGTTTTTAGTACTGTGTTGAATGGTTAGGCGATTCACTTGTAGGGAAGCGTTTGTTTGTATTCTGTATACTCAATTCTTTAACAGCAAACCTTGTGTCTTGCGTTTGACAGAAATTCCAGTGAAATCACATTTAAAACCGAACGTCAGTAAAAAGGCTTCGTAGAATCACTCTGTGAATGTCTTTGAAAACACTTCTTAAGAAGGAAAGCATAAGTCTTTCATCTGAGTGAAAACTGCATTCTATTCAGTTTTTAGTACTGTGTTGAATGGTTAGGCGATTCACTAGTAGGGAAGCATTTGTTTGCATTCTGTATACTCAATTCTTTAACAGCAAACCTCGTGTCTTGCGTTTGACAGAAATTCCAGTGAAATCACGTTTAAAACCGAACGTCAATAAAAAGGCTTCATAGAATCACTCTGTGAATGTCTTTGAAAACACTTCTTAAGAAGGAAAGCATACGTCTTTCATCTGAGTGAAAACTGCATTCTATTCAGTTTTTAGTACTGTTTTGAATGGTTAGGCGATTCACTTGTAGGGAAGCGTTTGTTTGCATTCTGTATACTCAATTCTTTAACAGCAAACCTTGTGTCTTGCGTTTGACAGAAATTCCAGTGAAATCACATTTAAAACCAAACGTCAGTAAAAAGGCTTCTTAGAATCACTCTGTGAATGTCTTTGAAAACACTTCTTAAGAAGCAAAGCATACGTCTTTCATCTGAGTGAAAACTGCATTCTATTCAGTTTTTAGTACTGTGTTGAATGGTTAGGAGATTCACTTGTAGGGAAGCGTTTGTTTGCATTCTGTATACTCAATTCTTTAACAGCAAACCTCGTGTCTTGCGTTTGAAAGAAATTCCAGTGAAATCACTTTTAAAACCGAATGTCAGTAAAAAGGCTTCGTAGAATCACTCTGTGAATGTCTTTGAAAACACTTCTTAAGAAGGAAAGCATACGTCTTTCATCTGAGTGAAAACTGCATTCTATTCAGTTTTTAGTACTGTTTTGAATGGTTAGGCGATTCCCTTGTAGGGAAGCGTTTGTTTGCATTCTGTATACTCAATTCTTTAACAGCACACCTCATTTGCGTTTGACAGAAATTCCAGTGAAATCACGTTTAAAACCGAAAGTCAGTAAAAAGGCTTCGTAGAATCACTCTGTGAATGTCTTTGAAAACACTTCTTAAGAAGGAAAGCATACGTCTTTCATCTGAGTGAAAACTGCATTCTATTCAGTTTTTAGTACTGTTTTGAATGGTTAGGCGATTCACTTGTAGGGAAGCGTTTGTTTGCATTCTGTATACTCAATTCTTTAACAGCAAACCTCGTGTCTTGCGTTTGACAGAAATTCCAGTGAAATCACGTTTAAAACCGAACTTCAGTAAAAAGGCTTCGTAGAATCACTCTGTGAATGTCTTTGAAAACACTTCTTAAGAATTAAAGCATACGTCTTTCATCTGAGTGAAAACTGCATTCTATTCAGTTTTTAGTACTGTTTTGAATGGTTAGGCGATTCACTTGTAGGGAAGCGTTTGTTTGCATTCTGTATACTCAATTCTTTAACAGCAAACCTTGTGTCTTGCGTTTGACAGAAATTCCAGTGAAATCACATTTAAAACCGAACGTCAGTAAAAAGGCTTCGTAGAATCACTCTGTGAATGTCTTTGAAAACACTTCTTAAGAAGGAAAGCATACGTCTTTCATCTGAGTGAAAACTGCATTCTATTCAGTTTTTAGTACTGTGTTGAATGGTTAGGCGATTCACTTGTAGGGAAGCATTTGTTTGCATTCTGTATACTCAATTCTTTAACAGCAAACCTCGTGTTGCGTTTGACAGAAATTCCAGTGAAATCACGTTTAAAAGCCAAAGTCAGTAAAAAGGCTTTGTAGAATCACTCTGTGAATGTCTTTGAAAACACTTCTTAAGGAAAGCATACGTCTTTCATCTGAGTGAAAACTGCATTCTATTCAGTTTTTAGTACTGTGATGAATGGTTAGGTGATTCACTTGTAGGGAAGCGTTTGTTTGCATTCTGTATACTCAATTCTTTAACAGCAAACCTCCTGTCTTGCGTTTGACAGAAATTCCAGTGAAATCACGTTTAAAACCGAACGTCAGTAAAAAGGCTTCTTAGAATCACTCTGTGAATGTCTTTGAAAACACTTCTTAAGAAGGAAAGCATACGTCTTTCATCTGAGTGAAAACTGCATTCTATTCAGTTTTTAGTACTGTGTTAAATGGTTAGGCGATTCACTTGTAGGGAAGCGTTTGTTTGCATTCTGTATACTCAATTCTTCAACAGCAAACCTCGTGTCTTGCGTTTGACAGAAATTCCAGTGAAATCACGTTTAAAACCGAACGACAGTAAAAAGGCTTCGTAGAATCACTTTGTGAATGTCTTTGAAAACACTTCTTAAGAAGGAAAGCATACGTCTTTCATCTGAGTGAAAACTGCATTCTATTCAGTTTTTAGTACTGTTTTGAATGGTTAGGCGATTCACTTGTAGGGAAGCGTTTGTTTACATTCTGTATACTCAATTCTTTAACAGCAAACCTCGTGTCTTGCGTTTGACAGAAATTCCAGTGAAATCACATTTAAAACCGAACGTCAGTAAAAAGGCTTCGTAGAATCACTCTGTGAATGTCTTTGAAAACACTTCTTAAGAAGGAAAGCATACGTCTTTCATCTGAGTGAAAACTGCAATCTATTCAGTTTTTAGTACTGTTTTGAATGGTTAGGCGATTCACTTGTAGGGAAGCATTTGTTTGCATTCTGTATACTCAATTCTTTAACAGCAAACCTCGTGTCTTGCGTTTGACAGAAATTCCAGTGAAATAACGTTTAAAACCGAACGTCAGTAAAAAGGATTCGTAGAATCACTCTGTGAATGTCTTTGAAAACACTTCTTAAGAAGGAAAGCATACGTCTTTCATCTGAGTGAAAACTGCATTCTATTCAGTTTTTAGTACTGTGTTAAATGGTTAGGCGATTCACTTGTAGGGAAGCGTTTGTTTGCATTCTGTATACTCAATTCTTCAACAGCAAACCTCGTGTCTTGCGTTTGACAGAAATTCCAGTGAAATCACGTTTAAAACCGAACGACAGTAAAAAGGCTTCGTAGAATCACTTTGTGAATGTCTTTGAAAACACTTCTTAAGAAGGAAAGCATACGTCTTTCATCTGAGTGAAAACTGCATTCTATTCAGTTTTTAGTACTGTTTTGAATGGTTAGGCGATTCACTTGTAGGGAAGCGTTTGTTTACATTCTGTATACTCAATTCTTTAACAGCAAACCTCGTGTCTTGCGTTTGACAGAAATTCCAGTGAAATCACATTTAAAACCGAACGTCAGTAAAAAGGCTTCGTAGAATCACTCTGTGAATGTCTTTGAAAACACTTCTTAAGAAGGAAAGCATACGTCTTTCATCTGAGTGAAAACTGCAATCTATTCAGTTTTTAGTACTGTTTTGAATGGTTAGGCGATTCACTTGTAGGGAAGCATTTGTTTGCATTCTGTATACTCAATTCTTTAACAGCAAACCTCGTGTCTTGCGTTTGACAGAAATTCCAGTGAAATAACGTTTAAAACCGAACGTCAGTAAAAAGGATTCGTAGAATCACTCTGTGAATGTCTTTGAAAACACTTCTTAAGAAGGAAAGCATAGGGCTTTCATCTGAGTGAAAACTGCATTCTATTCAGTTTTTAGTACTGTTTTGAATGGTTAGGCGATTCACTTGTAGGGAAGCGTTTGTTTGCATTCTGTATACTCAATTCTTTAACAGCAAACCTTGTGTCTTGCATTTGACAGAAATTCCAGTGAAATCACCTTTAAAACCGAACGTCAGTAAAAAGGCTTCGTAGAATCACTCTGTGAATGTCTTTGAAAACACTTCTTAAGAAGGAAAGCATACGTCTTTCATCTGAGTGAAAACTGCATTCTATTCAGTTTTTAGTACTGTTTTGAATGGTTAGGCGATTCACTTGTAGGGAACCGTTTGTTTGCATTCTGTATACTCAATTCTTTAACAGCAAACCTCGTGTCTTGAGTTTGACAGAAATTCCAGTGAAATCACGTTTAAAACCGAACGTCAGTAAAAAGGCTTCGTAGAATCACTCTGTGAATGTCTTTGAAAACACTTCTTAAGAATTAAAGCATACGTCTTTCATCTGAGTGAAAACTGCATTCTATTCAGTTTTTAGTACTGTTTTGAATGGTTAGGCGATTCACTTGTAGGGAAGCGTTTGTTTGCATTCTGTATACTCAATTCTTTAACAGCAAACCTTGTGTCTTGCGTTTGACAGAAATTCCAGTGAAATCACATTTAAAACCGAACGTCAGTAAAAAGGCTTCGTAGAATCACTCTGTGAATGTCTTTGAAAACACTTCTTAAGAAGGAAAGCATACGTCTTTCATCTGAGTGAAAACTGCATTCTATTCAGTTTTTAGTACTGTGTTGAATGGTTAGGCGATTCACTTGTAGGGAAGCATTTGTTTGCATTCTGTATACTCAATTCTTTAACAGCAAACCTCGTGTTGCGTTTGACAGAAATTCCAGTGAAATCACGTTTAAAAGCCAAAGTCAGTAAAAAGGCTTTGTAGAATCACTCTGTGAATGTCTTTGAAAACACTTCTTAAGGAAAGCATACGTCTTTCATCTGAGTGAAAACTGCATTCTATTCAGTTTTTAGTACTGTGATGAATGGTTAGGTGATTCACTTGTAGGGAAGCGTTTGTTTGCATTCTGTATACTCAATTCTTTAACAGCAAACCTCCTGTCTTGCGTTTGACAGAAATTCCAGTGAAATCACGTTTAAAACCGAACGTCAGTAAAAAGGCTTCTTAGAATCACTCTGTGAATGTCTTTGAAAACACTTCTTAAGAAGGAAAGCATACGTCTTTCATCTGAGTGAAAACTGCATTCTATTCAGTTTTTAGTACTGTGTTAAATGGTTAGGCGATTCACTTGTAGGGAAGCGTTTGTTTGCATTCTGTATACTCAATTCTTCAACAGCAAACCTCGTGTCTTGCGTTTGACAGAAATTCCAGTGAAATCACGTTTAAAACCGAACGACAGTAAAAAGGCTTCGTAGAATCACTTTGTGAATGTCTTTGAAA
Source organism: Phyllotis vaccarum (assembly GCA_033318265.1). NCBI lineage: Eukaryota > Metazoa > Chordata > Mammalia > Rodentia > Cricetidae > Phyllotis > Phyllotis vaccarum. Next base: position 75,450,776 of record JARWLC010000007.1, on the reverse strand, counting down.
ACACTTCTTAAGAAGGAAAGCATACGTCTTTCATCTGAGTGAAAACTGCATTCTATTCAGTTTTTAGTACTGTTTTGAATGGTTAGGCGATTCACTTGTAGGGAAGCGTTTGTTTACATTCTGTATACTCAATTCTTTAACAGCAAACCTCGTGTCTTGCGTTTGACAGAAATTCCAGTGAAATCACATTTAAAACCGAACGTCAGTAAAAAGGCTTCGTAGAATCACTCTGTGAATGTCTTTGAAAACACTTCTTAAGAAGGAAAGCATACGTCTTTCATCTGAGTGAAAACTGCAATCTATTCAGTTTTTAGTACTGTTTTGAATGGTTAGGCGATTCACTTGTAGGGAAGCATTTGTTTGCATTCTGTATACTCAATTCTTTAACAGCAAACCTCGTGTCTTGCGTTTGACAGAAATTCCAGTGAAATAACGTTTAAAACCGAACGTCAGTAAAAAGGATTCGTAGAATCACTCTGTGAATGTCTTTGAAAACACTTCTTAAGAAGGAAAGCATAGGGCTTTCATCTGAGTGAAAACTGCATTCTATTCAGTTTTTAGTACTGTTTTGAATGGTTAGGCGATTCACTTGTAGGGAAGCGTTTGTTTGCATTCTGTATACTCAATTCTTTAACAGCAAACCTTGTGTCTTGCATTTGACAGAAATTCCAGTGAAATCACCTTTAAAACCGAACGTCAGTAAAAAGGCTTCGTAGAATCACTCTGTGAATGTCTTTGAAAACACTTCTTAAGAAGGAAAGCATACGTCTTTCATCTGAGTGAAAACTGCATTCTATTCAGTTTTTAGTACTGTTTTGAATGGTTAGGCGATTCACTTGTAGGGAACCGTTTGTTTGCATTCTGTATACTCAATTCTTTAACAGCAAACCTCGTGTCTTGAGTTTGACAGAAATTCCAGTGAAATCACGTTTAAAACCGAACGTCAGTAAAAAGGCTTCGTAGAATCACTCTGTGAATGTCTTTGAAAACACTTCTTAAGAAGGAAAGCATACGTCTTTCATCTGAGTGAAAACTGCATTCTATTCAGTTTTTAGTACTGTTCTGAATGGTTAGGCGATTCACTTGTAGGGAAGCATTTGTTTGCATTCTGTATACTCAATTCTTTAACAGCAAATCTCGTGTCTTGCGTTTGACAGAAATTCCACTGAAATCACGTTTAAAAGCCAACGTCAGTAAAAAGGCTTTGTAGAATCACTCTGTGAATGTCTTTGAAAACACTTCTTAAGAAGGAAAGCATACGTCTTTCATCTGAGTGAAAACTGCATTCTATTCAGTTTTTAGTACTGTGTTGAATGGTTAGGCGATTCACTTGTAGGGAAGCGTTTGTTTGCATTCTGTATACTCAATTCTTTAACAGCAAACCTCGTGTCTTGCGTTTGACAGAAATTCCAGTGAAATCACGTTTAAAACCGAACTTCAGTAAAAAGGCTTCGTAGAATCACTCTGTGAATGTCTTTGAAAACACTTCTTAAGAAGGAAAGCATACGTCTTTCATCTGAGTGAAAACTGCATTCTATTCAGTTTTTAGTACTGTTTTGAATGGTTAGGCAATTCACTTGTAGGGAAGCGTTTGTTTGCATTCTGTATACTCAATTCTTTAACAGCAAACCTCGTGTCTTGCGTTTGACAGAAATTCCAGTGAAATCACGTTTAAAACCGAACGTCAGTAAAAAGGCTTCGTAGAATCACTCTGTGAATGTCTTTGAAAACACTTCTTAAGAAGGAAAGCATACGTCTTTCATCTGAGTGAAAACTGCATTCTCTTCAGTTTTTAGTACTGTGTTGAATTGTTAGGCGATTCACTTGTAGGGAAGCATTTGTTTGCATTCTGTATACTCAATTCTTTAACAGCAAACCTCGTGTTGCGTTTGACAGAAATTCCAGTGAAATCACATTTAAAAGCCAAAGTCAATAAAAAGGCTTTGTAGAATCACTCTGTGAATGTCTTTGAAAACACTTCTTAAGGAAAGCATACGTCTTTCATCTGAGTGAAAACTGCATTCTATTCAGTTTTTAGTACTGTGTTGAATGGTTAGGCGATTCACTTGTAGGGAAGCGTTTGTTTGCATTCTGTATACTCAATTCTTTAACAGCAAACCTCCTGTCTTGCGTTTGACAGAAATTCCAGTGAAATCACGTTTAAAACCGAACGTCAGTAAAAAGGCTTTGTAGAATCACTCTGTGAATGTCTTTGAAAACACTTCTTAAGAAGGAAAGCATACGTCTTTCATCTGAGTGAAAACTGCATTCTATTCAGTTTTTAGTACTGTTTTGAATGGTTAGGCGATTCACTTGTAGGCAACCGTTTGTTTGCATTCTGTATACTCAATTCTTTAACAGCAAACCTCGTGTTGCGTTTGACAGAAATTCCAGTGAAATCACGTTTAAAAGCCAAAGTCAGTAAAAAGGCTTTGTAGAATCACTCTGTGAATGTCTTTGAAAACACTTCTTAAGGAAAGCATACGTCTTTCATCTGAGTGAAAACTGCATTCTATTCAGTTTTTAGTACTGTGTTGAATGGTTAGGCGATTCACTTGTAGGGAAGCGTTTGTTTGCATTCTGTATACTCAATTCTTTAACAGCAAACCTCCTGTCTTGCATTTGACAGAAATTCCAGTGAAATCACGTTTAAAACCGAACGTCAGTAAAAAGGCTTTGTAGAATCACTCTGTGAATGTCTTTGAAAACACTTCTTAAAAAGGAAAGCATACGTCTTTCATCTGAGTGAAAACTGCATTCTATTCAGTTTTTAGTACTGTGTTGAATGGTTAGGCGATTCACTTGTAGGGAAGCGTTTGTTTGCATTCTGTATACTCAATTCTTTAACAGCAAACCTCGTGTCTTGCGTTTGACAGAAATTCCAGTGAAATCACGTTTAAAACCGAACTTCAGTAAAAAGGCTTCGTAGAATCACTCTGTGAATGTCTTTGAAAACACTTCTTAAGAAGGAAAGCATACGTCTTTCATCTGAGTGAAAACTGCATTCTATTCAGTTTTTAGTACTGTTTTGAATGGTTAGGCGATTCACTTGTAGGGAAGCGTTTGTTTGCATTCTGTATACTCAATTCTTTAACAGCAAACCTTGTGTCTTGCGTTTGACAGCAATTCCAGTGAAATCACGTTTAAAACCGAACGTCAGTAAAAAGGCTTCGTAGAATCACTCTGTGAATGTCTTTGAAAACACTTCTTAAGAAGGAAAGCATACGTCTTTCATCTGAGTGAAAACTGCATTCTCTTCAGTTTTTAGTACTGTGTTGAATGGTTAGGCGATTCACTTGTAGGGAAGCATTTGTTTGCATTCTGTATACTCAATTCTTTAACAGCAAACCTCGTGTTGCGTTTGACAGAAATTCCAGTGAAATCACGTTTAAAAGCCAAAGTCAGTAAAAAGGCTTTGTAGAATCACTCTGTGAATGTCTTTGAAAACACTTCTTAAGGAAAGCATACGTCTTTCATCTGAGTGAAAACTGCATTCTATTCAGTTTTTAGTACTGTGTTGAATGGTTAGGCGATTCACTTGTAGGGAAGCGTTTGTTTGCATTCTGTATACTCAATTCTTTAACAGCCAACCTCGTGTCTTGCGTTTGACAGAAATTCCAGAAAATCACATTTAAAAGCCAACTTCAGTAAAAAGGCTTTATAGAATCACTGTGTGAATGTCTTTGAAAACACTTCTTAAGAAGGAAAGCATACGTCTTTCATCTGAGTGAAAACTGCATTCTATTCAGTTTTTAGTACTGTTTTGAATGGTTAGGCGATTCACTTTTAGGGAAGCGTTTGTTTGCATTCTGTATACTCAATACTTTAACAGCAAACCTCGTGTCTTGCGTTTGACAGAAATTCCAGTGAAATCACATTTAAAAGCCAATGTCAGTAAAAAGGCTTTGTAGAATCACTCTGTGAATGTCTTTGAAAACACTTCTTAAGGAAAGCATACGTCTTTCATCTGAGTGAAAACTGCATTCTATTCAGTTTTTAGTACTGTGTTGAATGGTTAGGCGATTCACTTGTAGGGAAGCGTTTGTTTGCATTCTGTATACTCAATTCTTTAACAGCCAACCTCGTGTCTTGCGTTTGACAGAAATTCCAGAAAATCACATTTAAAAGCCAACTTCAGTAAAAAGGCTTTATAGAATCACTCTGTGAATGTCTTTGAAAACACTTCTTAAGAAGGAAAGCATACGTCTTTCATCTGAGTGAAAACTGCATTCTATTCAGTTTTTAGTACTGTTTTGAATGGTTAGGCGATTCACTTTTAGGGAAGCGTTTGTTTGCATTCTGTATACTCAATACTTTAACAGCAAACCTCGTGTCTTGCGTTTGACAGAAATTCCAGTGAAATCACATTTAAAAGCCAATGTCAGTAAAAAGGCTTTATAGAATCACTCTGTGAATGTCTTTGAAAACACTTCTTAAGAAGGAAAGCATACGTCTTTCATCTGAGTGAAAACTGCATTCTATTCAGTTTTTAGTACTGTTTTGAATGGTTAGGCGATTCACTTGTAGGGAACCGTTTGTTTGCATTCTGTATACTCAATTCTTTAACAGCAAACCTCGTGTCTTGAGTTTGACAGAAATTCCAGTGAAATCACGTTTAAAACCGAACGTCAGTAAAAAGGCTTCGTAGAATCACTCTGTGAATGTCTTTGAAAACACTTCTTAAGAAGGAAAGCATACGTCTTTCATCTGAGTGAAAACTGCATTCTATTCAGTTTTTAGTACTGTTTTGAATGGTTAGGCGATTCACTTGTAGGGAAGCATTTGTTTGCATTCTGTATACTCAATTCTTTAACAGCAAATCTCGTGTCTTGCGTTTGACAGAAATTCCACTGAAATCACGTTTAAAAGCCAACGTCAGTAAAAAGGCTTTGTAGAATCACTCTGTGAATGTCTTTGAAAACACTTCTTAAGAAGGAAAGCATACGTCTTTCATCTGAGTGAAAACTGCATTCTATTCAGTTTTTAGTACTGTGTTGAATGGTTAGGCGATTCACTTGTAGGGAAGCGTTTGTTTGCATTCTGTATACTCAATTCTTTAACAGCAAACCTCGTGTCTTGCGTTTGACAGAAATTCCAGTGAAATCACGTTTAAAACCGAACTTCAGTAAAAAGGCTTCGTAGAATCACTCTGTGAATGTCTTTGAAAACACTTCTTAAGAAGGAAAGCATACGTCTTTCATCTGAGTGAAAACTGCATTCTATTCAGTTTTTAGTACTGTTTTGAATGGTTAGGCGATTCACTTGTAGGGAAGCGTTTGTTTGCATTCTGTATACTCAATTCTTTAACAGCAAACCTCGTGTCTTGCGTTTGACAGAAATTCCAGTGAAATCACGTTTAAAACCGAACGTCAGTAAAAAGGCTTCGTAGAATCACTCTGTGAATGTCTTTGAAAACACTTCTTAAGAAGGAAAGCATACGTCTTTCATCTGAGTGAAAACTGCATTCTCTTCAGTTTTTAGTACTGTGTTGAATTGTTAGGCGATTCACTTGTAGGGAAGCATTTGTTTGCATTCTGTATACTCAATTCTTTAACAGCAAACCTCGTGTTGCGTTTGACAGAAATTCCAGTGAAATCACATTTAAAAGCCAAAGTCAGTAAAAAGGCTTTGTAGAATCACTCTGTGAATGTCTTTGAAAACACTTCTTAAGGAAAGCATACGTCTTTCATCTGAGTGAAAACTGCATTCTATTCAGTTTTTAGTACTGTGTTGAATGGTTAGGCGATTCACTTGTAGGGAAGCGTTTGTTTGCATTCTGTATACTCAATTCTTTAACAGCAAACCTCCTGTCTTGCGTTTCACAGAAATTCCAGTGAAATCACGTTTAAAACCGAACGTCAGTAAAAAGGCTTTGTAGAATCACTCTGTGAATGTCTTTGAAAACACTTCTTAAGAAGGAAAGCATACGTCTTTCATCTGAGTGAAAACTGCATTCTATTCAGTTTTTAGTACTGTTTTGAATGGTTAGGCGATTCACTTGTAGGCAACCGTTTGTTTGCATTCTGTATACTCAATTCTTTAACAGCAAACCTCGTGTTGCGTTTGACAGAAATTCCAGTGAAATCACGTTTAAAAGCCAAAGTCAGTAAAAAGGCTTTGTAGAATCACTCTGTGAATGTCTTTGAAAACACTTCTTAAGGAAAGCATACGTCTTTCATCTGAGTGAAAACTGCATTCTATTCAGTTTTTAGTACTGTGTTGAATGGTTAGGCGATTCACTTGTAGGGAAGCGTTTGTTTGCATTCTGTATACTCAATTCTTTAACAGCAAACCTCCTGTCTTGCATTTGACAGAAATTCCAGTGAAATCACGTTTAAAACCGAACGTCAGTAAAAAGGCTTTGTAGAATCACTCTGTGAATGTCTTTGAAAACACTTCTTAAAAAGGAAAGCATACGTCTTTCATCTGAGTGAAAACTGCATTCTATTCAGTTTTTAGTACTGTGTTGAATGGTTAGGCGATTCACTTGTAGGGAAGCGTTTGTTTGCATTCTGTATACTCAATTCTTTAACAGCAAACCTCGTGTCTTGCGTTTGACAGAAATTCCAGTGAAATCACGTTTAAAACCGAACTTCAGTAAAAAGGCTTCGTAGAATCACTCTGTGAATGTCTTTGAAAACACTTCTTAAGAAGGAAAGCATACGTCTTTCATCTGAGTGAAAACTGCATTCTATTCAGTTTTTAGTACTGTTTTGAATGGTTAGGCGATTCACTTGTAGGGAAGCGTTTGTTTGCATTCTGTATACTCAATTCTTTAACAGCAAACCTTGTGTCTTGCGTTTGACAGAAATTCCAGTGAAATCACGTTTAAAACCGAACGTCAGTAAAAAGGCTTCGTAGAATCACTCTGTGAATGTCTTTGAAAACACTTCTTAAGAAGGAAAGCATACGTCTTTCATCTGAGTGAAAACTGCATTCTCTTCAGTTTTTAGTACTGTGTTGAATGGTTAGGCGATTCACTTGTAGGGAAGCATTTGTTTGCATTCTGTATACTCAATTCTTTAACAGCAAACCTCGTGTTGCGTTTGACAGAAATTCCAGTGAAATCACGTTTAAAAGCCAAAGTCAGTAAAAAGGCTTTGTAGAATCACTCTGTGAATGTCTTTGAAAACACTTCTTAAGGAAAGCATACGTCTTTCATCTGAGTGAAAACTGCATTCTATTCAGTTTTTAGTACTGTGTTGAATGGTTAGGCGATTCACTTGTAGGGAAGCGTTTGTTTGCATTCTGTATACTCAATTCTTTAACAGCCAACCTCGTGTCTTGCGTTTGACAGAAATTCCAGAAAATCACATTTAAAAGCCAACTTCAGTAAAAAGGCTTTATAGAATCACTGTGTGAATGTCTTTGAAAACACTTCTTAAGAAGGAAAGCATACGTCTTTCATCTGAGTGAAAACTGCATTCTATTCAGTTTTTAGTACTGTTTTGAATGGTTAGGCGATTCACTTTTAGGGAAGCGTTTGTTTGCATTCTGTATACTCAATACTTTAACAGCAAACCTCGTGTCTTGCGTTTGACAGAAATTCCAGTGAAATCACATTTAAAAGCCAATGTCAGTAAAAAGGCTTTATAGAATCACTCTGTGAATGTCTTTGAAAACACTTCTTAAGAAGGAAAGCATACGTCTTTCATCTGAGTGAAAACTGCATTCTATTCAGTTTTTAGTACTGTTTTGAATGGTTAGGCGATTCACTTGTAGGGAACCGTTTGTTTGCATTCTGTATACTCAATTCTTTAACAGCAAACCTCGTGTCTTGAGTTTGACAGAAATTCCAGTGAAATCACGTTTAAAACCGAACGTCAGTAAAAAGGCTTCGTAGAATCACTCTGTGAATGTCTTTGAAAACACTTCTTAAGAAGGAAAGCATACGTCTTTCATCTGAGTGAAAACTGCATTCTATTCAGTTTTTAGTACTGTTTTGAATGGTTAGGCGATTCACTTGTAGGGAAGCATTTGTTTGCATTCTGTATACTCAATTCTTTAACAGCAAATCTCGTGTCTTGCGTTTGACAGAAATTCCACTGAAATCACGTTTAAAAGCCAACGTCAGTAAAAAGGCTTTGTAGAATCACTCTGTGAATGTCTTTGAAAACACTTCTTAAGAAGGAAAGCATATGTCTTTCATCTGAGTGAAAACTGCATTCTATTCAGTTTTTAGTACTGTGTTGAATGGTTAGGCGATTCACTTGTAGGGAAGCGTTTGTTTGCATTCTGTATACTCAATTCTTTAACAGCAAACCTCGTGTCTTGCGTTTGACAGAAATTCCAGTGAAATCACGTTTAAAACCGAACTTCAGTAAAAAGGCTTCGTAGAATCACTCTGTGAATGTCTTTGAAAACACTTCTTAAGAAGGAAAGCATACGTCTTTCATCTGAGTGAAAACTGCATTCTATTCAGTTTTTAGTACTGTTTTGAATGGTTAGGCGATTCACTTGTAGGGAAGCGTTTGTTTGCATTCTGTATACTCAATTCTTTAACAGCAAACCTCGTGTCTTGCGTTTGACAGAAATTCCAGTGAAATCACGTTTAAAACCGAACGTCAGTAAAAAGGCTTCGTAGAATCACTCTGTGAATGTCTTTGAAAACACTTCTTAAGAAGGAAAGCATACGTCTTTCATCTGAGTGAAAACTGCATTCTCTTCAGTTTTTAGTACTGTGTTGAATTGTTAGGCGATTCACTTGTAGGGAAGCATTTGTTTGCATTCTGTATACTCAATTCTTTAACAGCAAACCTCGTGTTGCGTTTGACAGAAATTCCAGTGAAATCACATTTAAAAGCCAAAGTCAGTAAAAAGGCTTTGTAGAATCACTCTGTGAATGTCTTTGAAAACACTTCTTAAGGAAAGCATACGTCTTTCATCTGAGTGAAAACTGCATTCTATTCAGTTTTTAGTACTGTGTTGAATGGTTAGGCGATTCACTTGTAGGGAAGCGTTTGTTTGCATTCTGTATACTCAATTCTTTAACAGCAAACCTCCTGTCTTGCGTTTGACAGAAATTCCAGTGAAATCACGTTTAAAACCGAACGTCAGTAAAAAGGCTTTGTAGAATCACTCTGTGAATGTCTTTGAAAACACTTCTTAAGAAGGAAAGCATACGTCTTTCATCTGAGTGAAAACTGCATTCTATTCAGTTTTTAGTACTGTTTTGAATGGTTAGGCGATTCACTTGTAGGCAACCGTTTGTTTGCATTCTGTATACTCAATTCTTTAACAGCAAACCTCGTGTTGCGTTTGACAGAAATTCCAGTGAAATCACGTTTAAAAGCCAAAGTCAGTAAAAAGGCTTTGTAGAATCACTCTGTGAATGTCTTTGAAAACACTTCTTAAAAAGGAAAGCATACGTCTTTCATCTGAGTGAAAACTGCATTCTATTCAGTTTTTAGTACTGTGTTGAATGGTTAGGCGATTCACTTGTAGGGAAGCGTTTGTTTGCATTCTGTATACTCAATTCTTTAACAGCAAACCTCGTGTCTTGCGTTTGACAGAAATTCCAGTGAAATCACGTTTAAAACCGAACTTCAGTAAAAAGGCTTCGTAGAATCACTCTGTGAATGTCTTTGAAAACACTTCTTAAGAAGGAAAGCATACGTCTTTCATCTGAGTGAAAACTGCATTCTATTCAGTTTTTAGTACTGTTTTGAATGGTTAGGCGATTCACTTGTAGGGAAGCGTTTGTTTGCATTCTGTATACTCAATTCTTTAACAGCAAACCTTGTGTCTTGCGTTTGACAGAAATTCCAGTGAAATCACGTTTAAAACCGAACGTCAGTAAAAAGGCTTCGTAGAATCACTCTGTGAATGTCTTTGAAAACACTTCTTAAGAAGGAAAGCATACGTCTTTCATCTGAGTGAAAACTGCATTCTCTTCAGTTTTTAGTACTGTGTTGAATGGTTAGGCGATTCACTTGTAGGGAAGCATTTGTTTGCATTCTGTATACTCAATTCTTTAACAGCAAACCTCGTGTTGCGTTTGACAGAAATTCCAGTGAAATCACGTTTAAAAGCCAAAGTCAGTAAAAAGGCTTTGTAGAATCACTCTGTGAATGTCTTTGAAAACACTTCTTAAGGAAAGCATACGTCTTTCATCTGAGTGAAAACTGCATTCTATTCAGTTTTTAGTACTGTGTTGAATGGTTAGGCGATTCACTTGTAGGGAAGCGTTTGTTTGCATTCTGTATACTCAATTCTTTAACAGCCAACCTCGTGTCTTGCGTTTGACAGAAATTCCAGAAAATCACATTTAAAAGCCAACTTCAGTAAAAAGGCTTTATAGAATCACTGTGTGAATGTCTTTGAAAACACTTCTTAAGAAGGAAAGCATACGTCTTTCATCTGAGTGAAAACTGCATTCTATTCAGTTTTTAGTACTGTTTTGAATGGTTAGGCGATTCACTTTTAGGGAAGCGTTTGTTTGCATTCTGTATACTCAATACTTTAACAGCAAACCTCGTGTCTTGAGTTTGACAGAAATTCCAGTGAAATCACATTTAAAAGCCAATGTCAGTAAAAAGGCTTTATAGAATCACTCTGTGAATGTCTTTGAAAACACTTCTTAAGAAGGAAAGCATACGTCTTTCATCTGAGTGAAAACTGCATTCTATTCAGTTTTTAGTACTGTTTTGAATGGTTAGGCGATTCACTTGTAGGGAACCGTTTGTTTGCATTCTGTATACTCAATTCTTTAACAGCAAACCTCGTGTCTTGAGTTTGACAGAAATTCCAGTGAAATCACGTTTAAAACCGAACGTCAGTAAAAAGGCTTCGTAGAATCACTCTGTGAATGTCTTTGAAAACACTTCTTAAGAAGGAAAGCATACGTCTTTCATCTGAGTGAAAACTGCATTCTATTCAGTTTTTAGTACTGTTTTGAATGGTTAGGCGATTCACTTGTAGGGAAGCATTTGTTTGCATTCTGTATACTCAATTCTTTAACAGCAAATCTCGTGTCTTGCGTTTGACAGAAATTCCACTGAAATCACGCTTAAAAGCCAACGTCAGTAAAAAGGCTTTGTAGAATCACTCTGTGAATGTCTTTGAAAACACTTCTTAAGAAGGAAAGCATACGTCTTTCATCTGAGTGAAAACTGCATTCTATTCAGTTTTTAGTACTGTGTTGAATGGTTAGGCGATTCACTTGTAGGGAAGCGTTTGTTTGCATTCTGTATACTCAATTCTTTAACAGCAAACCTCGTGTCTTGCGTTTGACAGAAATTCCAGTGAAATCACGTTTAAAACCGAACTTCAGTAAAAAGGCTTCATAGAATCACTCTGTGAATGTCTTTGAAAACACTTCTTAAGAAGGAAAGCATACGTCTTTCATCTGAGTGAAAACTGCATTCTATTCAGTTTTTAGTACTGTTTTGAATGGTTAGGCGATTCACTTGTAGGGAAGCGTTTGTTTGCATTCTGTATACTCAATTCTTTAACAGCAAACCTCGTGTCTTGCCTTTGACAGAAATTCCAGTGAAATCACGTTTAAAACCGAACGTCAGTAAAAAGGCTTCGTAGAATCACTCTGTGAATGTCTTTGAAAACACTTCTTAAGAAGGAAAGCATACGTCTTTCATCTGAGTGAAAACTGCATTCTCTTCAGTTTTTAGTACTGTGTTGAATGGTTAGGCGATTCACTTGTAGGGAAGCATTTGTTTGCATTCTGTATACTCAATTCTTTAACAGCAAACCTCGTGTTGCGTTTGACAGAAATTCCAGTGAAATCACATTTAAAAGCCAAAGTCAGTAAAAAGGCTTTGTAGAATCACTCTGTGAATGTCTTTGAAAACACTTCTTAAGGAAAGCATACGTCTTTCATCTGAGTGAAAACTGCATTCTATTCAGTTTTTAGTACTGTGTTGAATGGTTAGGCGATTCACTTGTAGGGAAGCGTTTGTTTGCATTCTGTATACTCAATTCTTTAACAGCAAACCTCCTGTCTTGCGTTTGACAGAAATTCCAGTGAAATCACGTTTAAAACCGAACGTCAGTAAAAAGGCTTTGTAGAATCACTCTGTGAATGTCTTTGAAAACACTTCTTAAGAAGGAAAGCATACGTCTTTCATCTGAGTGAAAACTGCATTCTATTCAGTTTTTAGTACTGTGTTGAATGGTTAGGCGATTCACTTGTAGGGAAGCGTTTGTTTGCATTCTGTATACTCAATTCTTTAACAGCAAACCTCGTGTCTTGCGTTGACAGAAATTCCAGTGAAATCACGTTTAAAACCGAACTTCAGTAAAAAGGCTTCGTAGAATCACTCTGTGAATGTCTTTGAAAACACTTCTTAAGAAGGAAAGCATACGTCTTTCATCTGAGTGAAAACTGCATTCTATTCAGTTTTTAGTACTGTTTTGAATGGTTAGGCGATTCACTTGTAGGGAAGCGTTTGTTTGCATTCTGTATACTCAATTCTTTAACAGCAAACCTTGTGTCTTGCGTTTGACAGAAATTCCAGTGAAATCACTTTTAAAACCGAACGTCAGTAAAAAGGCTTCGTAAAATCACTCTGTGAATGTCTTTGAAAACACTTCTTAAGAAGGAAAGCATACATCTTTCATCTGAGTGAAAACTGCATTCTCTTCAGTTTTTAGTACTGTGTTGAATGGTTAGGCGATTCACTTGTAGGGAAGCATTTGTTTGCATTCTGTATACTCAATTCTTTAACAGCAAACCTCGTGTTGCGTTTGACAGAAATTCCAGTGAAATCACGTTTAAAAGCCAAAGTCAGTAAAAAGGCTTTGTAGAATCACTCTGTGAATGTCTTTGAAATCACTTCTTAAGGAAAGCATACGTCTTTCATCTGAGTGAAAACTGCATTCTATTCAGTTTTTAGTACTGTGTTGAATGGTTAGGCGATTCACTTGTAGGGAAGCATTTGTTTGCATTCTGTATACTCAATTCTTTAACAGCAAACCTCGTGTCTTGCGTTTGACAGAAATTCCAGTGAAATCACGTTTAAAACCGAACTTCAGTAAAAAGGCTTCGTAGAATCACTCTGTGAATGTCTTTGAAAACACTTCTTAAGAAGGAAAGCATACGTCTTTCATCTGAGTGAAAACTGCATTCTATTCAGTTTTTAGTACTGTTTTGAATGGTTAGGTGATTCACTTGTAGGGAAGCGTTTGTTTGCATTCTGTATACTCAATTCTTTAACAGCAAACCTCGTGTCTTGCTTTTGACAGAAATTCCAGTGAAATCACGTTTAAAACCGAACGTCAGTAAAAAGGCTTCGTAGAATCACTCTCTGAATGTCTTTGAAAACACTTCTTAAGAAGGAAAGCATAGGGCTTTCATCTGAGTGAAAACTGCATTCTATTCAGTTTTTAGTACTGTTTTGAATGGTTAGGCGATTCACTTGTAGGGAAGCGTTTGTTTGCATTCTGTATACTCAATTCTTTAACAGCAAACCTTGTGTCTTGCATTTGACAGAAATTCCAGTGAAATCACCTTGAAAACCGAACGTCAGTAAAAAGGCTTCGTAGAATCACTCTGTGAATGTCTTTGAAAACACTTCTTAAGAAGGAAAGCATACGTCTTTCATCTGAGTGAACACTGCATTCTATTCAGTTTTTAGTAATGTTTTGAATGGTTAGGCGATTCACTTGTAGGGAAGCGTTTGTTTGCATTCTGTATACTCAATTCTTTAACAGCAAACCTTGTGTCTTGCCTTTGACAGAAATTCCAGTGAAATCACGTTTAAAAGCCAACGTCAGTAAAAAGGCTTTGTAGAATCACTCTGTGAATGTCTTTGAAAACACTTCTTAAGAAGGAAAGCATACGTCTTTCATCTGAGTGAAAACTGCATTCTATTCAGTTTTTAGTACTGTGTTGAATGGTTAGGTGATTCACTTGTAGGGAAGCGTTTGTTTGCATTCTGTATACTCAATTCTTTAACAGCAAACCTCGTGTCTTGCGTTTGACAGAAATTCCAGTGAAATCACGTTTAAAACCGAACGTCAGTAAAAAGGCTTCGTAGAATCACTCTGTGAATGTCTTTGAAAACACTTCTTAAGAAGGAAAGCATACGACTTTCATCTGAGTGAAAACTGCATTCTATTCAGTTTTTAGTACTGTTTTCAATGGTTAGGCAATTCATTTGTAGGGAAGCATTTGTTTGCATTCTGTATACTCAATTCTTTAACAGCAAACCTTGTGTCTTGCATTTGACAGAAATTCCAGTGAAATCACGTTTAAAACCGAACGTCAGTAAAAAGGCTTCGTAGAATCACTCTGTGAATGTCTTTGAAAACACTTCTTAAGAAGGAAAGCATACGTCTTTCATCTGAGTGAAAACTGCATTCTATTCAGTTTTTAGTAATGTTTTGAATGGTTAGGCGATTCACCTGTAGGGAAGCGTTTGTTTGCATTCTGTATACTCAATTCTTTAACAGCAAACCTCGTGTCTTGCCTTTGACAGAAATTCCAGTGAAATCACGTTTAAAACCGAAAGTCAGTAAAAAGGCTTCGTAGAATCACTCTGTGAATGTCTTTGAAAACACTTCTTAAGAAGGAAAGCATACGTCTTTCATCTGAGTGAAAACTGCATTCTATTCAGTTTTTAGTACTGTGTTGAATGGTTAGGCGATTCACTTGTAGGGAAGCGTTTGTTTGCATTCTGTATACTCAATTCTTTAACAGCCAACCTCGTGTCTTGCGTTTGACAGAAATTCCAGTGAAATCACGTTTAAAACCGAACGTCAGTAAAAAGGCTTCATAGAATCACTCTGTGAATGTCTTTGAAAACACTTCTTAAGGAGGAAAGCATACGTCTTTCATCTGAGTGAAAACTGCATTCTATTCAGTTTTTAGTACTGTTTTGAATGGTTAGGCGATTCACTTTTAGGGAAGCGTTTGTTTGCATTCTGTATACTCAATACTTTAACAGCAAACCTCGTGTCTTGCGTTTGACAGAAATTCCAGTGAAATCACATTTAAAAGCCAATGTCAGTAAAAAGGCTTTATAGAATCACTCTGTGAATGTCTTTGAAAACACTTCTTAAGAAGGAAAGCATACGTCTTTCATCTGAGTGAAAACTGCATTCTATTCTGTTTTTAGTACTGTTTTGAATGGTTAGGTGATTCACTTGTAGGGAAGCGTTTGTTTGCATTCTGTATACTCAATTCTTTAACAGCAAACCTCGTGTCTTGCGTTTGACAGAAATTCCAGTGAAATCACCTTTAAAACCGAACGTCAGTAAAAAGGCTTCGTAGAATAACTCTGTGAATGTCTTTGAAAACACTTCTTAAGAAGGAAAGCATACGTCTTTCATCTGAGTGAAAACTGCATTCTATTCAGTTTTTAGTACTGTGTTGAATGGTTAGGCGATTCACTTGTAGGGAAGCGTTTGTTTGCATTCTGTATACTCAATTCTTTAACAGCAAACCTCGTGTCTTGCGTTTGACAGAAATTCCAATGAAATCACTTTTAAAACCGAACGTCAGTAAAAAGGCTTCATTTAATAACTCTGTGAATGTCTTTGAAAACACTTCTTAAGAAGGAAAGCATACGTCTTTCATCTGAGTGAAAACTGCATTCTATTCAGTTTTTAGTACTGTTTTGAATGGTTAGGCGATTCACTTGTAGGGAAGCGTTTGTTTGCATTCTGTATACTCAATTCTTTAACAGCAAAACTCGTGTCTTGCCTTTGACAGAAATTCCAGTGAAATCACATTTAAAACCGAACGTCAGTAAAAAGGCTTCGTAGAATCACTCTGTGAATGTCTTTGAAAACACTTCTTAAGAAGGAAAGCATACGTCTTTCATCTGAGTGAAAACTGCATTCTATTCAGTTTTTAGTACTGTGTTGAATGGTTAGGCGATTCACTTGTAGGGAAGCGTTTGTTTGCATTCTGTATACTCAATTCTTTAACAGCAAACCTTGTGTCTTTTGTTTGACAGAAATACCAGTGAAATCACGTTTAAAACCGAACGTCAGTAAAAAGGCTTCGTAGAATCACTCTGTGAATGTCTTTGAAAACACTTCTTAAGGAGGAAAGCATATGTCTTTCATCTGAGTGAAAACTGCATTCTATTCAGTTTTTAGTAATGTTTTGAATGGTTAGGCGATTCACCTGTAGGGAAGCGTTTGTTTGCATTCTGTATACTCAATTCTTTAACAGCAAACCTCGTGTCTTGCCTTTGACAGAAATTCCAGTGAAATCACGTTTAAAACCGAAAGTCAGTAAAAAGGCTTCGTAGAATCACTCTGTGAATGTCTTTGAAAACACTTCTTAAGAAGGAAAGCATAGGGCTTTCATCTGAGTGAAAACTGCATTCTATTCAGTTTTTAGTACTGTTTTGAATGGTTAGGCGATTCACTTGTAGGGAAGCGTTTGTTTGCATTCTGTATACTCAATTCTTTAACAGCAAACCTTGTGTCTTGCATTTGACAGAAATTCCAGTGAAATCACCTTGAAAACCGAACGTCAGTAAAACGGCTTCGTAGAATCACTCTGTGAATGTCTTTGAAAACACTTCTTAAGAAGGAAAGCATACGTCTTTCATCTGAGTGAACACTGCATTCTATTCAGTTTTTAGTAATGTTTTGAATGGTTAGGCGATTCACTTGTAGGGAAGCGTTTGTTTGCATTCTGTATACTCAATTCTTTAACAGCAAACCTTGTGTCTTGCCTTTGACAGAAATTCCAGTGAAATCACGTTTAAAAGCCAACGTCAGTAAAAAGGCTTTGTAGAATCACTCTGTGAATGTCTTTGAAAACACTTCTTAAGAAGGAAAGCATACGTCTTTCATCTGAGTGAAAACTGCATTCTATTCAGTTTTTAGTACTGTGTTGAATGGTTAGGTGATTCACTTGTAGGGAAGCGTTTGTTTGCATTCTGTATACTCAATTCTTTAACAGCAAACCTCGTGTCTTGCGTTTGACAGAAATTCCAGTGAAATCACGTTTAAAACCGAACGTCAGTAAAAAGGCTTCGTAGAATCACTCTGTGAATGTCTTTGAAAACACTTCTTAAGAAGGAAAGCATACGACTTTCATCTGAGTGAAAACTGCATTCTATTCAGTTTTTAGTACTGTTTTCAATGGTTAGGCAATTCATTTGTAGGGAAGCATTTGTTTGCATTCTGTATACTCAATTCTTTAACAGCAAACCTTGTGTCTTGCATTTGACAGAAATTCCAGTGAAATCACGTTTAAAACCGAACGTCAGTAAAAAGGCTTCGTAGAATCACTCTGTGAATGTCTTTGAAAACACTTCTTAAGAAGGAAAGCATACGTCTTTCATCTGAGTGAAAACTGCATTCTATTCAGTTTTTAGTAATGTTTTGAATGGTTAGGCGATTCACCTGTAGGGAAGCGTTTGTTTGCATTCTGTATACTCAATTCTTTAACAGCAAACCTCGTGTCTTGCCTTTGACAGAAATTCCAGTGAAATCACGTTTAAAACCGAAAGTCAGTAAAAAGGCTTCGTAGAATCACTCTGTGAATGTCTTTGAAAACACTTCTTAAGAAGGAAAGCATACGTCTTTCATCTGAGTGAAAACTGCATTCTATTCAGTTTTTAGTACTGTGTTGAATGGTTAGGCGATTCACTTGTAGGGAAGCGTTTGTTTGCATTCTGTATACTCAATTCTTTAACAGCCAACCTCGTGTCTTGCGTTTGACAGAAATTCCAGTGAAATCACGTTTAAAACCGAACGTCAGTAAAAAGGCTTCATAGAATCACTCTGTGAATGTCTTTGAAAACACTTCTTAAGGAGGAAAGCATACGTCTTTCATCTGAGTGAAAACTGCATTCTATTCAGTTTTTAGTACTGTTTTGAATGGTTAGGCGATTCACTTTTAGGGAAGCGTTTGTTTGCATTCTGTATACTCAATACTTTAACAGCAAACCTCGTGTCTTGCGTTTGACAGAAATTCCAGTGAAATCACATTTAAAAGCCAATGTCAGTAAAAAGGCTTTATAGAATCACTCTGTGAATGTCTTTGAAAACACTTCTTAAGAAGGAAAGCATACGTCTTTCATCTGAGTGAAAACTGCATTCTATTCTGTTTTTAGTACTGTTTTGAATGGTTAGGTGATTCACTTGTAGGGAAGCGTTTGTTTGCATTCTGTATACTCAATTCTTTAACAGCAAACCTCGTGTCTTGCGTTTGACAGAAATTCCAGTGAAATCACCTTTAAAACCGAACGTCAGTAAAAAGGCTTCGTAGAATAACTCTGTGAATGTCTTTGAAAACACTTCTTAAGAAGGAAAGCATACGTCTTTCATCTGAGTGAAAACTGCATTCTATTCAGTTTTTAGTACTGTGTTGAATGGTTAGGCGATTCACTTGTAGGGAAGCGTTTGTTTGCATTCTGTATACTCAATTCTTTAACAGCAAACCTCGTGTCTTGCGTTTGACAGAAATTCCAATGAAATCACTTTTAAAACCGAACGTCAGTAAAAAGGCTTCATTTAATAACTCTGTGAATGTCTTTGAAAACACTTCTTAAGAAGGAAAGCATACGTCTTTCATCTGAGTGAAAACTGCATTCTATTCAGTTTTTAGTACTGTTTTGAATGGTTAGGCGATTCACTTGTAGGGAAGCGTTTGTTTGCATTCTGTATACTCAATTCTTTAACAGCAAAACTCGTGTCTTGCCTTTGACAGAAATTCCAGTGAAATCACATTTAAAACCGAACGTCAGTAAAAAGGCTTCGTAGAATCACTCTGTGAATGTCTTTGAAAACACTTCTTAAGAAGGAAAGCATACGTCTTTCATCTGAGTGAAAACTGCATTCTATTCAGTTTTTAGTACTGTGTTGAATGGTTAGGCGATTCACTTGTAGGGAAGCGTTTGTTTGCATTCTGTATACTCAATTCTTTAACAGCAAACCTTGTGTCTTTTGTTTGACAGAAATACCAGTGAAATCACGTTTAAAACCGAACGTCAGTAAAAAGGCTTCGTAGAATCACTCTGTGAATGTCTTTGAAAACACTTCTTAAGGAGGAAAGCATATGTCTTTCATCTGAGTGAAAACTGCATTCTATTCAGTTTTTAGTAATGTTTTGAATGGTTAGGCGATTCACCTGTAGGGAAGCGTTTGTTTGCATTCTGTATACTCAATTCTTTAACAGCAAACCTCGTGTCTTGCCTTTGACAGAAATTCCAGTGAAATCACGTTTAAAACCGAAAGTCAGTAAAAAGGCTTCGTAGAATCACTCTGTGAATGTCTTTGAAAACACTTCTTAAGAAGGAAAGCATACGTCTTTCATCTGAGTGAAAACTGCATTCTATTCAGTTTTTAGTACTGTGTTGAATGGTTAGGCGATTCACCTGTAGGGAAGCGTTTGTTTGCATTCTGTATACTCAATTCTTTAACAGCCAACCTCGTGTCTTGCGTTTGACAGAAATTCCAGTGAAATCACGTTTAAAACCGAACGTCAGTAAAAAGGCTTCATAGAATCACTCTGTGAATGTCTTTGAAAACACTTCTTAAGGAGGAAAGCATACGTCTTTCATCTGAGTGAAAACTGCATTCTATTCAGTTTTTAGTACTGTTTTGAATGGTTAGGCGATTCACTTTTAGGGAAGCGTTTGTTTGCATTCTGTATACTCAATACTTTAACAGCAAACCTCGTGTCTTGCGTTTGACAGAAATTCCAGTGAAATCACATTTAAAAGCCAATGTCAGTAAAAAGGCTTTATAGAATCACTCTGTGAATGTCTTTGAAAACACTTCTTAAGAAGGAAAGCATACGTCTTTCATCTGAGTGAAAACTGCATTCTATTCAGTTTTTAGTACTGTTTTGAATGGTTAGGCGATTCACTTGTAGGGAAGCGTTTGTTTGCATTCTGTATACTCAATTCTTTAACAGAAAACCTCGTGTCTTGCGTTTGACAGAAATTCCAGTGAAATCACCATTAAAACCGAACTTCAGTAAAAAGGCTTCGTAGAATAACTCTGTGAATGTCTTTGAAAACACTTCTTAAGAAGGAAAGCATATGTCTTTCATCTGAGTGAAAACTGCATTCTATTCAGTTTTTAGTACTGTTTTGAATGGTTAGGCGATTCACTTGTAGGGAAGCGTTTGTTTGCATTCTGTATACTCAATTCTTTAACAGCAAACCTCGTGTCTTGCCTTTGACAGAAATTCCAGTGAAATCACATTTAAAACCGAACGTCAGTAAAAAGGCTTCGTAGAATCACTCTGTGAATGTCTTTGAAAACACTTCTTAAGAAGGAAAGCATACGTCTTTCATCTGAGTGAAAACTGCATTCTATTCAGTTTTTAGTACTGTGTTGAATGGTTAGGCGATTCACTTGTAGGGAAGCGTTTGTTTGCATTCTGTATACTCAATTCTTTAACAGCAAACCTTGTGTCTTTTGTTTGACAGAAATTCAAGTGAAATCACGTTTAAAACCGAACGTCAGTAAAAAGGCTTCGTAGAATCACTCTGTGAATGTCTTTGAAAACACTTCTTAAGGAGGAAAGCATACGTCTTTCATCTGAGTGAAAACTGCATTCTATTCAGTTTTTAGTACTGTTTTGAATGGTTAGGCGATTCACTTGTAGGGAAGCGTTTGTTTGCATTCTGTGTACTCAATACTTTAACAGCAAACCTCGTGTCTTGCGTTTGACAGAAATTCCAGTGAAATCACGTTTAAAACCGAATGTCAGTAAAAAGGCTTCGTAGAATCACTCTGTGAATGTCTTTGAAAACACTTCTTAAGATGGAAAGCATACGTCTTTCATCTGAGTGAAAACTGCATTCTATTCAGTTTTTAGTACTGTGTTGAATGGTTAGGCGATTCACTTGTAGGGAAGCATTTGCTTGCATTCTGTATACTCAATTCTTTAACAGCAAACCTCGTGTCTTGCCTTTGACAGAAATTCCAGTGAAATCACTTTTAAAACCGAACGTCAGTAAAAAGGCTTCGTAGAATAACTCTGTGAATGTCTTTGAAAACACTTCTTAAGAAGGAAAGCATACGTCTTTCATCTGAGTGAAAACTGCATTCTATTCAGTTTTTAGTACTGTTTTGAATGGTTAGGCGATTCACTTGTAGGGAAGCGTTTCTTTGCATTCTGTATACTCAATTCTTTAACAGCAAACCTCGTGTCTTGCCTTTGACAGAAATTCCAGTGAAATCACATTTAAAACCGAACGTCAGTAAAAAGGCTTCGTAGAATCACTCTGTGAATGTCTTTGAAAACACTTCTTAAGAAGGAAAGCATACGTCTTTCATCTGAGTGAAAACTGCATTCTCTTCAGTTTTTAGTACTGTGTTGAATGGTTAGGCGATTCACTTGTAGGGAAGCATTTGTTTGCATTCTGTATACTCAATTCTTTAACAGCAAACCTTGTGTCTTGCATTTGACAGAAATTCCAGTGAAATCACCTTTAAAACTGAACGTCAGTAAAAAGGCTTCGTAGAATAACTCTGTAAATGTCTTTGAAAACACTTCTTAAGAAGGAAAGCATACGTCTTTCATCTGAGTGAAAACTGCATTCTATTCAGTTTTTAGTACTGTGTTGAATGGTTAGGCGATTCACTTGTAGGGAAGCGTTTGTTTGCATTCTGTATACTCAATTCTTTAACAGCAAACCTCGTGTCTTGCCTTTGACAGAAATTCCAGTGAAATCACTTTTAAAACCGAACGTCAGTAAAAAGGCTTCGTAGAATAACTCTGTGAATGTCTTTGAAAACACTTCTTAAGAAGGAAAGCATACGTCTTTCATCTGAGTGAAAACTGCATTCTATTCAGTTTTTAGTACTGTTTTGAATGGTTAGGCGATTCACTTGTAGGGAAGCGTTTCTTTGCATTCTGTATACTCAATTCTTTAACAGCAAACCTCGTGTCTTGCGTTTGACAGAAATTCCAGTGAAATCACATTTAAAACCGAACGTCAGTAAAAAGGCTTCGTAGAATCACTCTGTGAATGTCTTTGAAAACACTTCTTAAGAAGGAAAGCATACGTCTTTCATCTGAGTGAAAACTGCATTCTATTCAGTTTTTAGTACTGTGTTGAATGGTTAGGCGATTCACTTGTAGGGAAGCGTTTGTTTGCATTCTGTATACTCAATTCTTTAACAGCAAACCTTGTGTCTTGTGTTTGACAGAAATTCCAGTGAAATCACGTTTAAAACCGAACGTCAGTAAAAAGGCTTCGTAGAATCACTCTGTGAATGTCTTTGAAAACACTTCTTAAGAAGGAAAGCATACGTCTTTCATCTGAGTGAAAACTGCATTCTATTCAGTTTTTAGTACTGTTTTGAATGGTTAGGCGATTCACTTTTAGGGAAGCGTTTGTTTGCATTCTGTATACTCAATACTTTAACAGCAAACCTCGTGTCTTGCGTTTGACAGAAATTCCAGTGAAATCACATTTAAAAGCCAATGTCAGTAAAAAGGCTTTATAGAATCACTCTGTGAATGTCTTTGAAAACACTTCTTAAGAAGGAAAGCATACGTCTTTCATCTGAGTGAAAACTGCATTCTATTCTGTTTTTAGTACTGTTTTGAATGGTTAGGTGATTCACTTGTAGGGAAGCGTTTGTTTGCATTCTGTATACTCAATTCTTTAACAGCAAACCTCGTGTCTTGCGTTTGACAGAAATTCCAGTGAAATCACCTTTAAAACCGAACGTCAGTAAAAAGGCTTCGTAGAATAACTCTGTGAATGTCTTTGAAAACACTTCTTAAGAAGGAAAGCATACGTCTTTCATCTGAGTGAAAACTGCATTCTATTCAGTTTTTAGTACTGTGTTGAATGGTTAGGCGATTCACTTGTAGGGAAGCGTTTGTTTGCATTCTGTATACTCAATTCTTTAACAGCAAACCTCGTGTCTTGCGTTTGACAGAAATTCCAGTGAAATCACTTTTAAAACCGAACGTCAGTAAAAAGGCTTCATTTAATAACTCTGTGAATGTCTTTGAAAACACTTCTTAAGAAGGAAAGCATACGTCTTTCATCTGAGTGAAAACTGCATTCTATTCAGTTTTTAGTACTGTTTTGAATGGTTAGGCGATTCACTTGTAGGGAAGCGTTTGTTTGCATTCTGTATACTCAATTCTTTAACAGCAAACCTCGTGTCTTGCCTTTGACAGAAATTCCAGTGAAATCACATTTAAAACCGAACGTCAGTAAAAAGGCTTCGTAGAATCACTCTGTGAATGTCTTTGAAAACACTTCTTAAGAAGGAAAGCATACGTCTTTCATCTGAGTGAAAACTGCATTCTATTCAGTTTTTAGTACTGTGTTGAATGGTTAGGCGATTCACTTGTAGGGAAGCGTTTGTTTGCATTCTGTATACTCAATTCTTTAACAGCAAACCTTGTGTCTTTTGTTTGACAGAAATACCAGTGAAATCACGTTTAAAACCGAACGTCAGTAAAAAGGCTTCGTAGAATCACTCTGTGAATGTCTTTGAAAACACTTCTTAAGGAGGAAAGCATACGTCTTTCATCTGAGTGAAAACTGCATTCTATTCAGTTTTTAGTAATGTTTTGAATGGTTAGGCGATTCACCTGTAGGGAAGCGTTTGTTTGCATTCTGTATACTCAATTCTTTAACAGCAAACCTCGTGTCTTGCCTTTGACAGAAATTCCAGTGAAATCACGTTTAAAACCGAAAGTCAGTAAAAAGGCTTCGTAGAATCACTCTGTGAATGTCTTTGAAAACACTTCTTAAGAAGGAAAGCATACGTCTTTCATCTGAGTGAAAACTGCATTCTATTCAGTTTTTAGTACTGTGTTGAATGGTTAGGCGATTCACTTGTAGGGAAGCGTTTCTTTGCATTCTGTATACTAAATTCTTTAACAGCAAACCTCGTGTCTTGCGTTTGACAGAAATTCCAGTGAAATCACGTTTAAAACCGAACGTCAGTAAAAAGGCTTCATAGAATCACTCTGTGAATGTCTTTGAAAACACTTCTTAAGGAGGAAAGCATACGTCTTTCATCTGAGTGAAAACTGCATTCTATTCAGTTTTTAGTACTGTTTTGAATGGTTAGGCGATTCACTTTTAGGGAAGCGTTTGTTTGCATTCTGTATACTCAATACTTTAACAGCAAACCTTGTGTCTTGCGTTTGACAGAAATTCCAGTGAAATCACATTTAAAAGCCAATGTCAGTAAAAAGGCTTTATAGAATCACTCTGTGAATGTCTTTGAAAACACTTCTTAAGAAGGAAAGCATACGTCTTTCATCTGAGTGAAAACTGCATTCTATTCAGTTTTTAGTACTGTTTTGAATGGTTAGGCGATTCACTTGTAGGGAAGCGTTTGTTTGCATTCTGTATACTCAATTCTTTAACAGCAAACCTCGTGTCTTGCGTTTGACAGAAATTCCAGTGAAATCACCTTTAAAACCGAACGTCAGTAAAAAGGCTTCGTAGAATAACTCTGTGAATGTCTTTGAAAACACTTCTTAAGAAGGAAAGCATATGTCTTTCATCTGAGTGAAAACTGCATTCTATTCAGTTTTTAGTACTGTTTTGAATGGTTAGGCGATTCACTTGTAGGGAAGCGTTTGTTTGCATTCTGTATACTCAATTCTTTAACAGCAAACCTCGTGTCTTGCCTTTGACAGAAATTCCAGTGAAATCACCTTTAAAACCAAACGTCAGTAAAAAGGCTTCGTAGAATCACTCTGTGAATGTCTTTGAAAACACTTCTTAAGAAGGAAAGCATACGTCTTTCATCTGAGTGAAAACTGCATTCTATTCAGTTTTTAGTACTGTGTTGAATGGTTAGGCGATTCACTTGTAGGGAAGCGTTTGTTTTCATTCTGTATACTCAATTCTTTAACAGCAAACCTTGTGTCTTTTGTTTGACAGAAATTCCAGTGAAATCACGTTTAAAACTGAACGTCAGTAAAAAGGCTTCGTAGAATCACTCTGTGAATGTCTTTGAAAACACTTCTTAAGAAGGAAAGCATACGTCTTTCATCTGAGTGAAAACTGCATTCTATTCAGTTTTTAGTACTGTGTTGAATGGTTAGGCGATTCACTTGTAGGGAAGCGTTTGTTTGCATTCTGTATACTCAATTCTTTAACAGCAAACCTTGTGTCTTGTGTTTGACAGAAATTCCAGTGAAATCACGTTTAAAACCGAACGTCAGTAAAAAGGCTTCGTAGAATCACTCTGTGAATGTCTTTGAAAACACTTCTTAAGGAGGAAAGCATACGTCTTTCATCTGAGTGAAAACTGCATTCTATTCAGTTTTTAGTACTGTTTTGAATGGTTAGGCGATTCACTTGTAGGGAAGCGTTTCTTTGCATTCTGTATACTCAATTCTTTAACAGCAAACCTCGTGTCTTGCCTTTGACAGAAATTCCAGTGAAATCACATTTAAAACTGAACGTCAGTAAAAAGGCTTCGTAGAATCACTCTGTGAATGTCTTTGAAAACACTTCTTAAGAAGGAAAGCATACGTCTTTCATCTGAGTGAAAACTGCATTCTATTCAGTTTTTAGTACTGTGTTGAATGGTTAGGCGATTCACTTGTAGGGAAGCGTTTGTTTGCATTCTGTATACTCAATTCTTTAACAGCAAACCTTGTGTCTTGTGTTTGACAGAAATTCCAGTGAAATCACGTTTAAAACCGAACGTCAGTAAAAAGGCTTCGTAGAATCACTCTGTGAATGTCTTTGAAAACACTTCTTAAGGAGGAAAGCATACGTCTTTCATCTGAGTGAAAACTGCATTCTATTCAGTTTTTAGTACTGTTTTGAATGGTTAGGCGATTCACTTGTAGGGAAGCGTTTGTTTGCATTCTGTATACTCAATTCTTTAACAGCAAACCTCGTGTCTTGCGTTTGACAGTAATTCCAGTGAAATCACATTTAAAACCGAACGTCAGTAAAAAGGCTTCGTAGAATCACTCTGTGAATGTCTTTGAAAACACTTCTTAAGAAGGAAAGCATACGTCTTTCATCTGAGTGAAAACTGCATTCTATTCAGTTTTTAGTACTGTTTTGAATGGTTAGGCGATTCACTTGTAGGGAAGCGTTTGCTTGCATTCTGTATACTCAATTCTTTAACAGCAAACCTCGTGTCTCGCCTTTGACAGAAATTCCAGTGAAATCACATTTAAAAACGAACGTCAGTAAAAAGGCTTCGTAGAATCACTCTGTGAATGTCTTTGAAAACACTTCTTAAGAAGGAAAGCATACGTCTTTCATCTGAGTGAAAACTGCATTCTATTCAGTTTTTAGTACTGTGTTGAATGGTTAGGCGATTCACTTTTAGGGAAGCGTTTGTTTGCATTCTGTATACTCAATTCTTTAACAGCAAACCTCGTGTCTTGCCTTTGACAGAAATTCCAGTGAAATCACGTTTAAAACCCAACGTCAGTAAAAAGGCTTCTTAGAATCACTCTGTGAATGTCTTTGAAAACACTTCTTAAGAAGGAAAGCATACGTCTTTCATCTGAGTGAAAACTGCATTCTATTCAGTTTTTAGTACTGTGTTGAATGGTTAGGCGATTCACTTGTAGGGAAGCGTTTGTTTGCATTCTGTATACTAAATTCTTTAACAGCAAACCTCGTGTCTTGCGTTTGACAGAAATTCCAGTGAAATCACGTTTAAAACCGAACGTCAGTAAAAAGGCTTCATAGAATCACTCTGTGAATGTCTTTGAAAACACTTCTTAAGGAGGAAAGCATACGTCTTTCATCTGAGTGAAAACTGCATTCTATTCAGTTTTTAGTACTGTTTTGAATGGTTAGGCGATTCACTTTTAGGGAAGCGTTTGTTTGCATTCTGTATACTCAATACTTTAACAGCAAACCTCGTGTCTTGCGTTTGACAGAAATTCCAGTGAAATCACATTTAAAAGCCAATGTCAGTAAAAAGGCTTTATAGAATCACTCTGTGAATGTCTTTGAAAACACTTCTTAAGAAGGAAAGCATACGTCTTTCATCTGAGTGAAAACTGCATTCTATTCAGTTTTTAGTACTGTTTTGAATGGTTAGGCGATTCACTTGTAGGGAAGCGTTTGTTTGCATTCTGTATACTCAATTCTTTAACAGCAAACCTCGTGTCTTGCGTTTGACAGAAATTCCAGTGAAATCACCTTTAAAACCGAACGTCAGTAAAAAGGCTTCGTAGAATAACTCTGTGAATGTCTTTGAAAACACTTCTTAAGAAGGAAAGCATATGTCTTTCATCTGAGTGAAAACTGCATTCTATTCAGTTTTTAGTACTGTTTTGAATGGTTAGGCGATTCACTTGTAGGGAAGCGTTTGTTTGCATTCTGTATACTCAATTCTTTAACAGCAAACCTCGTGTCTTGCCTTTGACAGAAATTCCAGTGAAATCACATTTAAAACCGAACGTCAGTAAAAAGGCTTCGTAAAATCACTCTGTGAATGTCTTTGAAAACACTTCTTAAGAAGGAAAGCATACGTCTTTCATCTGAGTGAAAACTGCATTCTATTCAGTTTTTAGTACTGTGTTGAATGGTTAGGCGATTCACTTGTAGGGAAGCGTTTGTTTGCATTCTGTATACTCAATTCTTTAACAGCAAACCTTGTGTCTTTTGTTTGACAGAAATTCCAGTGAAATCACGTTTAAAACCGAACGTCAGTAAAAAGGCTTCGTAGAATCACTCTGTGAATGTCTTTGAAAACACTTCTTAAGGAGGAAAGCATACGTCTTTCATCTGAGTGAAAACTGCATTCTATTCAGTTTTTAGTACTGTTTTGAATGGTTAGGCGATTCACTTGTAGGGAAGCGTTTGTTTGCATTCTGTATACTCAATACTTTAACAGCAAACCTCGTGTCTTGCGTTTGACAGAAATTCCAGTGAAATCACGTTTAAAACCGAATGTCAGTAAAAAGGCTTCGTAGAATCACTCTGTGAATGTCTTTGAAAACACTTCTTAAGAAGGAAAGCATACGTCTTTCATCTGAGTGAAAACTGCATTCTATTCAGTTTTTAGTACTGTTTTGAATGGTTAGGCGATTCACTTGTAGGGAAGCGTTTGTTTGCATTCTGTATACTCAATTCTTTAACAGCAAACCTTGTGTCTTGCATTTGACAGAAATTCCAGTGAAATCACCTTTAAAACTGAACGTCAGTAAAAAGGCTTCGTAGAATAACTCTGTAAATGTCTTTGAAAACACTTCTTAAGAAGGAAAGCATACGTCTTTCATCTGAGTGAAAACTGCATTCTATTCAGTTTTTAGTACTGTGTTGAATGGTTAGGCGATTCACTTGTAGGGAAGCGTTTGTTTGCATTCTGTATACTCAATTCTTTAACAGCAAACCTCGTGTCTTGCCTTTGACAGAAATTCCAGTGAAATCACTTTTAAAACCGAACGTCAGTAAAAAGGCTTCGTAGAATAACTCTGTGAATGTCTTTGAAAACACTTCTTAAGAAGGAAAGCATACGTCTTTCATCTGAGTGAAAACTGCATTCTATTCAGTTTTTAGTACTGTTTTGAATGGTTAGGCGATTCACTTGTAGGGAAGCGTTTCTTTGCATTCTGTATACTCAATTCTTTAACAGCAAACCTCGTGTCTTGCGTTTGACAGAAATTCCAGTGAAATCACATTTAAAACCGAACGTCAGTAAAAAGGCTTCGTAGAATCACTCTGTGAATGTCTTTGAAAACACTTCTTAAGAAGGAAAGCATACGTCTTTCATCTGAGTGAAAACTGCATTCTATTCAGTTTTTAGTACTGTGTTGAATGGTTAGGCGATTCACTTGTAGGGAAGCGTTTGTTTGCATTCTGTATACTCAATTCTTTAACAGCAAACCTTGTGTCTTGTGTTTGACAGAAATTCCAGTGAAATCACGTTTAAAACCGAACGTCAGTAAAAAGGCTTCGTAGAATCACTCTGTGAATGTCTTTGAAAACACTTCTTAAGGAGGAAAGCATACGTCTTTCATCTGAGTGAAAACTGCATTCTATTCAGTTTTTAGTACTGTTTTGAATGGTTAGGCGATTCACTTGTAGGGAAGCATTTGTTTGCATTCTGTATACTCAATTCTTTAACAGCAAACCTTGTGTCTTGCATTTGACAGAAATTCCAGTGAAATCACCTTTAAAACTGAACGTCAGTAAAAAGGCTTCGTAGAATAACTCTGTAAATGTCTTTGAAAACACTTCTTAAGAAGGAAAGCATACGTCTTTCATCTGAGTGAAAACTGCATTCTATTCAGTTTTTAGTACTGTGTTGAATGGTTAGGCGATTCACTTGTAGGGAAGCATTTGTTTGCATTCTGTATACTCAATTCTTTAACAGCAAACCTCGTGTCTTGCCTTTGACAGAAATTCCAGTGAAATCACTTTTAAAACCGAACGTCAGTAAAAAGGCTTCGTAGAATAACTCTTTGAATGTCTTTGAAAACACTTCTTAAGAAGGAAAGCATACGTCTTTCATCTGAGTGAAAACTGCATTCTATTCAGTTTTTAGTACTGTTTTGAATGGTTAGGCGATTCACTTGTAGGGAAGCGTTTCTTTGCATTCTGTATACTCAATTCTTTAACAGCAAACCTCGTGTCTTGCCTTTGACAGAAATTCCAGTGAAATCACATTTAAAACTGAACGTCAGTAAAAAGGCTTCGTAGAATCACTCTGTGAATGTCTTTGAAAACACTTCTTAAGAAGGAAAGCATACGTCTTTCATCTGAGTGAAAACTGCATTCTATTCAGTTTTTAGTACTGTGTTGAATGGTTAGGCGATTCACTTGTAGGGAAGCGTTTGTTTGCATTCTGTATACTCAATTCTTTAACAGCAAACCTCGTGTCTTGCGTTTGACAGTAATTCCAGTGAAATCACGTTTAAAACCAAACGTCAGTAAAAAGGCTTCGTAGAATCACTCTGTGAATGTCTTTGAAAACACTTCTTAAGAAGGAAAGCATACGTCTTTCATCTGAGTGAAAACTGCATTCTATTCAGTTTTTAGTACTGTTTTGAATGGTTAGGCGATTCACTTGTAGGGAAGCGTTTGCTTGCATTCTGTATACTCAATTCTTTAACAGCAAACCTCGTGTCTTGCCTTTGACAGAAATTCCAGTGAAATCACATTTAAAAACGAACGTCAGTAAAAAGGCTTCGTAGAATCACTCTGTGAATGTCTTTGAAAACACTTCTTAAGAAGGAAAGCATACGTCTTTCATCTGAGTGAAAACTGCATTCTATTCAGTTTTTAGTACTGTGTTGAATGGTTAGGCGATTCACTTTTAGGGAAGCGTTTGTTTGCATTCTGTATACTCAATTCTTTAACAGCAAACCTCGTGTCTTGCATTTGACAGAAATTCCAGTGAAATCACGTTTAAAACCGAACGTCAGTAAAAGGGCTTCGTAGAATCACTTTGTGAATGTCTTTGAAAACACTTCTTTAGAAGGAAAGCATACGTCTTTCATCTGAGTGAAAACTGCATTCTATTCAGTTTTTAGTACTGTGTTGAATGGTTAGGCGATTCACTTGTAGGGAAGCGTTTGTTTGCATTCTGTATACTCAATTCTTCAACAGCAAACCTCGTGTCTTGCGTTTGACAGAAATTCCAGTGAAATCACGTTTAAAACCGAACGACAGTAAAAAGGCTTAGTAGAATCACTTTGTGAATGTCTTTGAAAACACTTCTTAAGAAGGAAAGCATACGTCTTTCATCTGAGTGAAAACTGCATTCTATTCAGTTTTTAGTACTGTTTTGAATGGTTAGGTGATTCACTTGTAGGGAAGCGTTTGTTTACATTCTGTATACTCAATTCTTTAACAGCAAACCTCGTGTCTTGCGTTTGACAGAAATTCCAGTGAAATCACATTTAAAACCGAACGTCAGTAAAAAGGCTTCGTAGAATCACTCTGTGAATATCTTTGAAAACACTTCTTAAGAAGGAAAGCATACGTCTTTCATCTGAGTGAAAACTGCATTCTATTCAGTTTTTAGTACTGTGTTGAATGGTTAGGCGATTCACTTGTAGGGAAGCGTTTGTTTGCATTCTGTATACTCAATTCTTTAACAGCAAACCTCGTGTCTTGCATTTGACAGAAATTCCAGTGAAATCACGTTTAAAACCGAACATCAGTAAAAAGGCTTCGTAGAATCACTCTCTGAATGTCTTTGAAAACACTTCTTAAGAAGGAAAGCATAGGGCTTTCATCTGAGTGAAAACTGCATTCTATTCAGTTTTTAGTACTGTTTTGAATGGTTAGGCGATTCACTTGTAGGGAAGCCTTTGTTTGCATTCTGTATACTCAATTCTTTAACAGCAAACCTTGTGTCTTGCATTTGACAGAAATTCCAGTGAATTCACCTTTAAATCCGAACGTCAGTAAAAAGGCTTCGTAGAATCACTCTGTGAATGTCTTTGAAAACACTTCTTAAGAAGGAAAGCATACGTCTTTCATCTGAGTGAAAACTGCATTCTATTCAGTTTTTAGTACTGTGTTGAATGGTTAGGCGATTCACTTTTAGGGAAGCGTTTGTTTGCATTCTGTATACTCAATTCTTTAACAGCAAACCTCGTGTCTTGCATTTGACAGAAATTCCAGTGAAATCACGTTTAAAACCGAACGTCAGTAAAAGGGCTTCGTAGAATCACTTTGTGAATGTCTTTGAAAACACTTCTTAAGAAGGAAAGCATACGTCTTTCATCTGAGTGAAAACTGCATTCTATTCAGTTTTTAGTACTGTGTTGAATGGTTAGGTGATTCACTTGTAGGGAAGCGTTTGTTTGCATTCTGTATACTCAATTCTTTAACAGCAAACCTCGTGTCTTGCGTTTGACAGAAATTCCAGTGAAATCACGTTTAAAACCGAACGTCAGTAAAAAGGCTTCGTAGAATCACTCTGTGAATGTCTTTGAAAACACTTCTTAAGAAGGAAAGCATACGTCTTTCATCTGAGTGAAAACTGCATTCTATTCAGTTTTTAGTACTGTTTTCAATGGTTAGGCGATTCATTTGTAGGGAAGCGTTTGTTTGCATTCTGTATACTCAATTCTTTAACAGCAAACCTCGTATCTTGCGTTTGACAGAAATTCCAGTGAAATCACATTTAAAACCGAACGTCAGTAAAAAGGCTTCGTAGAATCACTCTGTGAATGTCTTTGAAAACACTTCTTAAGAAGGAAAGCATACGTCTTTCATCTGAGTGAAAACTGTATTCTATTCAGTTTTTAGTAATGTTTTGAATGGTTAGGCGATTCACTTGTAGGGAAGCGTTTGTTTGCATTCTGTATACTCAATTCTTTAACAGCAAACCTCGTGTCTTGCCTTTGACAGAAATTCCAGTGAAATCACGTTTAAAACCGCACGTCAGTAAAAAGCCTTCGTAGAATCACTCTGTGAATGTCTTTGAAAACACTTCTTAAGAAGGAAAGCATACGTCTTTCATCTGAGTGAAAACTGCATTCTATTCAGTTTTTAGTACTGTTTTCAATGGTTAGGCGATTCACTTGTAGGGAAGCGTTTGTTTGCATTCTGTATACTCAATTCTTTAACAGCCAACCTCGTGTCTTGCGTTTGACAGAAATTCCAGTGAAATCACGTTTAAAACCGAACGTCAGTAAAAAGGCTTCGTAGAATCACTCTGTGAATGTCTTTGAAAACACTTCTTAAGGAGGAAAGCATACGTCTTTCATCTGAGTGAAAACTGCATTCTATTCAGTTTTTAGTACTGTGTTGAATGGTTAGGCGATTCACTTGTAGGGAAGCGTTTGTTTGCATTCTGTATACTCAATTCTTTAACAGCAAACCTCGTGTCTTGCGTTTGACAGAAATTCCTGTGAAATCACGTTTAAATCCGAACGTCAGTAAAAAGGCTTCGTAGAATCACTCTCTGAATGTCTTTGAAAACACTTCTTAAGAAGGAAAGCATAGGGCTTTCATCTGAGTGAAAACTGCATTCTATTCATTTTTTAGTACTGTTTTGAATGGTTAGGCAATTCACTTGTAGGGAAGCGTTTGTTTGCATTCTGTATACTCAATTCTTTAACAGCAAACCTCGTGTCTTGCATTTGACAGAAATTCCAGTGAAATCACCTTTAAAACCGAACGTCAGTAAAAAGGCTTCGTAGAATCACTCTGTGAATGTCTTTGAAAACACTTCTTAAGAAGGAAAGCATACGTCTTTCATCTGAGTGAAAACTGTATTCTATTCAGTTTTTAGTAATGTTTTGAATGGTTAGGCGATTCACTTGTAGGGAAGCGTTTGTTTGCATTCTGTATACTCAATTCTTTAACAGCAAACCTCGTGTCTTGCCTTTGACAGAAATTCCAGTGAAATCACGTTTAAAACCGCACGTCAGTAAAAAGGCTTTGTAGAATCACTCTGTGAATGTCTTTGAAAACACTTCTTAAGAAGGAAAGCATATGTCTTTCATCTGAGTGAAAACTGCATTCTATTCAGTTTTTAGTACTGTTTTCAATGGTTAGGCGATTCATTTGTATGGAAGCGTTTGTTTGCATTCTGTATACTCAATTCTTTAACAGCAAACCTTGTGTCTTGCATTTGACTGAAATTCCAGTGAAATCACGTTTAAAACCGAACGTCAGTAAAAAGGCTTCGTAGAATCACTCAGTGAATGTCTTTGAAAACACTTCTTAAGAAGGAAAGCATACATCTTTCATCTGAGTGAAAACTGCATTCTATTCAGTTTTTAGTAATGTTTTGAATGGTTAGGCGATTCACTTGTAGGGAAGCGTTTGTTTGCATTCTGTATACTCAATTCTTTAACAGCAAACCTTGTGTCTTGCATTTGACAGAAATTCCAGTGAAATCACCTTTAAAACCGAACGTCAGTAAAAAGGCTTCGTAGAATAACTCTGTGAATGTCTTTGAAAACACTTCTTAAGAAGGAAAGCATACGTCTTTCATCTGAGTGAAAACTGCATTCTATTCAGTTTTTAGTACTGTGTTGAATGGTTAGGCGATTCACTTGTAGGGAAGCGTTTGTTTGCATTCTGTATACTCAATTCTTTAACAGCCAACCTCGTGTCTTGCGTTTGACAGAAATTCCAGTGAAATCACGTTTAAAACCGAACGTCAGTAAAAAGGCTTCGTAGAATCACTCTCTGAATGTCTTTGAAAACACTTCTTAAGGAGGAAAGCATACGTCTTTCATCTGAGTGAAAACTGCATTCTATTCAGTTTTTAGTACTGTTTTGAATGGTTAGGCGATTCACTTTTAGGGAAGCGTTTGTTTGCATTCTGTATACTCAATACTTTAACAGGAAACCTCGTGTCTTGCGTTTGACAGAAATTCCAGTGAAATCACATTTAAAAGCCAACTTCAGTAAAAAGGCTTTATAGAATCACTCTGTGAATGTCTTTGAAAACACTTCTTAAGAAGGAAAGCATACGTCTTTCATCTGAGTGAAAACTGCATTCTATTCAGTTTTTAGTACTCTGTTGAATGGTTAGGAGATTCACTTGTAGGGAAGCGTTTGTTTGCATTCTGTATACTCAATTCTTTAACAGCAAACCTTGTGTCTTGTGTTTGACAGAAATTCCAGTGAAATCACGTTTAAAACCGAACGTCAGTAAAAAGGCTTCGTAGAATCACTCTGTGAATGTCTTTGAAAACACTTCTTAAGGAGGAAAGCATACGTCTTTCATCTGAGTGAAAACTGCATTCTATTCAGTTTTTAGTACTGTTTTGAATGGTTAGGCGATTCACTTTTAGGGAAGCGTTTGTTTGCATTCTGTATACTCAATACTTTAACAGCAAACCTCCTGTCTTACGTTTGACAGAAATTCCAGTGAAATCACGTTTAAAACCGAACGTCAGTAAAAAGGCTTCGTAGAATCACTCTGTGAATGTCTTTGAAAACACTTCTTAAGAAGGAAAGCATACGTCTTTCATCTGAGTGAAAACTGCATTCTATTCAGTTTTTAGTACTGTTTTGAATGGTTAGGCGATTCACTTGTAGGGAAGCGTTTGTTTGCATTCTGTATACTCAATTCTTTAACAGCAAACCTCATTTGCGTTTGACAGAAATTCCAGTGAAATCACGTTTAAAACCGAACGTCAGTAAAAAGGCTTCGTAGAATCACTCTGTGAATGTCTTTGAAAACACTTCTTAAGAAGGAAAGCATACGTCTTTCATCTGAGTGAAAACTGCATTCTATTCAGTTTTTAGTACTGTGTTGAATGGTTAGGCGATTCACTTGTAGGGAAGCGTTTGTTTGCATTCTGTATACTCAATTCTTTAACAGCAAACCTCGTGTCTTGCATTTGACAGAAATTCCAGTGAAATCACTTTTAAAACCGAACGTCAGTAAAAAGACTTCGTAGAATCACTCTGTGAATGTCTTTGAAAACACTTCTTAAGAAGGAAAGCATACGTCTTTCATCTGAGTGAAAACTGCATTCTATTCAGTTTTTAGTACTGTGTTGAATGGTTAGGCGATTCACTTGTAGGGAAGCGTTTGTTTGCATTCTGTATACTCAATTCTTTAACAGCAAACCTCGTGTCTTGCGTTTGACAGAAATTCCAGTGAAATCACTTTTAAAACCGAACGTCAGTAAAAAGACTTCGTAGAATCACTCTGTGAATGTCTTTGAAAACACTTCTTAAGAAGGAAAGCATACGTCTTTCATCTGAGTGAAAACTGCATTCTATTCAGTTTTTAGTACTCTTTTGAATGGTTAGGCGATTCACTTGTAGGGAAGCGTTTGTTTGCATTCTGTATACTCAATTCTTTAACAGCAAACCTCGTGTCTTGCGTTTGACAGAAATTCCAGTGAAATCACGTTTAAAAACGAACGTCAGTAAAAAGGCTTCGTAGAATCACTCTGTGAATGTCTTTGAAAACACTTCTTAAGAAGGAAAGCATACGTCTTTCATCTGAGTGAAAACTGCATTCTATTCAGTTTTTAATACTGTTTTGAATGGTTAGGCGATTCACTTGTAGGGAAAGGTTGTTTGCATTCTGTATAATCAATTCTTTAACAGCAAACCTCGTGTCTTGCATTTGACAGAAATTCCAGTGAAATCACTTTTAAAACCGAACGTCAGTAAAAAGACTTCGTAGAATCACTCTGTGAATGTCTTTGAAAACACTTCTTAAGAAGGAAAGCATACGTCTTTCATCTGAGTGAAAACTGCATTCTATTCAGTTTTTAGTACTCTTTTGAATGGTTAGGCGATTCACTTGTAGGGAAGCGTTTGTTTGCATTCTGTATACTCAATTCTTTAACAGCAAACCTCGTGTCTTGCGTTTGACAGAAATTCCAGTGAAATCACGTTTAAAAATGAACGTCAGTAAAAAGGCTTCGTAGAATCACTCTGTGAATGTCTTTGAAAACACTTCTTAAGAAGGAAAGCATACGTCTTTCATCTGAGTGAAAACTGCATTCTATTCAGTTTTTAATACTGTTTTGAATGGTTAGGCGATTCACTTGTAGGGAAAGGTTGTTTGCATTCTGTATAATCAATTCTTTAACAGCAAACCTCGTGTCTTGCATTTGACAGAAATTCCAGTGAAATCACGTTTAAAACCTAACGTCAGTAAAAAGGATTCATAGAATCACTCTGTGAATATCTTTGAAAACACTTCTTAAGAAGGAAAGCATACGTCTTTCATCTGAGTGAAAACTGCATTCTATTCAGTTTTTAGTACTGTGTTGAATGGTTAGGCGATTCACTTGTAGGGAAGCGTTTGTTTGCATTCTGTATACTCAATTCTTTAACAGCAAACCTCGTGTCTTGCGTTTGACAGAAATTCCAGTGAAATCACGTTTAAAACCGAACGTCAGTAAAAAGGCTTCATAGAATCACTTTGTGAATGTCTTTGAAAACACTTCTTAAGAAGGAAAGCATACGTCTTTCATCTGAGTGAAAACTGCATTCTATTCAGTTTTTAGTACTGTTTTGAATGGTTAGGCGATTCACTTGTAGGGAAGCGTTTGTTTGCATTCTGTATACTCAATTCTTTAACAGCAAACCTCGTGTCTTGCGTTTGACAGAAATTCCAGTGAAATCACGTTTAAAACCGAACGTCAGTAAAAAGGCTTCATAGAATCACTCTGTGAATGTCTTTGAAAACACTTCTTAAGAAGGAAAGCATACGTCTTTCATCTGAGTGAAAACTGCATTCTATTCAGTTTTTAGTAATGTTTTGAATGGTTAGGCGATTCACTTGTAGGGAAGCGTTTGTTTGCATTCTGTATACTCAATTCTTTAACAGCAAACCTCGTGTCTTGAGTTTGACAGAAATTCCAGTGAAATCACCTTTAAAACCCAACGTCAGTAAAAAGGCTTCTTAGAATCACTCTGTGAATGTCTTTGAAAACACTTCTTAAGAAGGAAAGCATATGTCTTTCATCTGAGTGAAAACTGCATTCTATTCATTTTTTAGTACTGTTTTGAATGGTTAGGCGATTCACTTGTAGGGAAGCGTTTGTTTGCATTCTGTATACTCAATTCTTTAACAGCAAACCTCGTGTCTTGCGTTTGACAGAAATTCCAGTGAAATCACGTTTAAAAATGAACGTCAGTAAAAAGGCTTCGTAGAATCACTCTGTGAATGTCTTTGAAAACACTTCTTAAGAAGGAAAGCATACGTCTTTCATCTGAGTGAAAACTGCATTCTATTCAGTTTTTAATACTGTTTTGAATGGTTAGGCGATTCACTTGTAGGGAAAGGTTGTTTGCATTCTGTATAATCAATTCTTTAACAGCAAACCTCGTGTCTTGCATTTGACAGAAATTCCAGTGAAATCACGTTTAAAACCTAACGTCAGTAAAAAGGATTCATAGAATCACTCTGTGAATGTCTTTGAAAACACTTCTTAAGAAGGAAAGCATACGTCTTTCATCTGAGTGAAAACTGCATTCTATTCAGTTTTTAGTACTGTGTTGAATGGTTAGGCGATTCACTTGTAGGGAAGCGTTTGTTTGCATTCTGTATACTCAATTCTTTAACAGCAAACCTCGTGTCTTGCGTTTGACAGAAATTCCAGTGAAATCACGTTTAAAACCGAACGTCAGTAAAAAGGCTTCGTAGAATCACTTTGTGAATGTCTTTGAAAACACTTCTTAAGAAGGAAAGCATACGTCTTTCATCTGAGTGAAAACTGCATTCTATTCAGTTTTTAGTACTGTTTTGAATGGTTAGGCGATTCACTTGTAGGGAAGCGTTTGTTTGCATTCTGTATACTCAATTCTTTAACAGCAAACCTCGTGTCTTGCGTTTGACAGAAATTCCAGTGAAATCACGTTTAAAACCGAACGTCAGTAAAAAGGCTTCATAGAATCACTCTGTGAATGTCTTTGAAAACACTTCTTAAGAAGGAAAGCATACGTCTTTCATCTGAGTGAAAACTGCATTCTATTCAGTTTTTAGTAATGTTTTGAATGGTTAGGCGATTCACTTGTAGGGAAGCGTTTGTTTGCATTCTGTATACTCAATTCTTTAACAGCAAACCTCGTGTCTTGAGTTTGACAGAAATTCCAGTGAAATCACCTTTAAAACCCAACGTCAGTAAAAAGGCTTCTTAGAATCACTCTGTGAATGTCTTTGAAAACACTTCTTAAGAAGGAAAGCATATGTCTTTCATCTGAGTGAAAACTGCATTCTATTCAGTTTTTAGTACTCTTTTGAATGGTTAGGCGATTCACTTGTAGGGAAGCGTTTGTTTGCATTCTGTATACTCAATTCTTTAACAGCAAACCTCATGTCTTGCGTTTGACAGAAATTCCAGTGAAATCACGTTTAAAACCAAACGTCAGTAAAAAGGATTCGTAGAATCACTCTGTGAATGTCTTTGAAAACACTTCTTAAGAAGGAAAGCATATGTCTTTCATCTGAGTGAAAACTGCATTCTATTCAGTTTTTAGTACTGTGTTGAATGGTTAGGCGATTCACTTGCAGGGAAGCGTTTGTTTGCATTCTGTATACTGAATTCTTTAACAGCAAATCTCGTGTCTTGCGTTTGACAGAAATTCCAGTGAAATCACGTATAAAGCCAACGTCAGTAAAAAGGCTTTGTAGAATCACTCTGTGAATGTCTTTGAAAACACTTCTTAAGAAGGAAAGCATACGTCTTTCATCTGAGTGAAAACTGCATTCTATTCAGTTATTAGTACTGTTTTGAATGGTTAGGCGATTCACTTGTAGGGAAGCATTTGTTTACATTCTGTATACTCAATTCTTTAACAGCAAACCTCGTGTTTTGCGTTTGACAGAAATTCCAGTGAAATCACATTTAAAACTGAACATCAGTAAAAAGGCTTCCTAGAATCACTCTGTGAATGTCTTTGAAAACACTTCTTAAGAAGGAAAGCATACGTCTTTCATCTGAGTGAAAACTGCATTCTATTCAGTTTTTAGTACTGTTTTGAATGGTTAGGCGATTCACTTGTAGGGAAGCGTTTGTTTGCATTCTGTATACTCAATTCTTTAACAGCAAACCTTGTGTCTTGCGTTTGACAGAAATTCCAGTGAAATCACGTTTAAAACCGAACGTCAGTAAAAAGGCTTCGTAGAATCGCTCTGTGAATGTCTTTGAAAACACTTCTTAAGAAGGAAAGCATACGTCTTTTATCTGAGTGAAAACTGCATTCTATTCAGTTTTTAGTACTGTTTTGAATGGTTAGGCGATTCACTTCTAGGGAAGCATTTGTTTGCATTCTGTATACTCAATTATTTAACAGCAAACCTCGTGTCTTGCGTTTGACAGAAATTCCAGTGAAATCACATTTAAAAGCCAACGTCAGTAAAAAGGCTTCATAGAATCACTCTGTGAATATCTTTGAAAACACTTCTTAAGAAGGAAAGCATACGTCTTTCATCTGAGTGAAAACTGCATTCTATTCAGTTTTTAGTACTCTTTTGAATGGTTAGGCGATTCACTTGTAGGGAAGCGTTTGTTTGCATTCTGTATACTCAATTCTTTAACAGCAAACCTCGTGTCTTGCGTTTGACAGAAATTCCAGTGAAATCACTTTTAAAACCGAACGTCAGTAAAAAGGATTCATAGAATCACTCTGTGAATGTCTTTGAAAACACTTCTTAAGAAGGAAAGCATACGTCTTTCATCTGAGTGAAAACTGCATTCTATTCAGTTTTTAGTACTGTGTTGAATGGTTAGGCGATTCACTTGTAGGGAAGCGTTTGTTTGCATTCTGTATACTCAATTCTTTAACAGCAAACCTCGTGTCTTGCGTTTGACAGAAATTCCAGTGAAATCACGTTTAAAACCGAACGTCAGTAAAAAGGCTTCGTAGAATCACTTTGTGAATGTCTTTGAAAACACTTCTTAAGAAGGAAAGCATACGTCTTTCATCTGAGTGAAAACTGCATTCTATTCAGTTTATAGTACTGTTTTGAATGGTTAGGCGATTCACTTGTAGGGAAGCGTTTGTTTGCATTCTGTATACTCAATTCTTTAACAGCAAACCTCGTGTCTTGCGTTTGACAGAAATTCCAGTGAAATCACGTTTAAAACCGAACGTCAGTAAAAAGGCTTAGTAGAATCACTCTGTGAATGTCTTTGAAAACACTTCTTAAGAAGGAAAGCATACGTCTTTCATCTGAGTGAAAACTGCATTCTATTCAGTTTTTAGTAATGTTTTGAATGGTTAGGCGATTCACTTGTAGGGAAGCGTTTGTTTGCATTCTGTATACTCAATTCTTTAACAGCAAACCTCGTGTCTTGAGTTTGACAGAAATTCCAGTGAAATCACCTTTAAAACCCAACGTCAGTAAAAAGGCTTCTTAGAATCACTCTGTGAATGTCTTTGAAAACACGTCTTAAGAAGGAAAGCATATGTCTTTCATCTGAGTGAAAACTGCATTCTATTCAGTTTTTAGTACTGTTTTGAATGGTTAGGCGATTCACTTGTAGGGAAGCGTTTGTTTGCATTCTGTATACTCAATTCTTTAACAGCAAACCTCATGTCTTGCGTTTGACAGAAATTCCAGTGAAATCACGTTTAAAACCGAAGGTCAGTAAAAAGGATTCGTAGAATCACTCTGTGAATGTCTTTGAAAACACTTCTTAAGAAGGAAAGCATATGTCTTTCATCTGAGTGAAAACTGCATTCTATTCAGTTTTTAGTACTGTGTTGAATGGTTAGGCGATTCACTTGCAGGGAAGCGTTTGTTTGCATTCTGTATACTGAATTCTTTAACAGCAAATCTCGTGTCTTGCGTTTGACAGAAATTCCAGTGAAATCACGTATAAAGCCAACGTCAGTAAAAAGGCTTTGTAGAATCACTCTGTGAATGTCTTTGAAAACACTTCTTAAGAAGGAAAGCATATGTCTTTCATCTGAGTGAAAACTGCATTCTATTCAGTTATTAGTACTGTTTTGAATGGTTAGGCGATTCACTTGTAGGGAAGCGTTTGTTTACATTCTGTATACTCAATTCTTTAACAGCAAACCTCGTGTCTTGCGTTTGACAGAAATTCCAGTGAAATCACATTTAAAACCGAACGTCAGTAAAAAGGCTTCCTAGAATCACTCTGTGAATGTCTTTGAAAACACTTCTTAAGAAGGAAAGCATACGTCTTTCATCTGAGTGAAAACTGCATTCTATTCAGTTTTTAGTACTGTTTTGAATGGTTAGGCGATTCACTTGTAGGGAAGCGTTTGTTTGCATTCTGTATACTCAATTCTTTAACAGCAAACCTCGTGTCTTGCGTTTGACAGAAATTCCAGTGAAATCACGTTTAAAACCGAACGTCAGTAAAAAGGCTTCGTAGAATCGCTCTGTGAATGTCTTTGAAAACACTTCTTAAGAAGGAAAGCATACGTCTTTTATCTGAGTGAAAACTGCATTCTATTCAGTTTTTAGTACTGTTTTGAATGGTTAGGCGATTCACTTCTAGGGAAGCATTTGTTTGCATTCTGTATACTCAATTCTTTAACAGCAAACCTCGTGTCTTGCGTTTGACAGAAATTCTAGTGAAATCACGTTTAAAACCGAACGTCAGTAAAAAGGATTCGTAGAATCACTCTGTGAATGTCTTTGAAAACACTTCTTAAGAAGGAAAGCATATGTCTTTCATCTGAGTGAAAACTGCATTCTATTCAGTTTTTAGTACTGTGTTGAATGGTTAGGCGATTCACTTGCAGGGAAGCGTTTGTTTGCATTCTGTATACTGAATTCTTTAACAGCAAATCTCGTGTCTTGCGTTTGACAGAAATTCCAGTGAAATCACGTATAAAGCCAACGTCAGTAAAAAGGCTTTGTAGAATCACTCTGTGAATGTCTTTGAAAACACTTCTTAAGAAGGAAAGCATACGTCTTTCATCTGAGTGAAAACTGCATTCTATTCAGTTTTTAGTACTGTTTTGAATGGTTAGGCGATTCACTTGTAGGGAAGCGTTTGTTTGCATTCTGTATACTCAATTCTTTAACAGCAAAACTCCTGTCTTGCGTTTGACAGAAATTCCAGTAAAATCACATTTAAAACCGAACGTCAGTAAAAAGGCTTTGTAGAATCACTCTGTGAATGTCTTTGAAAACACTTCTTAAGAAGGAAAGCATACGTCTTTCATCTGAGTGAAAACTGCATTCTATTCAGTTATTAGTACTGTTTTGAATGGTTAGGCGATTCACTTGTAGGGAAGCGTTTGTTTGCATTCTGTATACTCAATTCTTTAACAGCAAACCTCGTGTCTTGCGTTTGACAGAAATTCCAGTGAAATCACATTTAAAACCGAACGTCAGTAAAAAGGCTTCCTAGAATCACTCTGTGAATGTCTTTGAAAACACTTCTTAAGAAGGAAAGCATATGTCTTTCATCTGAGTGAAAACTGCATTCTATTCAGTTTTTAGTACTGTTTTGAATGGTTAGGCGATTCACTTGTAGGGAAGCGTTTGTTTGCATTCTGTATACTCAATTCTTTAACAGCAAAACTCCTGTCTTGCGTTTGACAGAAATTCCAGTGAAATCACGTTTAAAACCGAACGTCAGTAAAAAGGCTTCGTAGAATCACTCTGTGAATGTCTTTGAAAACACTTCTTAAGAAGGAAAGCATACGTCTTTCATCTGAGTGGAAACTGCATTCTATTCATTTTTTAGTACTGTGTTGAATGG
The DNA here is from genome assembly GCA_033318265.1 of Phyllotis vaccarum. NCBI lineage: Eukaryota > Metazoa > Chordata > Mammalia > Rodentia > Cricetidae > Phyllotis > Phyllotis vaccarum. The sequence goes on along the minus strand of JARWLC010000007.1, from coordinate 75,407,785 downwards.
TTAGGCGATTCACTTGTAGGGAAGCGTTTGTTTGCATTCTGTATACTCAATTCTTTAACAGCAAACCTCGTGTCTTGCATTTGACAGAAATTCCAGTGAAATCACGCTTAAAACCGAACGTCAGTAAAAAGGCTTCGTAGAATCACTTTGTGAATGTCTTTGAAAACACTTCTTATGAAGGAAAGCATACGTCTTTCATCTGAGTGAAAACTGCATTCTATTCAGTTTTTAGTACTGTTTTGAATGGTTAGGCGATTCACTTGTAGGGAAGCGTTTGGTTGCATTCTGTGTACACAATTCTTTAACAGCAAACCTCGTGTCTTGCGTTTGACAGAAATTCCAGTGAAATCACTTATAAAACCGAACGTCAGTAAAAAGACTTCGTAGAATCGCTCTGTGAATGTCTTTGAAAACACTTCTTAAGAAGGAAAGCATACGTCTTTTATCTGAGTGAAAACTGCATTCTATTCAGTTTTTAGTACTATGTTGAATGGTTAGGCGATTCACTTGCAGGGAAGCGTTTGTTTGCATTCTGTATACTGAATTCTTTAACAGCAAATCTCGTGTCTTGTGTTTGACAGAAATTCCAGTGAAATCACGTATAAAGCCAACATCAGTAAAAAGGCTTTGTAGAATCACTCTGTGAATGTCTTTGAAAACACTTCTTAAGAAGGAAAGCATACGTCTTTCAACTGAGTGAAAACTGCATTCTATTCAGTTTTTAGTACTGTTTTGAATGGTTAGGCGATTCACTTGTAGGGAAGCGTTTGTTTGCATTCTGTATAATCAATTCTTAACAGCAAACCTCGTGTCTTGCGTTTGACAGAAATTCCAGTGAAATCACATTTAAAACCGAACGTCAGTAAAAAGGCTTCCTAGAATCACTCTGTGAATGTCTTTGAAAACACTTCTTAAGAAGGAAAGCATACGTCTTTGATCTGAGTGAAAACTGCATTCTATTCAGTTTTTAGTACTGTTTTGAATGGTTAGGCGATTCACTTGTAGGGAAGCGTATGTTTGCATTCTGTATACTCAATTCTTTAACAGCAAACCTCGTGTCTTGCGTTTGACAGAAATTCCAGTGAAATCACGTTTAAAACCGAACGTCAGTAAAAAGGCTTCGTAGAATCACTCTGTGAATGTCTTTGAAAACACTTCTTAAGAAGGAAAGCATACGTCTTTCATCTGAGTGAAAACTGCATTCTATTCAGTTTTTAGTACTGTTTTGAATGGTTAGGAGATTCACTTGTAGGGAAGCGTTTGTTTGCATTCTGTATACTCAATTCTTTAACAGCAAACCTCGTGTCTTGCGTTTGACAGAAATTCCAGTGAAATCACGTTTAAAACCGAACGTCAGTAAAAAGGATTCGTAGAATCACTCTGTGAATGTCTTTGAAAACACTTCTTAAGAAGGAAAGCATATGTCTTTCATCTGAGTGAAAACTGCATTCTATTCAGTTTTTAGTACTGTGTTGAATGGTTAGGCGATTCACTTGTAGGGAAGTGTTTGTTTACATTCTGTATACTCAATTCTTTAACAGCAAACCTCGTGTCTTGCGTTTGACAGAAATTCCAGTGAAATCACATTTAAAACCGAACGTCAGTAAAAAGGCTTCCTAGAATCACTCTGTGAATGTCTTTGAAAACACTTCTTAAGAAGGAAAGCATACGTCTTTCATCTGAGTGAAAACTGCATTCTATTCAGTTTTTAGTACTGTTTTGAATGGTTAGGCGATTCACTTGTAGGGAAGCGTTTGTTTGCATTCTGTATACTCAATTCTTTAAAAGCAAACCTCGTGTCTTGCGTTTGACAGAAATTCCAGTGAAATCACTTATAAAACCGAACGTCAGTAAAAAGACTTCGTAGAATCGCTCTGTGAATGTCTTTGAAAACACTTCTTAAGAAGGAAAGCATACGTCTTTCATCTGAGTGAAAACTGCATTCTATTCAGTTTTTAGTACTGTTTTGAATGGTTAGGCGAATCACTTGTAGGGAAGCGTTTGTTTGCATTCTGTATACTCAATTCTTTAATAGCAAACGTCGTGTCTTGCGTTTGACAGAAATTCCAGTGAAATCACGTTTAAAACCGAACGTCAGTAAAAAGGCTTCGTAGAATCACTTTGTGAATGTCTTTGAAAACACTTCTTAAGAAGGAAAGCATACGTCTTTCATCTGAGTGAAAACTGCATTCTATTCAGTTTTTAGTACTGTTTTGAATGGTTAGGCGATTCACTTGTAGGGAAGCGTTTGTTTACATTCTGTATACTCAATTCTTTAACAGCAAACCTCGTGTCTTGCGTTTGACAGAAATTCCAGTGAAATCACTTATAAAACCGAACGTCAGTAAAAAGACTTCGTAGAATCGCTCTGTGAATATCTTTGAAAACACTTCTTAAGAAGGAAAGCATACGTCTTTTATCTGAGTGAAAACTGCATTCTATTCAGTTTTTAGTACTGTTTTGAATGGTTAGGCGATTCACTTCTAGGGAAGCATTTGTTTGCATTCTGTATACTCAATTATTTAACAGCAAACCTCGTGTCTTGCGTTTGACAGAAATTCCAGTGAAATCACATTTAAAAGCCAATGTCAGTAAAAAGGCTTCATAGAATCACTCTGTGAATGTCTTTGAAAACACTTCTTAAGAAGGAAAGCATACGTCTTTCATCTGAGTGAAAACTGCATTCTATTCAGTTTTTAGTACTGTGTTGAATGGTTAGGCGATTCACTTGCAGGGAAGCGTTTGTTTGCATTCTGTATACTGAATTCTTTAACAGCAAATCTCGTGTCTTGCCTTTGACAGAAAATCCAGTGAAATCACGTATAAAGCCAACGTCAGTAAAAAGGCTTTGTAGAATCACTCTGTGAATGTCTTTGAAAACACTTCTTAAGAAGGAAAGCATACATCTTTCATCTGAGTGAAAACTGCATTCTATTCAGTTTTTAGTACTGTTTTGAATGGTTAGGCGATTCACTTGTAGGGAAGCGTTTGTTTGCATTCTGTATACTCAATTCTTTAACAGCAAACCTCGTGTCTTGCGTTTGACAGAAATTCCAGTGAAATCACATTTAAAACCGAACGTCAGTAAAAAGGCTTCCTAGAATCACTCTGTGAATGTCTTTGAAAACACTTCTTAAGAAGGAAAGCATACGTCTTTCATCTGAGTGAAAACTGCATTCTATTCAGTTTTTAGTACTGTTTTGAATGGTTAGGCGATTCACTTGTAGGGAAGCGTTTGTTTGCATTCTGTATACTCAATTCTTTAACAGCAAACCTCGTGTCTTGCGTTTGACAGAAATTCCAGTGAAATCACGTTTAAAACCGAACGTCAGTAAAAAGGCTTCGTAGAATCGCTCTGTGAATGTCTTTGAAAACACTTCTTAAGAAGGAAAGCATACGTCTTTTATCTGAGTGAAAACTGCATTCTATTCAGTTTTTAGTACTGTTTTGAATGGTTAGGCGATTCACTTCTAGGGAAGCATTTGTTTGCATTCTGTATACTCAATTCTTTAACAGCAAACCTCGTGTCTTGCGTTTGACAGAAATTCTAGTGAAATCACCTTTAAAACCGAACGTCAGTAAAAAGGATTCGTAGAATCACTCTGTGAATGTCTTTGAAAACACTTCTTAAGAAGGAAAGCATATGTCTTTCATCTGAGTGAAAACTGCATTCTATTCAGTTTTTAGTACTGTGTTGAATGGTTAGGCGATTCACTTGCAGGGAAGCGTTTGTTTGCATTCTGTATACTGAATTCTTTAACAGCAAATCTCGTGTCTTGCGTTTGACAGAAAATCCAGTGAAATCACATATAAAGCCAACGTCAGTAAAAAGGCTTTGTAGAATCACTCTGTGAATGTCTTTGAAAACACTTCTTAAGAAGGAAAGCATACGTCTTTCATCTGAGTGAAAACTGCATTCTATTCAGTTTTTAGTACTGTTTTGAATGGTTAGGCGATTCACTTGTAGGGAAGCGTTTGTTTGCATTCTGTATACTCAATTCTTTAACAGCAAAACTCCTGTCTTGCGTTTGACAGAAATTCCAGTGAAATCACATTTAAAACCGAACGTCAGTAAAAAGGCTTTGTAGAATCACTCTGTGAATGTCTTTGAAAACACTTCTTAAGAAGGAAAGCATACGTCTTTCATCTGAGTGAAAACTGCATTCTATTCAGTTATTAGTACTGTTTTGAATGGTTAGGCGATTCACTTGTAGGGAAGCGTTTGTTTGCATTCTGTATACTCAATTCTTTAACAGCAAACCTCGTGTCTTGCGTTTGACAGAAATTCCAGTGAAATCACATTTAAAACCGAACGTCAGTAAAAAGGCTTCCTAGAATCACTCTGTGAATGTCTTTGAAAACACTTCTTAAGAAGGAAAGCATACGTCTTTCATCTGAGTGAAAACTGCATTCTATTCAGTTTTTAGTACTGTTTTGAATGGTTAGGCGATTCACTTGTAGGGAAGTGTTTGTTTGCATTCTGTATACTCAATTCTTTAACAGCAAAACTCCTGTCTTGCGTTTGACAGAAATTCCAGTGAAATCACGTTTAAAACCGAACGTCAGTAAAAAGGCTTCGTAGAATCACTCTGTGAATGTCTTTGAAAACACTTCTTAAGAAGGAAAGCATACGTCTTTCATCTGAGTGGAAACTGCATTCTATTCAGTTTTTAGTACTGTGTTGAATGGTTAGGCGATTCACTTGTAGGGAAGCGTTTGTTTGCATTCTGTATACTCAATTCTTTAACAGCAAACCTCGTGTCTTGCATTTGACAGAAATTCCAGTGAAATCACGCTTAAAACCGAACTTCAGTAAAAAGGCTTCGTAGAATCACTTTGTGAATGTCTTTGAAAACACTTCTTATGAAGGAAAGCATACGTCTTTCATCTGAGTGAAAACTGCATTCTATTCAGTTTTTAGTACTGTTTTGAATGGTTAGGCGATTCACTTGTAGGGAAGCGTTTGTTTGCATTCTGTATACTCAATTCTTAACAGCAAACCTCGTGTCTAGCGTTTGACAGAAATTCCAGTGAAATCACATTTAAAACCGAACGTCAGTAAAAAGGCTTCCTAGAATCACTCTGTGAATGTCTTTGAAAACACTTCTTAAGAAGGAAAGCATACGTCTTTCATCTGAGTGAAAACTGCATTCTATTCAGTTTTTAGTACTGTTTTGAATGGTTAGGCGATTCACTTGTAGGGAAGCGTATGTTTGCATTCTTTATACTCAATTCTTTAACAGCAAACCTCGTGTCTTGCGTTTGACAGAAATTCCAGTGAAATCACTTATAAAACCGAACGTCAGTAAAAAGGCTTCCTAGAATCGCTCTGTGAATGTCTTTGAAAACACTTCTTAAGAAGGAAAGCATATGTCTTTCATCTGAGTGAAAACTGCATTCTATTCAGTTTTTAGTACTGTTTTGAATGGTTAGGCGATTCACTTGTAGGGAAGCGTTTGTTTGCATTCTGTATACTCAATTCTTTAACAGCAAACCTCGTGTCTTGCGTTTGACAGAAATTCCAGTGAAATCACGTTTAAAACCGAACGTCAGTAAAAAGGATTCGTAGAATCACTCTGTGAATGTCTTTGAAAACACTTCTTAAGAAGGAAAGCATATGTCTTTCATCTGAGTGAAAACTGCATTCTATTCAGTTTTTAGTACTGTGTTGAATGGTTAGGCGATTCACTTGTAGGGAAGCGTTTGTTTACATTCTGTATACTCAATTCTTTAACAGCAAACCTCGTGTCTTGCGTTTGACAGAAATTCCAGTGAAATCACATTTAAAACCGAACGTCAGTAAAAATGCTTCCTAGAATCACTCTGTGAATGTCTTTGAAAACACTTCTTAAGAAGGAAAGCATACGTCTTTCATCTGAGTGAAAACTGCATTCTATTCAGTTTTTAGTACTGTTTTGAATGGTTAGGCGATTCACTTGTAGGGAAGCGTTTGTTTGCATTCTGTATACTCAATTCTTTAACAGCAAACCTCGTGTCTTGCGTTTGACAGAAATTCCAGTGAAATCACTTATAAAACCGAACGTCAGTAAAAAGACTTCGTAGAATCGCTCTGTGAATGTCTTTGAAAACACTTCTTAAGAAGGAAAGCATACGTCTTTCATCTGAGTGAAAACTGCATTCTATTCAGTTTTTAGTACTGTTTTGAATGGTTAGGCGAATCACTTGTAGGGAAGCGTTTGTTTGCATTCTGTATACTCAATTCTTTAACAGCAAACGTCGTGTCTTGCGTTTGACAGAAATTCCAGTGAAATCACGTTTAAAACCGAACGTCAGTAAAAAGGCTTCGTAGAATCACTTTGTGAATGTCTTTGAAAACACTTCTTAAGAAGGAAAGCATACGTCTTTCATCTGAGTGAAAACTGCATTCTATTCAGTTTTTAGTACTGTTTTGAATGGTTAGGCGATTCACTTGTAGGGAAGCGTTTGTTTACATTCTGTATACTCAATTCTTTAACAGCAAACCTCGTGTCTTGCGTTTGACAGAAATTCCAGTGAAATCACTTATAAAACCGAACGTCAGTAAAAAGACTTCATAGAATCGCTCTGTGAATGTCTTTGAAAACACTTCTTAAGAAGGAAAGCATACGTCTTTTATCTGAGTGAAAACTGCATTCTATTCAGTTTTTAGTACTGTTTTGAATGGTTAGGCGATTCACTTCTAGGGAAGCATTTGTTTGCATTCTGTATACTCAATTCTTTAACAGCAAACCTCGTGTCTTGCATTTGACAGAAATTCCAGTGAAATCACATTTAAAAGCCAACATCAGTAAAAAGGCTTCATAGAATCACTCTGTGAATGTCTTTGAAAACACTTCTTAAGAAGGAAAGCATACATCTTTCATCTGAGTGAAAACTGCATTCTATTCAGTTTTTAGTACTGTTTTGAATGGTTAGGCGATTCACTTGTAGGGAAGCGTTTGTTTGCATTCTGTATACTCAATTCTTTAACAGCAAACCTCGTGTCTTGCGTTTGACAGAAATTCCAGTGAAATCACGTATAAAGCCAACGTCAGTAAAAAGGCTTTGTAGAATCACTCTGTGAATGTCTTTGAAAACACTTCTTATGAAGGAAAGCATACGTCTTTCATCTGAGTGAAAACTGCATTCTATTCAGTTTTTAGTACTGTTTTGAATGGTTAGGCGATTCACTTGTAGGGAAGCGTTTGGTTGCATTCTGTGTACACAATTCTTTAACAGCAAACCTCGTGTCTTGCGTTTGACAGAAATTCCAGTGAAATCACTTATAAAACCGAACGTCAGTAAAAAGACTTCGTAGAATCGCTCTGTGAATGTCTTTGAAAACACTTCTTAAGAAGGAAAGCATACGTCTTTTATCTGAGTGAAAACTGCATTCTATTCAGTTTTTAGTACTATGTTGAATGGTTAGGCGATTCACTTGCAGGGAAGCGTTTGTTTGCATTCTGTATACTGAATTCTTTAACAGCAAATCTCGTGTCTTGTGTTTGACAGAAATTCCAGTGAAATCACGTATAAAGCCAACATCAGTAAAAAGGCTTTGTAGAATCACTCTGTGAATGTCTTTGAAAACACTTCTTAAGAAGGAAAGCATACGTCTTTCATCTGAGTGAAAACTGCATTCTATTCAGTTTTTAGTACTGTTTTGAATGGTTAGGCGATTCACTTGTAGGGAAGCGTTTGTTTGCATTCTGTATACTCAATTCTTAACAGCAAACCTCGTGTCTTGCGTTTGACAGAAATTCCAGTGAAATCACATTTAAAACCGAACGTCAGTAAAAAGGCTTCCTAGAATCACTCTGTGAATGTCTTTGAAAACACTTCTTAAGAAGGAAAGCATACGTCTTTCATCTGAGTGAAAACTGCATTCTATTCAGTTTTTAGTACTGTTTTGAATGGTTAGGCGATTCACTTGTAGGGAAGCGTATGTTTGCATTCTGTATACTCAATTCTTTAACAGCAAACCTCGTGTCTTGCGTTTGACAGAAATTCCAGTGAAATCACTTATAAAACCGAACGTCAGTAAAAAGGCTTCGTAGAATCGGTCTGTGAATGTCTTTGAAAACACTTCTTAAGAAGGAAAGCATACGTCTTTCATCTGAGTGAAAACTGCATTCTATTCAGTTTTTAGTACTGTTTTGAATGGTTAGGCGATTCACTTGTAGGGAAGCGTTTGTTTGCATTCTGTATACTCAATTCTTTAACAGCAAACCTCGTGTCTTGCGTTTGACAGAAATTCCAGTGAAATCACGTTTAAAACCGAACGTCAGTAAAAAGGATTCGTAGAATCACTCTGTGAATGTCTTTGAAAACACTTCTTAAGAAGGAAAGCATATGTCTTTCATCTGAGTGAAAACTGCATTCTATTCAGTTTTTAGTACTGTGTTGAATGGTTAGGCGATTCACTTGCAGGGAAGCATTTGTTTGCATTCTGTATACTGAATTCTTTAACAGCAAATCTCGTGTCTTGCGTTTGACAGAAATTCCAGTGAAATCACGTATAAAGCCAACGTCAGTAAAAAGGCTTTGTAGAATCACTCTGTGAATGTCTTTGAAAACACTTCTTAAGAAGGAAAGCATACGTCTTTCATCTGAGTGAAAACTGCATTCTATTCAGTTATTAGTACTGTTTTGAATGGTTAGGCGATTCACTTGTAGGGAAGCGTTTGTTTACATTCTGTATACTCAATTCTTTAACAGCAAACCTCGTGTCTTGCGTTTGACAGAAATTCCAGTGAAATCACATTTAAAACCGAACGTCAGTAAAAAGGCTTCCTAGAATCACTCTGTGAATGTCTTTGAAAACACTTCTTAAGAAGGAAAGCATACGTCTTTCATCTGAGTGAAAACTGCATTCTATTCAGTTTTTAGTACTGTTTTGAATGGTTAGGCGATTCACTTGTAGGGAAGCGTTTGTTTACATTCTGTATACTCAATTCTTTAACAGCAAACCTCGTGTCTTGTGTTTGACAGAAATTCCAGTGAAATCACATTTAAAACCGAACTTCAGTAAAAAGGCTTCGTAGAATCACTCTGTGAATGTCTTTGAAAACACTTCTTAAGAAGGAAAGCATACGTCTTTCATCTGAGTGAAAACTGCATTCTATTCAGTTTTTAGTACTGTTTTGAATGGTTAGGCGATTCACTTGTAGGGAAGCGTTTGTTTGCATTCTGTATACTCAATTCTTTAACAGCAAAACTCCTGTCTTGCGTTTGACAGAAATTCCAGTGAAATCACGTTTAAAACCGAACGTCAGTAAAAAGGCTTCGTAGAATCACTCTGTGAATGTCTTTGAAAACACTTCTTAAGAAGGAAAGCATACGTCTTTCATCTGAGTGGAAACTGCATTCTATTCAGTTTTTAGTACTGTGTTGAATGGTTAGGCGATTCACTTGTAGGGAAGCGTTTGTTTGCATTCTGTATACTCAATTCTTTAACAGCAAACCTCGTGTCTTGCATTTGACAGAAATTCCAGTGAAATCACGCTTAAAACCGAACGTCAGTAAAAAGGCTTCGTAGAATCACTTTGTGAATGTCTTTGAAAACACTTCTTATGAAGGAAAGCATACGTCTTTCATCTGAGTGAAAACTGCATTCTATTCAGTTTTTAGTACTGTTTTGAATGGTTAGGCGATTCACTTGTAGGGAAGCGTTTGGTTGCATTCTGTGTACACAATTCTTTAACAGCAAACCTCGTGTCTTGCGTTTGACAGAAATTCCAGTGAAATCACTTATAAAACCGAACGTCAGTAAAAAGACTTCGTAGAATCGCTCTGTGAATGTCTTTGAAAACACTTCTTAAGAAGGAAAGCATACGTCTTTTATCTGAGTGAAAACTGCATTCTATTCAGTTTTTAGTACTGTTTTGAATGGTTAGGCGATTCACTTGTAGGGAAGCGTTTGTTTGCATTCTGTATACTCAATTCTTTAACAGCAAACCTCGTGTCTTGCGTTTGACAGAAATTCCAGTGAAATCACATTTAAAACCGAACGTCAGTAAAAAGGCTTTGTAGAATCACTCTGTGAATGTCTTTGAAAACACTTCTTAAGAAGGAAAGCATATGTCTTTCATCTGAGTGAAAACTGCATTCTATTCAGTTTTTAGTACTGTGTTGAATGGTTAGGCGATTCACTTGCAGGGAAGCGTTTGTTTGCATTCTGTATACTGAATTCTTTAACAGCAAATCTCGTGTCTTGCCTTTGATAGAAAATCCAGTGAAATCACGTATAAAGCCAACGTCAGTAAAAAGGCTTTGTAGAATCACTCTGTGAATGTCTTTGAAAACACTTCTTAAGAAGGAAAGCATACGTCTTTCATCTGAGTGAAAACTGCATTCTATTCAGTTATTAGTACTGTTTTGAATGGTTAGGCGATTCACTTGTAGGGAAGCGTTTGTTTACATTCTGTATACTCAATTCTTTAACAGCAAACCTCGTGTCTTGCGTTTGACAGAAATTCCAGTGAAATCACATTTAAAACCGAACGTCAGTAAAAAGGCTTCCTAGAATCACTCTGTGAATGTCTTTGAAAACACTTCTTAAGAAGGAAAGCATACGTCTTTCATCTGAGTGAAAACTGCATTCTATTCAGTTTTTAGTACTGTTTTGAATGGTTAGGCGATTCACTTGTAGGGAAGCGTTTGTTTGCATTCTGTATACTCAATTCTTTAACAGCAAACCTCGTGTCTTGCGTTTGACAGAAATTCCAGTGAAATCACTTATAAAACCGAACGTCAGTAAAAAGGCTTCGTAGAATCGCTCTGTGAATGTCTTTGAAAACACTTCTTAAGAAGGAAAGCATACGTCTTTCATCTGAGTGAAAACTGCATTCTATTCAGTTTTTAGTACTGTTTTGAATGGTTAGGCGAATCACTTGTAGGGAAGCGTTTGTTTGCATTCTGTATACTCAATTCTTTAACAGCAAACGTCGTGTCTTGAGTTTGACAGAAATTCCAGTGAAATCACGTTTAAAACCAAACGTCAGTAAAAAGGCTTCGTAGAATCACTTTGTGAATGTCTTTGAAAACACTTCTTAAGAAGGAAAGCATACGTCTTTCATCTGAGTGAAAACTGCATTCTATTCAGTTTTTAGTACTGTTTTGAATGGTTAGGCGATTCACTTGTAGGGAAGCGTTTGTTTACATTCTGTATACTCAATTCTTTAACAGCAAACCTCGTGTCTTGTGTTTGACAGAAATTCCAGTGAAATCACATTTAAAACCGAACGTCAGTAAAAAGGCTTCGTAGAATCACTCTGTGAATGTTTTTGAAAACACTTCTTAAGAAGGAAAGCATACGTCTTTCATCTGAGTGAAAACTGCATTCTATTCAGTTTTTAGTACTGTTTTGAATGGTTAGGCGATTCACTTGTAGGGAAGCGTTTGTTTGCATTCTGTGTACTCAATTCTTTAACAGCAAACCTCGTGTCTTGCGTTTGACAGAAATTCCAGTGAAATCACTTATAAAACCGAACGTCAGTAAAAAGACTTCGTAGAATCGCTCTGTGAATGTCTTTGAAAACACTTCTTAAGAAGGAAAGCATACGTCTTTTATCTGAGTGAAAACTGCATTCTATTCAGTTTTTAGTACTGTTTTGAATGGTTAGGCGATTCACTTGTAGGGAAGCGTTTGTTTGCATTCTGTATACTCAATTCTTTAACAGCAAACCTCGTGTCTTGCGTTTGACAGAAATTCCAGTGAAATCACATTTAAAACCGAACGTCAGTAAAAAGGCTTCCTAGAATCACTCTGTGAATGTCTTTGAAAACACTTCTTAAGAAGGAAAGCATACGTCTTTCATCTGAGTGAAAACTGCATTCTATTCAGTTTTTAGTACTGTTTTGAATGGTTAGGCGATTCACTTGTAGGGAAGCGTTTGTTTGCATTCTGTATACTCAATTCTTTAACAGCAAACCTCGTGTCTTGCGTTTGACAGAAATTCCAGTGAAATCACATTTAAAACCGAACGTCAGTAAAAAGGCTTCCTAGAATCACTCTGTGAATGTCTTTGAAAACACTTCTTAAGAAGGAAAGCATACGTCTTTCATCTGAGTGAAAACTGCATTCTATTCAGTTATTAGTACTGTTTTGAATGGTTAGGCGATTCACTTGTAGGGAAGCGTTTGTTTACATTCTGTATACTCAATTCTTTAACAGCAAACCTCGTGTCTTGCGTTTGACAGAAATTCCAGTGAAATCACATTTAAAACCGAACGTCAGTAAAAAGGCTTCGTAGAATCACTCTGTGAATGTTTTTGAAAACACTTCTTAAGAAGGAAAGCATACGTCTTTCATCTGAGTGAAAACTGCATTCTATTCAGTTTTTAGTACTGTTTTGAATGGTTAGGCGATTCACTTGTAGGGAAGCGTTTGTTTGCATTCTGTATACTCAATTCTTTAACAGCAAACCTCGTGTCTTGCATTTGACAGAAATTCCAGTGAAATCACGTTTAAAACCGAACGTCAGTAAAAAGACTTCGTAGAATCACTCTGTGAATGTCTTTGAAAACACTTCTTAAGAAGGAAAGCATATGTCTTTCATCTGAGTGAAAACTGCATTCTATTCAGTTTTTAGTACTGTGTTGAATGGTTAGGCGATTCACTTGCAGGGAAGCGTTTGTTTGCATTCTGTATACTGAATTCTTTAACAGCAAATCTCGTGTCTTGCTTTTGACAGAAATTCCAGTGAAATCACGTATAAAGCCAACGTCAGTAAAAAGGCTTTGTAGAATCACTCTGTGAATGTCTTTGAAAACACTTCTTAAGAAGGAAAGCATACGTCTTTCATCTGAGTGAAAACTGCATTCTATTCAGTTATTAGTACTGTTTTGAATGGTTAGGCGATTCACTTGTAGGGAAGCGTTTGTTTACATTCTGTATACTCAATTCTTTAACAGCAAACCTCGTGTCTTGCGTTTGACAGAAATTCCAGTGAAATCACATTTAAAACCGAACGTCAGTAAAAAGGCTTCCTAGAATCACTCTGTGAATGTCTTTGAAAACACTTCTTAAGAAGGAAAGCATACGTCTTTCATCTGAGTGAAAACTGCATTCTATTCAGTTTTTAGTACTGTTTTGAATGGTTAGGCGATTCACTTGTAGGGAAGCGTTTGTTTGCATTCTGTATACTCAATTCTTTAACAGCAAACCTCGTGTCTTGCGTTTGACAGAAATTCCAGTGAAATCACTTATAAAACCGAACGTCAGTAAAAAGGCTTCGTAGAATCGCTCTGTGAATGTCTTTGAAAACACTTCTTAAGAAGGAAAGCATACGTCTTTTATCTGAGTGAAAACTGCATTCTATTCAGTTTTTAGTACTATGTTGAATGGTTAGGCGATTCACTTGCAGGGAAGCGTTTGTTTGCATTCTGTATACTGAATTCTTTAACAGCAAATCTCCTGTCTTGCGTTTGACAGAAATTCCAGTGAAAACACGTATAAAGCCAACATCAGTAAAAAGGCTTTGTAGAATCACTCTGTGAATGTCTTTGAAAACACTTCTTAAGAAGGAAAGCATACGTCTTTCATCTGAGTGAAAACTGCATTCTATTCAGTTTTTAGTACTGTTTTGAATGGTTAGGCGATTCACTTGTAGGGAAGCGTTTGTTTGCATTCTGTATACTCAATTCTTTAACAGCAAACCTCGTGTCTTGCGTTTGACAGAAATTCCAGTGAAATCACTTATAAAACCGAACGTCAGTAAAAAGGCTTCGTAGAATCGCTCTGTGAATGTCTTTGAAAACACTTCTTAAGAAGGAAAGCATACGTCTTTCATCTGAGTGGAAACTGCATTCTATTCAGTTTTTAGTACTGTTTTGAATGGTTAGGCGATTCACTTGTAGGGAAGCGTTTGTTTGCATTCTGTATACTCAATTCTTTAACAGCAAATCTCATGTCTTGCATTTGACAGAAATTCCAGTGAAATCACATTTAAAAGCCAACATCAGTAAAAAGGCTTCATAGAATCACTCTGTGAATGTCTTTGAAAACACTTCTTAAGAAGGAAAGCATACGTATTTCATCTGAGTGAAAACTGCATTCTATTCAGTTTTTAGTACTGTTTTGAATGGTTAGGCGATTCACTTGTAGGGAAGCGTTTGTTTGCATTCTGTATACTCAATTCTTTAACAGCAAACCTCGTGTCTTGCGTTTGACAGAAATTCCAGTGAAATCACGTTTAAAGCCAACATCAGTAAAAAGACTTCGTAGAATCACTCTGTGAATGTCTTTGAAAACACTTCTTAAGAAGGAAAGCATACGTCTTTTATCTGAGTGAAAACTGCATTCTATTCAGTTTTTAGTACTATGTTGAATGGTTAGGCGATTCACTTGCAGGGAAGCGTTTGTTTGCATTCTGTATACTGAATTCTTTAACAGCAAATCTCCTGTCTTGCGTTTGACAGAAATTCCAGTGAAAACACGTATAAAGCCAACATCAGTAAAAAGGCTTTGTAGAATCACTCTGTGAATGTCTTTGAAAACACTTCTTAAGAAGGAAAGCATACGTCTTTCATCTGAGTGAAAACTGCATTCTATTCAGTTTTTAGTACTGTTTTGAATGGTTAGGCGATTCACTTGTAGGGAAGCGTTTGTTTGCATTCTGTATACTCAATTCTTTAACAGCAAACCTCGTGTCTTGCGTTTGACAGAAATTCCAGTGAAATCACTTATAAAACCGAACGTCAGTAAAAAGGCTTCGTAGAATCGCTCTGTGAATGTCTTTGAAAACACTTCTTAAGAAGGAAAGCATACGTCTTTCATCTGAGTGGAAACTGCATTCTATTCAGTTTTTAGTACTGTTTTGAATGGTTAGGCGATTCACTTGTAGGGAAGCGTTTGTTTGCATTCTGTATACTCAATTCTTTAACAGCAAATCTCATGTCTTGCATTTGACAGAAATTCCAGTGAAATCACATTTAAAAGCCAACATCAGTAAAAAGGCTTCATAGAATCACTCTGTGAATGTCTTTGAAAACACTTCTTAAGAAGGAAAGCATACGTATTTCATCTGAGTGAAAACTGCATTCTATTCAGTTTTTAGTACTGTTTTGAATGGTTAGGCGATTCACTTGTAGGGAAGCGTTTGTTTGCATTCTGTATACTCAATTCTTTAACAGCAAACCTCGTGTCTTGCGTTTGACAGAAATTCCAGTGAAATCACGTTTAAAACCGAACGTCAGTAAAAAGGATTCGTAGAATCACTCTGTGAATGTCTTTGAAAACACTTCTTAAGAAGGAAAGCATATGTCTATCATCTGAGTGAAAACTGCATTCTATTCAGTTTTTATTACTGTGTTGAATGGTTAGGCGATTCACTTGCAGGGAAGCGTTTGTTTGCATTCTGTATACTGAATTCTTTAACAGCAAATCTCCTGTCTTGCTTTTGACAGAAATTCCAGTGAAATCACGTATAAAGCCAACGTCAGTAAAAAGGCTTTGTAGAATCACTCTGTGAATGTCTTTGAAAACACTTCTTAAGAAGGAAAGCATACGTCTTTCATCTGAGTGAAAACTGCATTCTATTCAGTTATTAGTACTGTTTTGAATGGTTAGGCGATTCACTTGTAGGGAAGCGTTTGTTTACATTCTGTATACTCAATTCTTTAACAGCAAACCTCGTGTCTTGCGTTTGACAGAAATTCCAGTGAAATCACATTTAAAACCGAACGTCAGTAAAAAGGCTTCCTAGAATCACTCTGTGAATGTCTTTGAAAACAATTCTTAAGAAGGAAAGCATACGTCTTTCATCTGAGTGAAAACTGCATTCTATTCAGTTTTTAGTACTGTTTTGAATGGTTAGGCGATTCACTTGTAGGGAAGCGTTTGTTTGCATTCTGTATACTCAATTCTTTAACAGCAAACCTCGTGTCTTGCGTTTGACAGAAATTCCAGTGAAATCACTTATAAAACCGAACGTCAGTAAAAAGGCTTCCTAGAATCGCTCTGTGAATGTCTTTGAAAACACTTCTTAAGAAGGAAAGCATACGTCTTTCATCTGAGTGAAAACTGCATTCTATTCAGTTTTTAGTACTGTTTTGAATGGTTAGGCGAATCACTTGTAGAGAAGCGTTTGTTTGCATTCTGCATACTCAATTCTTTAACAGCAAACCTCGTGTCTTGCGTTTGACAGAAATTCCAGTGAAATCACGTTTAAAACTGAACGTCAATAAAAGACTTCGTAGAATCACTTTGTGAATGTCTTTGAAAACACTTCTTAAGAAGGAAAGCATACGTCTTTCATCTGAGTGAAAACTGCATTCTATTCAGTTTTTAGTACTGTTTTGAATGGTTAGGCGATTCACTTGTAGGGAAGCGTTTGTTTACATTCTGTATACTCAATTCTTTAACAACAAACCTCGTGTCTTGTGTTTGACAGAAATTCCAGTGAAATCACATTTAAAACCGAACTTCAGTAAAAAGGCTTCGTAGAATCACTCTGTGAATGTCTTTGAAAACACTTCTTAAGAAGGAAAGCATACGTCTTTCATCTGAGTGAAAACTGCATTCTATTCATTTTTTAGTACTGTTTTGAATGGTTAGGCGATTCACTTGTAGGGAAGCGTTTGTTTGCATTCTGTATACTCAATTCTTTAACAGCAAACCTCATGTCTTGCGTTTGACAGAAATTCCAGTGAAATCACGTTTAAAACCGAACGTCAGTAAAAAGGCTTCATAGAATCACTCTGTGAATTTCTTTGAAAACACTTCTTAAGAAGGAAAGCATACGTCTTTCATCTGAGTGGAAACTGCATTCTATTCAGTTTTTAGTACTGTGTTGAATGGTTAGGCGATTCACTTGTAGGGAAGCGTTTGTTTGCATTCTGTATACTCAATTCTTTAACAGCAAACCTCGTGTCTTGCGTTTGACAGAAATTCCAGTGAAATCACTTATAAAACCGAACGTCAGTAAAAAGGCTTCGTAGAATCGCTCTGTGAATGTCTTTGAAAACACTTCTTAAGAAGGAAAGCATACGTCTTTCATCTGAGTGAAAACTGCATTCTATTCAGTTTTTAGTACTGTTTTGAATGGTTAGGCGATTCACTTGTAGGGAAGCGTTTGTTTGCATTCTGTATACTCAATTCTTTAACAGCAAACGTCGTGTCTTGCGTTTGACAGAAATTCCAGTGAAATCACGTTTAAAACCGAACGTCAGTAAAAAGGCTTCGTAGAATCACTTTGTGAATGTCTTTGAAAACACTTCTTAAGAAGGAAAGCATACGTCTTTCATCTGAGTGAAAACTGCATTCTATTCAGTTTTTAGTACTGTTTTGAATGGTTAGGCGATTCACTTGTAGGGAAGCGTTTGTTTACATTCTGTATACTCAATTCTTTAAAAGCAAACCTCGTGTCTTGTGTTTGACAGAAATTCCAGTGAAATCACATTTAAAACCGAAATTCAGTAAAAAGGCTTCCTAGAATCACTCTGTGAATGTCTTTGAAAACACTTCTTAAGAAGGAAAGCATACATCTTTCATCTGAGTGAAAACTGCATTCTATTCAGTTTTTAGTACTGTGTTGAATGGTTAGGCGATTCACTTGTAGGGAAGCGTTTGTTTGCATTCTGTATACTCAATTCTTTAACAGCAAACCTCGTGTCTTGCTTTTGACAGAAATTCCAGTGAAATCACGTTTAAAACCGAACGTCAGTAAAAAGGCTTCGTAGAATCACTCTGTGAATGTCTTTGAAAACACTTCTTAAGAAGGAAAGCATACATCTTTCATCTGAGTGAAAACTGCATTCTATTCAGTTTTTAGTACTGTTTTGAATGGTTAGGTGATTCACTTGTAGGGAAGCGTTTGTTTACATTGTGTATACTCAATTCTTTAACAGCAAACCTCGTGTCTTGCGTTTGACAGAAATTCCAGTGAAATCACATTTAAAACCGAACTTCAGTAAAAAGGCTTCGTAGAATCACTCTGTGAATGTCTTTGAAAACACTTCTTAAGAAGGAAAGCATACGTCTTTCATCTGAGTGAAAACTGCATTCTTTTCAGTTTTTAGTACTGTTTTGAATGGTTAGGCGATTCACTTGTAGGGAAGCGTTTGTTTGCATTCTGTATACTCAATTCTTTAACAGCAAACCTCGTGTCTTGCGTTTGACAAAAATTCCAGTGAAATCACGTTTAAAACCGAACGTCAGTAAAAAGGCTTCTTAGAATCACTCTGTGAATGTCTTTGAAAACACTTATTAAGAAGGAAAGCATACGTCTTTCATCTGAGTGAAAACTGCATTCTATTCAGTTTTCAGTACTGTTTTGAATGGTTAGGCAATTCACTTGTAGGGAAGCGTTTGTTTGCATTCTGTATACTCTATTCTTTAACAGCAAACCTCGTGTCTTGCGTTTGACAGAAATTCCAGTGAAATCACGTTTAAAACCGAACGTCAGTAAAAAGGCTTCGTAGAATCACTCTGTGAATGTCTTTGAAAACACTTCTTAAGAAGGAAAGCATACGTCTTTCATCTGAGTGAAAACTGCATTCTATTCAGTTTTTAGTACTGTTTTGAATGGTTAGGCGATTCACTTGTAGGGAAGCGTTTGTTTGCATTCTGTATACTCAATTCTTTAACAGCAAACCTCGTGTCTTGTGTTTGACAGAAATTCCAGTGAAATCACATTTAAAACCGAACTTCAGTAAAAAGGCTTCGTAGAATCACTCTGTGAATGTCTTTGAAAACACTTCTTAAGAAGGAAAGCATACGTCTTTCATCTGAGTGAAAACTGCATTCTATTCAGTTTTTAGTACTGTTTTGAATGGTTAGGCGATTCACTTGTAGGGAAGCGTTTGTTTGCATTCTGTATACTCAATTCTTTAACAGCAAAACTCCTGTCTTGCGTTTGACAGAAATTCCAGTGAAATCACGTTTAAAACCGAACGTCAGTAAAAAGGCTTCGTAGAATCACTCTGTGAATGTCTTTGAAAACACTTCTTAAGAAGGAAAGCATACGTCTTTCATCTGAGTGGAAACTGCATTCTATTCAGTTTTTAGTACTGTGTTGAATGGTTAGGCGATTCACTTGTAGGGAAGCGTTTGTTTGCATTCTGTATACTCAATTCTTTAACAGCAAACCTTGTGTCTTGCATTTGACAGAAATTCCAGTGAAATCACGTTTAAAACCGAACGTCAGTAAAAAGGATTCATAGAATCACTCTGTGAATGTCTTTGAAAACACTTCTTAAGAAGGAAAGCATACGTCTTTCATCTGAGTGAAAACTGCATTCTATTCAGTTTTTAGTACTGTGTTGAATGGTTAGGCGATTCACTTGTAGGGAAGCGTTTGTTTGCATTCTGTATACTCAATTCTTTAACAGCAAACCTCGTGTCTTGCTTTTGACAGAAATTCCAGTGAAATCACGTTTAAAACCGAACATCAGTAAAAAGGCTTCGTAGAATCACTCTGTGAATGTCTTTGAAAACACTTCTTAAGAAGGAAAGCATACGTCTTTCATCTGAGTGAAAACTGCATTCTATTCAGTTTTTAGTACTGTTTTGAATGGTTAGGTGATTCACTTGTAGGGAAGCGTTTGTTTACATTCTGTATACTCAATTCTTTAACAGGAAACCTCGTGTCTTGCGTTTGACAGAAATTCCAGTGAAATCACATTTAAAACCGAACTTCAGTAAAAAGGCTTCGTAGAATCACTCTGTGAATGTCTTTGAAAACACTTCTTAAGAAGGAAAGCATACGTCTTTCATCTGAGTGAAAACTGCATTCTATTCAGTTTTTAGTACTGTTTTGAATGGTTAGGCGATTCACTTGTAGGGAAGCGTTTGTTTGCATTCTGTATACTCAATTCTTTAACAGCAAACCTCGTGTCTTGCGTTTGACAGAAATTTCAGTGAAATCACGTTTAAAACCGAACGTCAGTAAAAAGGCTTCTTAGAATCACTCTGTGAATGTCTTTGAAAACACTTATTAAGAAGGAAAGCATACGTCTTTCATCTGAGTGAAAACTGCATTCTATTCAGTTTTTAGTACTGTTTTGAATGGTTAGGCAATTCACTTGTAGGGAAGCGTTTGTTTGCATTCTGTATACTCAATTCTTTAACAGCAAACCTCGTGTCTTGCGTTTGACAGAAATTCCAGTGAAATCACGTTTAAAACCGAACGTCAGTAAAAAGGCTTTGTAGAATCACTCTGTGAATGTCTTTGAAAACACTTCTTAAGAAGGAAAGCATACGTCTTTCATCTGAGTGAAAACTGCATTCTATTCATTTTTTAGTACTGTGTTGAATGGATAGGCGATTCACTTGTAGGGAAGCGTTTGTTTGCATTCTGTATACTCAATTCTTTAACAGCAAACCTCGTGTCTTGGGTTTGACAGAAATTCCAGTGAAATCACGTTTAAAACCGAACGTCAGTAAAAAGGCTTCGTAGAATCACTCTGTGAATGTCTTTGAAAACACTTCTTAAGAAGGAAAGCATACGTCTTTCATCTGAGTGAAAACTGCATTCTATTCAGTTTTTAGTACTGTGTTGAATGGTTAGGCGATTCACTTGTAGGGAAGCGTTTGTTTGCATTCTGTATACTCAATTCTTTAACAGCAAACCTAGTGTCTTGCGTTTGACAGAAATTCCAGTGAAATCACGTTTAAAACCGAACGTCAGTAAAAAGGTTTCATAGAATCACTCTGTGAATGTCTTTGAAAACACTTCTTAAGAAGGAAAGCATACGTCTTTCATCTGAGTGAAAACTGCATTCTATTCAGTTTTTAGTACTGTTTTGAATGGTTAGGCAATTCACTTGTAGGGAAGCGTTTGTTTGCATTCTGTATACTCAATTCTTTAACAGCAAACCTCGTGTCTTGCATTTGACAGAAATTCCAGTGAAATCACGTTTAAAACCGAACGTCAGTAAAAAGGCTTCATAGAATCACTCTGTGAATGTCTTTGAAAATACTTCTTAAGAAGGAAAGCATACGTCTTTCGTCTGAGTGAAAACTGCATTCTATTCAGTTTTTAGTA
Source organism: Phyllotis vaccarum (assembly GCA_033318265.1). NCBI lineage: Eukaryota > Metazoa > Chordata > Mammalia > Rodentia > Cricetidae > Phyllotis > Phyllotis vaccarum. Next base: position 75,386,819 of record JARWLC010000007.1, on the reverse strand, counting down.
CTGTGTTGAATGGTTAGGCGATTCACATGGAGGGAAGCGTTTGTTTGCATTCTGTATACTCAATTCTTTAACAGCAAACCTCGTGTCTTGCGTTTGACAGAAATTCCAGTGAAATTACGTTTAAAACCGAACGTCAGTAAAAAGGCTTCCTAGAATCACTCTGTGAATGTCTTTGAAAACACTTCTTAAGAAGGAAAGCATACGTATTTCATCTGAGTGAAAACTGCATTCTATTCAGTTTTTAGTACTGTGTTGAATGGTTAGGCGATTCACTTGTAGGGAAGCGTTTGTTTGCATTCTGTATACTCAATTCTTTAACAGCAAACCTCGTGTCTTGCCTTTGACAGAAATTCAAGTGAAATTACGTTTAAAACCGAACGTCAGTAATAAGGCTTCATAGAATCACTCTGTGAATGTCTTTGAAAACACTTCTTAAGAAGGAAAGCATACGTCTTTCATCTGAGTGAAAACTGCATTCTATTCAGTTTTTAGTACTGTTTTGAATGGTTAGGCGATTCACTTGTAGGGAATCGTTTGTTTGCATTCTGTATACTCAATTCTTTAACAGCAAACCTCGTGTCTTGCGTTTGACAGAAATTCCAGTGAAATCACGTTTAAAACCGAACGTCAGTAAAAAGGCTTCCTAGAATCACTCTGTGAATGTCTTTGAAAACACTTCTTAAGAAGGAAAGCATACGTCTTTCATCTGAGTGAAAACTGGATTCTATTCAGTTTTTAGTACTGTGTTGAATGGTTAGGCGATTCACTTGTAGGGAAGTGTTTGTTTGCATTCTGTATACTCAATTCTTTAACAGCAAACCTAGTGTCTTGCGTTTGACAGAAATTCCAGTGAAATCACGTTTAAAACCGAACGTCAGTAAAAAGGCTTCATAGAATCACTCTGTGAATGACTTTGAAAACACTTCTTAAGAAGGAAAGCATACGTCTTTCATCTGAGTGAAAACTGCATTCTATTCAGTTTTTAGTACTGTGTTGAATGGTTAGGCGATTCACATGTAGGGAAGCGTTTGTTTGCATTCTGTATACTCAATTCTTTAACAGCAAACCTCGTGTCTTGCGTTTGACAGAAATTCCAGTGAAATCACGTTTAAAACCGAACGTCAGTAATAAGGCTTCATAGAATCACTCTGTGAATGTCTTTGAAAACACTTCTTAAGAAGGAAAGCATACGTCTTTCATCTGAGTGAAAACTGCATTCTATTCAGTTTTTAGTACTGTGTTGAATGGTTAGGCGATTCACTTGTAGGGAATCGTTTGTTTGCATTCTGTATACTGAATTCTTTAACAGCAAATCTCCTGTCTTGCGTTTGACAGAAATTCCAGTGAAATCACGTTGAAAAGCCAACGTCAGTAAAAAGGCTTCATAGAATCACTCTGTGAATGTCTTTGAAAACACTTCTTAAGAAGGAAAGCATACATCTTTCATCTGAGTGAAAACTGCATTCTATTCAGTTTTTAGTACTGTTTTGAATTGTTAGGCGATTCACTTGTAGGGAAGCGTTTGTTTGCATACTGTATACTCAATTCTTTAACAGCAAATCTCCTGTCTTGCGTTTGACAGAAATTCCAGTGAAATCACGTTTAAAAGCCAACGTCAGTAAAAAGGCTTTGTAGAATCACTCTGTGAATGTCTTTGAAAACACTTCTTAAGAAGGAAAGCATACGTCTTTCATCTGAGTGAAAACTGCATTCTATTCATTTTTTAGTACTGTGTTGAATGGATAGGCGATTCACTTGTAGGGAAGCGTTTGTTTGCATTCTGTATACTCAATTCTTTAACAGCAAACCTCGTGTCTTGGGTTTGACAGAAATTCCAGTGAAATCACGTTTAAAACCGAACGTCAGTAAAAAGGCTTCGTAGAATCACTCTGTGAATGTCTTTGAAAACACTTCTTAAGAAGGAAAGCATACGTCTTTCATCTGAGTGAAAACTGCATTCTATTCAGTTTTTAGTACTGTGTTGAATGGTTAGGCGATTCACTTGTAGGGAAGCGTTTGTTTGCATTCTGTATACTCAATTCTTTAACAGCAAACCTAGTGTCTTGCGTTTGACAGAAATTCCAGTGAAATCACGTTTAAAACCGAACGTCAGTAAAAAGGTTTCATAGAATCACTCTGTGAATGTCTTTGAAAACACTTCTTAAGAAGGAAAGCATACGTCTTTCATCTGAGTGAAAACTGCATTCTATTCAGTTTTTAGTACTGTTTTGAATGGTTAGGCAATTCACTTGTAGGGAAGCGTTTGTTTGCATTCTGTATACTCAATTCTTTAACAGCAAACCTCGTGTCTTGCATTTGACAGAAATTCCAGTGAAATCACGTTTAAAACCGAACGTCAGTAAAAAGGCTTCATAGAATCACTCTGTGAATGTCTTTGAAAATACTTCTTAAGAAGGAAAGCATACGTCTTTCGTCTGAGTGAAAACTGCATTCTATTCAGTTTTTAGTACTGTGTTGAATGGTTAGGCGATTCACATGGAGGGAAGCGTTTGTTTGCATTCTGTATACTCAATTCTTTAACAGCAAACCTCGTGTCTTGCGTTTGACAGAAATTCCAGTGAAATTACGTTTAAAACCGAACGTCAGTAAAAAGGCTTCCTAGAATCACTCTGTGAATGTCTTTGAAAACACTTCTTAAGAAGGAAAGCATACGTATTTCATCTGAGTGAAAACTGCATTCTATTCAGTTTTTAGTACTGTGTTGACTGGTTAGGCGATTCACTTGTAGGGAAGCGTTTGTTTGCATTCTGTATACTCAATTCTTTAACAGCAAACCTCGTGTCTTGCGTTTGACAGAAATTCCAGTGAAATCACGTTTAAAACCGAACGTCAGTAAAAAGGATTCTTAGAATCACGCTGTGAATGTCTTTGAAAACACTTCTTAAGAAGGAAAGCATACGTCTTTCATCTGAGTGAAAACTGCATTCTATTCAGTTTTTAGTACTGTTTTGAATGGTTAGGCGATTCACTTGTAGGGAAGCGTTTGTTTGCATTCTGTATACTCAATTCTTTAACAGCAAATCTCCTGTCTTGCGTTTGACAGAAATTCCAGTGAAATCACGTTTAAAACCGAACGTCAGGAAAAAGACTTCGTAGAATCACTCTGTGAATGTCTTTGAAAACACTTCTTAAGAAGGAAAGCATACGTCTTTCATCTGAGTGAAAACTGCATTCTATTCAGTTTTTAGTACTGTTTTGAATGGTTAGGCGATTCACTTGTAGGGAAGCGTTTGTTTGCATTCTGTATACTCAATTCTTTAACAGCAAACCTCGTGTCTTGCGTTTGACAGAAATTCCAGTGAAATCACGTTTAAAACCGAACGTCAGTAAAAGGCTTCGTAGAATCACTCTGTGAATGTCTTTGAAAACACTTCTTAAGAAGGAAAGCATACGTCTTTCATCTGAGTGAAAACTGCATTCTATTCAGTTTTTAGTACTGTTTTGAATGGTTAGGCGATTCACTTGTAGGGAAGCATTTGTTTGCATTCTGTATACTCAATTCTTTAACAGCACATCTCCTGTCTTGCGTTTGACAGAAATTCCAGTGAAATCACGTTGAAAAGCCAACGTCAGTAAAAAGGCTTTGTAGAATCACTCTGTGAATGTCTTTGAAAACACTTCTTAAGAAGGAAAGCATACGTCTTTCATCTGAGTGAAAACTGCATTCTATTCAGTTTTTAGTATTGTGTTGAATCGTTAGGCGATTCACTTGTAGGGAAACGTTTGTTTGCATTCTGTATACTCAATTCTTTAACAGCAAACCTCGTGTCTTGCGTTTGACAGAAATTCCAGTGAAATCAAGTTTAAAACCGAACGTCAGTAAAAAGGCTTCGTAGAATCACTCTGTGAATGTCTTTGAAAACACTTCTTAAGAAGGAAAGCATACGTCTTTCATCTGAGTGAAAACTGCATTCTATTCAGTTTTTAGTACTGTTTTGAATGGTTAGGCGATTCACTTGTAGGGAAGCGTTTGTTTGCATTCTGTATACTCAATTCTTTAACAGCAAATCTCCTGTCTTGCGTTTGACAGAAATTCCAGTGAAATCACGTTTAAAAGCCAACGTCAGTAAAAAGGCTTTGTAGAATCACTCTGTGAATGTCTTTGAAAACACTTCTTAAGAAGGAAAGCATACGTCTTTCATCTGAGTGAAAACTGCATTCTATTCAGTTTTTAGTACTGTGTTGAATGGTTAGGCGATTCACTTGTAGGGAAGCGTTTGTGTGCATTCTGTATACTCAATTCTTTAACAGCAAACCTCGTGTCTTGCGTTTGACAGAAATTCCAGTGAAATCACGTTTAAAACCAAACATCAGTAAAAAGGCTTCGTAGAATCAATCTGTGAATGTCTTTGAAAACACTTCTTAAGAAGGAAAGCATACGTCTTTCGTCTGAGTGAAAACTGCATTCTATTCAGTTTTTAGTACTGTGTTGAATGGTTAGGCGATTCACATGGAGGGAAGCGTTTGTTTGCATTCTGTATACTCAATTCTTTAACAGCAAACCTCGTGTCTTGCGTTTGACAGAAATTCCAGTGAAATTACGTTTAAAACCGAACGTCAGTAAAAAGGCTTCCTAGAATCACTCTGTGAATGTCTTTGAAAACACTTCTTAAGAAGGAAAGCATACGTATTTCATCTGAGTGAAAACTGCATTCTATTCAGTTTTTAGTACTGTGTTGACTGGTTAGGCGATTCACTTGTAGGGAAGCGTTTGTTTGCATTCTGTATACTCAATTCTTTAACAGCAAACCTCGTGTCTTGCGTTTGACAGAAATTCCAGTGAAATCACGTTTAAAACCGAACGTCAGTAAAAAGGATTCTTAGAATCACGCTGTGAATGTCTTTGAAAACACTTCTTAAGAAGGAAAGCATACGTCTTTCATCTGAGTGAAAACTGCATTCTATTCAGTTTTTAGTACTGTTTTGAATGGTTAGGCGATTCACTTGTAGGGAAGCGTTTGTTTGCATTCTGTATACTCAATTCTTTAACAGCAAACCTCGTGTCTTGCGTTTGACAGAAATTCCAGTGAAATCACGTATAAAACCGAACGTCAGTAAAAGGCTTCGTAGAATCACTCTGTGAATGTCTTTGAAAACACTTCTTAAGAAGGAAAGCATACGTCTTTCATCTGAGTGAAAACTGCATTCTATTCAGTTTTTAGTACTGTTTTGAATGGTTAGGCGATTCACTTGTAGGGAAGCATTTGTTTGCATTCTGTATACTCAATTCTTTAACAGCACATCTCCTGTCTTGCGTTTGACAGAAATTCCAGTGAAATCACGTTGAAAAGCCAACGTCAGTAAAAAGGCTTTGTAGAATCACTCTGTGAATGTCTTTGAAAACACTTCTTAAGAAGGAAAGCATACGTCTTTCATCTGAGTGAAAACTGCATTCTATTCAGTTTTTAGTATTGTGTTGAATGGTTAGGCGATTCACTTGTAGGGAAACGTTTGTTTGCATTCTGTATACTCAATTCTTTAACAGCAAACCTCGTGTCTTGCGTTTGACAGAAATTCCAGTGAAATCAAGTTTAAAACCGAACGTCAGTAAAAAGGCTTCGTAGAATCACTCTGTGAATGTCTTTGAAAACACTTCTTAAGAAGGAAAGCATACGTCTTTCATCTGAGTGAAAACTGCATTCTATTCAGTTTTTAGTACTGTTTTGAATGGTTAGGCGATTCACTTGTAGGGAAGCGTTTGTTTGCATTCTGTATACTCAATTCTTTAACAGCAAATCTCCTGTCTTGCGTTTGACAGAAATTCCAGTGAAATCACGTTTAAAAGCCAACGTCAGTAAAAAGGCTTTGTAGAATCACTCTGTGAATGTCTTTGAAAACACTTCTTAAGAAGGAAAGCATACGTCTTTCATCTGAGTGAAAACTGCATTCTATTCAGTTTTTAGTACTGTGTTGAATGGTTAGGCGATTCACTTGTAGGGAAGCGTTTGTGTGCATTCTGTATACTCAATTCTTTAACAGCAAACCTCGTGTCTTGCGTTTGACAGAAATTCCAGTGAAATCACGTTTAAAACCAAACATCACTAAAAAGGCTTCGTAGAATCAATCTGTGAATGTCTTTGAAAACACTTCTTAAGAAGGAAAGCATATGTCTTTCATCTGAGTGAAAACTGCATTCTATTCAGTTTTTAGTACTGTGTTGAATGGTTAGGCGATTCACTTGTAGGGAAGCGTTTGTTTGCATTCTGTATACTCAATTCTTAAAAGCAAACCTAGTGTCTTGCGTTTGACAGAAATTCCAGTGAAATCACGTTTAAAACCGAACGTCAGTAAAAAGGCTTCATAGAATCACTCTGTGAATGTCTTTGAAAACAGTTCTTAAGAAGGAAAGCATACGTCTTTCATCTGAGTGAAAACTGCATTCTATTCAGTTTTTAGTACTGTTTTGAATGGTTAGGCAATTCACTTGTTGGGAAGCGTTTGTGTGCATTCTGTATACTCAATTCTTTAACAGCAAACCTCGTGTCTTGCGTTTGACAGAAATTCCAGTGAAATCACGTTTAAAACCGAACGTCAGTAAAAAGGCTTCGTATAATCACTCTGTTAATGTCTTTGAAAACACTTCTTAAGAAGGAAAGCATACGTCTTTCATCTGAGTGAAAACTGCATTCTATTCAGTTTTTAGTACTGTGTTGAATCGTTAGGCAATTCACTTGTAGGGAAGCGTTTGTTTGCATTCTGTATACTCAATTCTTAAAAGCAAACCTAGTGTCTTGCGTTTGACAGAAATTCCAGTGAAATCACGTTTAAAACCGAAGGTCAGTAAAAAGGCTTCATAGAATCACTCTGTGAATGTCTTTGAAAACACTTCTTAAGAAGGAAAGCATACGTCTTTGATCTGAGTGAAAACTGCATTCTATTCAGTTTTTAGTACTGTTTTGAATGGTTAGGCAATTCACTTGTAGGGAAGCGTTGGTTTGCATTCTGTATACTCAATTCTTTAACAGCAAACCTCGTGTCTTGCGTTTGACAGAAATTCCAGTGAAATCACGTTTAAAACCGAACGTCAGTAAAAAGGCTTTGTAGAATCACTCTGTGAATGTCTTTTAAAACTCCTCTTAAGAAGGAAAGCATACGTCTTTCATCTGAGTGAAAACTGCATTTTATTCAGTTTTTAGTACTGTGTTGAATGGTTAGGCGATTCACATGTAGGGAAGCGTTTGTTTGCATTCTGTATACTCAATTCTTTAACAGCAAACCTCGTGTCTTGCGTTTGAAAGAAATTCCAGTGAAATCACGTTGAAAACCGAACGTCAGTAAAAAGGCTTCGTAGAATCACTCTGTGAATGTCTTTGAAAACACTTCTTAAGAAAGAAAGCATACGTATTTCATCTGAGTGAAAACTGCATTCTATTCAGTTTTTAGTACTGTTTTGAATGGTTAGGCGATTCACTTGTAGGGAAGCTTTTGTTTGCATTCTGTATACTCAATTCTTTAACAGCAAACCTCGTGTCTTGCGTTTGACAGAAATTCCAGTGAAATCACGTTTAAAACCGAACGTCAGTAAAAAGGCTTCGTATAATCACTCTGTTAATGTCTTTGAAAATACTTCTTAAGAAGGAAAGCATACGTCTTTCATCTGAGTGAAAACTGCATTCTATTCAGTTTTTAGTACTGTGTTGAATCGTTAGGCAATTCACTTGTAGGGAAGCGTTTGTTTGCATTCTGTATACTCAATTCTTAAAAGCAAACCTAGTGTCTTGCGTTTGACAGAAATTCCAGTGAAATCACGTTTAAAACCGAACGTCAGTAAAAAGGCTTCATAGAATCACTCTGTGAATGTCTTTGAAAACACTTCTTAAGAAGGAAAGCATACGTCTTTGATCTGAGTGAAAACTGCATTCTATTCAGTTTTTAGTACTGTTTTGAATGGTTAGGCAATTCACTTGTAGGGAAGCGTTGGTTTGCATTCTGTATACTCAATTCTTTAACAGCAAACCTCGTGTCTTGCGTTTGACAGAAATTCCAGTGAAATCACGTTTAAAACCGAACGTCAGTAAAAAGGCTTTGTAGAATCACTCTGTGAATGTCTTTTAAAACTCCTCTTAAGAAGGAAAGCATACGTCTTTCATCTGAGTGAAAACTGCATTTTATTCAGTTTTTAGTACTGTGTTGAATGGTTAGGCGATTCACATGTAGGGAAGCGTTTGTTTGCATTCTGTATACTCAATTCTTTAACAGCAAACCTCGTGTCTTGCGTTTGAAAGAAATTCCAGTGAAATCACATTGAAAACCGAACGTCAGTAAAAAGGCTTCGTAGAATCACTCTGTGAATGTCTTTGAAAACACTTCTTAAGAAAGAAAGCATACGTATTTCATCTGAGTGAAAACTGCATTCTATTCAGTTTTTAGTACTGTTTTGAATGGTTAGGCGATTCACTTGTAGGGAAGCTTTTGTTTGCATTCTGTATACTCAATTCTTTAACAGCAAACCTCGTGTCTTGCTTTTGACAGAAATTCCAGTGAAATCACGTTTAAAACCGAACGTCAGTAAAAAGGCTTCGTAGAATCACGCTGTGAATGTCTTTGAAAACACTTCTTAAGAAGGAAAGCATACGTCTTTCATCTGAGTGAAAACTGCATTCTATTCATTTTTTAGTACTGTTTTGAATGGTTAGGCGATTCACTTGTAGGGAAGCGTTTGTTTGCATTCTGTATACTCAATTCCTTAACAGCAAACCTCGTGTCTTGCGTTTGACAGAAATTCCAGTGAAATCAAGTTTAAAACCGAACGTCAGTAAAAAGGCTTCGTAGAATCACTCTGTGAATGTCTTTGAAAACACTTCTTAAGAAGGAAAGCATACGTCTTTCATCTGAGTGAAAACTGCATTCTATTCAGTTTTTAGTACTGTTTTGAATGGTGAGGCGATTCACTTGTAGGGAAGCGTTTGTTTGCATTCTGTATACTCAATTCTTTAACAGCAAATCTCCTGTCTTGCGTTTGACAGAAATTCCAGTGAAATCACGTTTAAAAGCCAACGTCAGTAAAAAGGCTTTGTAGAATCACTCTGTGAATGTCTTTGAAAACACTTCTTAAGAAGGAAAGCATACGTCTTTCATCTGAGTGAAAACTGCATTCTATTCAGTTTTTAGTACTGTGTTGAATGGTTAGGCGATTCACTTGTAGGGAAGCGTTTGTGTGCATTCTGTATACTCAATTCTTTAACAGCAAACCTCGTGTCTTAGGTTTGACAGAAATTCCAGTGAAATCACGTTAAAAACCAAACATCACTAAAAAGGCTTCGTAGAATCAATCTGTGAATGTCTTTGAAAACACTTCTTAAGAAGGAAAGCATATGTCTTTCATCTGAGTGAAAACTGCATTCTATTCAGTTTTTAGTACTGTGTTGAATGGTTAGGCGATTCACTTGTAGGGAAGCGTTTGTTTGCATTCTGTATACTCAATTCTTAAAAGCAAACCTAGTGTCTTGCGTTTGACAGAAATTCCAGTGAAATCACGTTTAAAACCGAACGTCAGTAAAAAGGCTTCATAGAATCACTCTGTGAATGTCTTTGAAAACAGTTCTTAAGAAGGAAAGCATACGTCTTTCATCTGAGTGAAAACTGCATTCTATTCAGTTTTTAGTACTGTTTTGAATGGTTAGGCAATTCACTTGTTGGGAAGCGTTTGTTTGCATTCTGTATACTCAATTCTTTAACAGCAAACCTCGTGTCTTGCGTTTGACAGAAATTCCAGTGAAATCACGTTTAAAACCGAACGTCAGTAAAAAGGCTTCGTATAATCACTCTGTTAATGTCTTTGAAAACACTTCTTAAGAAGGAAAGCATACGTCTTTCATCTGAGTGAAAACTGCATTCTATTCAGTTTTTAGTACTGTGTTGAATGGTTAGGCGATTCACATGTAGGGAAGCGTTTGTTTGCATTCTGTATACTCAATTCTTTAACAGCAAACCTCGTGTCTTGCGTTTGACAGAAATTCCAGTGAAATCACGTTGAAAACCGAACGTCAGTAAAAAGGCTTCGTAAAATCACGCTGTGAATGTCTTTGAAAACACTTCTGAAGAAGGAAAGCATACGTCTTTCACCTGAGTGAAAACTGCATTCTATTCAGTTTTTAGTACTGTGTTGAATGGTTAGGCAATTCACTTTTAGGGAAGCGTTTGTTTGCATTCTGTATACTCAATTCTTTAACAGCAAACCTCCTGTCTTGCGTTTGAAAGAAATTCCAGTGAAATCACGTTTAAAACCGAACGTCAGTAAAAAGGCTTCGTAGAATCACTCTGTGAATGTCTTTGAAAACACTTCTTAAGAAGGAAAGCATACGTCTTTGATCTGAGTGAAAACTGCATTCTATTCAGTTTTTAGTACTGTTTTGAATGGTTAGGCGATTCACTTGTAGGGAAGCTTTTGTTTGCATTCTGTATACTCAATTCTTTAACAGCAAACCTCGTGTCTTGCCTTTGACAGAAATTCCAGTGAAATCAAGTTTAAAACCGAACGTCAGTAAAAAGGCTTCGTAGAATCACTCTGTGAATGTCTTTGAAAACACTTCTTAAGAAGGAAAGCATACGTCTTTCATCTGAGTGAAAACTGCATTCTATTCAGTTTTTAGTACTGTTTTGAATGGTTAGGCGATTCACTTGTAGGGAAGCGTTTGTTTGCATTCTGTATACTCAATTCTTTAACAGCAAATCTCCTGTCTTGCGTTTGACAGAAATTCCAGTGAAATCACGTTTAAAAGCCAACGTCAGTAAAAAGGCTTTGTAGAATCACTCTGTGAATGTCTTTGAAAACACTTCTTAAGAAGGAAAGCATACGTCTTTCATCTGAGTGAAAACTGCATTCTATTCAGTTTTTAGTACTGTGTTGAATGGTTAGGCGATTCACTTGTAGGGAAGCGTTTGTGTGCATTCTGTATACTCAATTCTTTAACAGCAATCATCGTGTCTTGGGTTTGACAGAAATTCCAGTGAAATCACGTTTAAAACCAAACATCAGTAAAAAGGCTTCGTAGAATCAATCTGTGAATGTCTTTGAAAACACTTCTTAAGAAGGAAAGCATACGTCTTTCATCTGAGTGAAAACTGCATTCTATTCAGTTTTTAGTACTGTGTTGAATGGTTAGGCGATTCACTTGTAGGGAAGCGTTTGTTTGCATTCTGTATACTCAATTCTTAAAAGCAAACCTAGTGTCTTGCGTTTGACAGAAATTCCAGTGAAATCACGTTTAAAACCGAACGTCAGTAAAAAGGCTTCATAGAATCACTCTGTGAATGTCTTTGAAAACACTTCTTAAGAAGGAAAGCATACGTCTTTCATCTGAGTGAAAACTGCATTCTATTCAGTTTTTAGTACTGTTTTGAATGGTTAGGCAATTCACTTGTTGGGAAGTGTTTGTTTGCATTCTGTATACTCAATTCTTTAACAGCAAACCTCGTGTCTTGCGTTTGACAGAAATTCCAGTGAAATCACGTTGAAAACCGAACGTCAGTAAAAAGGCTTCGTAGAATCACGCTGTGAATGTCTTTGAAAACACTTCTTAAGAAGGTAAGCATACGTCTTTCACCTGAGTGAAAACTGCATTCTATTCAGTTTTTAGTACTGTGTTGAATGGTTAGGCAATTCACTTGTAGGGAAGCGTTTGTTTGCATTCTGTATACTCAATTCTTTAACAGCAAACCTCGTGTCTTGCGTTTGACAGAAATTCCAGTGAAATCACGTTTAAAACCGAACGTCAGTAAAAAGGCTTCGTAGAATCACTCTGTGAATGTCTTTGAAAACACTTCTTAAGAAGGAAAGCATACGTATTTCATCTGAGTGAAAACTGCATTCTATTCAGTTTTTAGTACTGTGTTGACTGGTTAGGCGATTCACTTGTAGGGAAGCGTTTGTTTGCATTCTGTATACTCAATTCTTTAACAGCAAACCTAGTGTCTTGCGTTTGACAGAAATTCCAGTGAAATCACATTTAAAACCGAACGTCAGTAAAAAGGCTTCATAGAATCACTCTGTGAATGTCTTTGAAAACACTTCTTAAGAAGGAAAGCATATGTCTTTCATCTGAGTGAAAACTGCATTCTATTCAGTTTTTAGTACTGTTTTGAATGGTTAGGCAATTCACTTGTTGGGAAGCGTTTGTTTGCATTCTCTATACTCAATTCTTTAACAGCAAACCTCGTGTCTTGCGTTTGACAGAAATTCCAGTGAAATCACGTTTAAAACCGAACATCAGTAAAAAGGCTTCGTATAATCACTCTGTGAATGTCTTTGAAAACACTTCTTAAGAAGGAAAGCATACGTCTTTCATCTGAGTGAAAACTGCATTCTATTCAGTTTTTAGTACTGTGTTGAATGGTTAGGCGATTCCCATGTAGGGAAGCATTTGTTTGCATTCTGTATACTCAATTCTTTAACAGCAAACCTCGTGTCTTGCGTTTGACAGAAATTCCAGTGAAATCACGTTGAAAACCGAACGTCAGTAAAAAGGCTTCGTAGAATCACGCTGTGAATGTCTTTGAAAACACTTCTTAAGAAGGAAAGCATACGTCTTTCACCTGAGTGAAAACTGCATTCTATTCAGTTTTTAGTACTGTGTTGAATGGTTAGGCAATTCACTTGTAGGGAAGCGTTTGTTTGCATTCTGTATACTCAATTCTTTAACAGCAAACCTCGTGTCTTGCGTTTGACAGAAATTCCAGTGAAATCACCTTTAAAACCGAACGTCAGTAAAAAGGCTTCGTAGAATCACTCTGTGAATGTCTTTGAAAACACTTCTTAAGAAGGAAAGCATACGTGTTTCATCTGAGTGAAAACTGCATTCTATTCAGTTTTTAGTACTGTGTTGAATGGTTAGGCGATTCACATGTAGGGAAGCGTTTGTTTGCATTCTGTATACTCAATTCTTTAACAGCAAACCTCGTGTCTTGCGTTTGACAGAAATTCCAGTGAAATCACGTTGAAAACCGAACATCAGTAAAAAGGCTTCGTAGAATCACTCTGTAAATGTCTTTGAAAACACTTCTTAAGAAGGAAAGCATACGTCTTTGATCTGAGTGAAAACTGCATTCTATTCAGTTTTTAGTACTGTTTTGAATGGTTAGGGGATTCACTTGTAGGGAAGCGTTTGTTTGCATTCTGTTTACTCAATTCTTTAACAGCAAACCTCGTGTCTTGCCTTTGACAGAAATTCCAGTGAAATCAGGTTTAAAACCGAACGTCAGTAAAAAGGCTTCATAGAATCACTCTGTGAATGTCTTTGAAAACACTTCTTAAGAAGGAAAGCATACGTCTTTCATCTGAGTGAAAACTGCATTCTATTCAGTTTTTAGTACTGTTTTGAATAATTAGGCGATTCACTTGTAGGGAAGCGTTTGTTTGCATTCTGTATACTCAATTCTTTAACAGCAAACCTCGTGTCTTGAGTTTGACAGAAATTCCAGTGAAATCACCTTTAAAACCGAACGTCAGTAAAAAGGCTTCGTAGAATCACTCTGTGAATGTCTTTGAAAACACTTCTTAAGAAGGAAAGCATACGTCTTTCATCTGAGTGAAAACTGCATTCTATTCAGTTTTTAGTACTGTTTTGAATGGTAAGGCGATTCACTTGTAGGGAAGCGTTTGTTTGCATTCTGTATACTCAAATCTTTAACAGCAAATCTCCTGTCTTGCGTTTGACAGAAATTCCAGTGAAATCACGTTTAAAAGCCAACGTCAGTAAAAAGGCTTTGTAGAATCACTCTGTGAATGTCTTTGTAAACACTTCTTAAGAAGGAAAGCATACGTCTTTCATCTGAGTTAAAACTGCATTCTATTCAGTTTTTAGTACTGTGTTGAATGGTTAGGCGATTCACTTGTAGGGAAGCGTTTGTTTGCATTCTGTATACTCAATTCTTAAAAGCAAACCTAGTGTCTTGCGTTTGACAGAAATTCCAGTGAAATCACGTTTAAAACCGAACGTCAGTAAAAAGGCTTCGTAGAATCACTCTGTGAATGTCTTTGAAAACACTTCTTAAGAAGGAAAGCATACGTCTTTCATCTGAGTGAAAACTGCATTCTATTCAGTTTTTAGTACTGTTTTGAATGGTTAGGCGATTCACTTGTAGGGAAGCGTTTGTTTGCATTCTGTATACTCAATTCTTTAACAGCAAATCTCCTGTCTTGCGTTTGACAGAAATTCCAGTGAAATCACGTTTAAAAGCCAACGTCAGTAAAAAGGCTTTGTAGAATCACTCTGTGAATGTCTTTGAAAACACTTCTTAAGAAGGAAAGCATACGTCTTTCATCTGAGTGAAAACTGCATTCTATTCAGTTTTTAGTACTGTGTTGAATGGTTAGGCGATTCACTTGTAAGGAAGCGTTTGTGTGCATTCTGTATACTCAATTCTTTAACAGCAAACCTAGTGTCTTGCGTTTGACAGAAATTCCAGTGAAATCACATTTAAAACCGAACGTCAGTAAAAAGGCTTCATAGAATCACTCTGTGAATGTCTTTGAAAACACTTCTTAAGAAGGAAAGCATATGTCTTTCATCTGAGTGAAAACTGCATTCTATTCAGTTTTTAGTACTGTTTTGAATGGTTAGGCAATTCACTTGTTGGGAAGCATTTGTTTGCATTCTCTATACTCAATTCTTTAACAGCAAACCTCGTGTCTTGCGTTTGACAGAAATTCCAGTGAAATCACGTTTAAAACCGAACATCAGTAAAAAGGCTTCGTATAATCACTCTGTGAATGTCTTTGAAAACACTTCTTAAGAAGGAAAGCATACGTCTTTCATCTGAGTGAAAACTGCATTCTATTCAGTTTTTAGTACTGTGTTGAATGGTTAGGCGATTCCCATGTAGGGAAGCATTTGTTTGCATTCTGTATACTCAATTCTTTAACAGCAAACCTCGTGTCTTGCGTTTGACAGAAATTCCAGTGAAATCACGTTGAAAACCGAACGTCAGTAAAAAGGCTTCGTAGAATCACGCTGTGAATGTCTTTGAAAACACTTCTTAAGAAGGAAAGCATACGTATTTCACCTGAGTGAAAACTGCATTCTATTCAGTTTTTAGTACTGTGTTGAATGGTTAGGCAATTCACTTGTAGGGAAGCGTTTGTTTGCATTCTGTATACTCAATTCTTTAACAGCAAACCTCGTGTCTTGCGTTTGACAGAAATTCCAGTGAAATCACGTTTAAAACCGAACGTCAGTAAAAAGGCTTCGTAGAATCACTCTGTGAATGTCTTTGAAAACACTTCTTAAGAAGGAAAGCATACGTGTTTCATCTGAGTGAAAACTGCATTCTATTCAGTTTTTAGTACTGTGTTGAATGGTTAGGCGATTCACATCTAGGGAAGCGTTTGTTTGCATTCTGTATACTCAATTCTTTAACAGCAAACCTCGTGTCTTGCGTTTGACAGAAATTCCAGTGAAATCACGTTGAAAACCGAACATCAGTAAAAAGGCTTCGTAGAATCACTCTGTAAATGTCTTTGAAAACACTTCTTAAGAAGGAAAGCATACGTCTTTGATCTGAGTGAAAACTGCATTCTATTCAGTTTTTAGTACTGTTTTGAATGGTTAGGGGATTCACTTGTAGGGAAGCGTTTGTTTGCATTCTGTATACTCAATTCTTTAACAGCAAACCTCGTGTCTTGCCTTTGACAGAAATTCCAGTGAAATCAGGTTTAAAACCGAACGTCAGTAAAAAGGCTTCATAGAATCACTCTGTGAATGTCTTTGAAAACACTTCTTAAGAAGGAAAGCATACGTCTTTCATCTGAGTGAAAACTGCATTCTATTCAGTTTTTAGTACTGTTTTGAATAATTAGGCGATTCACTTGTAGGGAAGCGTTTGTTTGCATTCTGTATACTCAATTCTTTAACAGCAAACCTCGTGTCTTGAGTTTGACAGAAATTCCAGTGAAATCACCTTTAAAACCGAACGTCAGTAAAAAGGCTTCGTAGAATCACTCTGTGAATGTCTTTGAAAACACTTCTTAAGAAGGAAAGCATACGTCTTTCATCTGAGTGAAAACTGCATTCTATTCAGTTTTTAGTACTGTTTTGAATGGTAAGGCGATTCACTTGTAGGGAAGCGTTTGTTTGCATTCTGTATACTCAAATCTTTAACAGCAAATCTCCTGTCTTGCGTTTGACAGAAATTCCAGTGAAATCACGTTTAAAAGCCAACGTCAGTAAAAAGGCTTTGTAGAATCACTCTGTGAATGTCTTTGTAAACACTTCTTAAGAAGGAAAGCATACGTCTTTCATCTGAGTTAAAACTGCATTCTATTCAGTTTTTAGTACTGTGTTGAATGGTTAGGCGATTCACTTGTAGGGAAGCGTTTGTTTGCATTCTGTATACTCAATTCTTAAAAGCAAACCTAGTGTCTTGCGTTTGACAGAAATTCCAGTGAAATCACGTTTAAAACCGAACGTCAGTAAAAAGGCTTCATAGAATCACTCTGTGAATGTCTTTGAAAACACTTCTTAAGAAGGAAAGCATACGTCTTTCATCTGAGTGAAAACTGCATTCTATTCAGTTTTTAGTACTGTTTTGAATGGTTAGGCAATTCACTTGTTGGGAAGTGTTTGTTTGCATTCTGTATACTCAATTCTTTAACAGCAAACCTCGTGTCTTGCGTTTGACAGAAATTCCAGTGAAATCACGTTGAAAACCGAACGTCAGTAAAAAGGCTTCGTAGAATCACGCTGTGAATGTCTTTGAAAACACTTCTTAAGAAGGTAAGCATACGTCTTTCACCTGAGTGAAAACTGCATTCTATTCAGTTTTTAGTACTGTGTTGAATGGTTAGGCAATTCACTTGTTGGAAGCGTTTGTTTGCATTCTGTATACTCAATTCTTTAACAGCAAACCTCGTGTCTTGCGTTTGACAGAAATTCCAGTGAAATCACGTTTAAAACCGAACGTCAGTAAAAAGGCTTCGTAGAATCACTCTGTGAATGTCTTTGAAAACACTTCTTAAGAAGGAAAGCATACGTCTTTGATCTGAGTGAAAACTGCATTCTATTCAGTTTTTAGTACTGTTTTGAATGGTTAGGCGATTCACTTGTAGGGAAGCTTTTGTTTGCATTCTGTATACTCAATTCTTTAACAGCAAACCTCGTGTCTTGCCTTTGACAGAAATTCCAGTGAAATCACGTTTAAAACCGAACGTCAGTAAAAAGGCTTCGTAGAATCACGCTGTGAATGTCTTTGAAAACACTTCTTAAGAAGGAAAGCATACGTCATTCATTTGAGTGAAAACTGCATTCTATTCAGTTTTTAGTACTGTTTTGAATGGTTAGGCGATTCACTTGTAGGGAAGCGTTTGTTTGCATTCTGTATACTCAATTCTTTAACAGCAAACCTCGTGTCTTGCGTTTGACAGAAATTCCAGTGAAATCAAGTTTAAAACCGAACGTCAGTAAAAAGGCTTCGTAGAATCACTCTGTGAATGTCTTTGAAAACACTTCTTAAGAAGGAAAGCATACGTCTTTCATCTGAGTGAAAACTGCATTCTATTCAGTTTTTAGTACTGTTTTGAATGGTTAGGCGATTCACTTGTAGGGAAGCGTTTGTTTGCATTCTGTATACTAAATTCTTTAACAGCAAATCTCCTGTCTTGCGTTTGACAGAAATTCCAGTGAAATCACGTTTAAAAGCCAACGTCAGTAAAAAGGCTTTGTAGAATCACTCTGTGAATGTCTTTGAAAACACTTCTTAAGAAGGAAAGCATACGTCTTTCATCTGAGTGAAAACTGCATTCTATTCATTTTTTAGTACTGTGTTGAATGGTTAGGCGATTCACTTGTAGGGAAGCGTTTGTGTGCATTCTGTATACTCAATTCTTTAACAGCAAACCTAGTGTCTTGCGTTTGACAGAAATTCCAGTGAAATCACATTTAAAACCGAACGTCAGTAAAAAGGCTTCATAGAATCACTCTGTGAATGTCTTTGAAAACACTTCTTAAGAAGGAAAGCATATGTCTTTCATCTGAGTGAAAACTGCATTCTATTCAGTTTTTAGTACTGTTTTGAATGGTTAGGCAATTCACTTGTTGGGAAGCGTTTGTTTGCATTCTCTATACTCAATTCTTTAAAAGCAAACCTCGTGTCTTGCATTTGACAGAAATTCCAGTGAAATCACGTTTAAAACCGAACATCAGTAAAAAGGCTTCGTATAATCACTCTGTGAATGTCTTTGAAAACACTTCTTAAGAAGGAAAGCATACGTCTTTCATCTGAGTGAAAACTGCATTCTATTCAGTTTTTAGTACTGTGTTGAATGGTTAGGCGATTCCCATGTAGGGAAGCATTTGTTTGCATTCTGTATACTCAATTCTTTAACAGCAAACCTCGTGTCTTGCCTTTGACAGAAATTCCAGTGAAATCACGTTGAAAACCGAACGTCAGTAAAAAGGCTTCGTAGAATCACGCTGTGAATGTCTTTGAAAACACTTCTTAAGAAGGAAAGCATACGTCTTTCACCTGAGTGAAAACTGCATTCTATTCAGTTTTTAGTACTGTGTTGAATGGTTAGGCAATTCACTTGTAGGGAAGCGTTTGTTTGCATTCTGTATACTCAATTCTTTAACAGCAAACCTCGTGTCTTGCGTTTGACAGAAATTCCAGTGAAATCACGTTTAAAACCGAACGTCAGTAAAAAGGCTTCGTAGAATCACTCTGTGAATGTCTTTGAAAACACTTCTTAAGAAGGAAAGCATACGTGTTTCATCTGAGTGAAAACTGCATTCTATTCAGTTTTTAGTACTGTGTTGAATGGTTAGGCGATTCACATGTAGGGAAGCGTTTGTTTGCATTCTGTATACTCAATTCTTTAACAGCAAACCTCGTGTCTTGCGTTTGACAGAAATTCCAGTGAAATCACGTTGAAAACCGAACATCAGTAAAAAGGCTTCGTAGAATCACTCTGTAAATGTCTTTGAAAACACTTCTTAAGAAGGAAAGCATACGTCTTTGATCTGAGTGAAAACTGCATTCTATTCAGTTTTTAGTACTGTTTTGAATGGTTAGGGGATTCACTTGTAGGGAAGCGTTTGTTTGCATTCTGTATACTCAATTCTTTAACAGCAAACCTCGTGTCTTGCCTTTGACAGAAATTCCAGTGAAATCAGGTTTAAAACCGAACGTCAGTAAAAAGGCTTCATAGAATCACTCTGTGAATGTCTTTGAAAACACTTCTTAAGAAGGAAAGCATACGTCTTTCATCTGAGTGAAAACTGCATTCTATTCAGTTTTTAGTACTGTTTTGAATAATTAGGCGATTCACTTGTAGGGAAGCGTTTGTTTGCATTCTGTATACTCAATTCTTTAACAGCAAACCTCGTGTCTTGCGTTTGACAGAAATTCCAGTGAAATCACCTTTAAAACCGAACGTCAGTAAAAAGGCTTCGTAGAATCACTCTGTGAATGTCTTTGAAAACACTTCTTAAGAAGGAAAGCATACGTCTTTCATCTGAGTGAAAACTGCATTCTATTCAGTTTTTAGTACTGTTTTGAATGGTAAGGCGATTCACTTGTAGGGAAGCGTTTGTTTGCATTCTGTATACTCAAATCTTTAACAGCAAATCTCCTGTCTTGCGTTTGACAGAAATTCCAGTGAAATCACGTTTAAAACTGAACGTCAGTAAAAAGGCTTCGTATAATCACTCTGTGAATGTCTTTGAAAACACTTCTTAAGAAGGAAAGCATACGTCTTTCATCTGAGTGAAAACTGCATTCTATTCAGTTTTTAGTACTGTGTTGAATGGTTAGGCGATTCACTTGTAGGGAAGCGTTTGTTTGCATTCTGTATACTCAATTCTTAAAAGCAAACCTAGTGTCTTGCGTTTGACAGAAATTCCAGTGAAATCACGTTTAAAACCGAACGTCAGGTAAAAGGCTTCATAGAATCACTCTGTGAATGTCTTTGAAAACACTTCTTAAGAAGGAAAGCATACGTCTTTCATCTGAGTGAAAACTGCATTCTATTCAGTTTTTAGTACTGTTTTGAATGGTTAGGCAATTCACTTGTTGGGAAGCGTTTGTTTGCATTCTGTATACTCAATTCTTTAACAGCAAACCTCGTGTCTTGCGTTTGACAGAAATTCCAGTGAAATCACCTTTAAAACCGAACGTCAGTAAAAAGGCTTCGTAGAATCACTCTGTGAATGTCTTTGAAAACACTTCTTAAGAAGGAAAGCATACGTCTTTCATCTGAGTGAAAACTGCATTCTATTCAGTTTTTAGTACTGTGTTGAATGGTTAGGCGATTCACATGTAGGGAAGCGTTTGTTTGCATTCTGTATACTCAATTCTTTAACAGCAAACCTCGTGTCTTGCGTTTGACAGAAATTCCAGTGAAATCACGTTGAAAACCGAACGTCAGTAAAAAGGCTTCGTAGAATCACGCTGTGAATGTCTTTGAAAACACTTCTTAAGAAGGAAAGCATACGTCTTTCACCTGAGTGAAAACTGCATTCTATTCAGTTTTTAGTACTGTGTTGAATGGTTAGGCAATTCACTTGTAGGGAAGCGTTTGTTTGCATTCTGTATACTCAATTCTTTAACAGCAAACCTCGTGTCTTGCGTTTGACAGAAATTCCAGTGAAATCACCTTTAAAACCGAACGTCAGTAAAAAGGCTTCGTAGAATCACTCTGTGAATGTCTTTGAAAACACTTCTTAAGAAGGAAAGCATACGTGTTTCATCTGAGTGAAAACTGCATTCTATTAAGTTTTTAGTACTGTGTTGAATGGTTAGGCGAATCACATGTAGGGAAGCGTTTGTTTGCATTCTGTATACTCAATTCTTTAACAGCAAACCTCGTGTCTTGCGTTTGACAGAAATTCCAGTGAAATCACGTTGAAAACCGAACATCAGTAAAAAGGCTTCGTAGAATCACTCTGTGAATGTCTTTGAAAACACTTCTTAAGAAGGAAAGCATACGTCTTTCATCTGAGTGAAAACTGCATTCTATTCAGTTTTTAGTACTGTGTTGAATGGTTAGGCGATTCACTTCTAGGGAAGCGTTTGTTTGCATTCTGTATACTCAATTCTTTAACAGCAAACCTCGTGTCTTGCTTTGACAGAAATTCCAGTGAAATCACGTTTAAAACCCAACGTCAGTAAAAAGGCTTCGTAGAATCACGCTGTGAATGTCTTTGAAAACACTTCTTAAGAAGGAAAGCATACGTCTTTCATCTGAGTGAAAACTGCATTCTATTCAGTTTTTAGTACTGTTTTGAATAATTAGGCGATTCACTTGTAGGGAAGCGTTTGTTTGCATTCTGTATACTCAATTCTTTAACAGCAAACCTCGTTTCTTGTGTTTGACAGAAATTCCAGTGAAATCACCTTTAAAACCGAACGTCAGTAAAAAGGCTTTGTAGAATCACTCTGTGAATGTCTTTGAAAACACTTCTTAAGAAGGAATGCATACTTCTTTCATCTGAGTGAAAACTGCATTCTATTCAGTTTTTAGTACTGTGTTGAATGGTTAGGCGATTCACTTGTAGGGAAGCGTTTGTGTGCATTCTGTATACTCAATTCTTTAACAGTAAACCTCGTGTCTTGGGTTTGACAGAAATTCCAGTGAAATCACGTTTAAAACCAAACATCAGTAAAAAGGCTTCGTAGAATCAATCTGTGAATGTCTTTGAAAACACTTCTTAAGAAGGAAAGCATACGTCTTTCATCTGAGTGAAAACTGCATTCTATTCAGTTTTTAGTACTGTGTTGAATGGTTAGGCGATTCACTTGTAGGGAAGCGTTTGTTTGCATTCTGTATACTCAATTCTTTAACAGCAAACCTCGTGTCTTGCGTTTGACAGAAATTCCAGTGAAATCACCTTTAAAACCGAACGTCAGTAAAAAGGCTTCGTAGAATCACTCTGTGAATGTCTTTGAAAACACTTCTTAAGAAGGAAAGCATACGTGTTTCATCTGAGTGAAAACTGCATTCTATTAAGTTTTTAGTACTGTGTTGAATGGTTAGGCGATTCACATGTAGGGAAGCGTTTGTTTGCATTCTGTATACTCAATTCTTTAACAGCAAACCTCGTGTCTTGCGTTTGACAGATATTCCAGTGAAATCACGTTGAAAACCGAACATCAGTAAAAAGGCTTCGTAGAATCACTCTGTAAATGTCTTTGAAAACACTTCTTAAGAAGGAAAGCATACGTCTTTGATCTGAGTGAAAACTGCATTCTATTCAGTTTTTAGTACTGTTTTGAATGGTTAGGGGATTCACTTGTAGGGAAGCGTTTGTTTGCATTCTGTATACTCAATTCTTTAACAGCAAACCTTGTGTCTTGCCTTTGACAGAAATTCCAGTGAAATCAGGTTTAAAACCGAACGTCAGTAAAAAGGCTTCATAGAATCACTCTGTGAATGTCTTTGAAAACACTTCTTAAGAAGGAAAGCATACGTCTTTCATCTGAGTGAAAACTGCATTCTCTTCAGTTTTTAGTACTGTGTTGAATGGTTAGGCGATTCACTTGTAGGGAAGCGTTTGTTTGCATTCTGTATACTCAATTCTTTAACAGCAAACCTCCTGTCTTGCGTTTGACAGAAATTCCAGTGAAATCTCGTTTAAAACGGAACGTCAGTAAAAAGGCTTCGTAGAATCACGCTGTGAATGTCTTTGAAAACACTTCTTAAGAAGGAAAGCATACGTCTTTCATCTGAGTGAAAACTGCATTCTATTCAGTTTTTAGTTCTGTTTTGAATAATTAGGCGATTCACTTGTAGGGAAGCGTTTGTTTGCATTCTGTATACTCAATTCTTTAACAGCAAACCTCGTGTCTTGCGTTTGACAGAAATTCCAGTGAAATCACCTTTAAAACCGAACGTCAGTAAAAAGGCTTCGTAGAATCACTCTGTGAATGTCTTTGAAAACACTTCTTAAGAAGGAAAGCATACGTGTTTCATCTGAGTGAAAACTGCATTCTATTAAGTTTTTAGTACTGTGTTGAATGGTTAGGCGATTCACATGTAGGGAAGCGTTTGTTTGCATTCTGTATACTCAATTCTTTAACAGCAAACCTCGTGTCTTGCGTTTGACAGAAATTCCAGTGAAATCACGTTGAAAACCGAACATCAGTAAAAAGGCTTCGTAGAATCACTCTGTAAATGTCTTTGAAAACACTTCTTAAGAAGGAAAGCATACGTCTTTGATCTGAGTGAAAACTGCATTCTATTCAGTTTTTAGTACTGTTTTGAATGGTTAGGGGATTCACTTGTAGGGAAGCGTTTGTTTGCATTCTGTATACTCAATTCTTTAACAGCAAACCTCGTGTCTTGCCTTTGACAGAAATTCCAGTGAAATCAGGTTTAAAACCGAACGTCAGTAAAAAGGCTTCATAGAATCACTCTGTGAATGTCTTTGAAAACACTTCTTAAGAAGGAAAGCATAGGTCTTTCATCTGAGTGAAAACTGAATTCTATTCAGTTTTTAGTACTGTGTTGAATGGTTAGGCGATTCACTTGTAGGGAAGCGTTTGTTTGCATTCTGTATACTCAATTCTTTAACAGCAAACCTCGTGTCTTGCGTTTGACAGAAATTCCAGTGAAATCACGTTTAAAACCGAACGTCAGTAAAAAGGCTTCGTAGAATCACGCTGTGAATGTCTTTGAAAACACTTCTTAAGAAGGAAAGCATACGTCTTTCATCTGAGTGAAAACTGCATTCTATTCAGTTTTTAGTACTGTTTTGAATAATTAGGCGATTCACTTGTAGGGAAGCGTTTGTTTGCATTCTGTATACTCAATTCTTTAACAGCAAACCTCGTGTCTTGCGTTTGACAGAAATTCCAGTGAAATCACCTTTAAAACCGAACGTCAGTAAAAAGGCTTTGTAGAATCACTCTGTGAATGTCTTTGAAAACACTTCTTAAGAAGGAAAGCATACGTCTTTCATCTGAGTGTAAACTGCATTCTATTCAGTTTTTAGTACTGTGTTGAATGGTTAGGCGATTCACTTGTAGGGAAGCGTTTGTGTGCATTCTGTATACTCAATTCTTTAACAGTAAACCTAGTGTCTTGGGTTTGACAGAAATTCCAGTGAAATCACGTTTAAAACCAAACATCAGTAAAAAGGCTTCGTAGAATCAATCTGTGAATGTCTTTGAAAACACTTCTTAAGAAGGAAAGCATACGTCTTTCATCTGAGTGAAAACTGCATTCTATTCAGTTTTTAGTACTGTGTTGAATGGTTAGGCGATTCACTTGTAGGGAAGCGTTTGTTTGCATTCTGTATACTCAATTCTTTAACAGCAAACCTCGTGTCTTGCGTTTGACAGAAATTCCAGTGAAATCACCTTTAAAACCGAACGTCAGTAAAAAGGCTTCGTAGAATCACTCTGTGAATGTCTTTGAAAACACTTCTTAAGAAGGAAAGCATACGTGTTTCATCTGAGTGAAAACTGCATTCTATTAAGTTTTTAGTACTGTGTTGAATGGTTAGGCGATTCACATGTAGGGAAGCGTTTGTTTGCATTCTGTATACTCAATTCTTTAACAGCAAACCTCGTGTCTTGCGTTTGACAGAAATTCCAGTGAAATCACGTTGAAAACCGAACATCAGTAAAAAGGCTTCGTAGAATCACTCTGTAAATGTCTTTGAAAACACTTCTTAAGAAGGAAAGCATACGTCTTTGATCTGAGTGAAAACTGCATTCTATTCAGTTTTTAGTACTGTTTTGAATGGTTAGGGGATTCACTTGTAGGGAAGCGTTTGTTTGCATTCTGTATACTCAATTCTTTAACAGCAAACCTTGTGTCTTGCCTTTGACAGAAATTCCAGTGAAATCAGGTTTAAAACCGAACGTCAGTAAAAAGGCTTCATAGAATCACTCTGTGAATGTCTTTGAAAACACTTCTTAAGAAGGAAAGCATACGTCTTTCATCTGAGTGAAAACTGCATTCTCTTCAGTTTTTAGTACTGTGTTGAATGGTTAGGCGATTCACTTGTAGGGAAGCGTTTGTTTGCATTCTGTATACTCAATTCTTTAACAGCAAACCTCCTGTCTTGCGTTTGACAGAAATTCCAGTGAAATCTCGTTTAAAACGGAACGTCAGTAAAAAGGCTTCGTAGAATCACGCTGTGAATGTCTTTGAAAACACTTCTTAAGAAGGAAAGCATACGTCTTTCATCTGAGTGAAAACTGCATTCTATTCAGTTTTTAGTTCTGTTTTGAATAATTAGGCGATTCACTTGTAGGGAAGCGTTTGTTTGCATTCTGTATACTCAATTCTTTAACAGCAAACCTCGTGTCTTGCGTTTGACAGAAATTCCAGTGAAATCACCTTTAAAACCGAACGTCAGTAAAAAGGCTTCGTAGAATCACTCTGTGAATGTCTTTGAAAACACTTCTTAAGAAGGAAAGCATACGTGTTTCATCTGAGTGAAAACTGCATTCTATTAAGTTTTTAGTACTGTGTTGAATGGTTAGGCGATTCACATGTAGGGAAGCGTTTGTTTGCATTCTGTATACTCAATTCTTTAACAGCAAACCTCGTGTCTTGCGTTTGACAGAAATTCCAGTGAAATCACGTTGAAAACCGAACATCAGTAAAAAGGCTTCGTAGAATCACTCTGTAAATGTCTTTGAAAACACTTCTTAAGAAGGAAAGCATACGTCTTTGATCTGAGTGAAAACTGCATTCTATTCAGTTTTTAGTACTGTTTTGAATGGTTAGGGGATTCACTTGTAGGGAAGCGTTTGTTTGCATTCTGTATACTCAATTCTTTAACAGCAAACCTCGTGTCTTGCCTTTGACAGAAATTCCAGTGAAATCAGGTTTAAAACCGAACGTCAGTAAAAAGGCTTCATAGAATCACTCTGTGAATGTCTTTGAAAACACTTCTTAAGAAGGAAAGCATAGGTCTTTCATCTGAGTGAAAACTGAATTCTATTCAGTTTTTAGTACTGTGTTGAATGGTTAGGCGATTCACTTGTAGGGAAGCGTTTGTTTGCATTCTGTATACTCAATTCTTTAACAGCAAACCTCGTGTCTTGCGTTTGACAGAAATTCCAGTGAAATCACGTTTAAAACCGAACGTCAGTAAAAAGGCTTCGTAGAATCACGCTGTGAATGTCTTTGAAAACACTTCTTAAGAAGGAAAGCATACGTCTTTCATCTGAGTGAAAACTGCATTCTATTCAGTTTTTAGTACTGTTTTGAATAATTAGGCGATTCACTTGTAGGGAAGCGTTTGTTTGCATTCTGTATACTCAATTCTTTAACAGCAAACCTCGTGTCTTGCGTTTGACAGAAATTCCAGTGAAATCACCTTTAAAACCGAACGTCAGTAAAAAGGCTTTGTAGAATCACTCTGTGAATGTCTTTGAAAACACTTCTTAAGAAGGAAAGCATACGTCTTTCATCTGAGTGTAAACTGCATTCTATTCAGTTTTTAGTACTGTGTTGAATGGTTAGGCGATTCACTTGTAGGGAAGCGTTTGTGTGCATTCTGTATACTCAATTCTTTAACAGTAAACCTAGTGTCTTGGGTTTGACAGAAATTCCAGTGAAATCACGTTTAAAACCAAACATCAGTAAAAAGGCTTCGTAGAATCAATCTGTGAATGTCTTTGAAAACACTTCTTAAGAAGGAAAGCATACGTCTTTCATCTGAGTGAAAACTGCATTCTATTCAGTTTTTAGTACTGTGTTGAATGGTTAGGCGATTCACTTGTAGGGAAGCGTTTGTTTGCATTCTGTATACTCAATTCTTTAACAGCAAACCTCGTGTCTTGCGTTTGACAGAAATTCCAGTGAAATCACGTTTAAAACCGAACGTCAGTAAAAAGGCTTCGTAGAATCACTCTGTGAATGTCTTTGAAAACACTTCTTAAGAAGGAAAGCATACGTGTTTCATCTGAGTGAAAACTGCATTCTATTAAGTTTTTAGTACTGTGTTGAATGGTTAGGCGATTCACATGTAGGGAAGCGTTTGTTTGCATTCTGTATACTCAATTCTTTAACAGCAAACCTCGTGTCTTGCGTTTGACAGAAATTCCAGTGAAATCACGTTGAAAACCGAACATCAGTAAAAAGGCTTCGTAGAATCACTCTGTAAATGTCTTTGAAAACACTTCTTAAGAAGGAAAGCATACGTCTTTGATCTGAGTGAAAACTGCATTCTATTCAGTTTTTAGTACTGTTTTGAATGGTTAGGGGATTCACTTGTAGGGAAGCGTTTGTTTGCATTCTGTATACTCAATTCTTTAACAGCAAACCTTGTGTCTTGCCTTTGACAGAAATTCCAGTGAAATCAGGTTTAAAACCGAACGTCAGTAAAAAGGCTTCATAGAATCACTCTGTGAATGTCTTTGAAAACACTTCTTAAGAAGGAAAGCATACGTCTTTCATCTGAGTGAAAACTGCATTCTCTTCAGTTTTTAGTACTGTGTTGAATGGTTAGGCGATTCACTTGTAGGGAAGCGTTTGTTTGCATTCTGTATACTCAATTCTTTAACAGCAAACCTCCTGTCTTGCGTTTGACAGAAATTCCAGTGAAATCACGTTTAAAACGGAACGTCAGTAAAAAGGCTTCGTAGAATCACGCTGTGAATGTCTTTGAAAACACTTCTTAAGAAGGAAAGCATACGTCTTTCATCTGAGTGAAAACTGCATTCTATTCAGTTTTTAGTTCTGTTTTGAATAATTAGGCGATTCACTTGTAGGGAAGCGTTTGTTTGCATTCTGTATACTCAATTCTTTAACAGCAAACCTCGTGTCTTGCGTTTGACAGAAATTCCAGTGAAATCACGTTTAAAACCGAACTTCAGTAAAAAGGCTTCGTAGAATCACTCTGTGAATGTCTTTGAAAACACTTCTTAATAAGGAAAGCATACGTCTTTCATCTGAGTGAAAACTGCATTCTATTCAGTTTTTAGTACTGTGTTGAATGGTTAGGCGATTCACTTGTAGGGAAGCGTTTGTTTGCATTCTGTATACTCAATTCTTAAAAGCAAACCTAGTGTCTTGCGTTTGACAGAAATTCCAGTGAAATCACGTTTAAAACCGAACTTCAGTAAAAAGGCTTCATAGAATCACTCTGTGAATGTCTTTGAAAACACTTCTTAAGAAGGAAAGCATACGTCTTTCATCTGAGTGAAAACTGCATTCTATTCAGTTTTTAGTACTGTTTTGAATGGTTAGGCAATTCACTTGTTGGGAAGCGTTTGTTTGCATTCTGTATACTCAATTCTTTAACAGCAAACCTCGTGTCTTGGGTTTGACAGAAATTCCAGTGAAATCACGTTTAAAACCGAACGTCAGTAAAAAGGCTTCGTATAATCACTCTGTGAATGTCTTTGAAAACACTTCTTAAGAAGGAAAGCATACGTCTTTCATCTGAGTGAAAACTGCATTCTATTCAGTTTTTAGTACTGTTTTGAATGGTTAGGCGATTCACTTGTAGGGAAGCGTTTGTTTGCATTCTGTATACTCAATTCTTTAACAGCAAACCTCGTGTCTTGCCTTTGACAGAAATTCCAGTGAAATCACGTTTAAAACCGAACTTCAGTAAAAAGGCTTCGTAGAATCACTCTGTGAATGTCTTTAAAAACACTTCTTAAGAAGGAAAGCATATGTCTTTCATCTGAGTGAAAACTGCATTCTATTCAGTTTTTAGTACTGTTTTGAATGGTTAGGCGATTCACTTGTAGGGAAGCGTTTGTTTGCATTCTGTATACTCAATTCTTTAACCGCAAACCTCGTGTCTTGCCTTTGACAGAAATTCCAGTGAAATCAGGTTTAAAACCGAACGTCAGTAAAAAGGCTTTGTAGAATCACTCTGTGAATGTCTTTGAAAACACTTCTTAAGAAGGAAAGCATACGTCTTTCATCTGAGTGAAAACTGCATTCTATTCAGTTTTTAGTACTGTGTTGAATGGTTAGGCGATTCACTTGTAGGGAAGCATTTGTGTGCATTCTGTATACTCAATTCTTTAACAGCAAACCTCGTGTCTTGGGTTTGACAGAAATTCCAGTGAAATCACGTTTAAAACCAAACGTCAGTAAAAAGGCTTCGTAGAATCAATCTATGAATGTCTTTGAAAACACTTCTTAAGAAGGAAAGCATACGTCTTTCATCTGAGTGAAAACTGCATTCTATTCAGTTTTTAGTACTGTGTTGAATGGTTAGTCGATTCACTTGTAGGGAAGCGTTTGTTTGCATTCTGTATACTCAATTCTTAAAAGCAAACCTAGTGTCTTGCGTTTGACAGAAATTCCAGTGAAATCACGTTTAAAACCGAATGTCAGTAAAAAGGCTTCATAGAATCACTCTGTGAATGTCTTTGAAAACACTTCTTAAGAAGGAAAGCATACGTCTTTCATCTGAGTGAAAACTGCATTCTATTCAGTTTTTAGTACTGTTTTGAATGGTTAGGCAATTCACTTGTTGGGAAGCGTTTGTTTGCATTCTGTATACTCAATTCTTAAAAGCAAACCTAGTGTCTTGGGTTGACAGGAATTCCAGTGAAATCACGTTTAAAACCGAACTTCAGTAAAAAGGCTTCGTAGAATCACTCTGTGAATGTCTTTGAAAACACTTCTTAAGAAGGAAAGCATACGTCTTTCATCTGAGTGAAAACTGCATTCTATTCAGTTTTTAGTACTGTGTTGAATGGTTAGGCGATTCACTTGTAGGGAAGCGTTTGTTTGCATTCTGTATACTCAATTCTTTAACAGCAAACCTCGTGTCTTGTGTTTGACAGAAATTCCAGTGAAATCACATTTAAAACCGAACGTCAGTAAAAAGGCTTCATAGAATCACTCTGTGAATGTCTTTGAAAACACTTTTAAGAAGGAAAGCATACGTCTTTCATCTGAGTGAAAACTGCATTCTATTCAGTTTTTAGTACTGTTTTGAATGGTTAGGCGATTCACTTGTAGGGAAGCGTTTGTTTGCATTCTGTATACTCAATTCTTTAACAGCAAACCTCGTGTCTTGCCTTTGACAGAAATTCCAGTGAAATCACGTTTAAAACCGAACATCAGTAAAAAGGCTTCGTAGAATCACTCTGTGAATGTCTTTAAAAACACTTCTTAAGAAGGAAAGCATATGTCTTTCATCTGAGTGAAAACTGCATTCTATTCAGTTTTTAGTACTGTTTTGAATGGTTAGGCGATTCACTTGTAGGGAAGCGTTTGTTTGCATTCTGTATACTCAATTCTTTAACCGCAAACCTCGTGTCTTGCCTTTGACAGAAATTCCAGTGAAATCAGGTTTAAAACCGAATGTCAGTAAAAAGGCTTTGTAGAATCACTCTGTGAATGTCTTTGAAAACACTTCTTAAGAAGGAAAGCATACGTCTTTCATCTGAGTGAAAACTGCATTCTATTCAGTTTTTAGTACTGTGTTGAATGGTTAGGCGATTCACTTGTAGGGAAGCGTTTGTGTGCATTCTGTATACTCAATTCTTTAACAGCAAACCTCGTGTCTTGGGTTTGACAGAAATTTCAGTGAAATCACGTTTAAAACCAAACGTCAGTAAAAAGGCTTCGTAGAATCACTCTGTGAATGTCTTTGAAAACACTTCTTAAGAAGGAAAGCATACATCTTTCATCTGAGTGAAAACTGCATTCTATTCAGTTTTTAGTACTGTGTTGAATGGTTAGGCGATTCACTTGTAGGGAAGCGTTTGTTTGCATTTTGTATACTCAATTCTTTAACAGCAATCCTCG
This sequence comes from Phyllotis vaccarum, assembly GCA_033318265.1. NCBI lineage: Eukaryota > Metazoa > Chordata > Mammalia > Rodentia > Cricetidae > Phyllotis > Phyllotis vaccarum. The sequence continues at coordinate 75,356,125 of JARWLC010000007.1, read as the reverse complement.
TGTCTTGCGTTTGACAGGAATTCCAGTGAAATCACGTTTAAAACCGAACTTCAGTAAAAAGGCTTCGTAGAATCACTCTGTGAATGTCTTTGAAAACACTTCTTAAGAAGGAAAGCATACGTCTTTCATCTGAGTGAAAACTGCATTCTATTCAGTTTTTAGTACTGTGTTGAATGGTTAGGCGATTCACTTGTAGGGAAGCGTTTGTTTGCATTCTGTATACTCAATTCTTTAACAGCAAACCTCGTGTCTTGCGTTTGACAGAAATTCCAGTGAAATCACATTTAAAACCGAACGTCAGTAAAAAGGCTTCGTAGAATCACTCTGTGAATGTCTTTGAAAACACTTTTAAGAAGGAAAGCCTACGTCTTTCATCTGAGTGAAAACTGCATTCTATTCAGTTTTTAGTACTGTTTTGAATGGTTAGGCGATTCACTTGTAGGGAAGCGTTTGTTTGCATTCTGTATACTCAATTCTTTAACCGCAAACCTCGTGTCTTGCCTTTGACAGAAATTCCAGTGAAATCAGGTTTAAAACCGAACGTCAGTAAAAAGGCTTTGTAGAATCACTCTGTGAATGTCTTTGAAAACACTTCTTAAGAAGGAAAGCATACGTCTTTCATCTGAGTGAAAACTGCATTCTATTCAGTTTTTAGTACTGTTTTGAATGGTTAGGCAATTCACTTGTTGGGAAGCGTTTGTTTGCATTCTGTATACTCAATTCTTTAACAGCAAACCTCGTGTCTTGCGTTTGACAGAAATTCCAGTGAAATCACGTTTAAAACCGAACGTCAGTAAAAAGGCTTCGTATAATCACTCTGTGAATGTCTTTGAAAACACTTTTAAGAAGGAAAGCATACGTCTTTCATCTGAGTGAAAACTGCATTCTATTCAGTTTTTAGTACTGTTTTGAATGGTTAGACGATTCACTTGTAGGGAAGCGTTTGTTTGCATTCTGTATACTCAATTCTTTAACAGCAAACCTCGTGTCTTGCCTTTGACAGAAATTCCAGTGAAATCACGTTTAAAACCGAACGTCAGTAAAAAGGCTTCGTAGAATCACTCTGTGAATGTCTTTAAAAACACTTCTTAAGAAGGAAAGCATATGTCTTTCATCTGAGTGAAAACTGCATTCTATTCAGTTTTTAGTACTGTTTTGAATGGTTAGGCGATTCACTTGTAGGGAAGCGTTTGTTTGCATTCTGTATACTCAATTCTTTAACCGCAAACCTCGTGTCTTGCCTTTGACAGAAATTCCAGTGAAATCAGGTTTAAAACCGAACGTCAGTAAAAAGGCTTTGTAGAATCACTCTGTGAATGTCTTTGAAAACACTTCTTAAAAATGAAAGCATACGTCTTTCATCTGAGTGAAAACTGCATTCTATTCAGTTTTTAGTACTGTGTTGAATGGTTAGGCGATTCACTTGTAGGGAAGCATTTGTGTGCATTCTGTATACTCAATTCTTTAACAGCAAACCTCGTGTCTTGGGTTTGACAGAAATTCCAGTGAAATCACGTTTAAAACCAAATGTCAGTAAAAAGGCTTCGTAGAATCAATCTGTGAATGTCTTTGAAAACACTTCTTAAGAAGGAAAGCATACGTCTTTCATCTGAGTGAAAACTGCATTCTATTCAGTTTTTAGTACTGTTTTGAATGGTTAGGCAATTCACTTGTTGGGAAGCGTTTGTTTGCATTCTGTATACTCAATTCTTAAAAGCAAACCTAGTGTCTTGGGTTGAGAGGAATTCCAGTAAAATCACGTTTAAAACCGAACTTCAGTAAAAAGGCTTCGTAGAATCACTCTGTGAATGTCTTTGAAAACACTTCTTAAGAAGGAAAGCATACGTCTTTCATCTGAGTGAAAACTGCATTCTATTCAGTTTTTAGTACTGTGTTGAATGGTTAGGCGATTCACTTGTAGGGAAGCGTTTGTTTGCATTCTGTATACTCAATTCTTTAACAGCAAACCTCGTGTCTTGCGTTTGACAGAAATTCCAGTGAAATCACATTTAAAACCGAACGTCAGTAAAAAGGCTTCGTAGAATCACTCTGTGAATGTCTTTGAAAACACTTTTAAGAAGGAAAGCATACGTCTTTCATCTGAGTGAAAACTGCATTCTATTCAGTTTTTAGTACTGTTTTGAATGGTTAGGCGATTCACTTGTAGGGAAGCGTTTGTTTGCATTCTGTATACTCAATTCTTTAACAGCAAACCTCGTGTCTTGCCTTTGACAGAAATTCCAGTGAAATCACGTTTAAAACCGAACATCAGTAAAAAGGCTTCGTAGAATCACTCTGTGAATGTCTTTAAAAACACTTCTTAAGAAGGAAAGCATATGTCTTTCATCTGAGTGAAAACTGCATTCTATTCAGTTTTTAGTACTGTTTTGAATGGTTAGGCGATTCACTTGTAGGGAAGCGTTTGTTTGCATTCTGTATACTCAATTCTTTTACCGCAAACCTCGTGTCTTGCCTTTGACAGAAATTCCAGTGAAATCAGGTTTAAAACCGAACATCAGTAAAAAGGCTTTGTAGAATCACTCTGTGAATGTCTTTGAAAACACTTCTTAAGAAGGAAAGCATACGTCTTTCATCTGAGTGAAAACTGCATTCTATTCAGTTTTTAGTACTGTGTTGAATGGTTAGGCGATTCACTTGTAGGGAAGCGTTTGTGTGCATTCTGTATACTCAATTCTTTAACAGCAAACCTCGTGTCTTGGGTTTGACAGAAATTCCAGTGAAATCACGTTTAAAACCAAACGTCAGTAAAAAGGCTTCGTAGAATCAATCTGTGAATGTCTTTGAAAACACTTCTTAAGAAGGAAAGCATACGTCTTTCATCTGAGTGAAAACTGCATTCTATTCAGTTTTTAGTACTGTGTTGAATGGTTTGGCGATTCACTTGTAGGGAAGCGTTTGTTTGCATTCTGTATACTCAATTCTTAAAAGCAAACCTAGTGTCTTGCGTTTGACAGAAATTCCAGTGAAATCACGTTTAAAACCGAACGTCAGTAAAAAGGCTTCATAGAATCACTCTGTGAATGTCTTTGAAAACACTTCTTAAGAAGGAAAGCATACGTCTTTCATCTGAGTGAAAACTGCATTCTATTCAGTTTTTAGTACTGTTTTGAATGGTTAGGCAATTCACTTGTTGGGAAGCGTTTGTTTGCATTCTGTATACTCAATTCTTTAACAGCAAAACTCGTGTCTGGCGTTTGACAGAAATTCCAGTGAAATCACGTTTAAAACCGAACGTCAGTAAAAAGGCTTCGTAGAATCACTCTGTGAATGTCTTTAAAAACACTTCTTAAGAAGGAAAGCATATGTCTTTCATCTGAGTGAAAACTGCATTCTATTCAGTTTTTAGTACTGTGTTGAATGGTTAGGCGATTCACTTGTAGGGAAGCGTTTGTTTGCATTCTGTATACTCAATTCTTTAACCGCAAACCTCGTGTCTTGCCTTTGACAGAAATTCCAGTGAAATCAGGTTTAAAACCGAACCTCAGTAAAAAGGCTTCATAGAATCACTCTGTGAATGTCTTTGAAAACACTTCTTAAGAAGGAAAGCATACGTCTTTCATCTGAGTGAAAACTGCATTCTATTCAGTTTTTAGTACTGTTTTGAATGGTTAGGCAATTAACTTGTTGGGAAGCGTTTGTTTGCATTCTGTATACTCAATTCTTTAACAGCAAACCTTGTGTCTTGCGTTTGACAGAAATTCCAGTGAAATCACGTTTAAAACCGAACGTCAGTAAAAAGGCTTCGTATAATCACTCTGTGAATGTCTTTGAAAACACTTCTTAAGAAGGAAAGCATACGTCTTTCATCTGAGTGAAAACTGCATTCTATTCAGTTTTTAGTACTGTGTTGAATGGTTAGGCGATTCACATGTAGGGAAGCGTTTGTTTGCATTCTGTATACTCAATTCTTTAACAGCAAACCTCGTGTCTTGCGTTTGACAGAAATTCCAGTGAAATCACCTTTAAAACCGAACGTCAGTAAAAAGGCTTCGTAGAATCACGCTGTGAATGTCTTTGAAAACACTTCTTAAGAAGGAAAGCATATGTCTTTCACCTGAGTGAAAACTGCATTCTATTCAGTTTTTAGTACTGTGTTGAATGGTTAGGCAATTCACTTGTAGGGAAGCGTTTGTTTGCATTCTGTATACTCAATTTTTTAACAGCAAACCTCGTGTCTTGCATTTGACAGAAATTCCAGTGAAATCACGTTTAAAACCGAACGTCAGTAAAAAGGCTTCGTAGAATCACTCTGTGAATGTCTTTGAAAACACTTCTTAAGAAGGAAAGCATACGTCTTTCATCTGAGTGAAAACTGCATTCTATTCAGTTTTTAGTACTGTTTTGAATGGTTAGGGGATTCACTTGTAGGGAAGCGTTTGTTTGCATTCTGTATACTCAATTCTTTAACAGCAAACCTCGTGTCTTGCCTTTGACAGAAATTCCAGTGAAATCAGGTTTAAAACCGAACGTCAGTAAAAAGGCTTCATAGAATCACTCTGTGAATGTCTTTGAAAACACTTCTTAAGAAGGAAAGCATACGTCTTTCATCTGAGTGAAAACTGCATTCTATTCACTTTTTAGGACTGTTTTGAATGGTTAGGCGATTCACTTGTAGGGAAGCGTTTGTTTGCATTCTGTATACCCAATTCTTTAACAGCAATCTCCTGTCTTGCGTTTGACAGAAATTCCAGTGAAATCACGTTTAAAAGCCAACGTCAGTAAAAATGCTTTGTAGAATCACTCTGTGAATGTCTTTGTAAACACTTCTTAATAAGGAAAGCATACGTCTTTCATCTGAGTGAAAACTGCATTCTATTCAGTTTTTAGTACTGTGTTGAATGGTTAGGCGATTCACTTGTAGGGAAGCGTTTGTTTGCATTCTGTATACTCAATTCTTTAACAGCAAACCTCGTGTCTTGGGTTTGACAGGAATTCCAGTGAAATCACATTTAAAACCGAACGTCAGTAAAAAGGCTTCGTAGAATCACTCTGTGAATGTCTTTAAAAACACTTCTTAAGAAGGAAAGCATATGTCTTTCATCTGAGTGAAAACTGCATTCTATTCAGTTTTTAGTACTGTTTTGAATGGTTAGGCGATTCACTTGTAGGGAAGCGTTTGTTTGCATTCTGTATACTCAATTCTTTAACCGCAAACCTCGTTTCTTGCCTTTGACAGAAATTCCAGTGAAATCAGGTTTAAAACCGAACGTCAGTAAAAAGGCTTCATAGAATCACTCTGTGAATGTCTTTGAAAACACTTCTTAAGAAGGAAAGCATACGTCTTTCATCTGAGTGAAAACTGCATTCTATTCAGTTTTTAGTACTGTGTTGAATGGTTAGGCGATTCACTTGTAGGGAAGCGTTTGTTTGCATTCTGTATACTCAATTCTTTAACAGCAAACCTCGTGTCTTGCGTTTGACAGAAATTCCAGTGAAATCACGTTTAAAACCGAACGTCAGTAAAAAGGCTTCGTAGAATCACGCTGTGAATGTCTTTGAAAACACTTCTTAAGAAGGAAAGCATATGTCTTTCATCTGAGTGAAAACTGCATTCTATTCAGTTTTTAGTACTGTTTTGAATGGTTAGGCGATTCACTTGTAGGGAAGCATTTGTTTGCATTCTGTATACTCAATTCTTTAACCGCAAACCTCGTTTCTTGCCTTTGACAGAAATTCCAGTGAAATCAGGTTTAAAACCGAACGTCAGTAAAAAGGCTTCATAGAATCACTCTGTGAATGTCTTTGAAAACACTTCTTAAGAAGGAAAGCATACGTCTTTCATCTGAGTGAAAACTGCATTCTATTCAGTTTTTAGTACTGTGTTGAATGGTTAGGCGATTCACTTGTAGGGAAGCGTTTGTGTGCATTCTGTATACTCAATTCTTTAACAGCAAACCTCGTGTCTTGGGTTTGACAGAAATTTCAGTGAAATCACGTTTAAAACCAAACGTCAGTAAAAAGGCTTCGTAGAATCACTCTGTGAATGTCTTTGAAAACACTTCTTAAGAAGGAAAGCATACATCTTTCATCTGAGTGAAAACTGCATTCTATTCAGTTTTTAGTACTGTGTTGAATGGTTAGGCGATTCACTTGTAGGGAAGCGTTTGTTTGCATTTTGTATACTCAATTCTTTAACAGCAATCCTCGTGTCTTGCGTTTGACAGGAATTCCAGTGAAATCACGTTTAAAACCGAACTTCAGTAAAAAGGCTTCGTAGAATCACTCTGTGAATGTCTTTGAAAACACTTCTTAAGAAGGAAAGCATACGTCTTTCATCTGAGTGAAAACTGCATTCTATTCAGTTTTTAGTACTGTGTTGAATGGTTAGGCGATTCACTTGTAGGGAAGCGTTTGTTTGCATTCTGTATACTCAATTCTTTAACAGCAAACCTCGTGTCTTGCGTTTGACAGAAATTCCAGTGAAATCACATTTAAAACCGAACGTCAGTAAAAAGGCTTCGTAGAATCACTCTGTGAATGTCTTTGAAAACACTTTTAAGAAGGAAAGCCTACGTCTTTCATCTGAGTGAAAACTGCATTCTATTCAGTTTTTAGTACTGTTTTGAATGGTTAGGCGATTCACTTGTAGGGAAGCGTTTGTTTGCATTCTGTATACTCAATTCTTTAACCGCAAACCTCGTGTCTTGCCTTTGACAGAAATTCCAGTGAAATCAGGTTTAAAACCGAACGTCAGTAAAAAGGCTTTGTAGAATCACTCTGTGAATGTCTTTGAAAACACTTCTTAAGAAGGAAAGCATACGTCTTTCATCTGAGTGAAAACTGCATTCTATTCAGTTTTTAGTACTGTTTTGAATGGTTAGGCAATTCACTTGTTGGGAAGCGTTTGTTTGCATTCTCTATACTCAATTCTTTAACCGCAAACCTCGTTTCTTGCCTTTGACAGAAATTCCAGTGAAATCAGGTTTAAAACCGAACGTCAGTAAAAAGGCTTCATAGAATCACTCTGTGAATGTCTTTGAAAACACTTCTTAAGAAGGAAAGCATACGTCTTTCATCTGAGTGAAAACTGCATTCTATTCAGTTTTTAGTACTGTGTTGAATGGTTAGGCGATTCACTTGTAGGGAAGCGTTTGTGTGCATTCTGTATACTCAATTCTTTAACAGCAAACCTCGTGTCTTGGGTTTGACAGAAATTTCAGTGAAATCACGTTTAAAAACCAAACGTCAGTAAAAAGGCTTCGTAGAATCACTCTGTGAATGTCTTTGAAAACACTTCTTAAGAAGGAAAGCATACATCTTTCATCTGAGTGAAAACTGCATTCTATTCAGTTTTTAGTACTGTGTTGAATGGTTAGGCGATTCACTTGTAGGGAAGCGTTTGTTTGCATTTTGTATACTCAATTCTTTAACAGCAATCCTCGTGTCTTGCGTTTGACAGGAATTCCAGTGAAATCACGTTTAAAACCGAACTTCAGTAAAAAGGCTTCGTAGAATCACTCTGTGAATGTCTTTGAAAACACTTCTTAAGAAGGAAAGCATACGTCTTTCATCTGAGTGAAAACTGCATTCTATTCAGTTTTTAGTACTGTGTTGAATGGTTAGGCGATTCACTTGTAGGGAAGCGTTTGTTTGCATTCTGTATACTCAATTCTTTAACAGCAAACCTCGTGTCTTGCGTTTGACAGAAATTCCAGTGAAATCACATTTAAAACCGAACGTCAGTAAAAAGGCTTCGTAGAATCACTCTGTGAATGTCTTTGAAAACACTTTTAAGAAGGAAAGCCTACGTCTTTCATCTGGAGTGAAAACTGCATTCTATTCAGTTTTTAGTACTGTTTTGATGGTTAGGCGATTCACTTGTAGGGAAGCGTTTGTTTGCATTCTGTATACTCAATTCTTTAACCGCAAACCTCGTGTCTTGCCTTTGACAGAATTCCAGTGAAATCAGGTTTTAAAAACCGAACGTCAGTAAAAAGGCTTTGTAGAATCACTCTGTGAATGTCTTTGAAAACACTTCTTAAGAAGGAAAGCATACGTCTTTCATCTGAGTGAAAACTGCATTCTATTCAGTTTTTAGTACTGTTTTGAATGGTTAGGCAATTCACTTGTTGGGAAGCGTTGTTTGCATTCTGTATACTCAATTCTTTAACAGCAAACCTCGTGTCTTGCGTTTGACAGAAATTCCAGTGAAATCACGTTTAAAAACCAAACATCAGTAAAAAGGCTTCGTATAATCACTCTGTGAATGTCTTTGAAAACACTTTTAAGAAGGAAAGCATACGTCTTTCATCTGAGTGAAAACTGCATTCTATTCAGTTTTTTAGTACTGTTTTGAATGGTTAGACGATTCACTTGTAGGGAAGCGTTGTTTGATTCTGTATACCTCAATTCTTTAACAGCAAACCTCGTGTCTTGCCTTTGACAGAAATTCCAGTGAAATCACGTTTAAAACCGAACGTCAGTAAAAAGGCTTCGTAGAATCACTCTGTGAATGTCTTTAAAAACACTTCTTAAGAAGGAAAGCATATGTCTTTCATCTGAGTGAAAACTGCATTCTATTCAGTTTTTAGTACTGTTTTGAATGGTTAGGCGATTCACTTGTAGGGAAGCGTTTGTTTGCATTCTGTATACTCAATTCTTTAACCGCAAACCTCGTGTCTTGCCTTTGACAGAAATTCCAGTGAAATCAGGTTTAAAACCGAACGTCAGTAAAAAGGCTTTGTAGAATCACTCTGTGAATGTCTTTGAAAACACTTCTTAAAAATGAAAGCATACGTCTTTCATCTGAGTGAAAACTGCATTCTATTCAGTTTTTAGTACTGTGTTGAATGGTTAGGCGATTCACTTGTAGGGAAGCATTTGTGTGCATTCTGTATACTCAATTCTTTAACAGCAAACCTCGTGTCTTGGGTTTGACAGAAATTCCAGTGAAATCACGTTTAAAACCAAATGTCAGTAAAAAGGCTTCGTAGAATCAATCTGTGAATGTCTTTGAAAACACTTCTTAAGAAGGAAAGCATACGTCTTTCATCTGAGTGAAAACTGCATTCTATTCAGTTTTTAGTACTGTGTTGAATGGTTAGGCGATTCACTTGTAGGGAAGCGTTTGTTTGCATTCTGTATACTCAATTCTTAAAAGCAAACCTAGTGTCTTGGGTTGAGAGGAATTCCAGTAAAATCACGTTTAAAACCGAACTTCAGTAAAAAGGCTTCATAGAATCACTCTGTGAATGTCTTTGAAAACACTTCTTAAGAAGGAAAGCATACGTCTTTCATCTGAGTGAAAACTGCATTCTATTCAGTTTTTAGTACTGTGTTGAATGGTTAGGCGATTCACTTGTAGGGAAGCGTTTGTTTGCATTCTGTATACTCAATTCTTTAACAGCAAACCTCGTGTCTTGCGTTTGACAGAAATTCCAGTGAAATCACATTTAAAACCGAACGTCAGTAAAAAGGCTTCGTAGAATCACTCTGTGAATGTCTTTGAAAACACTTTTAAGAAGGAAAGCATACGTCTTTCATCTGAGTGAAAACTGCATTCTATTCAGTTTTTAGTACTGTTTTGAATGGTTAGGCGATTCACTTGTAGGGAAGCGTTTGTTTGCATTCTGTATACTCAATTCTTTAACAGCAAACCTCGTGTCTTGCCTTTGACAGAAATTCCAGTGAAATCACGTTTAAAACCGAACATCAGTAAAAAGGCTTCGTAGAATCACTCTGTGAATGTCTTTAAAAACACTTCTTAAGAAGGAAAGCATATGTCTTTCATCTGAGTGAAAACTGCATTCTATTCAGTTTTTAGTACTGTTTTGAATGGTTAGGCGATTCACTTGTAGGGAAGCGTTTGTTTGCATTCTGTATACTCAATTCTTTTACCGCAAACCTCGTGTCTTGCCTTTGACAGAAATTCCAGTGAAATCAGGTTTAAAACCGAACATCAGTAAAAAGGCTTTGTAGAATCACTCTGTGAATGTCTTTGAAAACACTTCTTAAGAAGGAAAGCATACGTCTTTCATCTGAGTGAAAACTGCATTCTATTCAGTTTTTAGTACTGTGTTGAATGGTTAGGCGATTCACTTGTAGGGAAGCGTTTGTGTGCATTCTGTATACTCAATTCTTTAACAGCAAACCTCGTGTCTTGGGTTTGACAGAAATTCCAGTGAAATCACGTTTAAAACCAAACGTCAGTAAAAAGGCTTCGTAGAATCAATCTGTGAATGTCTTTGAAAACACTTCTTAAGAAGGAAAGCATACGTCTTTCATCTGAGTGAAAACTGCATTCTATTCAGTTTTTAGTACTGTGTTGAATGGTTTGGCGATTCACTTGTAGGGAAGCGTTTGTTTGCATTCTGTATACTCAATTCTTAAAAGCAAACCTAGTGTCTTGCGTTTGACAGAAATTCCAGTGAAATCACGTTTAAAACCGAACGTCAGTAAAAAGGCTTCATAGAATCACTCTGTGAATGTCTTTGAAAACACTTCTTAAGAAGGAAAGCATACGTCTTTCATCTGAGTGAAAACTGCATTCTATTCAGTTTTTAGTACTGTTTTGAATGGTTAGGCAATTCACTTGTTGGGAAGCGTTTGTTTGCATTCTGTATACTCAATTCTTTAACAGCAAAACTCGTGTCTGGCGTTTGACAGAAATTCCAGTGAAATCACGTTTAAAACCGAACGTCAGTAAAAAGGCTTCGTAGAATCACTCTGTGAATGTCTTTAAAAACACTTCTTAAGAAGGAAAGCATATGTCTTTCATCTGAGTGAAAACTGCATTCTATTCAGTTTTTAGTACTGTGTTGAATGGTTAGGCGATTCACTTGTAGGGAAGCGTTTGTTTGCATTCTGTATACTCAATTCTTTAACTGCAAACCTTGTGTCTTGCCTTTGACAGAAATTCCAGTGAAATCAGGTTTAAAACCGAACCTCAGTAAAAAGGCTTCATAGAATCACTCTGTGAATGTCTTTGAAAACACTTCTTAAGAAGGAAAGCATACGTCTTTCATCTGAGTGAAAACTGCATTCTATTCAGTTTTTAGTACTGTTTTGAATGGTTAGGCAATTAACTTGTTGGGAAGCGTTTGTTTGCATTCTGTATACTCAATTCTTTAACAGCAAACCTTGTGTCTTGCGTTTGACAGAAATTCCAGTGAAATCACGTTTAAAACCGAACGTCAGTAAAAAGGCTTCGTATAATCACTCTGTGAATGTCTTTGAAAACACTTCTTAAGAAGGAAAGCATACGTCTTTCATCTGAGTGAAAACTGCATTCTATTCAGTTTTTAGTACTGTGTTGAATGGTTAGGCGATTCACATGTAGGGAAGCGTTTGTTTGCATTCTGTATACTCAATTCTTTAACAGCAAACCTCGTGTCTTGCGTTTGACAGAAATTCCAGTGAAATCACCTTTAAAACCGAACGTCAGTAAAAAGGCTTCGTAGAATCACGCTGTGAATGTCTTTGAAAACACTTCTTAAGAAGGAAAGCATATGTCTTTCACCTGAGTGAAAACTGCATTCTATTCAGTTTTTAGTACTGTGTTGAATGGTTAGGCAATTCACTTGTAGGGAAGCGTTTGTTTGCATTCTGTATACTCAATTTTTTAACAGCAAACCTCGTGTCTTGCATTTGACAGAAATTCCAGTGAAATCACGTTTAAAACCGAACGTCAGTAAAAAGGCTTCGTAGAATCACTCTGTGAATGTCTTTGAAAACACTTCTTAAGAAGGAAAGCATACGTCTTTCATCTGAGTGAAAACTGCATTCTATTCAGTTTTTAGTACTGTTTTGAATGGTTAGGGGATTCACTTGTAGGGAAGCGTTTGTTTGCATTCTGTATACTCAATTCTTTAACAGCAAACCTCGTGTCTTGCCTTTGACAGAAATTCCAGTGAAATCAGGTTTAAAACCGAACGTCAGTAAAAAGGCTTCATAGAATCACTCTGTGAATGTCTTTGAAAACACTTCTTAAGAAGGAAAGCATACGTCTTTCATCTGAGTGAAAACTGCATTCTATTCACTTTTTAGGACTGTTTTGAATGGTTAGGCGATTCACTTGTAGGGAAGCGTTTGTTTGCATTCTGTATACTCAATTCTTTAACAGCAAATCTCCTGTCTTGCGTTTGACAGAAATTCCAGTGAAATCACGTTTAAAAGCCAACGTCAGTAAAAATGCTTTGTAGAATCACTCTGTGAATGTCTTTGTAAACACTTCTTAATAAGGAAAGCATACGTCTTTCATCTGAGTGAAAACTGCATTCTATTCAGTTTTTAGTACTGTGTTGAATGGTTAGGCGATTCACTTGTAGGGAAGCGTTTGTTTGCATTCTGTATACTCAATTCTTTAACAGCAAACCTCGTGTCTTGGGTTTGACAGGAATTCCAGTGAAATCACATTTAAAACCGAACGTCAGTAAAAAGGCTTCGTAGAATCACTCTGTGAATGTCTTTAAAAACACTTCTTAAGAAGGAAAGCATATGTCTTTCATCTGAGTGAAAACTGCATTCTATTCAGTTTTTAGTACTGTTTTGAATGGTTAGGCGATTCACTTGTAGGGAAGCGTTTGTTTGCATTCTGTATACTCAATTCTTTAACCGCAAACCTCGTTTCTTGCCTTTGACAGAAATTCCAGTGAAATCAGGTTTAAAACTGAACGTCAGTAAAAAGGCTTCATAGAATCACTCTGTGAATGTCTTTGAAAACACTTCTTAAGAAGGAAAGCATACGTCTTTCATCTGAGTGAAAACTGCATTCTATTCAGTTTTTAGTACTGTGTTGAATGGTTAGGCGATTCACTTGTAGGGAAGCGTTTGTTTGCATTCTGTATACTCAATTCTTTAACAGCAAACCTCGTGTCTTGCGTTTGACAGAAATTCCAGTGAAATCACGTTTAAAACCGAACGTCAGTAAAAAGGCTTCGTAGAATCACGCTGTGAATGTCTTTGAAAACACTTCTTAAGAAGGAAAGCATATGTCTTTCATCTGAGTGAAAACTGCATTCTATTCAGTTTTTAGTACTGTTTTGAATGGTTAGGCGATTCACTTGTAGGGAAGCGTTTGTTTGCATTCTGTATACTCAATTCTTTAACCGCAAACCTCGTTTCTTGCCTTTGACAGAAATTCCAGTGAAATCAGGTTTAAAACCGAACGTCAGTAAAAAGGCTTCATAGAATCACTCTGTGAATGTCTTTGAAAACACTTCTTAAGAAGGAAAGCATACGTCTTTCATCTGAGTGAAAACTGCATTCTATTCAGTTTTTAGTACTGTGTTGAATGGTTAGGCGATTCACTTGTAGGGAAGCGTTTGTTTGCATTCTGTATACTCAATTCTTTAACAGCAAACCTCGTGTCTTGCGTTTGACAGAAATTCCAGTGACATCACGTTTAAAACCGAACGTCAGTAAAAAGGCTTCGTAGAATCACGCTGTGAATGTCTTTGAAAACACTTCTTAAGAAGGAAAGCATACGTCTTTCATCTGAGTGAAAACTGCATTCTATTCAGTTTTTAGTACTGTTTTGAATAATTAGGCGATTCACTTGTAGGGAAGCGTTTGTTTGCATTCTGTATACTCAATTCTTTAACAGCAAACCTCGTGTCTTGCGTTTGACAGAAATTCCAGTGAAATCACCTTTAAAACCGAACGTCAGTAAAAAGGCTTCGTAGAATCACTCTGTGAATGTCTTTGAAAACACTTCTTAAGAAGGAAAGCATACGTCTTTCATCTGAGTGAAAACTGCATTCTATTCAGATTTTAGTACTGTTCTGAATGGTTAGGCGATTCACTTGTAGGGAAGTGTTTGTTTGCATTCTGTATACTCAAATCTTTAACAGCAAATCTCCTGTCTTGCGTTTGACAGAAATTCCAGTGAAATCACGTTTCAAAGCCAACATCAGTAAAAAGGCTTTGTAGAATCACTCTGTGAATGTCTTTGTAAACACTTCTTAATAAGGAAAGCATACGTCTTTCATCTGAGTGAAAACTGCATTCTATTCAGTTTTTAGTACTGTGTTGAGTGGTTAGGCGATTCACTTGTAGGGAAGCGTTTGTTTGCATTCTGTATACTCAATTCTTTAACAGCAAACCTCGTGTCTTGGGTTTGACAGGAATTCCAGTGAAATCACGTTTAAAACCGAACGTCAGTAAAAAGGCTTCGTAGAATCACTCTGTGAATGTCTTTGAAAACACTTCTTAAGAAGGAAAGCATACGTCTTTCATCTGAGTGAAAACTGCATTCTATTCAGTTTTTAGTACTGTGTTGAATGGTTAGGCGATTCACTTGTAGGGAAGCGTTTGTTTGCATTCTGTATACTCAATTCTTTAACAGCAAACCTCGTGTCTTGCGTTTGACAGAAATTCCAGTGAAATCATGTTGAAAACCGAACGTCAGTGAAAAGGCTTCATAGAATCACTCTGTGAATGTCTTTGAAAACACTTCTTAAGAAGGAAAGCATAGGTCTTTCATCTGAGTGAAAACTGCATTCTATTCAGTTTTTAGTACTGTGTTGAATGGTTAGGAGATTCAATTGTAGGGAAGCGTTTGTTTGCATTCTGTATACTCAATTCTTTAAGAGCAAACCTAGTGTCTTGCATTTGACATAAATTCCAGTGAAATCACGTTGAAAACCGAACGTCAGTAAAAAGGCTTCATAGAATCACTCTGTGAATGTCTTTGAAAACACTTCTTAAGAAGGAAAGCATACGTCTTTCATCTGAGTGAAAACTGCATTCTATTCAGTTTTTAGTACTGTTTTGAATGGTTAGGCGATTCACTTGTAGGGAAGTGTTTGTTTGAATTCTGTATACTCAATTCTTTAACAGCAAAGCTCGTGTCTTGCGTTTGACAGAAATTCCAGTGAAATCACGTTTAAAAGCCAACGTCAGTATTTGGCTTTGTAGAATCACTCTGTGAATGTCTTTGAAAACACTTCTTAAGAAGGAAAGCATACGTCTTTCATCTGAGAGAAAACTGCATTCTATTCAGTTTTTAGTACTGTTTTGAATGGTTAGGCGATTCACTTGTAGGGAAGCGTTTGTTTGCATTCTGTATACTAAAATCTTTAACTGCAAATCTCCTGTCTTGCGTTTGACAGAAATTCCAGTGAAATCACGTTTAAAAGCCAACGTCAGTAAAAAGGCTTCGTAGAATCACTCTGTGAATGTCTTTGAAAACACTTCTTAAGAAGGAAAGCATACGTCTTTCATCTGAGTGAAAACTGCATTCTATTCAGTTTTTAGTACTGTGTTGAATGGTTAGGCGATTCACATGTAGGGAAGCGTTTGTTTGCATTCGGTATACTCAATTCTTTAACAGCAAACCTCGTGTCTTGCGTTTGACAGAAATTCCAGTGAAATCACGTTGAAAACCGAATTTCAGTAAAAAGGCTTCGTAGAATCACTCTGTGAATGTCTTTGAAAACACTTCTTAAGAAGGAAAGCATACGTATTTCATCTGAGTGAAAACTGCATTCTATTCAGTTTTTAGTACTGTTTTGAATGGTTAGGCGATTCACTTGTAGGGAAGCGTTTGTTTGCATTCTGTATACTCAATTCTTTAACAGCAAAACTCGTGTCTTGCCTTTGACAGAAATTCCAGTGAAATCACGTTTAAAACCGAACGTCAGTAAAAAGGCTTCATAGAATCACTCTGTGAATGTCTTTGAAAACACTTCTTAATAAGGAAAGCATACGTCTTTCATCTGAGAGAAAACTGCATTCTATTCAGTTATTAGTACTGTGTTGAATGGTTAGGCGATTCACTTGTAGGGAAGCATTTGTTTGCATTCTGTATACTCAATTCTTTAACAGCAAATCTCGTGTCTTGCCTTTGACAGAAATTCCAGTGAAATCACGTTTAAAACCAAACGTCAGTAAAAAGACTTCGTAGAATCACGCTGTGATTGTCTTTGAAAACACTTCTTAAGAAGGAAAGCATACGTCTTTCATCTGAGTGAAAACTGCATTCTATTCAGTTTTTAGTACTGTGTTGAATGGTTAGGCGATTCACTTGTAGGGAAGCTTTTGTTTGCATTCTGTATACTCAATTCTTTAACAGCAAACCTCGTGTCTTGCGTTTGACAGAAATTCCAGTGAAATCACGTTTAAAACCGAACGTCAGTGAAAAGGCTTCGTAGAATCACTCTGTGAATGTCTTTGAAAACACTTCTTAAGAAGGAATGCATAGGTCTTTCATCTGAGTGAAAACTGCATTCTATTCAGTTTTTAGTACTGTGTTGAATGGTTAGGAGATTCACTTGTAGGGAAGCGTTTGTTTGCATTCTGTATACTGAATACTTTAACAGCAAACCTAGTGTCTTGCATTTGACTGAAATTCCAGTGAAATCACGTTTAAAACCGAACGTCAGTAAAAAGGCTTTGTAGAATCACTCTGTGAATGTCTTTGAAAACACTTCTTAAGAAGGAAAGCATACATCTTTCATCTGAGTGAAAACTGCATTCTATTCAGTTTTTAGTACTGTTTTGAATGGTTAGGCAATTCACTTGTAGGGAAGCGTTTGTTTGCATTCTGTATACTCAATTCTTTAACAGAAAATCTCCTGTCTTGCGTTTGACAGAAATTCCAGTGAAATCACGTTGAAAAGCCAACGTCAGTAAAAAGGCTTTGTAGAATCACTCTGTGAATGTCTTTGAAAACACTTCTTAAGAAGGAAAACATACGTCTTTCATCTGAGTGAAAACTGCATTCTATTCAGTTTTTAGTACTGTGTTGAATGGTTAGGCGATTCACTTGTAGGGAAGCGTTTGTTTGCATTCTGTATACTCAATTCTTTAACAGCAAACCTCGTGTCTTGCGTTTGACAGAAATTCCAGTGAAATCACGTTTAAAACCGAAATTCAGTAAAAAGGCTTCGTAGAATCACGCTGTGAATGTTTTTGAAAACACTTCTTAAGAAGGAAAGCATACGTCTTTCATCTGAGTGAAAACTGCATTCTATTCAGTTTTTAGTACTGTTTTGAATGGTTAGGCGATTCACTTGTAGGGAAGCGTTTGTTTGCATTCTGTATACTCAATTCTTTAACAGCAAACCTCGTGTCTTGCGTTTGACAGAAATTCCAGTGAAATCACGTTTAAAACCGAACGTCAGTAAAAAGGCTTCGTAGAATCACTCTGTGAATGTCTTTGAAAACACTTCTTAAGAAGGAAAGCATACGTCTTTCATCTGAGTGAAAACTGCATTCTATTCAGTTTTTAGTACTGTTTTGAATGGTTAGACGATTCACTTGTAGGGAAGCGTTTGTTTGCATTCTGTATACTCAATTCTTTAACAGCAAATCTCCTGTCTTGCGTTTGACAGAAATTCCAGTGAAATCACATTGAAAAGCCAACGTCAGTAAAAAGGCTTTGTAGAATCACTCTATGAATGTCTTTGAAAACACTTCTTAAGAAGGAAAGCATACGTCTTTCATATGAGTGAAAACTGCATTCTATTCAGTTTTTAGTACTGTGTTGAATGGTTAGGCGATTCACTTGTAGGGAAGCGTTTGTTTGCATTCTGTATACTCAATTCTTTAACAGCAAATCTCCTGTCTTGCGTTTGACAGAAATTCCAGTGAAATCACGTTGAAAACCGAACGTCAGTAAAAAGGCTTCGTAGAATCACTCTGTGAATGTCTTTGAAAACACTTCTTAAGAAGGAAAGCATACGTATTTCATCTGAGTGAAAACTGCATTCTATTCAGTTTTTAGTACTGTGTTGAATGGTTAGGCGATTCACTTGTAGGGAAGCGTTTGTTTGCATTCTGTATACTCAATTCTTTAACAGCAAACCTCGTGTCTTGCCTTTGACAGAAATTCCAGTGAAATCACGTTTAAAACCAAACGTCAGTAAAAAGGCTTCGTAGAATCACGCTGTGATTGTCTTTGAAAACACTTCTTAAGAAGGAAAGCATACGTCTTTCATCTGAGTGAAAACTGCATTCTATTCAGTTTTTAGTACTGTGTTGAATGGTTAGGCGATTCACTTGTAGGGAAGCGTTTGTTTGCATTCTGTATACTCAATTCTTTAACAGCAAACCTCGTGTCTTGCGTTTGACAGAAATTCCAGTGAAATCACGTTTAAAACCGAATGTCAGTAAAAAGGCTTCGTAGAATCACGCTGTGAATGTTTTTGAAAACACTTCTTAAGATGGAAAGCATACGTCTTTCATCTGAGTGAAAACTGCATTCTATTCAGTTTTTAGTACTGTTTTGAATGGTTAGGCGATTCACTTGTAGGGAAGCGTTTGTTTGCATTCTGTATACTCAATTCTTTAACAGCAAACCTCGTGTCTTGCGTTTGACAGAAATTCCAGTGAAATCACGTTTAAAACCGAACGTCAGTAAAAAGGCTTCGTAGAATCACTCTGTGAATGTCTTTGAAAACACTTCTAAGAAGGAAAGCATACGTCTTTCATCTGAGTGAAAACTGCATTCTATTCAGTTTTTAGTACTGTTTTGAATGGTTAGACGATTCACTTGTAGGGAAGCGTTTGTTTGCATTCTGTATACTCAATTCTTTAACAGCAAATCTCCTGTCTTGCGTTTGACAGAAATTCCAGTGAAATCACATTGAAAAGCCAACGTCAGTAAAAAGGCTTTGTAGAATCACTCTGTGAATGTCTTTGAAAACACTTCTTAAGAAGGAAAGCATACGTCTTTCATCTGAGTGAAAACTGCATTCTATTCAGTTTTTAGTACTGTGTTGAATGGTTAGGCGATTCACTTGTAGGGAAGCGTTTGTTTGCATTCTGTATACTCAATTCTTTAACAGCAAATCTCCTGTCTTGCGTTTGACAGAAATTCCAGTGAAATCACGTTGAAAACCGAACGTCAGTAAAAAGGCTTCGTAGAATCACTCTGTGAATGTCTTTGAAAACACTTCTTAAGAAGGAAAGCATACGTATTTCATCTGAGTGAAAACTGCATTCTATTCAGTTTTTAGTACTGTTTTGAATGGTTAGGCGATTCACTTGTAGGGAAGCGTTTGTTTGCATTCTGTATACTCAATTCTTTAACAGCAAACCTCGTGTCTTGCCTTTGACAGAAATTCCAGTGAAATCACGTTTAAAACCGAACGTCAGTAAAAAGGCTTCATAGAATCACTCTGTGAATGTCTTTGAAAACACTTCTTAATAAGGAAAGCATACGTCTTTCATCTGAGAGAAAACTGCATTCTATTCAGTTATTAGTACTGTGTTGAATGGTTAGGCGATTCACTTGTAGGGAAGCATTTGTTTGCATTCTGTATACTCAATTCTTTAACAGCAAACCTCGTGTCTTGCCTTTGACAGAAATTACAGTGAAATCACGTTTAAAACCAAACGTCAGTAAAAAGGCTTCGTAGAATCACGCTGTGATTGTCTTTGAAAACACTTCTTAAGAAGGAAAGCATACGTCTTTCATCTGAGTGAAAACTGCATTCTATTCAGTTTTTAGTACTGTGTTGAATGGTTAGGCGATTCACTTGTAGGGAAGCTTTTGTTTGCATTCTGTATACTCAATTCTTTAACAGCAAACCTCGTGTCTTGCGTTTGACAGAAATTCCAGTGAAATCACGTTTAAAACCGAACGTCAGTGAAAAGGCTTCGTAGAATCACTCTGTGAATGTCTTTGAAAACACTTCTTAAGAAGGAATGCATAGGTCTTTCATCTGAGTGAAAACTGCATTCTATTCAGTTTTTAGTACTGTGTTGAATGGTTAGGAGATTCACTTGTAGGGAAGCGTTTGTTTGCATTCTGTATACTGAATTCTTTAACAGCAAACCTAGTGTCTTGCGTTTGACAGAAATTCCAGTGAAATCACGTTTAAAACCGAACGTCAGTAAAAAGGCTTTGTAGAATCACTCTGTGAATGTCTTTGAAAACACTTCTTAAGAAGGAAAGCATACATCTTTCATCTGAGTGAAAACTGCATTCTATTCAGTTTTTAGTACTGTTTTGAATGGTTAGGCAATTCACTTGTAGGGAAGCGTTTGTTTGCATTCTGTATACTCAATTCTTTAACAGCAAATCTCCTGTCTTGCGTTTGACAGAAATTCCAGTGAAATCACGTTGAAAAGCCAACGTCATTAAAAAGGCTTTGTAGAATCACTCTGTGAATGTCTTTGAAAACACTTCTTAAGAAGGAAAGCATACGTCTTTCATCTGAGTGAAAACTGCATTCTATTCAGTTTTTAGTACTGTTTTGAATGGTTAGACGATTCACTTGTAGGGAAGCGTTTGTTTGCATTCTGTATACTCAATTCTTTAACAGCAAATCTCCTGTCTTGCGTTTGACAGAAATTCCAGTGAAATCACATTGAAAAGCCAACGTCAGTAAAAAGGCTTCGTAGAATCACTCTGTGAATGTCTTTGAAAACACTTCTTAAGAAGGAAAGCATACGTCTTTCATCTGAGTGAAAACTGCATTCTATTCAGTTTTTAGTACTGTGTTGAATGGTTAGGCTATTCACTTGTAGGGAAGCGTTTGTTTGCATTCTGTATACTCAATTCTTTAACAGCAAATCTCCTGTCTTGCGTTTGACAGAAATTCCAGTGAAATCACGTTGAAAAGCCAACGTCAGTAAAAAGGCTTTGTAGAATCACTCTGTGAATGTCTTTGAAAACACTTCTTAAGAAGGAAAGCATACGTGTTTCATCTGAGTGAAAACTGCATTCTATTCAGTTTTTAGTACTGTGTTGAATGGTTAGGCGATACACTTGTAGGGAAGCGTTTGTTTGCATTCTGTATACTCAATTCTTTAACAGCAAACCTCGTGTCTTGCATTTGACAGAAATTCCAGTGAAATCACGTTTAAAACCGAACGTCAGTGAAAAGGCTTCGTAGAATCACTCTGTGAATGTCTTTGAAAACACTTCTTAAGAAGGAATGCATAGGTCTTTCATCTGAGTGAAAACTGCATTCTATTCAGTTTTTAGTACTGTGTTGAATGGTTAGGAGATTCACTTGTAGGGAAGCGTTTGTTTGCATTCTGTATACTGAATTCTTTAACAGCAAACCTAGTGTCTTGCGTTTGACAGAAATTCCAGTGAAATCACATTTAAAACCGAACGTCAGTAAAAAGGCTTTGTAGAATCACTCTGTGAATGTCTTTGAAAACACTTCTTAAGAAGGAAAGCATACATCTTTCATCTGAGTGAAAACTGCATTCTATTCAGTTTTTAGTACTGTTTTGAATGGTTAGGCAATTCACTTGTAGGGAAGCGTTTGTTTGCATTCTGTATACTCAATTCTTTAACAGCAAATCTCCTGTCTTGCATTTGACAGAAATTCCAGTGAAATCACGTTGAAAAGCCAACGTCAGTAAAAAGGCTTTGTAGAATCACTCTGTGAATGTCTTTGAAAACACTTCTTAAGAAGGAAAGCATACGTCTTTCATCTGAGTGAAAACTGCATTCTATTCAGTTTTTAGTACTGTGTTGAATGGTTAGGCGATTCACTTGTAGGGAAGCGTTTGTTTGCATTCTGTATACTCAATTCTTTAACAGCAAACCTCGTGTCTTGCGTTTGACAGAAATTCCAGTGAAATCACGTTTAAAATCGAATGTCAGTAAAAAGGCTTCGTAGAATCACGCTGTGAATGTTTTTGAAAACACTTCTTAAGATGGAAAGCATACGTCTTTCATCTGAGTGAAAACTGCATTCTATTCAGTTTTTAGTACTGTTTTGAATGGTTAGGCAATTCACTTGTAGGGAAGCGTTTGTTTGCATTCTGTATACTCAATTCTTTAACAGCAAACCTCGTGTCTTGCGTTTGACAGAAATTCCAGTGAAATCACGTTTAAAACCGAACGTCAGTAAAAAGGCTTCGTAGAATCACTCTGTGAATGTCTTTGAAAACACTTCTTAAGAAGGAAAGCATACGTCTTTCATCTGAGTGAAAACTGCATTCTATTCAGTTTTTAGTACTGTTTTGAATGGTTAGACGATTCACTTGTAGGGAAGCGTTTGTTTGCATTCTGTATACTCAATTCTTTAACAGCAAATCTCCTGTCTTGCGTTTGACAGAAATTCCAGTGAAATCACATTGAAAAGCCAACGTCAGTAAAAAGGCTTTGTAGAATCACTCTGTGAATGTCTTTGAAAACACTTCTTAAGAAGGAAAGCATACGTCTTTCATCTGAGTGAAAACTGCATTCTATTCAGTTTTTAGTACTGTTTTGAATGGTTAGGCAATTCACTTGTAGGGAAGCGTTTGTTTGCATTCTGTATACTCAATTCTTTAACAGCAAACCTCGTGTCTTGCGTTTGACAGAAATTCCAGTGAAATCACGTTTAAAACCGAACGTCAGTAAAAAGGCTTCGTAGAATCACTCTGTGAATGTCTTTGAAAACACTTCTTAAGAAGGAAAGCATACGTGTTTCATCTGAGTGAAAACTGCATTCTATTCAGTTTTTAGTACTGTGTTGAATGGTGAGGCGATTCACATGTAGGGAAGCGTTTGTTTGCATTCTGTATACTCAATTCTTTAACAGCAAACCTCGTGTCTTGCGTTTGACAGAAATTCCAGTGAAATCACGTTTAAAACCTAAAGTCAGTAAAAAGGCTTTGTAGAATCACTCTGTGAATGTCTTTGAAAACACTTCTTAAGAAGGAAAGCATACGTCTTTCATCTGAGTGAAAACTGCTTTCTATTCAGTTTTTAGTACTGTTTTGAATGGTTAGACGATTCACTTGTAGGGAAGCGTTTGTTTGCATTCTGTATACTCAATTCTTTAACAGCAAATCTCCTGTCTTGCGTTTGACAGAAATTCCAGTGAAATCACGTTGAAAAGCCAACGTCAGTAAAAAGGCTTTGTAGAATCACTCTGTGAATGTCTTTGAAAACACTTCTTAAGAAGGAAAGCATAAGTCTTTCATCTGAGTGAAAACTGCATTCTATTCAGTTTTTAGTACTGTGTTGAATGGTTAGGCGATTCACTTGTAGGGAAGCGTTTGTTTGCATTCTGTATACTCAATTCTTTAACAGCAAATCTCCTGTCTTGCGTTTGACAGAAATTCCAGTGAAATCACGTTGAAAAGCCAACGTCAGTAAAAAGGTTTTGTAGAATCACTGTGTGAATGTCTTTGAAAACACTTCTTAAGAAGGAAAGCATACGTCTTTCATCTGAGTGAAAACTGCATTCTATTCAGTTTTTAGTACTGTGTTGAATGGTTAGGCGATACACTTGTAGGGAAGCGTTTGTTTGCATTCTGTATACTCAATTCTTTAACAGCAAACCTCGTGTCTTGCGTTTGACAGAAATTCCAGTGAAATCACGTTTAAAACCGAATGTCAGTAAAAAAGCTTCGTAGAATCACGCTGTGAATGTCTTTGAAAACACTTCTTAAGAAGGAAAGCATACGTCTTTCATCTGAGTGAAAACTGCATTCTATTCAGTTTTTAGTACTGTTTTGAATGGTTAGGCGATTCACTTGTAGGGAAGCGTTTGTTTGCATTCTGTATACTCAATTCTTTAACAGCAAACCTCGTGTCTTGCGTTTGACAGAAATTCCAGTGAAATCACGTTTAAAACCGAACGTCAGTAAAAAGGCTTCGTAGAATCACTCTGTGAATGTCTTTGAAAACACTTCTTAAGAAGGAAAGCATACGTCTTTCATCTGAGTGAAAACTGCATTCTATTCAGTTTTTAGTACTGTTTTGAATGGTTAGACGATTCACTTGTAGGGAAGCGTTTGTTTGCATTCTGTATACTCAATTCTTTAACAGCAAATCTCCTGTCTTGCGTTTGACAGAAATTCCAGTGAAATCACGTTGAAAAGCCAACGTCAGTAAAAAGGCTTTGTAGAATCACTCTGTGAATGTCTTTGAAAACACTTCTTAAGAAGGAAAGCATACGTCTTTCATCTGAGTGAAAACTGCATTCTATTCAGTTTTTAGTACTGTGTTGAATGGTTAGGCGATTCACATGTAGGGAAGCGTTTGTTTGCATTCTGTATACTCAATTCTTTAACAGCAAACCTCGTGTCTTGCGTTTGACAGAAATTCCAGTGAAGTCAAGTTTAAAACCGAACGTCAGTAAAAAGGCTTCGTAGAATCACTCTGTGAATGTCTTTTAAAACACTTCTTAAGAAGGAAAGCATACGTCTTTCATCTGAGTGAAAACTGCATTCTATTCAGTTTTTAGTACTGTGTTGAATGGTTAGGCGATTCACTTGTAGGGAAGCGTTTGTTTGCATTCTGTATACTCAATTCTTTAACAGCAAACCTCGTGTCTTGCGTTTGAGAGAAATTTCAGTGAAATCACGTTGAAAAGCCAACGTCAGTAAAAAGGCTTTGTAGAATCACTCTGTGAATGTCTTTGAAAACACTTCTTAAGAAGGAAAGCATACGTCTTTCATCTGAGTGAAAACTGCATTCTATTCAGTTTTTAGTACTGTGTTGAATGGTTAGGCGATTCACTTGTAGGGAAGCGTTTGTTTGCATTCTGTATACTCAATTCTTTAACAGCAAATCTCCTGTCTTGCGTTTGACAGAAATTCCAGTGAAATCACGTTGAAAAGCCAACGTCAGTAAAAAGGTTTTGTAGAATCACTCTGTGAATGTCTTTGAAAACACTTCTTAAGAAGGAAAGCATACTTCTTTCATCTGAGTGAAAACTGCATTCTATTCAGTTTTTAGTACTGTGTTGAATGGTTAGGCGATACACTTGTAGGGAAGCGTTTGTTTGCATTCTGTATACTCAATTCTTTAACAGCAAACCTCGTGTCTTGCGTTTGACAGAAATTCCAGTGAAATCACGTTTAAAACCGAATGTCAGTAAAAAAGCTTCATAGAATCACGCTGTGAATGTCTTTGAAAACACTTCTTAAGAAGGAAAGCATACGTCTTTCATCTGAGTGAAAACTGCATTCTATTCAGTTTTTAGTACTGTTTTGAATGGTTAGACGATTCACTTGTAGGGAAGCGTTTGTTTGCATTCTGTATACTCAATTCTTTAACAGCAAATCTCCTGTCTTGCGTTTGACAGAAATTCCAGTGAAATCACGTTGAAAAGCCAACGTCAGTAAAAAGGCTTTGTAGAATCACTCTGTGAATGTCTTTGAAAACACTTCTTAAGAAGGAAAGCATACGTCTTTCATCTGAGTGAAAACTGCTTTCTATTCAGTTTTTAGTACTGTTTTGAATGGTTAGACGATTCACTTGTAGGGAAGCGTTTGTTTGCATTCTGTATACTCAATTCTTTAACAGCAAATCTCCTGTCTTGCGTGTGACAGAAATTCCAGTGAAATCACGTTGAAAAGCCAACGTCAGTAAAAAGGCTTTGTAGAATCACTCTGTGAATGTCTTTGAAAACACTTCTTAAGAAGGAAAGCATAAGTCTTTCATCTGAGTGAAAACTGCATTCTATTCAGTTTTTAGTACTGTTTTAAATGGTTAGGCAATTCACTTGTAGGGAAGCGTTTGTTTGCATTCTGTATACTCAATTCTTTAACAGCAAACCTCGTGTCTTGCGTTTGACAGAAATTTCAGTGAAATCACGTTGAAAAGCCAACGTCAGTAAAAAGGCTTTGTAGAATCACTCTGTGAATGTCTTTGAAAACACTTCTTAAGAAGGAAAGCATACGTCTTTCATCTGAGTGAAAACTGCATTCTATTCAGTTTTTAGTACTGTGTTGAATGGTTAGGCGATTCACTTGTAGGGAAGCGTTTGTTTGCATTCTGTATACTCAATTCTTTAACAGCAAATCTCCTGTCTTGCGTTTGACAGAAATTCCAGTGAAATCACGTTGAAAAGCCAACGTCAGTAAAAAGGTTTTGTAGAATCACTCTGTGAATGTCTTTGAAAACACTTCTTAAGAAGGAAAGCATACTTCTTTAATCTGAGTGAAAACTGCATTCTATTCAGTTTTTAGTACTGTGTTGAATGGTTAGGCGATACACTTGTAGGGAAGCGTTTGTTTGCATTCTGTATACTCAATTCTTTAACAGCAAACCTCGTGTCTTGCGTTTGACAGAAATTCCAGTGAAATCACGTTTAAAACCGAATGTCAGTAAAAAAGCTTCATAGAATCACGCTGTGAATGTCTTTGAAAACACTTCTTAAGAAGGAAAGCATACGTCTTTCATCTGAGTGAAAACTGCATTCTATTCAGTTTTTAGTACTGTTTTGAATGGTTAGACGATTCACTTGTAGGGAAGCGTTTGTTTGCATTCTGTATACTCAATTCTTTAACAGCAAATCTCCTGTCTTGCGTTTGACAGAAATTCCAGTGAAATCACGTTGAAAAGCCAACGTCAGTAAAAAGGCTTTGTAGAATCACTCTGTGAATGTCTTTGAAAACACTTCTTAAGAAGGAAAGCATACGTCTTTCATCTGAGTGAAAACTGCTTTCTATTCAGTTTTTAGTACTGTTTTGAATGGTTAGACGATTCACTTGTAGGGAAGCGTTTGTTTGCATTCTGTATACTCAATTCTTTAACAGCAAATCTCCTGTCTTGCGTTTGACAGAAATTCCAGTGAAATCACGTTGAAAAGCCAACGTCAGTAAAAAGGCTTTGTAGAATCACTCTGTGAATGTCTTTGAAAACACTTCTTAAGAAGGAAAGCATAAGTCTTTCATCTGAGTGAAAACTGCATTCTATTCAGTTTTTAGTACTGTGTTGAATGGTTAGGCGATTCACTTGTAGGGAAGCGTTTGTTTGCATTCTGTATACTCAATTCTTTAACAGCAAATCTCCTGTCTTGCGTTTGACAGAAATTCCAGTGAAATCACGTTGAAAAGCCAACGTCAGTAAAAAGGTTTTGTAGAATCACTGTGTGAATGTCTTTGAAAACACTTCTTAAGAAGGAAAGCATACGTCTTTCATCTGAGTGAAAACTGCATTCTATTCAGTTTTTAGTACTGTGTTGAATGGTTAGGCGATACACTTGTAGGGAAGCATTTGTTTGCATTCTGTATACTCAATTCTTTAACAGCAAACCTCGTGTCTTGCGTTTGACAGAAATTCCAGTGAAATCACGTTTAAAACCGAATGTCAGTAAAAAAGCTTCGTAGAATCACGCTGTGAATGTCTTTGAAAACACTTCTTAAGAAGGAAAGCATACGTCTTTCATCTGAGTGAAAACTGCATTCTATTCAGTTTTTAGTACTGTTTTGAATGGTTAGGCGATTCACTTGTAGGGAAGCGTTTGTTTGCATTCTGTATACTCAATTCTTTAACAGCAAACCTCGTGTCTTGCGTTTGACAGAAATTCCAGTGAAATCACGTTTAAAACCGAACGTCAGTAAAAAGGCTTCGTAGAATCACTCTGTGAATGTCTTTGAAAACACTTCTTAAGAAGGAAAGCATACGTCTTTCATCTGAGTGAAAACTGCATTCTATTCAGTTTTTAGTACTGTTTTGAATGGTTAGACGATTCACTTGTAGGGAAGCGTTTGTTTGCATTCTGTATACTCAATTCTTTAACAGCAAATCTCCTGTCTTGCGTTTGACAGAAATTCCAGTGAAATCACGTTGAAAAGCCAACGTCAGTAAAAAGGCTTTGTAGAATCACTCTGTGAATGTCTTTGAAAACACTTCTTAAGAAGGAAAGCATACGTCTTTCATCTGAGTGAAAACTGCATTCTATTCAGTTTTTAGTACTGTGTTGAATGGTTAGGCGATTCACATGTAGGGAAGCGTTTGTTTGCATTCTGTATACTCAATTCTTTAACAGCAAACCTCGTGTCTTGCGTTTGACAGAAATTCCAGTGAAATCAAGTTTAAAACCGAACGTCAGTAAAAAGGCTTCGTAGAATCACTCTGTGAATGTCTTTGAAAACACTTCTTAAGAAGGAAAGCATACGTCTTTCATCTGAGTGAAAACTGCATTCTATTCAGTTTTTAGTACTGTGTTGAATGGTTAGGCGATTCACTTGTAGGGAAGCGTTTGTTTGCATTCTGTATACTCAATTCTTTAACAGCAAACCTCGTGTCTTGCGTTTGAGAGAAATTTCAGTGAAATCACGTTGAAAAGCCAACGTCAGTAAAAAGGCTTTGTAGAATCACTCTGTGAATGTCTTTGAAAACACTTCTTAAGAAGGAAAGCATACGTCTTTCATCTGAGTGAAAACTGCATTCTATTCAGTTTTTAGTACTGTGTTGAATGGTTAGGCGATTCACTTGTAGGGAAGCGTTTGTTTGCATTCTGTATACTCAATTCTTTAACAGCAAATCTCCTGTCTTGCGTTTGACAGAAATTCCAGTGAAATCACGTTGAAAAGCCAACGTCAGTAAAAAGGTTTTGTAGAATCACTCTGTGAATGTCTTTGAAAACACTTCTTAAGAAGGAAAGCATACTTCTTTCATCTGAGTGAAAACTGCATTCTATTCAGTTTTTAGTACTGTGTTGAATGGTTAGGCGATACACTTGTAGGGAAGCGTTTGTTTGCATTCTGTATACTCAATTCTTTAACAGCAAACCTCGTGTCTTGCGTTTGACAGAAATTCCAGTGAAATCACGTTTAAAACCGAATGTCAGTAAAAAAGCTTCATAGAATCACGCTGTGAATGTCTTTGAAAACACTTCTTAAGAAGGAAAGCATACGTCTTTCATCTGAGTGAAAACTGCATTCTATTCAGTTTTTAGTACTGTTTTGAATGGTTAGGCAATTCACTTGTAGGGAAGCGTTTGTTTGCATTCTGTATACTCAATTCTTTAACAGCAAACCTCGTGTCTTGCGTTTGACAGAAATTCCAGTGAAATCACGTTTAAAACCGAACGTCAGTAAAAAGGCTTCGTAGAATCACTCTGTGAATGTCTTTGAAAACACTTCTTAAGAAGGAAAGCATACGTCTTTCATCTGAGTGAAAACTGCATTCTATTCAGTTTTTAGTACTGTTTTGAATGGTTAGACGATTCACTTGTAGGGAAGCGTTTGTTTGCATTCTGTATACTCAATTCTTTAACAGCAAATCTCCTGTCTTGCTTTTGACAGAAATTCCAGTGAAATCACGTTGAAAAGCCAACGTCAGTAAAAAGGCTTTGTAGAATCACTCTGTGAATGTCTTTGAAAACACTTCTTAAGAAGGAAAGCATAAGTCTTTCATCTGAGTGAAAACTGCATTCTATTCAGTTTTTAGTACTGTTTTAAATGGTTAGGCAATTCACTTGTAGGGAAGCGTTTGTTTGCATTCTGTATACTCAATTCTTTAACAGCAAACCTCGTGTCTTGCGTTTGACAGAAATTCCAGTGAAATCACGTTTAAAACCGAACGTCAGTAAAAAGGCTTCGTAGAATCACTCTGTGAATGTCTTTGAAAACACTTCTTAAGAAGGAAAGCATACGTGTTTCATCTGAGTGAAAACTGCATTCTATTCAGTTTTTAGTACTGTGTTGAATGGTTAGGCGATTCACATGTAGGGAAGCGTTTGTTTGCATTCTGTATACTCAATTCTTTAACAGCAAACCTCGTGTCTTGCGTTTGACAGAAATTCCAGTGAAATCAAGTTTAAAACCGAACGTCAGTAAAAAGGCTTCGTAGAATCACTCTGTGAATGTCTTTGAAAACACTTCTTAAGAAGGAAAGCATACGTCTTTCATCTGAGTGAAAACTGCATTCTATTCAGTTTTTAGTACTGTGTTGAATGGTTAGGCGATTCACTTGTAGGGAAGCGTTTGTTTGCATTCTGTATACTCAATTCTTTAACAGCAAACCTCGTGTCTTGCGTTTGACAGAAATTCCAGTGAAATCACGTTGAAAAGCCAACGTCAGTAAAAAGGCTTTGTAGAATCACTCTGTGAATGTCTTTGAAAACACTTCTTAAGAAGGAAAGCATACGTCTTTCATCTGAGTGAAAACTGCATTCTATTCAGTTTTTAGTACTGTGTTGAATGGTTAGGCGATACACTTGTAGGGAAGCATTTGTTTGCATTCTGTATACTCAATTCTTTAACAGCAAACCTCGTGTCTTGCGTTTGACAGAAATTCCAGTGAAATCACGTTTAAAACCGAATGTCAGTAAAAAAGCTTCGTAGAATCACGCTGTGAATGTCTTTGAAAACACTTCTTAAGAAGGAAAGCATACGTCTTTCATCTGAGTGAAAACTGCATTCTATTCAGTTTTTAGTACTGTTTTGAATGGTTAGGCGATTCACTTGTAGGGAAGCGTTTGTTTGCATTCTGTATACTCAATTCTTTAACAGCAAACCTCGTGTCTTGCGTTTGACAGAAATTCCAGTGAAATCACGTTTAAAACCGAACGTCAGTAAAAAGGCTTCGTAGAATCACTCTGTGAATGTCTTTGAAAACACTTCTTAAGAAGGAAAGCATACGTCTTTCATCTGAGTGAAAACTGCATTCTATTCAGTTTTTAGTACTGTTTTGAATGGTTAGACGATTCACTTGTAGGGAAGCGTTGGTTTGCATTCTGTATACTCAATTCTTTAACAGCAAATCTCCTGTCTTGCGTTTGACAGAAATTCCAGTGAAATCACGTTGAAAAGCCAACGTCAGTAAAAAGGCTTTGTAGAATCACTCTGTGAATGTCTTTGAAAACACTTCTTAAGAAGGAAAGCATACGTCTTTCATCTGAGTGAAAACTGCATTCTATTCAGTTTTTAGTACTGTGTTGAATGGTTAGGCGATTCACTTGTAGGGAAGCGTTTGTTTGCATTCTGTATACTCAATTCTTTAACAGCAAACCTCGTGTCTTGCGTTTGAGAGAAATTTCAGTGAAATCACGTTGAAAAGCCAACGTCAGTAAAAAGGCTTTGTAGAATCACTCTGTGAATGTCTTTGAAAACACTTCTTAAGAAGGAAAGCATACGTCTTTCATCTGAGTGAAAACTGCATTCTATTCAGTTTTTAGTACTGTGTTGAATGGTTAGGCGATTCACTTGTAGGGAAGCGTTTGTTTGCATTCTGTATACTCAATTCTTTAACAGCAAATCTCCTGTCTTGCGTTTGACAGAAATTCCAGTGAAATCACGTTGAAAAGCCAACGTCAGTAAAAAGGTTTTGTAGAATCACTCTGTGAATGTCTTTGAAAACACTTCTTAAGAAGGAAAGCATACTTCTTTCATCTGAGTGAAAACTGCATTCTATTCAGTTTTTAGTACTGTGTTGAATGGTTAGGCGATACACTTGTAGGGAAGCGTTTGTTTGCATTCTGTATACTCAATTCTTTAACAGCAAACCTCGTGTCTTGCGTTTGACAGAAATTCCAGTGAAATCACGTTTAAAACCGAATGTCAGTAAAAAAGCTTCATAGAATCACGCTGTGAATGTCTTTGAAAACACTTCTTAAGAAGGAAAGCATACGTCTTTCATCTGAGTGAAAACTGCATTCTATTCAGTTTTTAGTACTGTTTTGAATGGTTAGGCAATTCACTTGTAGGGAAGCGTTTGTTTGCATTCTGTATACTCAATTCTTTAACAGCAAACCTCGTGTCTTGCGTTTGACAGAAATTCCAGTGAAATCACGTTTAAAACCGAACGTCAGTAAAAAGGCTTCGTAGAATCACTCTGTGAATGTCTTTGAAAACACTTCTTAAGAAGGAAAGCATACGTCTTTCATCTGAGTGAAAACTGCATTCTATTCAGTTTTTAGTACTGTTTTGAATGGTTAGACGATTCACTTGTAGGGAAGCGTTTGTTTGCATTCTGTATACTCAATTCTTTAACAGCAAATCTCCTGTCTTGCTTTTGACAGAAATTCCAGTGAAATCACGTTGAAAAGCCAACGTCAGTAAAAAGGCTTTGTAGAATCACTCTGTGAATGTCTTTGAAAACACTTCTTAAGAAGGAAAGCATAAGTCTTTCATCTGAGTGAAAACTGCATTCTATTCAGTTTTTAGTACTGTTTTAAATGGTTAGGCAATTCACTTGTAGGGAAGCGTTTGTTTGCATTCTGTATACTCAATTCTTTAACAGCAAACCTCGTGTCTTGTGTTTGACAGAAATTCCAGTGAAATCACGTTTAAAACCGAACGTCAGTAAAAAGGCTTCGTAGAATCCCTCTGTGAATGTCTTTGAAAACACTTCTTAAGAAGGAAAGCATACGTGTTTCATCTGAGTGAAAACTGCATTCTATTCAGTTTTTAGTACTGTGTTGAATGGTTAGGCGATTCACATGTAGGGAAGCGTTTGTTTGCATTCTGTATACTCAATTCTTTAACAGCAAACCTCGTGTCTTGCGTTTGACAGAAATTCCAGTGAAATCAAGTTTAAAACCGAACGTCAGTAAAAAGGCTTCGTAGAATCACTCTGTGAATGTCTTTGAAAACACTTCTTAAGAAGGAAAGCATATGTCTTTCATCTGAGTGAAAACTGCATTCTATTCAGTTTTTAGTACTGTGTTGAATGGTTAGGCGATTCACTTGTAGGGAAGCGTTTGTTTGCATTCTGTATACTCAATTCTTTAACAGCAAACCTCGTGTCTTGCGTTTGACAGAAATTCCAGTGAAATCACGTTGAAAAGCCAACGTCAGTAAAAAGGCTTTGTAGAATCACTCTGTGAATGTCTTTGAAAACACTTCTTAAGAAGGAAAGCATACGTCTTTCATCTGAGTGAAAACTGCATTCTATTCAGTTTTTAGTACTGTGTTGAATGGTTAGGCGATTCACTTGTAGGGAAGCGTTTGTTTGCATTCTGTATACTCAATTCTTTAACAGCAAATCTCCTGTCTTGCGTTTGACAGAAATTCCAGTGAAATCGTTGAAAAGCCAACGTCAGTAGAAAGGCTTTGTAGAATCACTCTGTGAATGTCTTTGAAAACACTTCTTAAGAAGGAAAGCATATGTC
Source organism: Phyllotis vaccarum (assembly GCA_033318265.1). NCBI lineage: Eukaryota > Metazoa > Chordata > Mammalia > Rodentia > Cricetidae > Phyllotis > Phyllotis vaccarum. The sequence goes on along the minus strand of JARWLC010000007.1, from coordinate 75,323,414 downwards.
TTTCATCTGAGTGAAAACTGCATTCTATTCAGTTTTTAGTACTGTGTTGAATGGTTAGGCGATTCACTTGTAAGGAAGCGTTTGTTTGAATTCTGTATACTCAATTCTTTAACAGCAAACCTCGTGTCTTGGGTTTGACAGAAATTCCAGTGAAATCACGTTTAAAACCGAACGTCAGTAAAAAGGCTTTGTATAATCACACTGTGAATGTCTTTGAAAACACTTCTTAAGAAGGAAAGCATACGTCTTTCATCTGAGTGAAAACTGCATTCTATTCAGTTTTTAGTACTGTTTTGAATGGTTAGGCAATTCACTTGTAGGGAAGCGTTTGTTTGCATTCTGTATACTCAATTCTTTAACAGCAAACCTCGTGTCTTGCGTTTGACAGAAATTCCAGTGAAATCACGTTTAAAACCGAACGTCAGTAAAAAGGCTTCGTAGAATAACTCTGTGAATGTCTTTGAAAACACTTCTTAAGAAGGAAAGCATACGTCTTTCATCTGAGTGAATACTGAATTCTATTCAGTTTTTAGTACTGTGTTGAATGGTTAGGCTATTCACTTGTAGGGAAGCGTTTGTTTGCATTCTGTATACTCAATTCTTTAACAGCAAACCTCGTGTCTTGGGTTTGACAGAAATTCCAGTGAAATCACGTTTAAAACCGAACGTCAGTAAAAAGGCTTCGTAGAATCACTCTGTGAATGTCTTTGAAAACACTTCTTAAGAAGGAAAGCATAGGTCTTTCATCTGAGTGAAAACTGCATTCTATTCAGTTTTTAGTACTGTGTTGAATGGTTAGGAGATTCACTTGTAGGGAAGCGTTTGTTTGCATTCTGTATACTCAATTCTTTAACAGCAAACCTAGTGTCTTGCGTTTGACAGAAATTCCAGTGAAATCACGTTTAAAACCGAACGTCAGTAAAAAGGCTTTGTAGAATCACTCTGTGAATGTCTTTGAAAACACTTCTTAAGAAGGAAAGCATACGTCTTTCATCTGAGTGAAAACTGCATTCTATTCAGTTTTTAGTACTGTTTTGAATGGTTAGGAAATTCACTTGTAGGGAAGCGTTTGTTTGCATTCTGTATACTCAATTCTTTAACAGCAAACCTCCTGTCTTGCGTTTGACAGAAATTCCAGTGAAATCACGTTTAAAACCGAACGTCAGTAAAAAGGCTTCGTAGAATCACTCTGTGAATGTCTTTGAAAACACTTCTTAAGAAGGAAAGCATACGTCTTTCATCTGAGTGAAAACTGCATTCTATTCAGTTTTTAGTACTGTGTTGAATGGTTAGGCGATTCACATGTAGGGAAGCGTTTGTTTGCATTCTGTATACTCAATTCTTTAACAGCAAACCTCGTGTCTTGCGTTTGACAGAAATTCCAGTGAAATCAAGTTTAAAACCAAACGTCAGTAAAAAGGCTTCGTAGAATCACTCTGTGAATATCTTTGAAAACACTTCTTAAGAAGGAAAGCATACGTCTTTCATCTGAGTGAAAACTGCATTCTATTCAGTTTTTAGTACTGTGTTGAATGGTTAGGCGATTCACTTGTAGGGAAGCGTTTGTTTGCATTCTGTATACTCAATTCTTTAACAGCAAACCTCGTGTCTTGCGTTTGACAGAAATTCCAGTGAAATCACGTTGAAAAGCCAATGTCAGTAAAAAGGCTTTGTAGAATCACTCTGTGAATGTCTTTGAAAACACTTCTTAAGAAGGAAAGCATACGTCTTTCATCTGAGTGAAAACTGCATTCTATTCAGTTTTTAGTACTGTGTTGAATGGTTAGGCGATTCACTTGTAGGGAAGCGTTTGTTTGCATTCTGTATACTCAATTCTTTAACAGCAAATCTCCTGTCTTGCGTTTGACAGAAATTCCAGTGAAATCACGTTGAAAAGCCAACGTAGTAGAAAGGCTTTGTAGAATCACTCTGTGAATGTCTTTGAAAACACTTCTTAAGAAGGAAAGCATACGTCTTTCATCTGAGTGAAAACTGCATTCTATTCAGTTTTTAGTACTGTGTTGAATGGTTAGGCGATTCACTTGTAGGGAAGCGTTTGTTTGAATTCTGTATACTCAATTCTTTAACAGCAAACCTTGTGTCTTGGGTTTGACAGAAATTCCAGTGAAATCACGTTTAAAACCGAACGTCAGTAAAAAGGCTTTGTATAATCACACTGTGAATGTCTTTGAAAACACTTCTTAAGAAGGAAAGCATACGTCTTTCATCTGAGTGAAAACTGCATTCTATTCAGTTTTTAGTACTGTTTTGAATGGTTAGGCAATTCACTTGTAGGGAAGCGTTTGTTTGCATTCTGTATACTCAATTCTTTAACAGCAAATCTCCTGTCCTGCGTTTGACAGAAATTCCAGTGAAATCACGTTGAAAAGTCAACGTCAGTAAAAAGGCTTTGTAGAATCACTCTGTGAATGTCTTTGAAAACAGTTCTTAAGAAGGAAAGCATACGTCTTTCATCTGAGTGAAAACTGCATTCTATTCAGTTTTTAGTAATGTTTTGAATGGTTAGGCGATTCACTTGTAGGGAAGCATTTGTTTGCATTCTGTATACTCAATTCTTTAACAGCAAACCTCGTGTCTTGCGTTTGACAGAAATTCCAGTGAAATCACGTTTAAAACCGAACGTCAGTAAAAAGGCTTTGTAGAATCACTCTGTGAATGTCTTTGAATACACTTCTTAAGAAGAAAAGCATAGGTCTTTCATCTGAGTGAAAACTGCATTCTATTCAGTTTTTAGTACTGTGTTGAATGGTTAGGAGATTCACTTGTAGGGAAGCGTTTGTTTGCATTCTGTATACTCAATTCTTTAACAGCAAACCTAGTGTCTTGCGTTTGACAGAAATTCCAGTGAAATCACGTTTAAAACCGAACGTCAGTAAAAAGGCTTTGTAGAATCACTCTGTGAATGTCTTTGAAAACACTTCTTAAGAAGGAAAGCATAGGTCTTTCATCTGAGTGAAAACTGCATTCTATTCAGTTTTTAGTACTGTTTTGAATGGTTAGGCAATTCACTTGTAGGGAAGCGTTTGTTTGCATTCTGTATACTCAATTCTTTAACAGCAAACCTCGTGTCTTGCGTTTGACAGAAATTCCAGTGAAATCACGTTTAAAACCGAACGTCAGTAAAAAGGTTTCGTAGAATCACTCTGTGAATGTCTTTGAAAACACTTCTTAAGAAGGAAAGCATACGTCTTTCATCTGAGTGAAAACTGCATTCTATTCAGTTTTTAGTGCTGTGTTGAATGGTTAGGCGATTCACATGTAGGGAAGCGTTTGTTTGCATTCTGTATACTCAATTCTTTAACAGCAAACCTCGTGTCTTTCGTTTGACAGACATTCCAGTGAAATCACGTTTAAAACTGAACGTCAGTAAAAAGGCTTCGTAGAATCACGCTGTGAATGTCTTTGAAAACACTTCTTAAGAAGGAAAGCATACGTCTTTGATCTGAGTGAAAACTGCATTCTATTCAGTTTTTAGTACTGTGTTGAATGGTTAGGCGATTCACTTGTAGGGAAGCGTTTGTTTGCATTCTGTATACTCAATTCTTTAACAGCAAACCTCGTGTCTTGCGTTTGACAGAAATTCCAGTGAAATCACGTTTAAAACCGAACGTCAGTAAAAAGGCTTCGTAGAATCACTCTGTGAATGTCTTTGAAAACACTTCTTAAGAAGGAAAGCATACGTCTTTCATCTGAGTGAAAACTGCATTCTATTCAGTTTTTAGTACTGTTTTGAATGGTTAGATGATTCACTTGTAGGGAAGCGTTTGTTTGCATTCTGTATACTCAATTCTTTAACAGCAAATCTCCTGTCCTGCGTTTGACAGAAATTCCAGTGAAATCACGTTGAAAAGCCAACGTCAGTAAAAAGGCTTTGTAGAATCACTCTGTGAATGTCTTTGAAAACACTTCTTAAGAAGGAAAGCATATGTCTTTCATCTGAGTGAAAACTGCATTCTATTCAGTTTTTAGTAATGTTTTGAATGGTTAGGCGATTCACTTGTAGGGAAGCATTTGTTTGCATTCTGTATACTCAATTCTTTAACAGCAAACCTCGTGTCTTGCGTTTGACAGAAATTCCAGTGAAATCACGTTTAAAACCGAACGTCAGTAAAAAGGCTTCGTAGAATCACTCTGTGAATGTCTTTGAAAACACTTCTTAAGAAGGAAAGCATACGTCTTTCATCTGAGTGAAAACTGCATTCTATTCAGTTTTTAGTACTGTGTTGCATGGTTAGGCGATTCACATGTAGGGAAGCGTTTGTTTGCATTCTGTATACTCAATTCTTTAACAGCAAACCTCGTGTCTTGCGTTTGACAGACATTCCAGTGAAATCACATTTAAAACCGAACGTCAGTAAAAAGGCTTCGTAGAATCACTCTGTGAATATCTTTGAAAACACTTCTTAAGAAGGAAAGCATACGTCTTTCATCTGAGTGAAAACTGCATTCTATTCAGTTTTTAGTACTGTGTTGAATGGTTAGGCGATTCACTTCTAGGGAAGCGTTTGTTTGCATTCTGTATACTCAATTCTTTAACAGCAAACCTCGTGTCTTGCTTTGACAGAAATTCCAGTGAAATCACGTTTAAAACCCAACGTCAGTAAAAAGGCTTCGTAGAATCACTCTGTGAATGTCTTTGAAAACACTTCTTAAGAAGGAAAGCATAAGTCTTTCATCTGAGTGAAAACTGCATTCTATTTAGTTTTTAGTACTGTTTTGCATGGTTAGGCGATTCACTTGTAGGGAAGCGTTTGTTTGCATTCTGTATACTCAATTCTTTAACAGCAAACCTCGTGTCTTGCGTTTGACAGAAATTCCAGTGAAATCACGTTTAAAACCGAAAGTCAGTAAAAAGGCTTCGTAGAATCACTCTGTGAATGTCTTTGAAAACACTTCTTAAGAAGGAAAGCATACGTCTTTCATCTGAGTGAAAACTGCATTCTATTCAGTTTTTAGTACTGTGTTGAATGGTTAGGCGATTCACTTCTAGGGAAGCGTTTGTTTGCATTCTGTATACTCAATTCTTTAACAGCAAACCTCGTGTCTTGCTTTGACAGAAATTCCAGTGAAATCACGTTTAAAACCCAACGTCAGTAAAAAGGCTTCGTAGAATCACTCTGTGAATGTCTTTGAAAACACTTCTTAAGAAGGAAAGCATAAGTCTTTCATCTGAGTGAAAACTGCATTCTATTTAGTTTTTAGTACTGTTTTGCATGGTTAGGCGATTCACTTGTAGGGAAGCGTTTGTTTGCATTCTGTATACTCAATTCTTTAACAGCAAACCTCGTGTCTTGCGTTTGACAGAAATTCCAGTGAAATCACTTTTAAAACCGAACGTCAGTAAAAAGGCTTCGTAGAATCACTCTGTGAATGTCTTTGAAAACACTTCTTAAGAAGGAAAGCATACGTCTTTCATCTGAGTGAAAACTGCATTCTATTCAGTTTTTATTACTGTGTTGAATGGATAGGCGATTCACTTCTAGGGAAGCGTTTGTTTGCATTCTGTATACTCAATTCTTTAACAGCAAACCTCGTGTCTTGCTTTGACAGAAATTCCAGTGAAATCACGTTTAAAACCCAACGTCAGTAAAAAGGCTTTGTAGAATCACACTGTGAATGTCTTTGAAAACACTTCTTAAGAAGGAAAGCATATGTCTTTCATCTGAGTGAAAACTGCATTCTATTCAGTTTTTAGTAATGTTTTGAATGGTTAGGCGATTCACTTGTAGGGAAGCATTTGTTTGCATTCTGTATACTCAATTCTTTAACAGCAAACCTCGTGTCTTGCGTTTGACAGAAATTCCAGTGAAATCACGTTTAAAACCGAAAGTCAGTAAAAAGACTTCGTAGAATCACTCTGTGAATGTCTTTGAAAACACTTCTTAAGAAGAAAAGCATAGGTCTTTCATCTGAGTGAAAACTGCATTCTATTCAGTTTTTAGTACTGTGTTGAATGGTTAGGAGATTCACTTGTAGGTAAGCGTTTGTTTGCATTCTGTATACTCAATTCTTTAACAGCAAACCTAGTGTCTTGCGTTTGACAGAAATTCCAGTGAAATCACGTTTAAAACCGAACGTCAGTAAAAAGGCTTTGTAGAATCACTCTGTGAATGTCTTTGAAAACACTTCTTAAGAAGGAAAGCATAGGTCTTTCATCTGAGTGAAAACTGCATTCTATTCAGTTTTTAGTACTGTTTTGAATGGTTAGGCAATTCACTTGTAGGGAAGCGTTTGTTTGCATTCTGTATACTCAATTCTTTAACAGCAAACCTCGTGTCTTGCGTTTGACAGAAATTCCAGTGAAATCACGTTTAAAACCGAACGTCAGTAAAAAGGCTTCGTAGAATCACTCTGTGAATGTCTTTGAAAACACTTCTTAAGAAGGAAAGCATACGTCTTTCATCTGAGTGAAAACTGCATTCTATTCAGTTTTTAGTACTGTGTTGCATGGTTAGGCGATTCACATGTAGGGAAGCGTTTGTTTGCATTCTGTATACTCAATTCTTTAACAGCAAACCTCGTGTCTTGCATTTGACAGACATTCCAGTGAAATCACATTTAAAACCGAACGTCAGTAAAAAGGCTTCATAGAATCACTCTGTGAATATCTTTGAAAACACTTCTTAAGAAGGAAAGCATACGTCTTTCATCTGAGTGAAAACTGCATTCTATTCAGTTTTTAGTACTGTGTTGAATGGTTAGGCGATTCACTTCTAGGGAAGCGTTTGTTTGCATTCTGTATACTCAATTCTTTAACAGCAAACCTCGTGTCTTGCTTTGACAGAAATTCCAGTGAAATCACGTTTAAAACCGAACGTCAGTAAAAAGGCTTCGTAGAATCACTCTGTGAATGTCTTTGAAAACACTTCTTAAGAAGGAAAGCATAAGTCTTTCATCTGAGTGAAAACTGCATTCTATTTAGTTTTTAGTACTGTTTTGCATGGTTAGGCGATTCACTTGTAGGGAAGCGTTTGTTTGCATTCTGTATACTCAATTCTTTAACAGCAAACCTCGTGTCTTGCGTTTGACAGAAATTCCAGTGAAATCACGTTTAAAACCGAACGTCAGTAAAAAGGCTTCGTAGAATCACTCTGTGAATGTCTTTGAAAACACTTCTTAAGAAGGAAAGCATACGTCTTTCATCTGAGTGAAAACTGCATTCTATTCAGTTTTTAGTACTGTGTTGAATGGTTAGGCGATTCACTTCTAGGGAAGCGTTTGTTTGCATTCTGTATACTCAATTCTTTAACAGCAAACCTCGTGTCTTGCTTTGACAGAAATTCCAGTGAAATCACGTTTAAAACCCAACGTCAGTAAAAAGGCTTCGTAGAATCACTCTGTGAATGTCTTTGAAAACACTTCTTAAGAAGGAAAGCATAAGTCTTTCATCTGAGTGAAAACTGCATTCTATTTAGTTTTTAGTACTGTTTTGCATGGTTAGGCGATTCACTTGTAGGGAAGCGTTTGTTTGCATTCTGTATACTCAATTCTTTAACAGCAAACCTCGTGTCTTGCGTTTGACAGAAATTCCAGTGAAATCACGTTTAAAACCGAACGTCAGTAAAAAGGCTTCGTAGAATCACTCTGTGAATGTCTTTGAAAACACTTCTTAAGAAGGAAAGCATACGTCTTTCATCTGAGTGAAAACTGCATTCTATTCAGTTTTTAGTACTGTGTTGAATGGTTAGGCGATTCACTTGTAGGGAAGCGTTTGTTTGCATTCTGTATACTCAATTCTTTAACAGCAAACCTCGTGTCTTGCCTTTGACAGAAATTCTTGTGAAATCACGTTTAAAACTGAACGTAGTAAAAAGGCTTCGTAGAATCACGCTGTGAATGTCTTTGAAAACACTTCTTAAGAAGGAAAGCATACGTCTTTCATCTGAGTGAAAACTGCATGCTATTCAGTTTTTAGTACTGTGTTGCATGGTTAGGCGATTCACTTGTAGGGAAGCGTTTGTTTGCATTCTGTATACTCAATTCTTTAACAGCAAACCTCGTGTCTTGCATTTGACAGACATTCCAGTGAAATCACATTTAAAAACGAACGTCAGTAAAAAGGCTTCGTAGAATCACTCTGTGAATATCTTTGAAAACACTTCTTAAGAAGGAAAGCATACGTCTTTCATCTGAGTGAAAACTGCATTCTATTCAGTTTTTAGTACTGTGTTGAATGGTTAGGCGATTCACTTCTAGGGAAGCGTTTGTTTGCATTCTGTATACTCAATTCTTTAACAGCAAACCTCGTGTCTTGCTTTGACAGAAATTCCAGTGAAATCACGTTTAAAACCCAACGTCAGTAAAAAGGCTTCGTAGAATCACTCTGTGAATGTCTTTGAAAACACTTCTTAAGAAGGAAAGCATAAGTCTTTCATCTGAGTGAAAACTGCATTCTATTTAGTTTTTAGTACTGTTTTGCATGGTTAGGCGATTCACTTGTAGGGAAGCGTTTGTTTGCATTCTGTATACTCAATTCTTTAACAGCAAACCTCGTGTCTTGCGTTTGACAGAAATTCCAGTGAAATCACGTTTAAAACCGAACGTCAGTAAAAAGGCTTCGTAGAATCACTCTGTGAATGTCTTTGAAAACACTTCTTAAGAAGGAAAGCATACGTCTTTCATCTGAGTGAAAACTGCATTCTATTCAGTTTTTAGTACTGTGTTGAATGGTTAGGCGATTCACTTCTAGGGAAGCGTTTGTTTGCATTCTGTATACTCAATTCTTTAACAGCAAACCTCGTGTCTTGCTTTGACAGAAATTCCAGTGAAATCACGTTTAAAAGCCAACGTCAGTAAAAAGGCTTCGTAGAATCACTCTGTGAATGTCTTTGAAAACACTTCTTAAGAAGGAAAGCATAAGTCTTTCATCTGAGTGAAAACTACATTCTATTTAGTTTTTAGTACTGTTTTGCATGGTTAGGCGATTCACTTGTAGGGAAGCGTTTGTTTGCATTCTGTATACTCAATTCTTTAACAGCAAACCTCGTGTCTTGCGTTTGACAGAAATTCCAGTGAAATCACGTTTAAAACCGAACGTCAGTAAAAAGGCTTCGTAGAATCACTCTGTGAATGTCTTTGAAAACACTTCTTAAGAAGGAAAGCATACGTCTTTCATCTGAGTGAAAACTGCATTCTATTCAGTTTTTAGTACTGTGTTGAATGGTTAGGCGATTCACTTGTAGGGAAGCGTTTGTTTGCATTCTGTATACTCAATTCTTTAACAGCAAACCTCGTGTCTTGCCTTTGACAGAAATTCTTGTGAAATCACGTTTAAAACTGAACGTCAGTAAAAAGGCTTCGTAGAATCACGCTGTGAATGTCTTTGAAAACACTTCTTAAGAAGGAAAGCATACGTCTTTCATCTGAGTGAAAACTGCATTCTATTCAGTTTTTAGTACTGTGTTGAATGGTTAGTTGATTCACTTGTAGGGAAGCGTTTGTTTGCATTCTGTATACTCAATTCTTTAACAGCAAACCTCGTGTCTTGGGTTTGACAGAAATTCCAGTGAAATCACGTTGAAAACCGAACGTCAGTAAAAAGGCTTTGTAGAATCACTCTGTGAATGTTTTTGAAAACACTTCTTAAGAAGGAAAGCATACGTCTTTCATCTGAGTGAAAACTGCATTCTATTCAGTTTTTAGTACTGTGTTGAATGGTTAGGCGATTCACTTGTAGGGAAGCGTTTGTTTGCATTCTGTATACTCAATTCTTTAACAGCAAAACTCGTGTCTTGGGTTTGACAGAAATTCCAGTGAAATCACGTTTAAAACCGAACGTCAGTACAAAGGCTTCGTAGAATCACTCTGTGAATGTCTTTGAAAACACTTCTTAAGAAGGAAAGCATACGTCTTTCATCTGAGTGAAAACTGCATTCTATTCAGTTTTTAGTACTGTGTTGAATGGTTAGGCGATTCACATGTAGGGAAGCGTTTGTTTGCATTCGGTATACTCAATTCTTTAACAGCAAACCTCGTGTCTTGCGTTTGACAGAAATTCCAGTGAAATCACGTTTAAAACCGAACGTCAGTAAAAAGGCTTCGTAGAATCACTCTGTGAATGTCTTTGAAAACACTTCTTAAGAAGGAAAGCATACGTCTTTCATCTGAGTGAAAACTGCATTCTATTCAGTTTTTAGTACTGTGTTGAATGGTTAGGCGATTCACTCGTAGGGAAGCGTTTGTTTGCATTCTGTATACTCAATTCTTTAAGAGCAAACCTCGTGTCTTGGGTTTGACAGAAATTCCAGTGAAATCACGTTGAAAACCGAACGTCAGTAAAAAGGCTTTGTAGAATCACTCTGTGAATGTTTTTGAAAACACTTCTTAAGAAGGAAAGCATACGTCTTTCATCTGAGTGAAAACTGCATTCTATTCAGTTTTTAGTACTGTGTTGAATGGTTAGGCGATTCACTTGTAGGGAAGCGTTTGTTTGCATTCTGTATACTCAATTCTTTAACAGCAAAACTCGTGTCTTGGGTTTGACAGAAATTCCAGTGAAATCACGTTTAAAACCGAACGTCAGTACAAAGGCTTCGTAGAATCACTCTGTGAATGTCTTTGAAAACACTTCTTAAGAATGAAAGCATACGTTTTTCATCTGAGTGAAAACTGCATTCTATTCAGTTTTTAGTACTGTGTTGAATGGTTAGGCGATTCACATGTAGGGAAGCGTTTGTTTGCATTCGGTATACTCAATTCTTTAACAGCAAACCTCGTGTCTTGCGTTTGACAGAAATTCCAGTGAAATCACGTTTAAAACCGAACGTCAGTAAAAAGGCTTCATAGAATCACTCTGTGAATGTCTTTGAAAACACTTCTTAAGAAGGAAAGCATACGTATTTCATCTGAGTGAAAACTGCATTCTATTCAGTTTTTAGTACTGTTTTGAATGGTTAGGCGATTCACTTGTAGGGAAGCGTTTGTTTGCATTCTGTATACTCAATTCTTTAACAGCAAACCTCGTGTCTTGTGTTTGACAGAAATTCCGTGAAATCACGTTTAAAACCGAACGTCAGTAAAAAGGCTTCATAGAATCATTCTGTGAATGTCTTTGAAAACACTTCTTAAGAAGGAAAGCATACGTCTTTCATCTGAGTGAAAACTGCATTCTATTCAGTTTTTAGTACTGTGCTGAATGGTTAGGCGATTCACTTGTAGGGAAGCGTTTGTTTGCATTCTGTATACTCAATTCTTTAACAGCAAACCTCGTGTCTTGCGTTTGACAGAAATTCCAGTGAAATCACATTTAAAACCGAAAGTCAGTAAAAAGGATTCGTAGGATCACGCTGTGAATGTCTTTGAAAACACTTCTTAAGAAGGAAAGCATACGTCTTTCATCTGAGTGAAAACTGCATTCTATTCAGTTTTTAGTACTGTGCTGAATGGTTAGGCGATTCACTTGTAGGGAAGCGTTTGTTTGCATTCTGTATACTCAATTCTTTAACAGCAAACCTCGTGTCTTGCGTTTGACAGAAATTCCAGTGAAATCACGTTTAAAACTGAAAGTCAGTAAAAAGGATTCGTAGGATCACGCTGTGAATGTCTTTGAAAACACTTCTTAAGAAGGAAAGCATACGTCTTTCATCTGAGTGAAAACTGCATTCTATTCAGTTTTTAGTACTGTTTTGAATGGTTAGGCGATTCACTTGTAGGGAAGCGTTTGTTTGCATTCTGTATACTCAATTCTTTAACAGCAAACCTCGTGTCTTGCGTTTGACAGAAATTCCAGTGAAATCACGTTTAAAACCGAACGTCAGTAAAAAGGCTTCGTAGAATCACTCTGTGAATGTCTTTGAAAACACTTCTTAAGAAGGAAAGCATACGTCTTTCATCTGAGTGCAAACTGCATTCTATTCAGTTTTTAGTACTGTTTTGAATGGTTAGACGATTCACTTGTAGGGAAGCGTTTGTTTGCATTCTGTATACTTAATTCTTTAACAGCAAATCTCCTGTCTTGCGTTTGACAGAAATTCCAGTGAAATCATGTTGAAAAGCCAACGTCAGTAAAAAGGCTTTGTAGAATCACTCTGTGAATGTCTTTGAAAACACTTCTTAAGAAGGAAAGCATACGTCTTTCATCTGAGTGAAAACTGCATTCTATTCAGTTTTTAGTACTGTGTTGAATGGTTAGGCGATTCACTTGTAGGGAAGCGTTTGTTTGCATTCTGTATACTCAATTCTTTAACAGCAAACCTCGTGTCTTGCGTTTGACAGAAATTCCAGTGAAATCACGTTTAAAACTGAAAGTCAGTAAAAAGGATTCGTAGGATCACGCTGTGAATGTCTTTGAAAACACTTCTTAAGAAGGAAAGCATACGTCTTTCATCTGAGTGAAAACTGCATTCTATTCAGTTTTTAGTACTGTTTTGAATGGTTAGGCGATTCACTTGTAGGGAAGCGTTTGTTTGCATTCTGTATACTCAATTCTTTAACAGCAAACCTCGTGTCTTGCGTTTGACAGAAATTCCAGTGAAATCACGTTTAAAACCGAACGTCAGTAAAAAGGCTTCGTAGAATCACTCTGTGAATGTCTTTGAAAACACTTCTTAAGAAGGAAAGCATACGTCTTTCATCTGAGTGCAAACTGCATTCTATTCAGTTTTTAGTACTGTTTTGAATGGTTAGACGATTCACTTGTAGGGAAGCGTTTGTTTGCATTCTGTATACTTAATTCTTTAACAGCAAATCTCCTGTCTTGCGTTTGACAGAAATTCCAGTGAAATCATGTTGAAAAGCCAACGTCAGTAAAAAGGCTTTGTAGAATCACTCTGTGAATGTCTTTGAAAACACTTCTTAAGAAGGAAAGCATACGTCTTTCATCTGAGTGAAAACTGCATTCTATTCAGTTTTTAGTACTGTGTTGAATGGTTAGGCGATTCACTTGTAGGGAAGCGTTTGTTTGCATTCTGTATACTCAATTCTTTAACAGCAAACCTCGTGTCTTGTGTTTGACAGAAATTCCAGTGAAATCACGTTGAAAACCGAACGTCAGTAAAAAGGCTTCGTAGAATCACTCTGTGAATGTCTTTGAAAACACTTCTTAAGAAGGAAAGCATACGTCTTTCTTCTGAGTGAAAACTGCATTCTATTCAGTTTTTAGTACTGTGTTGAATGGTTAGGCGATTCACTTGTAGGGAAGTGTTTGTTTGCATTCTGTAAACTCAATTCTTTAACAGCAAACCTCGTGTCTTGGGTTTGACAGAAATTCCAGTGAAATCACGTTGAAAACCGAACGTCAGTAAAAAGGCTTTGTAGAATCACTCTGTGAATGTTTTTGAAAACACTTCTTAAGAAGGAAAGCATACGTCTTTCATCTGAGTGAAAACTGCATTCTATTCAGTTTTTAGTACTGTGTTGAATGGTTAGGCGATTCACTTGTAGAGAAGCGTTTGTTTGCATTCTGTATACTCAATTCTTTAACAGCAAAACTCGTGTCTTGGGTTTGACAGAAATTCCAGTGAAATCACGTTTAAAACCGAACGTCAGTAAAAAGGCTTCGTAGAATCACGCTGTGAATGTCTTTGAAAACACTTCTTAAGAAGGAAAGCATACGTCTTTCATCTGAGTGAAAACTGCATTCTATTCAGTTTTTAGTACTGTTTTGAATGGTTAGGCGATTCACTTGTAGGGAAGCGTTTGTTTGCATTCTGTATACTCAATTCTTTAACAGCAAACCTCGTGTCTTGCGTTTGACAGAAATTCCAGTGAAATCACGTTGAAAACCGAACGTCAGTAAAAAGGCTTCGTAGAATCACTCTGTGAATGTCTTTGAAAACACTTCTTAAGAAGGAAAGCATACGTCTTTCATCTGAGTGAAAACTGCATTCTATTCAGTTTTTAGTACTGTTTTGAATGGTTAGACGATTCACTTGTAGGGAAGCGTTTGTTTGCATTCTGTATACTTAATTCTTTAACAGCAAATCTCCTGTCTTGCGTTTGACAGAAATTCCAGTGAAATCACGTTGAAAAGCCAACGTCAGTAAAAAGGCTTCATAGAATCACGCTGTGAATGTCTTTGAAAACACTTCTTAAGAAGGAAAGCATACGTCTTTCATCTGAGTGAAAACTGCATTCTATTCAATTTTTAGTACTGTGTTGAATGGTTAGGCGATTCACTTGTAGGGAAGCGTTTGTTTGCATTCTGTATACTCAATTCTTTAACAGCAAACCTCGTGTCTTGGGTTTGACAGAAATTCCAGTGAAATCACGTTGAAAACCGAACGTCAGTAAAAAGGCTTTGTAGAATCACTCTGTGAATGTTTTTGAAAACACTTCTTAAGAAGGAAAGCATACGTCTTTCATCTGAGTGAAAACTGCATTCTATTCAGTTTTTAGTACTGTGTTGAATGGTTAGGCGATTCACTTGTAGGGAAGCGTTTGTTTGCATTCTGTATACTCAATTCTTTAACAGCAAAACTCGTGTCTTGGGTTTGACAGAAATTCCAGTGAAATCACGTTTAAAACCGAACGTCAGTAAAAAGGCTTCGTAGAATCACTCTGTGAATGTCTTTGAAAACACTTCTTAAGAAGGAAAGCATACGTCTTTCATCTGAGTGAAAACTGCATTCTATTCAGTTTTTAGTACTGTGTTGAATGGTTAGGCGATTCACATGTAGGGAAGCGTTTGTTTGCATTCGGTATACTCAATTCTTTAACAGCAAACCTCGTGTCTTGCGTTTGACAGAAATTCCAGTGAAATCACGTTTAAAACCGAACGTCAGTAAAAAGGCTTCATAGAATCACTCTGTGAATGTCTTTGAAAACACTTCTTAAGAAGGAAAGCATACGTCTTTCATCTGAGTGAAAACTGCATTCTATTCAGTTTTTAGTACTGTTTTGAATGGTTAGGCGATTCACTTGTAGGGAAGCGTTTGTTTGCATTCTGTATACTCAATTCTTTAACAGCAAACCTCGTGTCTTGTGTTTGACAGAAATTCCGTGAAATCACGTTTAAAACCGAACGTCAGTAAAAAGGCTTCATAGAATCACTCTGTGAATGTCTTTGAAAACACTTCTTAAGAAGGAAAGCATACGTCTTTCATCTGAGTGAAAACTGCATTCTATTCAGTTTTTAGTACTGTGCTGAATGGTTAGGCGATTCACTTGTAGGGAAGCGTTTGTTTGCATTCTGTATACTCAATTCTTTAACAGCAAACCTCGTGTCTTGCGTTTGACAGAAATTCCAGTGAAATCACGTTTAAAACCGAACGTCAGTAAAAAGGATTCGTAGGATCACGCTGTGAATGTCTTTGAAAACACTTCTTAAGAAGGAAAGCATATGTCTTTCATCTGAGTGAAAACTGCATTCTATTCAGTTTTTAGTACTGTGTTGAATGGTTAGGCGATTCACTTGTAGGGAAGCGTTTGTTTGCATTCTGTATACTCAATTCTTTAACAGCAAAACTCGTGTCTTGGGTTTGACAGAAATTCCAGTGAAATCACGTTTAAAACCGAACGTCAGTAAAAAGGCTTCGTAGAATCACTCTGTGAATGTCTTTGAAAACACTTCTTAAGAAGGAAAGCATACGTCTTTCATCTGAGTGAAAACTGCATTCTATTCAGTTTTTAGTACTGTGTTGAATGGTTAGGCGATTCACATGTAGGGAAGCGTTTGTTTGCATTCGGTATACTCAATTCTTTAACAGCAAACCTCGTGTCTTGCGTTTGACAGAAATTCCAGTGAAATCACGTTTAAAACCGAACGTCAGTAAAAAGGCTTCATAGAATCACTCTGTGAATGTCTTTGAAAACACTTCTTAAGAAGGAAAGCATACGTCTTTCATCTGAGTGAAAACTGCATTCTATTCAGTTTTTAGTACTGTTTTGAATGGTTAGGCGATTCACTTGTAGGGAAGCGTTTGTTTGCATTCTGTATACTCAATTCTTTAACAGCAAACCTCGTGTCTTGTGTTTGACAGAAATTCCGTGAAATCACGTTTAAAACCGAACGTCAGTAAAAAGGCTTCATAGAATCACTCTGTGAATGTCTTTGAAAACACTTCTTAAGAAGGAAAGCATACGTCTTACATCTGAGTGAAAACTGCATTCTATTCAGTTTTTAGTACTGTGCTGAATGGTTAGGCGATTCACTTGTAGGGAAGCGTTTGTTTGCATTCTGTATACTCAATTCTTTAACAGCAAACCTCGTGTCTTGCGTTTGACAGAAATTCCAGTGAAATCACGTTTAAAACCGAACGTCAGTAAAAAGGATTCGTAGGATCACGCTGTGAATGTCTTTGAAAACACTTCTTAAGAAGGAAAGCATACGTCTTTCATCTGAGTGAAAACTGCATTCTATTCAGTTTTTAGTACTGTTTTGAATGGTTAGGCGATTCACTTGTAGGGAAGCGTTTGTTTGCATTCTGTATACTCAATTCTTTAACAGCAAACCTCGTGTCTTGCGTTTGACAGAAATTCCAGTGAAATCACGTTTAAAACCGAACGTCAGTAAAAAGGCTTCGTAGAATCACTCTGTGAATGTCTTTGAAAACACTTCTTAAGAAGGAAAGCATACGTCTTTCATCTGAGTGAAAACTGCATTCTATTCAGTTTTTAGTACTGTTTTGAATGGTTAGACGATTCACTTGTAGGGAAGCGTTTGTTTGCATTCTGTATACTTAATTCTTTAACAGCAAATCTCCTGTCTTGCGTTTGACAGAAATTCCAGTGAAATCATGTTGAAAAGCCAACGTCAGTAAAAAGGCTTTGTAGAATCACTCTGTGAATGTCTTTGAAAACACTTCTTAAGAAGGAAAGCATACGTCTTTCATCTGAGTGAAAACTGCATTCTATTCAGTTTTTAGTACTGTGTTGAATGGTTAGGCGATTCACTTGTAGGGAAGCGTTTGTTTGCATTCTGTATACTCAATTCTTTAACAGCAAACCTCGTGTCTTGGGTTTGACAGAAATTCCAGTGAAATCACGTTGAAAACCGAACGTCAGTAAAAAGGCTTCGTAGAATCACTCTGTGAATGTCTTTGAAAACACTTCTTAAGAAGGAAAGCATACGTCTTTCATCTGAGTGAAAACTGCATTCTATTCAGTTTTTAGTACTGTGTTGAATGGTTAGGCGATTCACTTGTAGGGAAGCGTTTGTTTGCATTCTGTATACTCAATTCTTTAACAGCAAACCTCGTGTCTTGGGTTTGACAGAAATTCCAGTGAAATCACGTTGAAAAGCCAACGTCAGTAAAAAGGCTTTGTAGAATCACTCTGTGAATGTTTTTGAAAACACTTCTTAAGAAGGAAAGCATACGTCTTTCATCTGAGTGAAAACTGCATTCTATTCAGTTTTTAGTACTGTGTTGAATGGTTAGGCGATTCACTTGTAGGGAAGCGTTTGTTTGCATTCTGTATACTCAATTCTTTAACAGCAAAACTCGTGTCTTGGGTTTGACAGAAATTCCTGTGAAATCACGTTTAAAACCGAACGTCAGTAAAAAGGCTTCGTAGAATCACTCTGTGAATGTCTTTGAAAACACTTCTTAAGAAGGAAAGCATACGTCTTTCATCTGAGTGACAACTGCATTCTATTCAGTTTTTAGTACTGTGTTGAATGGTTAGGCGATTCACATGTAGGGAAGCGTTTGTTTGCATTCTGTATACTCAATTCTTTAACAGCAAACCTCGTGTCTTGCGTTTGACAGAAATTCCAGTGAAATCACGTTTAAAACCGAACGTCAGTAAAAAGGCTTCATAGAATCACTCTGTGAATGTCTTTGAAAACACTTCTTAAGAAGGAAAGCATACGTATTTCATCTGAGTGAAAACTGCATTCTATTCAGTTTTTAGTACTGTTTTGAATGGTTAGGCGATTCACTTGTAGGGAAGCGTTTGTTTGCATTCTGTATACTCAATTCTTTAACAGCAAACCTCGTGTCTTGTGTTTGACAGAAATTCCGTGAAATCACTTTTAAAACCGAACGTCAGTAAAAAGGCTTCATAGAATCACGCTGTGAATGTCTTTGAAAACACTTCTTAAGAAGGAAAGCATACGTCTTTCATCTGAGTGAAAACTGCATTCTATTCAGTTTTTAGTACTGTTTTGAATGGTTAGGCGATTCACTTGTAGGGAAGCGTTTGTTTGCATTCTGTATACTCAATTCTTTAACAGCAAACCTCGTGTCTTGCATTTGACAGAAATTCCAGTGAAATCACGTTTAAAACCGAAAGTCAGTAAAAAGGCTTCGTAGAATCACTCTGTGAATGTCTTTGAAAACACTTCTTAAGAAGGAAAGCATCCGTCTTTCATCTGAGTGAAAACTGCATTCTATTCAGTTTTTAGTACTGTTTTGAATGGTTAGACGATTCACTTGTAGGGAAGCGTTTGTTTGCATTCTGTATACTTAATTCTTTAACAGCAAATTTCCTGTCTTGCGTTTGACAGAAATTCCAGTGAAATCATGTTGAAAAGCCAACGTCAGTAAAAAGGCTTTGTAGAATCACTCTGTGAATGTCTTTGAAAACACTTCTTAAGAAGGAAAGCATACGTCTTTCATCTGAGTGAAAACTGCATTCTATTCAGTTTTTAGTACTGTGTTGAATGGTTAGGCGATTCACTTGTAGGGAAGCGTTTGTTTGCATTCTGTATACTCAATTCTTTAACAGCAAACCTCGTGTCTTGGGTTTGACAGAAATTCCAGTGAAATCACGTTGAAAACCAAACGTCAGTAAAAAGGCTTCGTAGAATCACTCTGTGAATGTCTTTGAAAACACTTCTTAAGAAGGAAAGCATACGTCTTTCATCTGAGTGAAAACTGCATTCTATTCAGTTTTTAGTACTGTGTTGAATGGTTAGGCGATTCACTTGTAGGGAAGCGTTTGTTTGCATTCTGTATACTCAATTCTTTAACAGCAAAACTCGTGTCTTGGGTTTGACAGAAATTCCAGTGAAATCACGTTGAAAACCGAACGTCAGTAAAAAGGCTTCCTAGAATCACTCTGTGAATGTCTTTGAAAACACTTCTTAAGAAGGAAAGCATACGTCTTTCATCTGAGTGAAAACTGCATTCTATTCAGTTTTTAGTACTGTTTTGAATGGTTAGACGATTCACTTGTAGGGAAGCGTTTGTTTGCATTCTGTATACTTAATTCTTTAACAGCAAATCTCGTGTCTTGCGTTTGACGGAAATTCCAGTGAAATCACGTTGAAAAGCCAACGTCAGTAAAAAGGCTTTGTAGAATCACTCTCTGAATGTCTTTGAAAACACTTCTTAAGAAGGAAAGCATACGTCTTTCATCTGAGTGAAAACTGCATTCTATTCAGTTTTTAGTACTGTGTTGAATGGTTAGGCGATTCACTTGTAGGGAAGCATTTGTTAGCATTCTGTATACTCAATTCTTTAACAGCAAACCTCGTGTCTTGGGTTTGACAGAAATTCCAGTGAAATCACGTTGAAAACCGAACGTCAGTAAAAAGGCTTCGTAGAATCACTCTGTGAATTTCTTTGAAAACACTTCTTAAGAAGGAAAGCATACGTCTTTCATCTGAGTGAAAACTGCATTCTATTCAGTTTTTAGTACTGTGTTGAATGGTTAGGCGATTCACTTGTAGGGAAGCGTTTGTTTGCATTCTGTATACTCAATTCTTTAACAGCAAACCTCGTGTCTTGCTTTGACAGAAATTCCAGTGAAATCACGTTTAAAACTGAACGTCAGTAAAAAGGCTTCGTAGAATCACGCTGTGAATGTCTTTGAAAACACTTCTTAAGAAGGAAAGCATACGTATTTCATCTGAGTGAAAACTGCATTCTATTCAGTTTTTAGTACTGTTTTGAATGGTTAGGCGATTCACTTGTAGGGAAGCGTTTGTTTGCATTCTGTATACTCAATTCTTTAACAGCAAACCTCGTGTCTTGTGTTTGACAGAAATTCCGTGAAATCACTTTTAAAACCGAACGTCAGTAAAAAGGCTTCATAGAATCACTCTGTGAATGTCTTTGAAAACACTTCTTAAGAAGGAAAGCATACGTCTTTCATCTGAGTGAAAACTGCATTCTATTCAGTTTTTAGTACTGTGCTGAATGGTTTGGCGATTCACTTGTAGGGAAGCGTTTGTTTGCATTCTGTATACTCAATTCTTTAACAGCAAACCTCGTGTCTTGCGTTTGACAGAAATTCCAGTGAAATCACGTTTAAAACCGAACGTCAGTAAAAAGGATTCGTAGGATCACGCTGTGAATGTCTTTGAAAACACTTCTTAAGAAGGAAAGCATACGTCTTTCATCTGAGTGAAAACTGCATTCTATTCAGTTTTTAGTACTGTTTTGAATGGTTAGGCGATTCACTTGTAGGGAAGCGTTTGTTTGCATTCTGTATACTCAATTCTTTAACAGCAAACCTCGTGTCTTGCATTTGACAGAAATTCCAGTGAAATCACGTTTAAAACCGAACGTCAGTAAAAAGGCTTCGTAGAATCACTCTGTGAATGTCTTTGAAAACACTTCTTAAGAAGGAAAGCATCCGTCTTTCATCTGAGTGAAAACTGCATTCTATTCAGTTTTTAGTACTGTTTTGAATGGTTAGACGATTCACTTGTAGGGAAGCGTTTGTTTGCATTCTGTATACTTAATTCTTTAACAGCAAATTTCCTGTCTTGCGTTTGACAGAAATTCCAGTGAAATCATGTTGAAAAGCCAACGTCAGTAAAAAGGCTTTGTAGAATCACTCTGTGAATGTCTTTGAAAACACTTCTTAAGAAGGAAAGCATACGTCTTTCATCTGAGTGAAAACTGCATTCTATTCAGTTTTTAGTACTGTGTTGAATGGTTAGGCGATTCACTTGTAGGGAAGCGTTTGTTTGCATTCTGTATACTCAATTCTTTAACAGCAAACCTCGTGTCTTGGGTTTGACAGAAATTCCAGTGAAATCACGTTGAAAACCAAACGTCAGTAAAAAGGCTTCGTAGAATCACTCTGTGAATGTTTTTGAAAACACTTCTTAAGAAGGAAAGCATACGTCTTTCATCTGAGTGAAAACTGCATTCTATTCAGTTTTTAGTACTGTGTTGAATGGTTAGGCGATTCACTTGTAGGGAAGCGTTTGTTTGCATTCTGTATACTCAATTCTTTAACAGCAAAACTCGTGTCTTGGGTTTGACAGAAATTCCAGTGAAATCACGTTTAAAACCGAACGTCAGTAAAAAGGCTTCCTAGAATCACTCTGTGAATGTCTTTGAAAACACTTCTTAAGAAGGAAAGCATACGTCTTTCATCTGAGTGAAAACTGCATTCTATTCAGTTTTTAGTACTGTTTTGAATGGTTAGACGATTCACTTGTAGGGAAGCGTTTGTTTGCATTCTGTATACTTAATTCTTTAACAGCAAATCTCGTGTCTTGCGTTTGACGGAAATTCCAGTGAAATCACGTTGAAAAGCCAACGTCAGTAAAAAGGCTTTGTAGAATCACTCTCTGAATGTCTTTGAAAACACTTCTTAAGAAGGAAAGCATACGTCTTTCATCTGAGTGAAAACTGCATTCTATTCAGTTTTTCGTACTGTGTTGAATGGTTAGGCGATTCACTTGTAGGGAAGCGTTTGTTAGCATTCTGTATACTCAATTCTTTAACAGCAAACCTCGTGTCTTGGGTTTGACAGAAATTCCAGTGAAATCACGTTGAAAACCGAACGTCAGTAAAAAGGCTTCGTAGAATCACTCTGTGAATTTCTTTGAAAACACTTCTTAAGAAGGAAAGCATACGTCTTTCATCTGAGTGAAAACTGCATTCTATTCAGTTTTTAGTACTGTGTTGAATGGTTAGGCGATTCACTTGTAGGGAAGCGTTTGTTTGCATTCTGTATACTCAATTCTTTAACAGCAAACCTCGTGTCTTGCTTTGACAGAAATTCCAGTGAAATCACGTTTAAAACTGAACGTCAGTAAAAAGGCTTCGTAGAATCACGCTGTGAATGTCTTTGAAAACACTTCTTAAGAAGGAAAGCATATGTCTTTCATCTGAGTGAAAACTGCATTCTATTCAGTTTTTAGTACTGTTTTGAATGGTTAGGCGATTCACTTGTAGGGAAGCGTTTGTTTGCATTCTGTATACTCAATTCTTTAACAGCAAACCTCGTGTCTTGCGTTTGACAGAAATTCCAGTGAAATCACGTTTAAAACCGAACTTCAGTAAAAAGGCTTCGTAGAATCACTCTGTGAATGTCTTTGAAAACACTTCTTAAGAAGGAAAGCATACGTCTTTCATCTGAGTGAAAACTGCATTCTATTCAGTTTTTAGTACTGTTTTGAATGGTTAGGCGATTCACTTGTAGGGAATCGTTTGTTTGCATTCTGTATACTCAATTCTTTAACAGCAAATCTCGTGTCTTGCGTTTGACAGAAATTCCAGTGAAATCACGTTGAAAACCGAACGTCAGTAAAAAGGCTTCGTAGAATCACTCTGTGAATGTCTTTGAAAACACTTCTTAAGAAGGAAAGCATACGTCTTTCATCTGAGTGAAAACTGCATTCTATTCAGTTTTTAGTACTGTTTTGAATGGTTAGGCGATTCACTTGTAGGGAAGTGTTTGTTTGCATTCTGTATACTCAATTCTTTAACAGCTAATCTCGTGTCTTGCGTTTGACAGAAATTCCAGTGAAATAACGTTTAAAAGCCAACGTCAGTAAAAAGGCTTTGTAGAATCACTCTGTGAATGTCTTTGAAAACACTTCTTAAGAAGGAAAGCATACGTCTTTCATCTGAGTGAAAACTGCATTCTATTCAGTTTTTAGTACTGTGTTGAATGGTTAGGCGATTCACTTGTAGGGAAGTGTTTGTTTGCATTCTGTATACTCAATTCTTTAACAGCTAATCTCGTGTCTTGCGTTTGACAGAAATTCCAGTGAAATCACGTTTAAAAGCCAACGTCAGTAAAAAGGCTTTGTAGAATCACTCTGTGAATGTCTTTGAAAACACTTCTTAAGAAGGAAAGCATACGTCTTTCATCTGAGTGAAAACTGCATTCTATTCAGTTTTTAGTACTGTGTTGAATGGTTAGGCGATTCACATGTAGGGAAGCCTTTGTTTGCATTCGGTATACTCAATTCTTTAACAGCAAACCTCGTGTCTTGCTTTGACAGAAATTCCAGTGAAATCACGTTTAAAACTGAACGTCAGTAAAAAGGCTTCGTAGAATCACGCTGTGAATGTCTTTGAAAACACTTCTTAAGAAGGAAAGCATATGTCTTTCATCTGAGTGAAAACTGCATTCTATTCAGTTTTTAGTACTGTGTTGAATGGTTAGGCGATTCACTTGTAGGGAAGCGTTTGTTTGCATTCTGTATACTCAATTCTTTAACAGCAAACCTCGTGTCTTGCATTTGACAGAAATTCCAGTGAAATCACGTTTAAAACCGAACGTCAGTAAAAAGGCTTCGTAGAATCACGCTGTGAATGTCTTTGAAAACACTTCTTAAGAAGGAAAGCATACGTATTTCATCTGAGTGAAAACTGCATTCTATTCAGTTTTTAGTACTGTTTTGAATGGTTAGGCGATTCACTTGTAGGGAAGCGTTTGTTTGCATTCTGTATACTCAATTCTTTAACAGCAAACCTCGTGTCTTGCTTTGACAGAAATTCCAGTGAAATCACGTTTAAAACCCAACGTCAGAAAAAAGGCTTTGTAGAATCACTCTGTGAATGTCTTTGAAAACACTTCTTAAGAAGGAAAGCATAAGTCTTTCATCTGAGTGAAAACTGCATTCTATTCAGTTTTTAGTACTGTGTTGAATGGTTAGGCGATTCAAATGTAGGGAAGCGTTTGTTTGCATTCTGTATACTCAATTCTTTAACAGCAAACCTTGTGTCTTGCGTTTGACAGAAATTCCAGTGAAATCAAGTTTAAAACCGAACGTCAGTAAAAAGGCTTCATAGAATCACTCTGTGAATGTCTTTGAAAACAATTCTTAAGAAGGAAAGCATACGTCTTTCATCTGAGTGAAAACTGCATTCTATTCAGTTTTTAGTACTGTGTTGAATGGTTAGGCGATTCACTTGTAGGGAAGCGTTTGTTTGCATTCTGTATACTCAATTCTTTAACAGCAAACCTCGTGTCTTGGGTTTGACAGAAATTCCAGTGAAATCACGTTGAAAACCGAACGTCAGTGAAAAGGCTTCATAGAATCACTCTGTGAATGTCTTTGAAAACACTTCTTAAGAAGGAAAGCATAGGTCTTTCATCTGAGTGAAAACTGCATTCTATTCAGTTTTTAGTACTGTGTTGAATGGTTAGGAGATTCAATTGTAGGGAAGCGTTTGTTTGCATTCTGTATACTCAATTCTTTAAGAGCAAACCTAGTGTCTTGCATTTGACATAAATTCCAGTGAAATCACGTTGAAAACCGAACGTCAGTAAAAAGGATTCATAGAATCACTCTGTGAATGTCTTTGAAAACACTTCTTAAGAAGGAAAGCATACGTCTTTCATCTGAGTGAAAACTGCATTCTATTCAGTTTTTAGTACTGTTTTGAATGGTTTTGCAATTCACTTGTAGGGAAGCGTTTGTTTGCATTCTGTATACTCAATTCTTTAACAGCAAACCTCGTGTCTTGCGTTTGACAGAAATTCCAGTGAAATCACGTTTAAAACCGAATGTCAGTAAAAAGGCTTCCTAGAATCACTCTGTGAATGTCTTTGAAAACACTTCTTAAGAAGGAAAGCATACGTCTTTCATCTGAGTGAAAACTGCATTCTATTCAGTTTTTAGTACTGTGTTGAATGGTTAGGCGATTCACATGGAGGGAAGCGTTTGTTTGCATTCTGTATACTCAATTCTTTAACAGCAAACCTCGTGTCTTGCGTTTGACAGAAATTCCAGTGAAATCACGTTGAAAACCGAACATCAGTAAAAAGGCTTTGTAGAATCACTCTGTGAATGTCTTTGAAAACACTTCTTAAGAAGGAAAGCATACGTCTTTCATCTGAGTGAAAACTGCATTCTATTCAGTTTTTAGTACTGTGTTGAATGGTTAGGCGATTCACTTCTAGGGAAGCGTTTGTTTGCATTCTGTATACTCAATTCTTTAACAGCAAACCTCGTGTCTTGCTTTGACAGAAATTCCAGTGAAATCACGTTTAAAACCCAACGTCAGTAAAAAGGCTTCGTAGAATCACTCTGTGAATGTCTTTGAAAACACTTCTTAAGAACGAAAGCATAAGTCTTTCATCTGAGTGAAAACTGCATTCTATTCAGTTTTTAGTACTGTGTTGAATGGTTAGGCGATTCAAATGTAGGGAAGCATTTGTTTGCATTCCGTATACTCAATTCTTTAACAGCAAACCTCGTGTCTTGCGTTTGACAGAAATTCCAGTGAAATCAAGTTTAAAACCGAACGTCAGTAAAAAGGCTTCATAGAATCACTCTGTGAATGTCTTTGAAAACACTTCTTAAGAAGGAAAGCATACGTCTTTCATCTGAGTGAAAACTGCATTCTATTCAGTTTTTAGTACTGTGTTGAATGGTTAGGCGATTCACTTGTAGGGAAGCGTTTGTTTGCATTCTGTATACTCAATTCTTTAACAGCAAACCTCGTGTCTTGGGTTTGACAGATATTCCAGTGAAATCACGTTGAAAACCGAACGTCAGTGAAAAGGCTTCATAGAATCACTCTGTGAATGTCTTTGAAAACACTTCTTAAGAAGGAAAGCATAGGTCTTTCATCTGAGTGAAAACTGCATTCTATTCAGTTTTTAGTACTGTGTTGAATGGTTAGGAGATTCAATTGTAGGGAAGCGTTTGTTTGCATTCTGTATACTCAATTCTTTAAGAGCAAACCTAGTGTCTTGCATTTGACATAAATTCCAGTGAAATCACGTTGAAAACCAAATGTCAGTAAAAAGGCTTCATAGAATCACTCTGTGAATGTCTTTGAAAACACTTCTTAAGAAGGAAAGCATACGTCTTTCATCTGAGTGAAAACTGCATTCTATTCAGTTTTTAGTACTGTTTTGAATGGTTTTGCAATTCACTTGTAGGGAAGCGTTTGTTTGCATTCTGTATACTCAATTCTTTAACAGCAAACCTCGTGTCTTGCGTTTGACAGAAATTCCAGTGAATTCACGTTTAAAACCGAATGTCAGTAAAAAGGCTTCCTAGAATCACTCTGTGAATGTCTTTGAAAACACTTCTTAAGAAGGAAAGCATACGTCTTTCATCTGAGTGAAAACTGCATTCTATTCAGTTTTTAGTACTGCTTTGAATGGTTAGGCAATTCACTTGTAGGGAAGCGTTTGTTTGCATTCTGTATACTCAATTCTTTAAGAGCAAACCTAGTGTCTTGCTTTTGACAGAAATTCCAGTGAAATCACGTTGAAAACCGAACGTCAGTAAAAAGGCTTCATAGAATCACTCTGTGAATGTCGTTGAAAACACTTCTTAAGAAGGAAAGCATACGTCTTTCATCTGAGTGAAAACTGCATTCTATTCAGTTTTTAGTACTGTTTTGAATGGTTAGGCAATTCACTTGTAGGGAAGCGTTTGTTTGCATTCTGTATACTCAATTCTTTAACAGCAAACCTCATGTCTTGCGTTTGACAGAAATACCAGTGAAATCACGTTTAAAACCGAAAGTCAGTAAAAAGGCTTCGTAGAATCACTCTGTGAATGTCTTTGAAAACACTTCTTAAGAAGGAAAGCATACGTCTTTCATCTGAGTGAAAACTGCATTCTATTCAGTTTTTAGTACTGTGTTGAATGGTTAGGCGATTCACATGTAGGGAAGCGTTTGTTTGCATTCTGTATACTCAATTCTTTAACAGCAAACCTCGTGTCTTGCTTTGACAGAAATTCCAGTGAAATCACGTTTAAAACCCAACGTCAGTAAAAAGGCTTCGTAGAATCACTCTGTGAATGTCTTTGAAAACACTTCTTAAGAAGGAAAGCATACGTCTTTCATCTGAGTGAAAACTGCATTCTATTCAGTTTTTAGTACTGTGTTGAATGGTTAGGCGATTCAAATGTAGGGAAGCATTTGTTTGCATTCCGTATACTCAATTCTTTAACAGCAAACCTCGTGTCTTGCGTTTGACAGAAATTCCAGTGAAATCAAGTTTAAAACCGAACGTCAGTAAAAAGGCTTCATAGAATCACTCTGTGAATGTCTTTGAAAACACTTCTTAAGAAGGAAAGCATACGTCTTTCATCTGAGTGAAAACTGCATTCTATTCAGTTTTTAGTACTGTGTTGAATGGTTAGGCGATTCACTTGTAGGGAAGCCTTTGTTTGCATTCTGTATACTCAATTCTTTAACAGCAAACCTCGTGTCTTGGGTTTGACAGAAATTCCAGTGAAATCACGTTGAAAACCGAACGTCAGTGAAAAGGCTTCGTAGAATCACTCTGTGAATGTCTTTGAAAACACTTCTTAAGAAGGAAAGCATACGTCTTTCATCTGAGTGAAAACTGCATTCTATTCAGTTTTTAGTACTGTGTTGAATGGTTAGGCGATTCACATGTAGGGAAGCGTTTGTTTGCATTCTGTATACTCAATTCTTTAACAGCAAACCTCGTGTCTTGCGTTTGACAGAAATTCCAGTGAAATCACGTTTAAAACCGAACGTCAGTAAAAAGGCTTCGTAGAATCACTCTGTGAATGTCTTTGAAAACACTTCTTAAGAAGGAAAGCATACGTCTTTCATCTGAGTGAAAACTGCATTCTATTCAGTTTTTAGTACTGTGTTGAATGGTTAGGCGATTCACTTCTAGGGAAGCGTTTGTTTGCATTCTGTATACTCAATTCTTTAACAGCAAACCTCGTGTCTTGCTTTGACAGAAATTCCAGTGAAATCACGTTTAAAACCCAACGTCAGTAAAAAGGCTTCGTAGAATCACTCTGTGAATGTCTTTGAAAACACTTCTTAAGAAGGAAAGCATACGTCTTTCATCTGAGTGAAAACTGCATTCTATTCAGTTTTTAGTACTGTGTTGAATGGTTAGGCGATTCAAATGTAGGGAAGCATTTGTTTGCATTCCGTATACTCATTTCTTTAACAGCAAACCTCGTGTCTTGCGTTTGACAGAAATTCCAGTGAAATCAAGTTTAAAACCGAACGTCAGTAAAAAGGCTTCATAGAATCACTCTGTGAATGTCTTTGAAAACACTTCTTAAGAAGGAAAGCATACGTCTTTCATCTGAGTGAAAACTGCATTCTATTCAGTTTTTAGTACTGTGTTGAATGGTTAGGCGATTCACTTGTAGGGAAGCCTTTGTTTGCATTCTGTATACTCAATTCTTTAACAGCAAACCTCGTGTCTTGGGTTTGACAGAAATTCCACTGAAATCACGTTGAAAACCGAACGTCAGTGAAAAGGCTTCGTAGAATCACTCTGTGAATGTCTTTGAAAACACTTCTTAAGAAGGAAAGCATACGTATTTCATCTGAGTGAAAACTGCATTCTATTCAGTTTTTAGTACTATTTTGAATGGTTAGGCGATTCACTTCTAGGGAAGCGTTTGTTTGCATTCTGTATACTCAATTCTTTAACAGCAAACCTCGTGTCTTGCTTTGATAGAAATTCCAGTGAAATCACGTTTAAAACCCAACGTCAGTAAAAAGGCTTCGTAGAATCACTCTGTGAATGTCTTTGAAAACACTTCTTAAGAAGGAAAGCATAAGTCTTTCATCTGAGTGAAAACTGCATTCTATTCAGTTTTTAGTACTGTGTTGAATGGTTAGGCGATTCAAATGTAGGGAAGCATTTGTTTGCATTCCGTATACTCAATTCTTTAACAGCAAACCTCGTGTCTTGCGTTTGACAGAAATTCCAGTGAAATCACGTTTAAAACCGAACGTCAGTAAAAAGGCTTCATAGAATCACTCTGTGAATGTCTTTGAAAACACTTCTTAAGAAGGAAAGCATACGTCTTTCATCTGAGTGAAAACTGCATTCTATTCAGTTTTTAGTACTGTGTTGAATGGTTAGGCGATTCACTTCTAGGGAAGCGTTTGTTTGCATTCTGTATACTCAATTCTTTAACAGCAAACCTCGTGTCTTGGGTTTGACAGAAATTCCAGTGAAATCACGTTGAAAACCGAACGTCAGTGAAAAGGCTTCATAGAATCACTCTGTGAATGTCTTTGAAAACACTTCTTAAGAAGGAAAGCATAGGTCTTTCATCTGAGTGAAAACTGCATTCTATTCAGTTTTTAGTACTGTGTTGAATGGTTAAGAGATTCAATTGTAGGGAAGCGTTTGTTTGCATTCTGTATACTCAATTCTTTAAGAGCAAACCTAGTGTCTTGCATTTGACATAAATTCCAGTGAAATCACGTTGAAAACCGAACGTCAGTAAAAAGGCTTCATAGAATCACTCTGTGAATGTCTTTGAAAACACTTCTTAAGAAGGAAAGCATACGTCTTTCATCTGAGTGAAAACTGCATTCTATTCAGTTTTTTCTACTGTTTTGAATGGTTTTGCAATTCACTTGTAGGGACGCGTTTGTTTGCATTCTGTATACTCAATTCTTTAACAGCAAACCTCGTGTCTTGCGTTTGACAGAAATTCCAGTGAAATCACGTTTCAAACCGAATGTCAGTAAAAAGGCTTCCTAGAATCACTCTGTGAATATCTTTGAAAACACTTCTTAAGAAGGAAAGCATATGTCTTTCATCTGAGTGAAAACTGCATTCTATTCAGTTTTTAGTACTGTGTTGAATGGTTAGGCGATTGACATGGAGGGAAGCGTTTGTTTGCATTCTGTATACTCAATTCTTTAACAGCAAACCTCGTGTCTTGCGTTTGACAGAAATTCCAGTGAAATCACGTTGAAAACCGAACATCAGTAAAAAGGCTTTGTAGAATCACTCTGTGAATGTCTTTGAAAACACTTCTTAAGAATGAAAGCATACGTCTTTCATCTGAGTGAAAACTGC
This sequence comes from Phyllotis vaccarum, assembly GCA_033318265.1. Classification (NCBI taxonomy): domain Eukaryota; kingdom Metazoa; phylum Chordata; class Mammalia; order Rodentia; family Cricetidae; genus Phyllotis; species Phyllotis vaccarum. Next base: position 75,293,528 of record JARWLC010000007.1, on the reverse strand, counting down.
ATTCTATTCAGTTTTTAGTACTGTGTTGAATGGTTAGGCGATTCACTTCTAGGGAAGCGTTTGTTTGCATTCTGTATACTCAATTCTTTAACAGCAAACCTCGTGTCTTGCTTTGAAAGAAATTCCAGTGAAATCACGTTTAAAACCCAACGTCAGTAAAAAGGCTTCGTAGAATCACTCTGTGAATGTCTTTGAAAACACTTCTTAAGAAGGAAAGTATAAGTCTTTCATCTGAGTGAAAACTGCATTCTATTCAGTTTTTAGTACTGTGTTGAATGGTTAGGCGATTCACATGTAGGGAAGCGTTTGTTTGCATTCGGTATACTCAATTCTTTAACAGCAAACCTCGTGTCTTGCGTTTGACAGAAATTCCAGTGAAATCAAGTTTATAACCGAACGTCAGTAAAAAGGCTTCATAGAATCACTCTGTGAATGTCTTTGAAAACACTTCTTAAGAAGGAAAGCATACGTCTTTCATCTGAGTGAAAACGGCATTCTATTCAGTTTTTAGTACTGTGTTGAATGGTTAGGCGATTCACTTGTAGGGAAGCGTTTGTTTGCATTCTGTATACTCAATTCTTTAACAGCAAACCTCGTGTCTTGGGTTTGACAGAAATTCCAGTGAAATCACGTTGAAAACCGAACGTCAGTGAAAAGGCTTCATAGAATCACTCTGTGAATGTCTTTGAAAACACTTCTTAAGAAGGAAAGCATAGGTCTTTCATCTGAGTGAAAACTGCATTCTATTCAGTTTTTAGTACTGTGTTGAATGGTTAGGAGATTCACTTGTAGGGAAGCGTTTGTTTGCATTCTGTATACTCAATTCTTTAAGAGCAAACCTAGTGTCTTGCGTTTGACAGAAATTCCAGTGAAATCACGTTGAAAACCGAACATCAGTAAAAAGGCTTCATAGAATCACTCTGTGAATGTCGTTGAAAACACTTCTTAAGAAGGAAAGCATACGTCTTTCATCTGAGTGAAAACTGCATTCTATTCAGTTTTTAGTACTGTTTTGAATGGTTAGGCAATTCACTTGTAGGGAAGCGTTTGTTTGCATTCTGTATACTCAATTCTTTAACAGCAAACCTCATGTCTTGCGTTTGACAGAAATTCCAGTGAAATCACGTTTAAAACCGAACGTCAGTAAAAAGGCTTCGTAGAATCACTCTGTGAATGTCTTTGAAAACACTTCTTAAGAAGGAAAGCATACGTCTTTCATCTGAGTGAAAACTGCATTCTATTCAGTTTTTAGTACTGTGTTGAATGGTTAGGCGATTCACATGTAGGGAAGAGTTTGTTTGCATTCTGTATACTCAATTCTTTAACAGCAAACCTCGTGTCTTGCGTTTGACAGAAATTCCAGTGAAATCACGTTTAAAACCGAACGTCAGTAAAAAGGCTTCATAGAATCACTCTGTGAATGTCTTTGAAAACACTTCTTAAGAAGGAAAGCATACGTCTTTCATCTGAGTGAAAACTGCATTCTATTCAGTTTTTAGTACTGTGTTGAATGGTTAGGCGATTCACTTCTAGGGAAGCGTTTGTTTGCATTCTGTATACTCAATTCTTTAACAGCAAACCTCGTGTCTTGCTTTGACAGAAATTCCAGTGAAATCACGTTTAAAACCCAACGTCAGTAAAAAGGCTTCGTAGAATCACTCTGTGAATGTCTTTGAAAACACTTCTTAAGAAGGAAAGCATACGTCTTTCATCTGAGTGAAAACTGCATTCTATTCAGTTTTTAGTACTGTGTTGAATGGTTAGGCGATTCACATGTAGGGAAGAGTTTGTTTGCATTCTGTATACTCAATTCTTTAACAGCAAACCTCGTGTCTTGCGTTTGACAGAAATTCCAGTGAAATCACGTTTAAAACCGAACGTCAGTAAAAAGGCTTCGTAGAATCACTCTGTGAATGTCTTTGAAAACACTTCTTAAGAAGGAAAGCATACGTCTTTCATCTGAGTGAAAACTGCATTCTATTCAGTTTTTAGTACTGTGTTGAATGGTTAGGCGATTCACTTGTAGGGAAGCGTTTGTTTGCATTCTGTATACTCAATTCTTTAACAGCAAACCTCGTGTCTTGCGTTTGACAGAAATTCCAGTGAAATCACGTTGAAAACCGAACGTTAGTGAAATGGCTTCATAGAATCACTCTGTGAATGTCTTTGCAAACACTTCTTAAGAAGGAAAGCATAGGTCTTTCATCTGAGTGAAAACTGCATTCTATTCAGTTTTTAGTACTGTGTTGAATGGTTAGGAGATTCACTTGTAGGGAAGCGTTTGTTTGCATTCTGTATACTCAATTCTTTAAGAGCAAACCTAGTGTCTTGCGTTTGACAGAAATTCCAATGAAATCACGTTGAAAACCGAACGTCAGTAAAAAGGCCTTGTAGAATCACTCTGTGAATGTCTTTAAAAACACTTCTTAAGAAGGAAAGCGTACGTCTTTCATCTGAGTGAAAACTGCATTCTATTCAGTTTTTAGTACTGTTTTGAATGGTTAGGCAATTCACTTGTCGGGAAGCGTTTGTTTGCATTTTGTATACTCAATTCTTTAACAGCAAACCTCGTGTCTTGCGTTTGACAGAAATTCCAGTGAAATCACGTTTAAAACCGAACGTCAGTAAAAAGGCTTCGTAGAATCACTCTGTGAATGTCTTTGAAAACACTTCTTAAGAAGGAAAGCATACGTCTTTCATCTGAGTGAAAACTGCATTCTATTCAGTTTTTAGTACTGTGTTGAATGGTTAGGCGATTCACATGTAGGGAAGCGTTTGTTTGCATTCTGTATACTCAATTCTTTAACAGCAAACCTCGTGTCTTGCGTTTGACAGAAATTCCAGTGAAATCACGTTGAAAACCGAACGTCAGTAAAAAGGCTTCGTAGAATCACTCTGTGAATGTCTTTGAAAACACTTCTTAAGAAGGAAAGCATACGTCTTTCATCTGAGTGAAAACTGCATTCTATTCAGCTTTTAGTACTGTGTTGAATGGTTAGGCGATTCACTTCTAGGGAAGCGTTTCTTTGCATTCTGTATACTCAATTCTTTAACAGCAAACCTCGTGTCTTGCGTTTGACAGAAATTCCAGTGAAATCAAGTTTAAAACCGAACTTCAGTAAAAAGGCTTCATAGAATCACTCTGTGAATGTCTTTGAAAACACTTCTTAAGAAGGAAAGCATACGTCTTTCATCTGAGTGAAAACTGCATTCTATTCAGTTTTTAGTACTGTGTTGAATGGTTAGGCGATTCACTTGTAGGGAAGCGTTTGTTTGCATTCTGTATACTCAATTCTTTAACAGCAAACCTCGTGTCTTGCGTTTGACAGAAATTCCAGTGAAATCACGTTTAAAACCGAACGTCAGTAAAAAGGCTTCGTAGAATCACTCTGTGAATGTCTTTGAAAACACTTCTTAAGAAGGAAAGCATAGGTCTTTCATCTGAGTGAAAACTGCATTCTATTCAGTTTTTAGTACTGTGTTGAATGGTTAGGCGATTCACATGTAGGGAAGCGTTTGTTTGCATTCGGTATACTCAATTCTTTAACAGTAAACCTCGTGTCTTGCGTTTGACAGAAATTCCAGTGAAATCAAGTTTAAAACCGAACGTCAGTAAAAAGGCTTCATAGAATCACTCTGTGAATGTCTTTGAAAACACTTCTTAAGAAGGAAAGCATACGTCTTTCATCTGAGTGAAAACTGCATTCTATTCAGTTTTTAGTACTGTGTTGAATGGTTAGGCGATTCACGTGTAGGGAAGCGTTTGTTTGCATTCTGTATACTCAATTCTTTAACAGCAAACCTCGTGTCTTGGGTTTGACAGAAATTCCAGTGAAATCACGTTGAAAACCGAACGTCAGTGAAAAGGCTTCGTAGAATCACTCTGTGAATGTCTTTGAAAACACTTCTTAAGAAGGAAAGCATACGTCTTTCATCTGAGTGAAAACTGCATTCTATTCAGTTTTTAGTACTGTGTTGAATGGTTAGGCGATTCAAATGTAGGGAAGCATTTGTTTGCATTCCGTATACTCAATTCTTTAACAGCAAACCTCGTGTCTTGCATTTGACAGAAATTCCAGTGAAATCAAGTTTAAAACCGAACGTCAGTAAAAAGGCTTCATAGAATCACTCTGTGAATGTCTTTGAAAACACTTCTTAAGAAGGAAAGCATACGTCTTTCATCTGAGTGAAAACTGCATTCTATTCAGTTTTTAGTACTGTGTTGAATGGTTAGGCGATTCACTTGTAGGGAAGCCTTTGTTTGCATTCTGTATACTCAATTCTTTAACAGCAAACCTCGTGTCTTGGGTTTGACAGAAATTCCAGTGAAATCACGTTGAAAACAGAACGTCAGTGAAAAGGCTTCGTAGAATCACTCTGTGAATGTCTTTGAAAACACTTCTTAAGAAGGAAAGCATACGTATTTCATCTGAGTGAAAACTGCATTCTATTCAGTTTTTAGTACTATTTTGAATGGTTAGGCGATTCACTTCTAGGGAAGCGTTTGTTTGCATTCTGTATACTCAATTCTTTAACAGCAAACCTCGTGTCTTGGGTTTGACAGAAATTCCAGTGAAATCACGTTGAAAACCGAACGTCAGTGAAAAGGCTTCATAGAATCACTCTGTGAATGTCTTTGAAAACACTTCTTAAGAAGGAAAGCATAGGTCTTTCATCTGAGTGAAAACTGCATTCTATTCAGTTTTTAGTACTGTGTTGAATGGTTAGGAGATTCACTTGTAGGGAAGCGTTTGTTTGCATTCTGTATACTCAATTCTTTAAGAGCAAACCTAGTGTCTTGCGTTTGACAGAAATTCCAGTGAAATCACGTTGAAAACCGAACGTCAGTAAAAAGGCTTCATAGAATCACTCTGTGAATGTCGTTGAAAACACTTCTTAAGAAGGAAAGCATACGTCTTTCATCTGAGTGAAAACTGCATTCTATTCAGTTTTTAGTACTGTTTTGAATGGTTAGGCAATTCACTTGTAGGGAAGCGTTTGTTTGCATTCTGTATACTCAATTCTTTAACAGCAAACCTCATGTCTTGCGTTTGACAGAAATTCCAGTGAAATCACGTTGAAAACCGAACGTCAGTAAAAAGGCTTCGTAGAATCACTCTGTGAATGTCTTTGAAAACACTTCTTAAGAAGGAAAGCATACGTCTTTCATCTGAGTGAAAACTGCATTCTATTCAGTTTTTAGTACTGTGTTGAATGGTTAGGCGATTCACATGTAGGGAAGAGTTTGTTTGCATTCTGTATACTCAATTCTTTAACAGCAAACCTCTTGTCTTGCGTTTGACAGAAATTCCAGTGAAATCACGTTTAAAACCGAACGTCAGTAAAAAGGCTTCGTAGAATCACTCTGTGAATGTCTTTGAAAACACTTCTTAAGAAGGAAAGCATACGTCTTTCATCTGAGTGAAAACTGCATTCTATTCAGTTTTTAGTACTGTGTTGAATGGTTAGGCGATTCACTTCTAGGGAAGCGTTTGTTTGCATTCTGTATACTCAATTCTTTAACAGCAAACCTCGTGTCTTGCTTTGACAGAAATTCCAGTGAAATCACGTTTAAAACCCAACGTCAGTAAAAAGGCTTCGTAGAATCACTCTGTGAATGTCTTTGCAAACACTTCTTAAGAAGGAAAGCATAGGTCTTTCATCTGAGTGAAAACTGCATTCTATTCAGTTTTTAGTACTGTGTTGAATGGTTAGGAGATTCACTTGTAGGGAAGCGTTTGTTTGCATTCTGTATACTCAATTCTTTAAGAGCAAACCTAGTGTCTTGCGTTTGACAGAAATTCCAATGAAATCACGTTGAAAACCGAACGTCAGTAAAAAGGCCTTGAAGAATCACTCTGTGAATGTCTTTAAAAACACTTCTTAAGAAGGAAAGCGTACGTCTTTCATCTGAGTGAAAACTGCATTCTATTCAGTTTTTAGTACTGTTTTGAATGGTTAGGCAATTCACTTGTCGGGAAGCGTTTGTTTGCATTTTGTATACTCAATTCTTTAACAGCAAACCTCGTGTCTTGCGTTTGACAGAAATTCCAGTGAAATCACGTTTAAAACCGAACGTCAGTAAAAAGGCTTCGTAGAATCACTCTGTGAATGTCTTTGAAAACACTTCTTAAGAAGGAAAGCATACGTCTTTCATCTGAGTGAAAACTGCATTCTATTCAGTTTTTAGTACTGTGTTGAATGGTTAGGCGATTCACATGTAGGGAAGCGTTTGTTTGCATTCTGTATACTCAATTCTTTAACAGCAAACCTCGTGTCTTGCGTTTGAAAGAAATTCCAGTGAAATCACGTTGAAAACCGAACGTCAGTAAAAAGGCTTCGTAGAATCACTCTGTGAATGTCTTTGAAAACACTTCTTAAGAAGGAAAGCATACGTCTTTCATCTGAGTGAAAACTGCATTCTATTCAGCTTTTAGTACTGTGTTGAATGGTTAGGCGATTCACTTCTAGGGAAGCGTTTCTTTGCATTCTGTATACTCAATTCTTTAACAGCAAACCTCGTGTCTTGCGTTTGACAGAAATTCCAGTGAAATCAAGTTTAAAACCGAACTTCAGTAAAAAGGCTTCATAGAATCACTCTGTGAATGTCTTTGAAAACACTTCTTAAGAAGGAAAGCATACGTCTTTCATCTGAGTGAAAACTGCATTCTATTCAGTTTTTAGTACTGTGTTGAATGGTTAGGCGATTCACTTGTAGGGAAGCGTTTGTTTGCATTCTGTATACTCAATTCTTTAACAGCAAACCTCGTGTCTTGCGTTTGACAGAAATTCCAGTGAAATCACGTTTAAAACCGAACGTCAGTAAAAAGGCTTCGTAGAATCACTCTGTGAATGTCTTTGAAAACACTTCTTAAGAAGGAAAGCATAGGTCTTTCATCTGAGTGAAAACTGCATTCTATTCAGTTTTTAGTACTGTGTTGAATGGTTAGGCGATTCACATGTAGGGAAGCGTTTGTTTGCATTCGGTATACTCAATTCTTTAACAGTAAACCTCGTGTCTTGCGTTTGACAGAAATTCCAGTGAAATCAAGTTTAAAACCGAACGTCAGTAAAAAGGCTTCATAGAATCACTCTGTGAATGTCTTTGAAAACACTTCTTAAGAAGGAAAGCATACGTCTTTCATCTGAGTGAAAACTGCATTCTATTCAGTTTTTAGTACTGTGTTGAATGGTTAGGCGATTCACGTGTAGGGAAGCGTTTGTTTGCATTCTGTATACTCAATTCTTTAACAGCAAACCTCGTGTCTTGGGTTTGACAGAAATTCCAGTGAAATCACGTTGAAAACCGAACGTCAGTGAAAAGGCTTCGTAGAATCACTCTGTGAATGTCTTTGAAAACACTTCTTAAGAAGGAAAGCATACGTCTTTCATCTGAGTGAAAACTGCATTCTATTCAGTTTTTAGTACTGTGTTGAATGGTTAGGCGATTCAAATGTAGGGAAGCATTTGTTTGCATTCCGTATACTCAATTCTTTAACAGCAAACCTCGTGTCTTGCGTTTGACAGAAATTCCAGTGAAATCAAGTTTAAAACCGAACGTCAGTAAAAAGGCTTCATAGAATCACTCTGTGAATGTCTTTGAAAACACTTCTTAAGAAGGAAAGCATACGTCTTTCATCTGAGTGAAAACTGCATTCTATTCAGTTTTTAGTACTGTGTTGAATGGTTAGGCGATTCACTTGTAGGGAAGCCTTTGTTTGCATTCTGTATACTCAATTCTTTAACAGCAAACCTCGTGTCTTGGGTTTGACAGAAATTCCAGTGAAATCACGTTGAAAACAGAACGTCAGTGAAAAGGCTTCGTAGAATCACTCTGTGAATGTCTTTGAAAACACTTCTTAAGAAGGAAAGCATACGTATTTCATCTGAGTGAAAACTGCATTCTATTCAGTTTTTAGTACTATTTTGAATGGTTAGGCGATTCACTTCTAGGGAAGCGTTTGTTTGCATTCTGTATACTCAATTCTTTAACAGCAAACCTCGTGTCTTGGGTTTGACAGAAATTCCAGTGAAATCACGTTGAAAACCGAACGTCAGTGAAAAGGCTTCATAGAATCACTCTGTGAATGTCTTTGAAAACACTTCTTAAGAAGGAAAGCATAGGTCTTTCATCTGAGTGAAAACTGCATTCTATTCAGTTTTTAGTACTGTGTTGAATGGTTAGGAGATTCACTTGTAGGGAAGCGTTTGTTTGCATTCTGTATACTCAATTCTTTAAGAGCAAACCTAGTGTCTTGCGTTTGACAGAAATTCCAGTGAAATCACGTTGAAAACCGAACGTCAGTAAAAAGGCTTCATAGAATCACTCTGTGAATGTCGTTGAAAACACTTCTTAAGAAGGAAAGCATACGTCTTTCATCTGAGTGAAAACTGCATTCTATTCAGTTTTTAGTACTGTTTTGAATGGTTAGGCAATTCACTTGTAGGGAAGCGTTTGTTTGCATTCTGTATACTCAATTCTTTAACAGCAAACCTCATATCTTGCGTTTGACAGAAATTCCAGTGAAATCACGTTTAAAACCGAACGTCAGTATAAAGGCTTCGTAGAATCACTCTGTGAATGTCTTTGAAAACACTTCTTAAGAAGGAAAGCATACGTCTTTCATCTGAGTGAAAACTGCATTCTATTCAGTTTTTAGTACTGTGTTGAATGGTTAGGCGATTCACATGTAGGGAAGAGTTTGTTTGCATTCTGTATACTCAATTCTTTAACAGCAAACCTCGTGTCTTGCGTTTGACAGAAATTCCAGTGAAATCACGTTTAAAACCGAACGTCAGTAAAAAGGCTTCGTAGAATCACTCTGTGAATGTCTTTGAAAACACTTCTTAAGAAGGAAAGCATACATCTTTCATCTGAGTGAAAACTGCATTCTATTCAGTTTTTAGTACTGTGTTGAATGGTTAGGCGATTCACTTCTAGGGAAGCGTTTGTTTGCATTCTGTATACTCAATTCTTTAACAGCAAACCTCGTGTCTTGCTTTGACAGAAATTCCAGTGAAATCACGTTTAAAACCCAACGTCAGTAAAAAGGCTTCGTAGAATCACTCTGTGAATGTCTTTGAAAACACTTCTTAAGAAGGAAAGCATAAGTCTTTCATCTGAGTGAAAACTGCATTCTATTCAGTTTTTAGTACTGTGTTGAATGGTTAGGCGATTCACATGTAGGGAAGCGTTTGTTTGCATTCGGTATACTCAATTCTTTAACAGCAAACCTCGTGTCTTGCGTTTGACAGAAATTCCAGTGAAATCAAGTTTAAAACCGAACGTCAGTAAAAAGGCTTCATAGAATCACTCTGTGAATGTCTTTGAAAACACTTCTTAAGAAGGAAAGCATACGTCTTTCATCTGAGTGAAAACGGCATTCTATTCAGTTTTTAGTACTGTGTTGAATGGTTAGGCCATTCACTTGTAGGGAAGCGTTTGTTTGCATTCTGTATACTCAATTCTTTAACAGCAAACCTCGTGTCTTGGGTTTGACAGAAATTCCAGTGAAATCACGTTGAAAACCGAACGTCAGTGAAAAGGCTTCATAGAATCACTCTGTGAATGTCTTTGAAAACACTTCTTAAGAAGGAAAGCATAGGTCTTTCATCTGAGTGAAAACTGCATTCTATTCAGTTTTTAGTACTGTGTTGAATGGTTAGGAGATTCACTTGTAGGGAAGCGTTTGTTTGCATTCTGTATACTCAATTCTTTAACAGCAAACCTAGTGTCTTGCGTTTGACAGAAATTCCAGTGAAATCACGTTGAAAACCGAACGTCAGTAAAAAGGCTTCATAGAATCACTCTGTGAATGTCGTTGAAAACACTTCTTAAGAAGGAAAGCATACGTCTTTCATCTGAGTGAAAACTGCATTCTATTCAGTTTTTAGTACTGTTTTGAATGGTTAGGCAATTCACTTGTAGGGAAGCGTTTGTTTGCATTCTGTATACTCAATTCTTTAACAGCAAACCTCATGTCTTGCGTTTGACAGAAATTCCAGTGAAATCACGTTTAAAACCGAACGTCAGTAAAAAGGCTTCGTAGAATCACTCTGTGAATGTCTTTGAAAACACTTCTTAAGAAGGAAAGCATACGTCTTTCATCTGAGTGAAAACTGCATTCTATTCAGTTTTTAGTACTGTGTTGAATGGTTAGGCGATTCACATGTAGGGAAGAGTTTGTTTGCATTCTGTATACTCAATTCTTTAACAGCAAACCTCGTGTCTTGCGTTTGACAGAAATTCCAGTGAAATCACGTTTAAAACCGAACGTCAGTAAAAGGCTTCGTAGAATCACTCTGTGAATGTCTTTGAAAACACTTCTTAAGAAGGAAAGCATACGTCTTTCATCTGAGTGAAAACTGCATTCTATTCAGTTTTTAGTACTGTGTTGAATGGTTAGGCGATTCACTTGTAGGGAAGCGTTTGTTTGCATTCTGTATACTCAATTCTTTAACAGCAAACCTCGTGTCTTGCGTTTGACAGAAATTCCAGTGAAATCACGTTGAAAACCGAATGTTAGTGAAATGGCTTCATAGAATCACTCTGTGAATGTCTTTGCAAACACTTCTTAAGAAGGAAAGCATAGGTCTTTCATCTGAGTGAAAACTGCATTCTATTCAGTTTTTAGTACTGTGTTGAATGGTTAGGAGATTCACTTGTAGGGAAGCGTTTGTTTGCATTCTGTATACTCAATTCTTTAAGAGCAAACCTAGTGTCTTGCGTTTGACAGAAATTCCAGTGAAATCACGTTGAAAACCGAACGTCAGTAAAAAGGCCTTGTAGAATCACTCTGTGAATGTCTTTAAAAACACTTCTTAAGAAGGAAAGCGTACGTCTTTCATCTGAGTGAAAACTGCATTCTATTCAGTTTTTAGTACTGTGTTGAATGGTTAGGCGATTCACGTGTAGGGAAGCGTTTGTTTGCATTCTGTATACTCAATTCTTTAACAGCAAACCTCGTGTCTTGGGTTTGACAGAAATTCCAGTGAAATCACGTTGAAAACCGAACGTCAGTGAAAAGGCTTCGTAGAATCACTCTGTGAATGTCTTTGAAAACACTTCTTAAGAAGGAAAGCATACGTCTTTCATCTGAGTGAAAACTGCATTCTATTCAGTTTTTAGTACTGTGTTGAATGGTTAGGCGATTCAAATGTAGGGAAGCATTTGTTTGCATTCCGTATACTCAATTCTTTAACAGCAAACCTCGTGTCTTGCGTTTGACAGAAATTCCAGTGAAATCAAGTTTAAAACCGAACATCAGTAAAAAGGCTTCATAGAATCACTCTGTGAATGTCTTTGAAAACACTTCTTAAGAAGGAAAGCATACGTCTTTCATCTGAGTGAAAACTGCATTCTATTCAGTTTTTAGTACTGTGTTGAATGGTTAGGCGATTCACTTGTAGGGAAGCCTTTGTTTGCATTCTGTATACTCAATTCTTTAACAGCAAACCTCGTGTCTTGGGTTTGACAGAAATTCCAGTGAAATCACGTTGAAAACCGAACGTCAGTGAAAAGGCTTCGTAGAATCACTCTGTGAATGTCTTTGAAAACACTTCTTAAGAAGGAAAGCATACGTATTTCATCTGAGTGAAAACTGCATTCTATTCAGTTTTTAGTACTATTTTGAATGGTTAGGCGATTCACTTCTAGGGAAGCGTTTGTTTGCATTCTGTATACTCAATTCTTTAACAGCAAACCTCGTGTCTTGGGTTTGACAGAAATTCCAGTGAAATCACGTTGAAAACCGAACGTCAGTAAAAAGGCTTCGTAGAATCACTCTGTGAATGTCTTTGAAAACACTTCTTAAGAAGGAAAGCATACGTCTTTCATCTGAGTGAAAACTGCATTCTATTCAGTTTTTAGTACTGTGTTGAATGGTTAGGCGATTCACTTCTAGGGAAGCGTTTGTTTGCATTCTGTATACTCAATTCTTTAACAGCAAACCTCGTGTCTTGCTTTGACAGAAATTCCAGTGAAATCACGTTTAAAACCCAACGTCAGTAAAAAGGCTTCGTAGAATCACTCTGTGAATGTCTTTGAAAACACTTCTTAAGAAGGAAAGCATAAGTCTTTCATCTGAGTGAAAACTGCATTCTATTCAGTTTTTAGTACTGTGTTGAATGGTTAGGCGATTCACATGTAGGGAAGCGTTTGTTTGCATTCGGTATACTCAATTCTTTAACAGCAAACCTCGTGTCTTGCGTTTGACAGAAATTCCAGTGAAATCAAGTTTAAAACCGAACGTCAGTAAAAAGGCTTCATAGAATCACTCTGTGAATGTCTTTGAAAACACTTCTTAAGAAGGAAAGCATACGTCTTTCATCTGAGTGAAAACGGCATTCTATTCAGTTTTTAGTACTGTGTTGAATGGTTAGGCCATTCACTTGTAGGGAAGCGTTTGTTTGCATTCTGTATACTCAATTCTTTAACAGCAAACCTCGTGTCTTGGGTTTGACAGAAATTCCAGTGAAATCACGTTGAAAACCGAACGTCAGTGAAAAGGCTTCATAGAATCACTCTGTGAATGTCTTTGAAAACACTTCTTAAGAAGGAAAGCATAGGTCTTTCATCTGAGTGAAAACTGCATTCTATTCAGTTTTTAGTACTGTGTTGAATGGTTAGGAGATTCACTTGTAGGGAAGCGTTTGTTTGCATTCTGTATACTCAATTCTTTAAGAGCAAACCTAGTGTCTTGCGTTTGACAGAAATTCCAGTGAAATCACGTTGAAAACCGAACGTCAGTAAAAAGGCTTCGTAGAATCACTCTGTGAATGTCTTTGAAAACACTTCTTAAGAAGGAAAGCATACGTCTTTCATCTGAGTGAAAACTGCATTCTATTCAGCTTTTAGTACTGTGTTGAATGGTTAGGCGATTCACTTCTAGGGAAGCATTTCTTTGCATTCTGTATACTCAATTCTTTAACAGCAAACCTCGTGTCTTGCGTTTGACAGAAATTCCAGTGAAATCAAGTTTAAAACCGAACGTCAGTAAAAAGGCTTCATAGAATCACTCTGTGAATGTCTTTGAAAACACTTCTTAAGAAGGAAAGCATACGTCTTTCATCTGAGTGAAAACTGCATTCTATTCAGTTTTTAGTACTGTGTTGAATGGTTAGGCGATTCACTTGTAGGGAAGCGTTTGTTTGCATTCTGTATACTCAATTCTTTAACAGCAAACCTCGTGTCTTGCGTTTGACAGAAATTCCAGTGAAATCACGTTTAAAACCGAACGTCAGTAAAAAGGCTTCGTAGAATCACTCTGTGAATGTCTTTGAAAACACTTCTTAAGAAGGAAAGCATAGGTCTTTCATCTGAGTGAAAACTGCATTCTATTCAGTTTTTAGTACTGTGTTGAATGGTTAGGCGATTCACATGTAGGGAAGCGTTTGTTTGCATTCGGTATACTCAATTCTTTAACAGTAAACCTCGTGTCTTGCGTTTGACAGAAATTCCAGTGAAATCAAGTTTAAAACCGAACGTCAGTAAAAAGGCTTCATAGAATCACTCTGTGAATGTCTTTGAAAACACTTCTTAAGAAGGAAAGCATACGTCTTTCATCTGAGTGAAAACTGCATTCTATTCAGTTTTTAGTACTGTGTTGAATGGTTAGGCGATTCACGTGTAGGGAAGCGTTTGTTTGCATTCTGTATACTCAATTCTTTAACAGCAAACCTCGTGTCTTGGGTTTGACAGAAATTCCAGTGAAATCACGTTGAAAACCGAACGTCAGTGAAAAGGCTTCGTAGAATCACTCTGTGAATGTCTTTGAAAACACTTCTTAAGAAGGAAAGCATACGTCTTTCATCTGAGTGAAAACTGCATACTATTCAGTTTTTAGTACTGTGTTGAATGGTTAGGCGATTCAAATGTAGGGAAGCATTTGTTTGCATTCCGTATACTCAATTCTTTAACAGCAAACCTCGTGTCTTGCGTTTGACAGAAATTCCAGTGAAATCAAGTTTAAAACCGAACGTCAGTAAAAAGGCTTCATAGAATCACTCTGTGAATGTCTTTGAAAACACTTCTTAAGAAGGAAAGCATACGTCTTTCATCTGAGTGAAAACTGCATTCTATTCAGTTTTTAGTACTGTGTTGAATGGTTAGGCGATTCACTTGTAGGGAAGCCTTTGTTTGCATTCTGTATACTCAATTCTTTAACAGCAAACCTCGTGTCTTGGGTTTGACAGAAATTCCAGTGAAATCACGTTGAAAACCGAACGTCAGTGAAAAGGCTTCGTAGAATCACTCTGTGAATGTCTTTGAAAACACTTCTTAAGAAGGAAAGCAAACGTATTTCATCTGAGTGAAAACTGCATTCTATTCAGTTTTTAGTACTATTTTGAATGGTTAGGCGATTCACTTCTAGGGAAGCGTTTGTTTGCATTCTGTATACTCAATTCTTTAACAGCAAACCTCGTGTCTTGCTTTGACAGAAATTCCAGTGAAATCACGTTTAAAACCCAAGGTCAGTAAAAAGGCTTCGTAGAATCACTCTGTGAATGTCTTTGAAAACACTTCTTAAGAAGGAAAGCATAAGTCATTCATCTGAGTGAAAACTGCATTCTATTCAGTTTTTAGTACTGTGTTGAATGGTTAGGCGATTCAAATGTAGGGAAGCATTTGTTTGCATTCCATATACTCAATTCTTTAACAGCAAACCTCGTGTCTTGCGTTTGACAGAAATTCCATTGAAATCAAGTTTAAAACCGAACGTCAGTAAAAAGGCTTCATAGAATCACTCTGTGAATGTCTTTGAAAACACTTCTTAAGAAGGAAAGCATACGTCTTTCATCTGAGTGAAAACTGCATTCTATTCAGTTTTTAGTACTGTGTTGAATGGTTAGGCGATTCACTTGTAGGGAAGCGTTTGTTTGCATTCTGTATACTCAATTCTTTAACAGCAAACCTCGTGTCTTTGGTTTGACAGAAATTCCAGTGAAATCACGTTGAAAACCGAACGTCAGTGAAAAGGCTTCATAGAATCACTCTGTGAATGTCTTTGAAAACACTTCTTAAGAAGGAAAGCATACGTCTTTCATCTGAGTGAAAACTGCATTCTATTCAGTTTTTAGTACTGTTTTGAATGGTTTTGCAATTCACTTGTAGGGAAGCGTTTGTTTGCATTCTGTATACTCAATTCTTTAACAGCAAACCTCGTGTCTTGCGTTTGACAGAAATTCCAGTGAAATCACGTTTAAAACCGAATGTCAGTAAATAGGCTTCCTAGAATCACTCTGTGAATGTCTTTGAAAACACTTCTTAAGAAGGAAAGCATATGTCTTTCATCTGAGTGAAAACTGCATTCTATTCAGTTTTTAGTACTGTGTTGAATGGTTAGGCGATTCACATGGAGGGAAGCGTTTGTTTGCATTCTGTATACTCAATTCTTTAACAGCAAACCTCGTGTCTTGCGTTTGACAGAAATTCCAGTGAAATCACGTTGAAAACCGAACATCAGTAAAAAGGCTTTGTAGAATCACTCTGTGAATGTCTTTGAAAACACTTCTTAAGAAGGAAAGCATACGTGTTTCATCTGAGTGAAAACTGCATTCTATTCAGTTTTTAGTACTGTGTTGAATGGTTAGGCGATTCACTTCTAGGGAAGCGTTTGTTTGCATTCTGTATACTCAATTCTTTAACAGCAAACCTCGTGTCTTGCTTTGACAGAAATTCCAGTGAAATCACGTTTAAAACCCAACGTCAGTAAAAAGGCTTCGTAGAATCACTCTGTGAATGTCTTTGAAAACACTTCTTAAGAAGGAAAGCATAAGTCTTTCATCTGAGTGAAAACTGCATTCTATTCAGTTTTTAGTACTGTGTTGAATGGTTAGGCGATTCACATGTAGGGAAGCGTTTGTTTGCATTCGGTATACTCAATTCTTTAACAGCAAACTTCGTGTCTTGCGTTTGACAGAAATTCCAGTGAAATCAAGTTTAAAACCGAACGTCAGTAAAAAGGCTTCAAAGAATCACTCTCTGAATGTCTTTGAAAACACTTCTTAAGAAGGAAAGCATACGTCTTTCATCTGAGTGAAAACGGCATTCTATTCAGTTTTTAGTACTGTGTTGAATGGTTAGGCGATTCACTTGTAGGGAAGCGTTTGTTTGCATTCTGTATACTCAATTCTTTAACAGCAAACCTCGTGTCTTGGGTTTGACAGAAATTCCAGTGAAATCACGTTGAAAACCGAACGTCAGTGAAAAGGCTTCATAGAATCACTCTGTGAATGTCTTTGAAAACACTTCTTAAGAAGGAAAGCATAGGTCTTTCATCTGAGTGAAAACTGCATTCTATTCAGTTTTTAGTACTGTGTTGAATGGTTAGGAGATTCACTTGTAGGGAAGCGTTTGTTTGCATTCTGTATACTCAATTCTTTAAGAGCTAACCTAGTGTCTTGCGTTTGACAGAAATTCCAGTGAAATCACGTTGAAAACCGAAAGTCAGTAAAAAGGCTTCATAGAATCACTCTGTGAATGTCGTTGAAAACACTTCTTAAGAAGGAAAGCATACGTCTTTCATCTGAGTGAAAACTGCATTCTATTCAGTTTTTAGTACTGTTTTGAATGGTTAGGCAATTCACTTGTAGGGAAGCGTTTGTTTGCATTCTGTATACTCAATTCTTTAACAGCAAACCTCATGTCTTGCGTTTGACAGAAATTCCAGTGAAATCACGTTTAAAACCGAACGTCAGTAAAAAGGCTTCGTAGAATCACTCTGTGAATGTCTTTGAAAACACTTCTTAAGAAGGAAAGCATACGTCTTTCATCTGAGTGAAAACTGCATTCTATTCAGTTTTTAGTACTGTGTTGAATGGTTAGGCGATTCACTTCTAGGGAAGCGTTTGTTTGCATTCTGTATACTCAATTCTTTAACAGCAAACCTCGTGTCTTGCTTTGACAGAAATTCCAGTGAAATCACGTTTAAAACCGAACGTCAGTAAAAAGGCTTCGTAGAATCACTCTGTGAATGTCTTTGAAAACACTTCTTAAGAAGGAAAGCATACGTCTTTCATCTGAGTGAAAACTGCATTCTATTCAGTTTTTAGTACTGTGTTGAATGGTTAGGCGATTCACTTCTAGGGAAGCATTTGTTTGCATTCTGTATACTCAATTCTTTAACAGCAAACCTCGTGTCTTGGGTTTGACAGAAATTCCAGTGAAATCACGTTGAAAACCGAACGTCAGTGAAAAGGCTTCATAGAATCACTCTGTGAATGTCTTTGAAAACACTTCTTAAGAAGGAAAGCATAGGTCTTTCATCTGAGTGAAAACTGCATTCTATTCAGTTTTTAGTACTGTGTTGAATGGTTAGGAGATTCAATTGTAGGGAAGCGTTTGTTTGCATTCTGTATACTCAATTCTTTAAGAGCAAACCTAGTGTCTTGCATTTGACATAAATTCCAGTGAAATCACGTTGAAAACCGAACGTCAGTAAAAAGGCTTCATAGAATCACTCTGTGAATGTCTTTGAAAACACTTCTTAAGAAGGAAAGCATACGTCTTTCATCTGAGTGAAAACTGCATTCTATTCAGTTTTTAGTACTGTTTTGAATGGTTTTGCAATTCACTTGTAGGGAAGCGTTTGTTTGCATTCTGTATACTCAATTCTTTAACAGCAAACCTCGTGTCTTGGGTTTGACAGAAATTCCAGTGAAATCACGTTTAAAACCGAATGTCAGTAAAAAGGCTTCCTAGAATCACTCTCTGAATGTCTTTGAAAACACTTCTTAAGAAGGAAAGCATATGTCTTTCATCTGAGTGAAAACTGCATTCTATTCAGTTTTTAGTACTGTGTTGAATGGTTAGGCGATTCACATGGAGGGAAGCGTTTGTTTGCATTCTGTATACTCAATTCTTTAACAGCAAACCTCGTGTCTTGCGTTTGACAGAAATTCCAGTGAAATCACGTTGAAAACCGAACATCAGTAAAAAGGCTTTGTAGAATCACTCTGTGAATGTCTTTGAAAACACTTCTTAAGAAGGAAAGCATACGTCTTTCATCTGAGTGAAAACTGCATTCTATTCAGTTTTTAGTACTGTGTTGAATGGTTAGGCGATTCACTTCTAGGGAAGCGTTTGTTTGCATTCTGTATACTCAATTCTTTAACAGCAAACCTCCTGTCTTGCTTTGACAGAAATTCCAGTGAAATCACGTTTAAAACCCAACGTCAGTAAAAAGGCTTCGTAGAATCACTCTGTGAATGTCTTTGAAAACACTTCTTAAGAAGGAAAGCATAAGTCTTTCATCTGAGTGAAAACTGCATTCTATTCAGTTTTTAGTACTGTGTTGAATGGTTAGGCGATTCACATGTAGGGAAGCGTTTGTTTGCATTCGGTATACTCAATTCTTTAACAGCAAACCTCGTGTCTTGCGTTTGACAGAAATTCCAGTGAAATCAAGTTTAAAACCGAACGTCAGTAAAAAGGCTTCATAGAATCACTCTCTGAATGTCTTTGAAAACACTTCTTAAGAAGGAAAGCATACGTCTTTCATCTGAGTGAAAACGGCATTCTATTCAGTTTTTAATACTGTGTTGAATGGTTAGGCGATTCACTTGTAGGGAAGCGTTTGTTTGCATTCTGTATACTCAATTCTTTAACAGCAAACCTCGTGTCTTGGGTTTGACAGAAATTCCAGTGAAATCACGTTGAAAACCGAACGTCAGTGAAAAGGCTTCATAGAATCACTCTGTGAATGTCTTTGAAAACACTTCTTAAGAAGGAAAGCATAGGTCTTTCATCTGAGTGAAAACTGCATTCTATTCAGTTTTTAGTACTGTGTTGAATGGTTAGGAGATTCACTTGTAGGGAAGCGTTTGTTTGCATTCTGTATACTCAATTCTTTAAGAGCAAACCTAGTGTCTTGCGTTTGACAGAAATTCCAGTGAAATCACGTTGAAAACCGAACGTCAGTAAAAAGGCTTCATAGAATCACTCTGTGAATGTCGTTGAAAACACTTCTTAAGAAGGAAAGCATACGTCTTTCATCTGAGTGAAAACTGCATTCTATTCAGTTTTTAGTACTGTTTTGAATGGTTAGGCAATTCACTTGTAGGGAAGCGTTTGTTTGCATTCTGTATACTCAATTCTTTAACAGCAAACCTCATGTCTTGCGTTTGACAGAAATTCCAGTGAAATCACGTTTAAAACCGAACGTCAGTAAAAAGGCTTCGTAGAATCACTCTGTGAATGTCTTTGAAAACACTTCTTAAGAAGGAAAGCATACGTCTTTCATCTGAGTGAAAACTGCATTCTATTCAGTTTTTAGTACTGTGTTGAATGGTTAGGCGATTCACTTCTAGGGAAGCGTTTGTTTGCATTCTGTATACTCAATTCTTTAACAGCAAACCTCGTGTCTTGCTTTGACAGAAATTCCAGTGAAATCACGTTTAAAACCCAACGTCAGTAAAAAGGCTTCGTAGAATCACTCTGTGAATGTCTTTGAAAACACTTCTTAAGAAGGAAAGCATAAGTCTTTCATCTGAGTGAAAACTGCATTCTATTCAGTTTTTAGTACTGTGTTGAATGGTTAGGCGATTCACATGTAGGGAAGCGTTTGTTTGCATTCGGTATACTCAATTCTTTAACAGCAAACCTCGTGTCTTGCGTTTGACAGAAATTCCAGTGAAATCAAGTTTAAAACCGAACGTCAGTAAAAAGGCTTCATAGAATCACTCTGTGAATGTCTTTGAAAACACTTCTTAAGAAGGAAAGCATACGTCTTTCATCTGAGTGAAAACGGCATTCTATTCAGTTTTTAGTACTGTGTTGAATGGTTAGGCGATTCACTTGTAGGGAAGCGTTTGTTTGCATTCTGTATACTCAATTCTTTAACAGCAAACCTCGTGTCTTGGGTTTGACAGAAATTCCAGTGAAATCACGTTGAAAACTGAACGTCAGTGAAAAGGCTTCATAGAATCACTCTGTGAATGTCTTTGAAAACACTTCTTAAGAAGGAAAGCATAGGTCTTTCATCTGAGTGAAAACTGCATTCTATTCAGTTTTTAGTACTGTGTTGAATGGTTAGGAGATTCACTTGTAGGGAAGCGTTTGTTTGCATTCTGTATACTCAATTCTTTAAGAGCAAACCTAGTGTCTTGCGTTTGACAGAAATTCCAGTGAAATCACGTTGAAAACCGAAAGTCAGTAAAAAGGCTTCATAGAATCACTCTGTGAATGTCGTTGAAAACACTTCTTAAGAAGGAAAGCATACGTCTTTCATCTGAGTGAAAACTGCATTCTATTCAGTTTTTAGTACTGTTTTGAATGGTTAGGCAATTCACTTGTAGGGAAGCGTTTGTTTGCATTCTGTATACTCAATTCTTTAACAGCAAACCTCATGTCTTGCGTTTGACAGAAATTCCAGTGAAATCACGTTTAAAACCGAACATCAGTAAAAAGGCTTCGTAGAATCACTCTGTGAATGTCTTTGAAAACACTTCTTAAGAAGGAAAGCATACGTCTTTCATCTGAGTGAAAACTGCATTCTATTCAGTTTTTAGTACTGTGTTGAATGGTTAGGCGATTCACATGTAGGGAAGAGTTTGTTTGCATTCTGTATACTCAATTCTTTAACAGCAAACCTCGTGTCTTGCGTTTGACAGAAATTCCAGTGAAATCACGTTTAAAACCGAACGTCAGTAAAAAGGCTTCGTAGAATCACTCTGTGAATGTCTTTGAAAACACTTCTTAAGAAGGAAAGCATACGTCTTTCATCTGAGTGAAAACTGCATTCTATTCAGTTTTTAGTACTGTGTTGAATGGTTAGGCGATTCACTTGTAGGGAAGCGTTTGTTTGCATTCTGTATACTCAATTCTTTAACAGCAAACCTCGTGTCTTGCATTTGACCGAAATTCCAGTGAAATCACGTTGAAAACCGAAGGTTAGTGAAATGGCTTCATAGAATCACTCTGTGAATGTCTTTGCAAACACTTCTTAAGAAGGAAAGCATAGGTCTTTCATCTGAGTGAAAACTGCATTCTATTCAGTTTTTAGTACTGTGTTGAATGGTTAGGAGATTCACTTGTAGGGCAGCGTTTGTTTGCATTCTGTATACTCAATTCTTTAAGAGCAAACCTAGTGTCTTGCGTTTGACAGAAATTCCAGTGAAATCACGTTTAAAACCGAACATCAGTAAAAAGGCTTCGTAGAATCACTCTGTGAATGTCTTTGAAAACACTTCTTAAGAAGGAAAGCATACGTCTTTCATCTGAGTGAAAACTGCATTCTATTCAGCTTTTAGTACTGTGTTGAATGGTTAGGCGATTAACTTCTAGGGAAGCGTTTCTTTGCATTCTGTATACTCAATTCTTTAACAGCAAACCTCGTGTCTTGCGTTTGACAGAAATTCCAGTGAAATCAAGTTTAAAACCGAACGTCAGTAAAAAGGCTTCATAGAATCACTCTGTGAATGTCTTTGAAAACACTTCTTAAGAAGGAAAGCATACGTCTTTCATCTGAGTGAAAACTGCATTCTATTCAGTTTTTAGTACTGTGTTGAATGGTTAGGCGATTCACTTGTAGGGAAGCGTTTGTTTGCATTCTGTATACTCAATTCTTTAACAGCAAACCTCGTGTCTTGCGTTTGACAGAAATTCCAGTGAAATCACGTTTAAAACCGAACGTCAGTAAAAAGGCTTCGTAGAATCACTCTGTGAATGTCTTTGAAAACACTTCTTAAGAAGGAAAGCATAGGTCTTTCATCTGAGTGAAAACTGCATTCTATTCAGTTTTTAGTACTGTGTTGAATGGTTAGGCGATTCACATGTAGGGAAGCGTTTGTTTGCATTCGGTATACTCAATTCTTTAACAGCAAACCTCGTGTCTTGCGTTTGACAGAAATTCCAGTGAAATCAAGTTTAAAACCGAACGTCAGTAAAAAGGCTTCATAGAATCACTCTGTGAATGTCTTTGAAAACACTTCTTAAGAAGGAAAGCATACGTCTTTCATCTGAGTGAAAACTGCATTCTATTCAGTTTTTAGTACTGTGTTGAATGGTTAGGCGATTCAAGTGTAGGGAAGCGTTTGTTTGCATTCTGTATACTCAATTCTTTAACAGCAAACCTCGTGTCTTGGGTTTGACAGAAATTCCAGTGAAATCACGTTGAAAACCGAACGTCAGTGAAAAGGCTTCGTAGAATCACTCTGTGAATGTCTTTGAAAACACTTCTTAAGAAGGAAAGCATAGGTCTTTCATCTGAGTGAAAACAGCATTCTATTCAGTTTTTATTACTGTGTTGAATGGTTAGGAGATTCACTTGTAGGGAAGCGTTTGTTTGCATTCTGTATACTCAATTCTTTAAGAGCAAACCTAGTGTCTTGCGTTTGACAGAAATTCCAGTGAAATCACGTTGAAAACCGAACGTCAGTAAAAAGGATTTGTAGAATCACTCTGTGAATGTCTTTGAAAACACTTCTTAAGAAGGAAAGCATACGTCTTTCATCTGAGTGAAAACTGCATTCTATTCAGTTTTTAGTACTGTTTTGAATGGTTAGGCAATTCACTTGTAGGGAAGCGTTTGTTTGCATTCTGTATACTCAATTCTTTAACAGCAAACCTCGTGTCTTGCGTTTGACAGAAATTCCAGTGAAATCACGTTTAAAACCGGACGTCAGTAAAAAGGCTTCGTAGAATCACTCTGTGAATGTCTTTGAAAACACTTCTTAAGAAGGAAAGCATACGTCTTTCATCTGAGTGAAAACTGCATTCTATTCAGTTTTTAGTACTGTGTTGAATGGTTAGGCGATTCACATGTAGGGAAGCGTTTGTTTGCATTCTGTATACTCAATTCTTTAACAGCAAACCTCGTGTCTTGCGTTTGACAGAAATTCCAGTGAAATCACGTTGAAAACCGAACGTCAGTAAAAAGGCTTCGTAGAATCACTCTGTGAATGACTTTGAAAACACTTCTTAAGAAGGAAAGCATACGTCTTTCATCTGAGTAAAAACTGCATTCTATTCAGTTTTTAGTACTGTGTTGAATGGTTAGGCGATTCACTTCTAGGGAAGCGTTTGTTTGCATTCTGTATACTCAATTCTTTAATAGCAAACCTCGTGTCTTGCGTTTGACAGAAATTCCAGTGAAATCAAGTTTAAAACCGAACGTCAGTAAAAAGGCTTCATAGAATCACTCTGTGAATGTCTTTGAAAACACTTCTTAAGAAGGAAAGCATACGTCTTTCATCTGAGTGAAAACTGCATTCTATTCAGTTTTTAGTACTGTGTTGAATGGTTAGGCGATTCACTTGTAGGGAAGCGTTTGTTTGCATTCTGTATACTCAATTCTTTAACAGCAAACCTCGTGTCTTGCGTTTGACAGAAATTACAGTGAAATCACGTTTAAAACCGAACGTCAGTAAAAAGGCTTCGTAAAATCACACTGTGAATGTCTTTGAAAACACTTCTTAAGAAGGAAAGCATACGTCTTTCATCTGAGTGAAAACTGCATTCTATTCAGTTTTTAGTACTGTTTTGAATGGTTAGGCGATTCACTTGTAGGGAAGCGTTTGTTTGCATTCTGTATACTCAATTCTTTAACAGCAAACCTCGTGTCTTGCGTTTGACAGAAATTCCAGTGAAATCACGTTGAAAACCGAACGTCAGTAAAAAGGCTTCGTAGAATCACTCTGTGAATGTCTTTGAAAACACTTAAGAAGGAAAGCATACGTCTTTCATCTGAGTGAAAACTGCATTCTATTCAGTTTTTAGTACTGTGTTGAATGGTTATGCGATTCACTTCTAGGGAAGTGTTTGTTTGCATTCTGTATACTCAATTCTTTAACAGCAAACCTCGTGTCTTGCTTTGGCAGAAATTCCAGTGAAATCACGTTTAAAACCCAACGTCAATAAAAAGGCTTCATAGAATCACTCTGTGAATGTCTTTGAAAACACTTCTTAAGAAGGAAAGCATACGTATTTCATCTGAGTGAAAACTGCATTCTATTCAGTTTTTAGTACTGTTTTGAATGGTTAGGCGATTCACTTGTAGGGAAGCGTTTGTTTGCATTCTGTATACTCAATTCTTTAACAGCAAACCTCGTGTCCTGCGTTTGACAGAAATTCCAGTGAAATCACGTTTAAAACCGAACGTCAGTAAAAAGGCTTCATAGAATCACTCTGTGAATGTCTTTGAAAACACTTCTTAAGAAGGAAAGCATACGTCTTTCATCTGAATGAAAACTGCATTCTATTCAGTTTTTAGTACTGTGTTGAATGGTTAGGCGATTCACTTGTAGGGAAGCGTTTGTTTGCATTCTGTATACTCAATTCTTTAACAGCAAACCTCGTGTCCTGCGTTTGACAGAAATTCCAGTGAAATCACGTTTAAAACCGAACGTCAGTAAAAAGGCTTCATAGAATCACTCTGTGAATGTCTTTGAAAACACTTCTTAAGAAGGAAAGCATACGTCTTTCATCTGAGTGAAAACTGCATTCTATTCAGTTTTTAGTACTGTGTTGAATGGTTAGGCGATTCACTTGTAGGGAAGCGTTTGTTTGCATTCTGTATACTCAATTCTTTAAGAGCAAACCTAGTGTCTTGCGTTTGACAGAAATTCCAGTGAAATCACTTTGAAAACCGAACGTCAGTAAAAAGGCTTTGTAGAATCACTCTGTGAATGTCTTTGAAAACACTTCTTAAGAAGGAAAGCATACGTCTTTCATCTGAGTGAAAACTGCATTCTATTCAGTTTTTAGTACTGTTTTGAATAATTAGGCGATTCACTTGTAGGGAAGCGTTTCTTTGCATTCTGTATACTCAATTCTTTAACAGCAAACCTCGTGTCTTGCGTTTGACAGAAATTCCAGTGAAATCACGTTTAAAACCGAACGTCAGTAAAAAGGCTTCTTAGAATCACTCTGTGAATGTCTTTGAAAACACTTCTTAAGAAGGAAAGCATACGTCTTTCATCTGAGTGAAAACTGCATTCTATTCAGTTTTTAGTACTGTGTTGAATGGTTAGGCGATTCACTTGTAGGGAAGCGTTTGTTTGCATTCTGTATACTCAATTCTTTAACAGCAAACCTCGTGTCTTGCGTTTGACAGAAATTCCAGTGAAATCACGTTTAAAACCGAATGTCAGTAAAAAGGCTTCGTAGAATCACTCTGTGAATGTCTTTGAAAACACTTAAGAAGGAAAGCATACGTCTTTCATCTGAGTGAAAACTGCATTCTATTCAGTTTTTAGTACTGTGTTGAATGGTTATGCGATTCACTTCTAGGGAAGTGTTTGTTTGCATTCTGTATACTCAATTCTTTAACAGCAAACCTCGTGTCTTGCGTTTGACAGAAATTACAGTGAAATCACGTTTAAAACCGAACGTCAGTAAAAAGGCTTCGTAAAATCACGCTGTGAATGTCTTTGAAAACACTTCTTAAGAAGGAAAGCATACGTCTTTCATCTGAGTGAAAACTGCATTCTATTCAGTTTTTAGTACTGTTTTGAATGGTTAGGCGATTCACTTGTAGGGAAGCGTTTGTTTGCATTCTGTATACTCAATTCTTTAACAGCAAACCTCGTGTCTTGCGTTTGACAGAAATTCCAGTGAAATCACGTTTAAAACCGAATGTCAGTAAAAAGGCTTCGTAGAATCACTCTGTGAATGTCTTTGAAAACACTTAAGAAGGAAAGCATACGTATTTCATCTGAGTGAAAACTGCATTCTATTCAGTTTTTAGTACTGTGTTGAATGGTTATGCGATTCACTTCTAGGGAAGTGTTTGTTTGCATTCTGTATACTCAATTCTTTAACAGCAAACCTCGTGTCTTGCTTTGGCAGAAATTCCAGTGAAATCACGTTTAAAACCCAACGTCAATAAAAAGGCTTCATAGAATCACTCTGTGAATGTCTTTGAAAACACTTCTTAAGAAGGAAAGCATACCTATTTCATCTGAGTGAAAACTGCATTCTATTCAGTTTTTAGTACTGTTTTGAATGGTTAGGCGATTCACTTGTAGGGAAGCGTTTGTTTGCATTCTGTATACTCAATTCTTTAACAGCAAACCTCGTGTCCTGCGTTTGACAGAAATTCCAGTGAAATCACGTTTAAAACCGAACGTCAGTAAAAAGGCTTCATAGAATCACTCTGTGAATGACTTTGAAAACACTTCTTAAGAAGGAAAGCATACGTCTTTCATCTGAGTGAAAACTGCATTCTATTCAGTTTTTAGTACTGTGTTGAATGGTTAGGCGATTCACTTGTAGGGAAGCGTTTGTTTGCATTCTGTATACTCAATTCTTTAACAGCAAACTTCGTGTCTTGCGTTTGACAGAAATTCCAGTGAAATCTCGTTTAAAACCCAACGTCAGTAAAAAGGCTTCGTAGAATCACGCTGTGATTGTCTTTGAAAACACTTCTTAAGAAGGAAAGCATACGTCTTTCATCTGAGTGAAAACTGCATTCTATTCAGTTTTTAGTACTGTGTTGAATGGTTAGGCGATTCACGTGTAGGGAAGCGTTTGTTTGCATTCTGTATACTCAATTCTTTAACAGCAAACCTCGTGTCTTGGGTTTGACAGAAATTCCAGTGAAATCATGTTTAAAACCGAACGTCAGTGAAAAGGCTTCGTAGAATCACTCTGTGAATGTCTTTGAAAACACTTCTTAAGAAGGAAAGCATAGGTCTTTCATCTGAGTGAAAACAGCATTCTATTCAGTTTTTAGTACTGTGTTGAATGGTTAGGAGATTCACTTGTAGGGAAGCGTTTGTTTGCATTCTGTATACTCAATTCTTTAAGAGCAAACCTAGTGTCTTGCGTTTGACAGAAATTCCAGTGAAATCACGTTGAAAACCGAACGTCAGTAAAAAGGCTTTGTAGAATCACTCTGTGAATGTCTTTGAAAACACTTCTTAAGAAGGAAAGCATACGTCTTTCATCTGAGTGAAAACTGCATTCTATTCAGTTTTTAGTACTGTTTTGAATGGTTAGGCAATTCACTTGTAGGGAAGCGTTTGTTTGCATTCTGTATACTCAATTCTTTAACAGCAAACCTCGTGTCTTGCGTTTGACAGAAATTCCAGTGAAATCACGTTTAAAACCGAACTTCAGTAAAAAGGCTTCGTAGAATCACTCTGTGAATGTCTTTGAAAACACTTCTTAAGAAGGAAAGCATACGTCTTTCATCTGAGTGAAAACTGCATTCTATTCAGTTTTTAGTACTGTGTTGAATGGTTAGGCGATTCACATGTAGGGAAGCGTTTGTTTGCATTCTGTATACTCAATTCTTTAACAGCAAACCTCGTGTCTTGCGTTTGACAGAAATTCCAGTGAAATCACGTTGAAAACCGAACGTCAGTAAAAAGGCTTCGTAGAATCACTCTGTGAATGACTTTGAAAACACTTCTTAAGAAGGAAAGCATACGTCTTTCATCTGAGTGAAAACTGCATTCTATTCAGTTTTTAGTACTGTGTTGAATGGTTAGGCGATTCACTTGTAGGGAAGCGTTTGTTTGCATTCTGTATACTCAATTCTTTAACAGCAAACTTCGTGTCTTGCGTTTGACAGAAATTCCAGTGAAATCTCGTTTAAAACCCAACGTCAGTAAAAAGGCTTCGTAGAATCACGCTGTGATTGTCTTTGAAAACACTTCTTAAGAAGGAAAGCATACGTCTTTCATCTGAGTGAAAACTGCATTCTATTCAGTTTTTAGTACTGTGTTGAATGGTTAGGCGATTCACGTGTAGGGAAGCGTTTGTTTGCATTCTGTATACTCAATTCTTTAACAGCAAACCTCGTGTCTTGGGTTTGACAGAAATTCCAGTGAAATCACGTTGAAAACCGAACGTCAGTGAAAAGGCTTCGTAGAATCACTCTGTGAATGTCTTTGAAAACACTTCTTAAGAAGGAAAGCATAGGTCTTTCATCTGAGTGAAAACAGCATTCTATTCAGTTTTTAGTACTGAGTTGAATGGTTAGGAGATTCACTTGTAGGGAAGCGTTTGTTTGCATTCTGTATACTCAATTCTTTAAGAGCAAACCTAGTGTCTTGCGTTTGACAGAAATTCCAGTGAAATCACGTTGAAAACCGAACGTCAGTAAAAAGGCTTTGTAGAATCACTCTGTGAATGTCTTTGAAAACACTTCTTAAGAAGGAAAGCATACGTCTTTCATCTGAGTGAAAACTGCATTCTATTCAGTTTTTAGTACTGTTTTGAATGGTTAGGCAATTCACTTGTAGGGAAGCGTTTGTTTGCATTCTGTATACTCAATTCTTTAACAGCAAACCTCGTGTCTTGCGTTTGACAGAAATTCCAGTGAAATCACGTTTAAAACCGAACTTCAGTAAAAAGGCTTCGTAGAATCACTCTGTGAATGTCTTTGAAAACACTTCTTAAGAAGGAAAGCATACGTCTTTCATCTGAGTGAAAACTGCATTCTATTCAGTTTTTAGTACTGTGTTGAATGGTTAGGCGATTCACATGTAGGGAAGCGTTTGTTTGCATTCTGTATACTCAATTCTTTAACAGCAAACCTCGTGTCTTGCGTTTGACAGAAATTCCAGTGAAATCACGTTGAAAACCGAACGTCAGTAAAAAGGCTTCGTAGAATCACTCTGTGAATGACTTTGAAAACACTTCTTAAGAAGGAAAGCATACGTCTTTCATCTGAGTAAAAACTGCATTCTATTCAGTTTTTAGTACTGTGTTGAATGGTTAGGCGATTCACTTGTAGGGAAGCGTTTGTTTGCATTCTGTATACTCAATTCTTTAATAGCAAACCTCGTGTCTTGCGTTTGACAGAAATTCCAGTGAAATCAAGTTTTAAACCGAACGTCAGTAAAAAGGCTTCATAGAATCACTCTGTGAATGTCTTTGAAAACACTTCTTAAGAAGGAAAGCATAAGTCTTTCATCTGAGTGAAAACTGCATTCTATTCAGTTTTTAGTACTGTTTTGAATGGTTAGGCGATTCACTTGTAGGGAAGCGTTTGTTTGCATTCTGTATACTCAATTCTTTAACAGTAAACCTCGTGTCCTGCGTTTGACAGAAATTCCAGTGAAATCACGTTTAAAACCGAACGTCAGTAAAAAGGCTTCATAGAATCACTCTGTGAATGTCTTTGAAAACACTTCTTAAGAAGGAAAGCATACGTCTTTCATCTGAGTGAAAACTGCATTCTATTCAGTTTTTAGTACTGTGTTGAATGGTTAGGCGATTCACTTGTAGGGAAGCGTTTGTTTGCATTCTGTATACTCAATTCTTTAACAGCAAACCTCGTGTCTTGCATTTGACAGAAATTCCAGTGAAATCACGTTTAAAACCGAACGTCAGTAAAAAGGCTTCGTAGAATCACTCTGTGAATGTCTTTGAAAACACTTCTTAAGAAGGAAAGCATACGTCTTTCATCTGAGTGAAAACTGCATTCTATTCAGTTTTTAGTACTGTTTTGAATGGTTAGACGATTCACTTGTAGGGAAGCGTTTGTTTGCATTCTGTATACTTAATTCTTTAACAGCAAATCTCCTGTTTTGCGTTTGACAGAAATTCCAGTGAAATCACGTTGAAAAGCCAACGTCAGTAAAAAGGCTTTGTAGAATCACTCTGTGAATGTCTTTGAAAACACTTCTTAAGAAGGAAAGCATACGTCTTTCATCTGAGTGAAAACTGCATTCTATTCAGTTTTTAGTACTGTGTTGAATGGTTAGGCGATTCACTTGTAGGGAAGCGTTTGTTTGCATTCTGTATACTCAATTCTTTAACAGCAAACCTCGTGTCTTGGGTTTGACAGAAATTCCAGTGAAATCACGTTGAAAACCGAACGTCAGTGAAAAGGCTTCGTAGAATCACTCTGTGAATGTCTTTGAAAACACTTCTTAAGAAGGAAAGCATACGTCTTTCATCTGAGTGAAAACTGCATTCTATTCAGTTTTTAGTACTGTGTTGAATGGTTAGGAGATTCACTTGTAGGGAAGCGTTTGTTTGCATTCTGTATACTCAATTCTTTAACAGCAAACCTAGTGTCTTGCGTTTGACAGAAATTCCAGTGAAATCACGTTTAAAACCGAACGTCAGTAAAAAGGCTTTGTAGAATCACTCTGTGAATGTCTTTGAAAACACTTCTTAAGAAGGAAAGCATACGTCTTTCATCTGAGTGAAAACTGCATTCTATTCAGTTTTTAGTACTGTTTTGAATGGTTAGGCAATTCTCTTGTAGGGAAGCATTTGTTTGCATTCTGTATACTCAATTCTTTAACAGCAAACCTCGTGTCTTGCGTTTGACAGAAATTCCAGTGAAATCACGTTTAAAACCGAACTTCAGTAAAATGGCTTCGTAGAATCACTCTGTGAATGTCTTTGAAAACACTTCTTAAGAAGGAAAGCATACGTGTTTCATCTGAGTGAAAACTGCATTCTATTCAGTTTTTAGTACTGTGTTGAATGGTTAGGCGATTCACATGTAGGGAAGCGTTTGTTTGCATTCTGTATACTCAATTCTTTAACAGCAAACCTAGTGTCTTGCGTTTGACAGAAATTCCAGTGAAATCACGTTTAAAACCGAATGTCAGTAAAAAGGCTTCGTAGAATCACTCTGTGAAAGTCTTTGAAAACACTTCTTAAGAAGGAAAGCATACGTCTTTCATCTGAGTGAAAACTGCATTCTATTCAGTTTTTAGTACTGTTTTGAATGTTTAGGCGATTCAATTGTAGGGAAGCGTTTGTTTGCATTCTGTATACTCAATTCTTTAACAGCAAACCACGTGTCTTGCGTTTGACAGAAATTCCAGTGAAATCACGTTTATAACCGAACGTCTGTAAAAAGGCTTCGTAGAATCACTCTGTGAATGTCTTTGAAAACACTTCTTAAGAAGGAAAGCATACGTCTTTCATCTGAGTGAAAACTGTATTCTATTCAGTTTTTAGTACTGTTTTCAATGGTTAGGCAATTTACTTCTAGGGAAGCGTTTGTTTGCATTCTGTATACTCAATTCTTTAACAGCAAACCTCGTGTCTTGCGTTTGACAGAAATTCCAGTGAAATCACGTTTAAAACCGAACGTCAGTAAAAAGGCTTCGTAGAATCACTCTGTGAATGTCTTTGAAAACACTTCTTAAGAAGGAAAGCATACGTCTTTCATCTGAGTGAAAACTGCATTCTATTCAGTTTTTAGTACTGTGTTGAATGGTTAGGAGATTCACATGTAGGGAAGCGTTTGTTTGCATACAGTATACTCAATTCTTTAACAGCAAACCTCGTGTCTTGCGTTTGACAGAAATTCCAGTGAAATCACGTTTAAAACCGAAATTCAGTAAAAAGGCTTCATAGAATCACTCTGTGAAAGTCTTTGAAAACACTTCTTAAGAAGGAAAGCATACGTATTTCATCTGAGTGAAAACTGCATTCTATTCAGTTTTTAGTACTGTGTTGAATGGTTAGGCGATTCACTTGTAGGGAAGCATTTGTTTGCATTCTGTATACTCAGTTCTTTAACAGCAAACCTCGTGTCTTGTCTTTGACAGAAATTCCAGTGAAATCATGTTTAAAACCGAACGTCAGTAAAAAGGCTTCATAGAATCACTCTGTGAATGTCTTTGAAAACAATTCTTAAGAAGGAAAGCATAGGTCTTTCATCTGAGTGAAAACTGCATTCTATTCAGTTTTTAGTACTGTGTTGAATGGTTAGGAGATTCACTTGTAGGGAAGCGTTTGTTTGCATTCTGTATACTCAATTCTTTAACAGCAAACCTAGTGTCTTGCGTTTGACAGAAATTCCAGTGAAATCACGTTTAAAACCGAACGTCAGTAAAAAGGCTTTGTAGAATCACTCTGTGAATGTCTTTGAAAACACTTCTTAAGAAGGAAAGCATACGTCTTTCATCTGAGTGAAAACTGCATTCTATTCAGTTTTTAGTACTGTTTTGAATGGTTAGGCAATTCTCTTGTAGGGAAGCATTTGTTTGCATTCTGTATACTCAATTCTTTAACAGCAAACCTCGTGTCTTGCGTTTGACAGAAATTCCAGTGAAATCACGTTTAAAACCGAACTTCAGTAAAATGGCTTCGTAGAATCACTCTGTGAATGTCTCTGAAAACACTTCTTAAGAAGGAAAGCATACGTCTTTCATCTGAGTGAAAACTGCATTCTATTCAGTTTTTAGTACTGTGTTGAATGGTTAGGCGATTCACTTGTAGGGAAGCGTTTGTTTGCATTCTGTATACTCAATTCTTTAACAGCAAACCTCGTGTCTTGGGTTTGACAGAAATTCCAGTGAAATCACGTTGAAAACCGAACGTCAGTGAAAAGGCTTCGTAGAATCACTCTGTGAATGTCTTTGAAAACACTTCTTAAGAAGGAAAGCATAGGTCTTTCATCTGAGTGAAAACTGCATTCTATTCAGTTTTTAGTACTGTGTTGAATGGTTAGGAGATTCACTTGTAGGGAAGCGTTTGTTTGCATTCTGTATACTCAATTCTTTAACAGCAAACCTAGTGTCTTGCGTTTGACAGAAATTCCAGTGAAATCACGTTTAAAACCGAACGTCAGTAAAAAGGCTTTGTAGAATCACTCTGTGAATGTCTTTGAGAACACTTCTTAAGAAGGAAAGCATACGTCTTTCATCTGAGTGAAAACTGCATTCTATTCAGTTTTTAGTACTGTTTTGAATGGTTAGGCAATTCTCTTGTAGGGAAGCATTTGTTTGCATTCTGTATACTCAATTCTTTAACAGCAAACCTCGTGTCTTGCGTTTGACAGAAATTCCAGTGAAATCACGTTTAAAACCGAACTTCAGTAAAATGGCTTCGTAGAATCACTCTGTGAATGTCTTTGAAAACACTTCTTAAGAAGGAAAGCATACGTGTTTCATCTGAGTGAAAACTGCATTCTATTCAGTTTTTAGTACTGTGTTGAATGGTTAGGCGATTCACATGTAGGGAAGCGTTTGTTTGCATTCTGTATACTCAATTCTTTAACAGCAAACCTAGTGTCTTGCGTTTGACAGAAATTCCAGTGAAATCACGTTTAAAACCGAATGTCAGTAAAAAGGTTTCGTAGAATCACTCTGTGAAAGTCTTTGAAAACACTTCTTAAGAAGGAAAGCATACGTCTTTCATCTGAGTGAAAACTGCATTCTATTCAGTTTTTAGTACTGTTTTGAATGTTTAGGCGATTCAATTGTAGGGAAGCGTTTGTTTGCATTCTGTATACTCAATTCTTTAACAGCAAACCACGTGTCTTGCTTTGACAGAAATTCCAGTGAAATCACGTTTAAAACCGAACGTCTGTAAAAAGGCTTCGTAGAATCACTCTGTGAATGTCTTTGAAAACACTTCTTAAGAAGGAAAGCATACGTCTTTCATCTGAGTGAAAACTGTATTCTATTCAGTTTTTAGTACTGTTTTCAATGGTTAGGCAATTCACTTCTAGGGAAGCGTTTGTTTGCATTCTGTATACTCAATTCTTTAACAGCAAACCTCGTGTCTTGCGTTTGACAGAAATTCCAGTGAAATCACGTTTAAAACCGAACGTCAGTAAAAAGGCTTCGTAGAATCACTCTGTGAATGTCTTTGAAAACACTTCTTAAGAAGGAAAGCATACGTCTTTCATCTGAGTGAAAACTGCATTCTATTCAGTTTTTAGTACTGTGTTGAATGGTTAGGCGATTCACATGTAGGGAAGCGTTTGTTTGCATTCAGTATACTCAATTCTTTAACAGCAAACCTCGTGTCTTGCGTTTGACAGAAATTCCAGTGAAATCACGTTTAAAACCGAAAGTCAGTAAAAAGGCTTCATAGAATCACTCTGTGAAAGTCTTTGAAAACACTTCTTAAGAAGGAAAGCATACGTCTTTCATCTGAGTGAAAACTGCATTCTATTCAGTTTTTAGTACTGTTTTGAATGTTTAGGCGATTCAATTGTAGGGAAGCGTTTGTTTGCATTCTGTATACTCAATTCTTTAACAGCAAATCTCCTGTCTTGTGTTTGACAGAAATTCCAGTGAAATCACGTTTAAAACCGAACGTCAGTAAAAAGGCTTCGTAGAATCACTCTGTGAATGTCTTTGAAAACACTTCTTAAGAAGGAAAGCATACGTCTTTCATCTGAGTGAAAACTGCATTCTATTCAGTTTTTAGTACTGTGTTGAATGGTTAGGCGATTCACTTCTAGGGAAGCGTTTGTTTGCATTCTGTATACTCAATTCTTTAACAGCAAACCAAGTGTCTTGCTTTGACAGAAATTCCAGTGAAATCACGTTTAAAACCGAACGTCAGTAAAAAGGCTTCGTAGAATCACTCTGTGAATGTCTTTGAAAACACTTCTTAAGAAGGAAAGCATATGTCTTTCATCTGAGTGAAAACTGCATTCTATTCAGTTTTTAGTACTGTTTTCAATGGTTAGGCAATTCACTTGTAGGGAAGCGTTTGTTTGCATTCTGTATACTCAATTCTTTAACAGCAAACCTCGTGTCTTGCGTTTGACAGAAATTCCAGTGAAATCACGTTTAAAACCGAATGTCAGTAAAAAAGCTTCGTAGAATCACTCTGTGAATGTCTTTGAGAACACTTCTTAAGAAGGAAAGCATACGTCTTTCATCTGAGTGAAAACTGCATTCTATTCAATTTTTAGTACTGTTTTGAATGTTTAGGCGATTCAATTGTAGGGAAGCGTTTGTTTGCATTCTGTATACTCAATTCTTTAACAGCAAACCACGTGTCTTGCGTTTGACAGAAATTCCAGTGAAATCACGTTTATAACCGAACGTCTGTAAAAAGGCTTCGTAGAATCACACTGTGAATGTCTTTGAAAACACTTCATAAGAAGGAAAGCATACGTCTTTCATCTGAGTGAAAACTGTATTCTATTCAGTTTTTAGTACTGTTTTCAATGGTTAGGCAATTCACTTCTAGGGAAGCGTTTGTTTGCATTCTGTATACTCAATTCTTTAACAGCAAACCTCGTGTCTTGCGTTTGACAGAAATTCCAGTGAAATCACGTTTAAAACCGAACGTCAGTAAAAAGGCTTCGTAGAATCACTCTGTGAATGTCTTTGAAAACACTTCTTAAGAAGGAAAGCATACGTCTTTCATCTGAGTGAAAACTGCATTCTATTCAGTTTTTAGTACTGTGTTGAATGGTTAGGCGATTCACATGTAGGGAAGCGTTTGTTTGCATACAGTATACTCAATTCTTTAACAGCAAACCTCGTGTCTTGCGTTTGACAGAAATTCCAGTGAAATCACGTTTAAAACCGAAATTCAGTAAAAAGGCTTCATAGAATCACTCTGTGAAAGTCTTTGAAAACACTTCTTAAGAAGGAAAGCATACGTATTTCATCTGAGTGAAAACTGCATTCTATTCAGTTTTTAGTACTGTGTTGAATGGTTAGGCGATTCACTTGTAGGGAAGCATTTGTTTGCATTCTGTATACTCAGTTCTTTAACAGAAACCTCGTGTCTTGTCTTTGACAGAAATTCCAGTGAAATCATGTTTAAAACCGAACGTCAGTAAAAAGGCTTCATAGAATCACTCTGTGAATGTCTTTGAAAACAATTCTTAAGAAGGAAAGCATAGGTCTTTCATCTGAGTGAAAACTGCATTCTATTCAGTTTTTAGTACTGTGTTGAATGGTTAGGAGATTCACTTGTAGGGAAGCGTTTGTTTGCATTCTGTATACTCAATTCTTTAACAGCAAACCTAGTGTCTTGCGTTTGACAGAAATTCCAGTGAAATCACGTTTAAAACCGAACGTCAGTAAAAAGGCTTTGTAGAATCACTCTGTGAATGTCTTTGAAAACACTTCTTAAGAAGGAAAGCATACGTCTTTCATCTGAGTGAAAACTGCATTCTATTCAGTTTTTAGTACTGTGTTGAATGGTTAGGCGATTCACATGTAGGGAAGCGTTTGTTTGCATACAGTATACTCAATTCTTTAACAGCAAACCTCGTGTCTTGCGTTTGACAGAAATTCCAGTGAAATCACGTTTAAAACCGAAATTCAGTAAAAAGGCTTCATAGAATCACTCTGTGAAAGTCTTTGAAAACACTTCTTAAGAAGGAAAGCATACGTATTTCATCTGAGTGAAAACTGCATTCTATTCAGTTTTTAGTACTGTGTTGAATGGTTAGGCGATTCACTTGTAGGGAAGCATTTGTTTGCATTCTGTATACTCAGTTCTTTAACAGCAAACCTCGTGTCTTGTCTTTGACAGAAATTCCAGTGAAATCATGTTTAAAACCGAACGTCAGTAAAAAGGCTTCATAGAATCACTCTGTGAATGTCTTTGAAAACAATTCTTAAGAAGGAAAGCATAGGTCTTTCATCTGAGTGAAAACTGCATTCTATTCAGTTTTTAGTACTGTGTTGAATGGTTAGGAGATTCACTTGTAGGGAAGCGTTTGTTTGCATTCTGTATACTCAATTCTTTAACAGCAAACCTAGTGTCTTGCGTTTGACAGAAATTCCAGTGAAATCACGTTTAAAACCGAACGTCAGTAAAAAGGCTTTGTAGAATCACTCTGTGAATGTCTTTGAAAACACTTCTTAAGAAGGAAAGCATACGTCTTTCATCTGAGTGAAAACTGCATTCTATTCAGTTTTTAGTACTGTTTTGAATGGTTAGGCAATTCTCTTGTAGGGAAGCATTTGTTTGCATTCTGTATACTCAATTCTTTAACAGCAAACCTCGTGTCTTGCGTTTGACAGAAATTCCAGTGAAATCACGTTTAAAACCGAACTTCAGTAAAATGGCTTCGTAGAATCACTCTGTGAATGTCTTTGAAAACACTTCTTAAGAAGGAAAGCATACGTCTTTCATCTGAGTGAAAACTGCATTCTATTCAGTTTTTAGTACTGTGTTGAATGGTTAGGCGATTCACTTGTAGGGAAGCGTTTTTTTGCATTCTGTATACTCAATTCTTTAACAGCAAACCTCGTGTCTTGGGTTTGACAGAAATTCCAGTGAAATCACGTTGAAAACCGAACGTCAGTGAAAAGGCTTCGTAGAATCACTCTGTGAATGTCTTTGAAAACACTTCTTAAGAAGGAAAGCATAGGTCTTTCATCTGAGTGAAAACTGCATTCTATTCAGTTTTTAGTACTGTGTTGAATGGTTAGGAGATTCACTTGTAGGGAAGCGTTTGTTTGCATTCTGTATACTCAATTCTTTAACAGCAAACCTAGTGTCTTGCGTTTGACAGAAATTCCAGTGAAATCACGTTTAAAACCGAACGTCAGTAAAAAGGCTTTGTAGAATCACTCTGTGAATGTCTTTGAGAACACTTCTTAAGAAGGAAAGCATACGTCTTTCATCTGAGTGAAAACTGCATTCTATTCAGTTTTTAGTACTGTTTTGAATGGTTAGGCAATTCTCTTGTAGGGAAGCATTTGTTTGCATTCTGTATACTCAATTCTTTAACAGCAAACCTCGTGTCTTGCGTTTGACAGAAATTCCAGTGAAATCACGTTTAAAACCGAACTTCAGTAAAATGGCTTCGTAGAATCACTCTGTGAATGTCTTTGAAAACACTTCTTAAGAAGGAAAGCATACGTGTTTCATCTGAGTGAAAACTGCATTCTATTCAGTTTTTAGTACTGTGTTGAATGGTTAGGCGATTCACATGTAGGGAAGCGTTTGTTTGCATTCTGTATACTCAATTCTTTAACAGCAAACCTAGTGTCTTGCGTTTGACAGAAATTCCAGTGAAATCACGTTTAAAACCGAATGTCAGTAAAAAGGTTTCGTAGAATCACTCTGTGAAAGTCTTTGAAAACACTTCTTAAGAAGGAAAGCATACGTCTTTCATCTGAGTGAAAACTGCATTCTATTCAGTTTTTAGTACTGTTTTGAATGTTTAGGCGATTCAATTGTAGGGAAGCGTTTGTTTGCATTCTGTATACTCAATTCTTTAACAGCAAACCACGTGTCTTGCTTTGACAGAAATTCCAGTGAAATCACGTTTAAAACCGAACGTCTGTAAAAAGGCTTCGTAGAATCACTCTGTGAATGTCTTTGAAAACACTTCTTAAGAAGGAAAGCATACGTCTTTCATCTGAGTGAAAACTGTATTCTATTCAGTTTTTAGTACTGTTTTCAATGGTTAGGCAATTCACTTCTAGGGAAGCGTTTGTTTGCATTCTGTATACTCAATTCTTTAACAGCAAACCTCGTGTCTTGCGTTTGACAGAAATTCCAGTGAAATCACGTTTAAAACCGAACGTCAGTAAAAAGGCTTCGTAGAATCACTCTGTGAATGTCTTTGAAAACACTTCTTAAGAAGGAAAGCATACGTCTTTCATCTGAGTGAAAACTGCATTCTATTCAGTTTTTAGTACTGTGTTGAATGGTTAGGCGATTCACATGTAGGGAAGCGTTTGTTTGCATTCAGTATACTCAATTCTTTAACAGCAAACCTCGTGTCTTGCGTTTGACAGAAATTCCAGTGAAATCACGTTTAAAACCGAAAGTCAGTAAAAAGGCTTCATAGAATCACTCTGTGAAAGTCTTTGAAAACACTTCTTAAGAAGGAAAGCATACGTCTTTCATCTGAGTGAAAACTGCATTCTATTCAGTTTTTAGTACTGTTTTGAATGTTTAGGCGATTCAATTGTAGGGAAGCGTTTGTTTGCATTCTGTATACTCAATTCTTTAACAGCAAATCTCCTGTCTTGCGTTTGACAGAAATTCCAGTGAAATCACGTTTAAAACCGAACGTCAGTAAAAAGGCTTCGTAGAATCACTCTGTGAATGTCTTTGAAAACACTTCTTAAGAAGGAAAGCATACGTCTTTCATCTGAGTGAAAACTGCATTCTATTCAGTTTTTAGTACTGTGTTGAATGGTTAGGCGATTCACTTCTAGGGAAGCGTTTGTTTGCATTCTGTATACTCAATTCTTTAACAGCAAACCAAGTGTCTTGCTTTGACAGAAATTCCAGTGAAATCACGTTTAAAACCGAACGTCAGTAAAAAGGCTTCGTAGAATCACTCTGTGAATGTCTTTGAAAACACTTCTTAAGAAGGAAAGCATATGTCTTTCATCTGAGTGAAAACTGCATTCTATTCAGTTTTTAGTACTGTTTTCAATGGTTAGGCAATTCACTTGTAGGGAAGCGTTTGTTTGCATTCTGTATACTCAATTCTTTAACAGCAAACCTCGTGTCTTGCGTTTGACAGAAATTCCAGTGAAATCACGTTTAAAACCGAATGTCAGTAAAAAAGCTTCGTAGAATCACTCTGTGAATGTCTTTGAAAACACTTCTTAAGAAGGAAAGCATACGTCTTTCATCTGAGTGAAAACTGCATTCTATTCAGTTTTTAGTACTGTGTTGAATGGTTAGGCGATTCACATGTAGGGAAGCGTTTGTTTGCATTCGGTATACTCAATTCTTTAACAGCAAACCTCGTGTCTTGCGTTTGACAGAAATTCCAGTGAAATCACGTTGAAAACCGAACGTCGGTAAAAAGGCTTCGTAGAATCACTCTGTGAATGTCTTTGAAAACACTTCTTAAGAAGGAAAGCATACGTATTTCATCTGAGTGAAAACTGCATTCTATTCAGTTTTTAGTACTGTGTTGAATGGTTAGGCGATTCACTTGTAGGGAAGCATTTGTTTGCATTCTGTATACTCAGTTCTTTAACAGCAAACCTCGTGTCTTGTCTTTGACAGAAATTCCAGTGAAATCATGTTTAAAACCGAACGTCAGTAAAAAGGCTTTGTAGAATCACTCTGTGAATGTCTTTGAAAACACTTCTTAAGAAGGAAAGCATACGTCTTTCATCTGAGTGAAAACTGCATTCTATTCAGTTTTTAGTACTGTTTTGAATGGTTAGGCAATTCTCTTGTAGGGAAGCATTTGTTTGCATTCTGTATACTCAATTCTTTAACAGCAAACCTCGTGTCTTGCGTTTGACAGAAATTCCAGTGAAATCACGTTTAAAACCGAACTTCAGTAAAATGGCTTCGTAGAATCACTCTGTGAATGTCTTTGAAAACACTTCTTAAGAAGGAAAGCATACGTCTTTCATCTGAGTGAAAACTGCATTCTATTCAGTTTTTAGTACTGTGTTGAATGGTTAGGCGATTCACATGTAGGGAAGCGTTTGTTTGCATTCTGTATACTCAATTCTTTAACAGCAAACCTAGTGTCTTGCGTTTGACAGAAATTCCAGTGAAATCACGTTTAAAACCGAATGTCAGTAAAAAGGCTTCGTAGAATCACTCTGTGAAAGTCTTTGAAAACACTTCTTAAGAAGGAAAGCATACGTCTTTCATCTGAGTGAAAACTGCATTCTATTCAGTTTTTAGTACTGTTTTGAATGTTTAGGCGATTCAAATGTAGGGAAGCGTTTGTTTGCATTCTCTATACTCAATTCTTTAACAGCAAAACACGTGTCTTGCTTTGACAGAAATTCCAGTGAAATCACGTTTAAAACCGAACGTCTGTAAAAAGGCTTCGTAGAATCACTCTGTGAATGTCTTTGAAAACACTTCTTAAGAAGGAAAGCATACGTCTTTCATCTGAGTGAAAACTGTATTCTATTCAGTTTTTAGTACTGTTTTCAATGGTTAGGCAATTCACTTCTAGGGAAGCGTTTGTTTGCATTCTGTATACTCAATTCTTTAACAGCAAACCTCGTGTCTTGCGTTTGACAGAAATTCCAGTGAAATCACGTTTAAAACCGAACGTCAGTAAAAAGGCTTCGTAGAATCACTCTGTGAATGTCTTTGAAAACACTTCTTAAGAAGGAAAGCATACGTCTTTCATCTGAGTGAAAACTGCATTCTATTCAGTTTTTAGTACTGTGTTGAATGGTTAGGCGATTCACATGTAGGGAAGCGTTTGTTTGCATTCAGTATACTCAATTCTTTAACAGCAAACCTCGTGTCTTGCGTTTGACAGAAATTCCAGTGAAATCACGTTTAAAACCGAAAGTCAGTAAAAAGGCTTCATAGAATCACTCTGTGAAAGTCTTTGAAAACACTTCTTAAGAAGGAAAGCATACGTCTTTCATCTGAGTGAAAACTGCATTCTATTCAGTTTTTAGTACTGTTTTGAATGTTTAGGCGATTCAATTGTAGGGAAGCGTTTGTTTGCATTCTGTATACTCAATTCTTTAACAGCAAATCTCCTGTCTTGTGTTTGACAGAAATTCCAGTGAAATCACGTTTAAAACCGAACGTCAGTAAAAAGGCTTCGTAGAATCACTCTGTGAATGTCTTTGAAAACACTTCTTAAGAAGGAAAGCATACGTCTTTCATCTGAGTGAAAACTGCATTCTATTCAGTTTTTAGTACTGTGTTGAATGGTTAGGCGATTCACTTCTAGGGAAGCGTTTGTTTGCATTCTGTATACTCAATTCTTTAACAGCAAACCAAGTGTCTTGCTTTGACAGAAATTCCAGTGAAATCACGTTTAAAAC
The DNA here is from genome assembly GCA_033318265.1 of Phyllotis vaccarum. Classification (NCBI taxonomy): domain Eukaryota; kingdom Metazoa; phylum Chordata; class Mammalia; order Rodentia; family Cricetidae; genus Phyllotis; species Phyllotis vaccarum. Next base: position 75,252,161 of record JARWLC010000007.1, on the reverse strand, counting down.
CGAACGTCAGTAAAAAGGCTTCGTAGAATCACTCTGTGAATGTCTTTGAAAACACTTCTTAAGAAGGAAAGCATATGTCTTTCATCTGAGTGAAAACTGCATTCTATTCAGTTTTTAGTACTGTTTTCAATGGTTAGGCAATTCACTTGTAGGGAAGCGTTTGTTTGCATTCTGTATACTCAATTCTTTAACAGCAAACCTCGTGTCTTGCGTTTGACAGAAATTCCAGTGAAATCACGTTTAAAACCGAATGTCAGTAAAAAAGCTTCGTAGAATCACTCTGTGAATGTCTTTGAGAACACTTCTTAAGAAGGAAAGCATACGTCTTTCATCTGAGTGAAAACTGCATTCTATTCAGTTTTTAGTACTGTTTTGAATGTTTAGGCGATTCAATTGTAGGGAAGCGTTTGTTTGCATTCTGTATACTCAATTCTTTAACAGCAAACCACGTGTCTTGCTTTGACAGAAATTCCAGTGAAATCACGTTTATAACCGAACGTCTGTAAAAAGGCTTCGTAGAATCACTCTGTGAATGTCTTTGAAAACACTTCATAAGAAGGAAAGCATACGTCTTTCATCTGAGTGAAAACTGTATTCTATTCAGTTTTTAGTACTGTTTTCAATGGTTAGGCAATTCACTTCTAGGGAAGCGTTTGTTTGCATTCTGTATACTCAATTCTTTAACAGCAAACCTCGTGTCTTGCGTTTGACAGAAATTCCAGTGAAATCACGTTTAAAACCGAACGTCAGTAAAAAGGCTTCGTAGAATCACTCTGTGAATGTCTTTGAAAACACTTCTTAAGAAGGAAAGCATACGTCTTTCATCTGAGTGAAAACTGCATTCTATTCAGTTTTTAGTACTGTGTTGAATGGTTAGGCGATTCACATGTAGGGAAGCGTTTGTTTGCATACAGTATACTCAATTCTTTAACAGCAAACCTCGTGTCTTGCGTTTGACAGAAATTCCAGTGAAATCACGTTTAAAACCGAAATTCAGTAAAAAGGCTTCATAGAATCACTCTGTGAAAGTCTTTGAAAACACTTCTTAAGAAGGAAAGCATACGTATTTCATCTGAGTGAAAACTGCATTCTATTCAGTTTTTAGTACTGTGTTGAATGGTTAGGCGATTCACTTGTAGGGAAGCATTTGTTTGCATTCTGTATACTCAGTTCTTTAACAGCAAACCTCGTGTCTTGTCTTTGACAGAAATTCCAGTGAAATCATGTTTAAAATCGAACGTCAGTAAAAAGGCTTCATAGAATCACTCTGTGAATGTCTTTGAAAACAATTCTTAAGAAGGAAAGCATAGGTCTTTCATCTGAGTGAAAACTGCATTCTATTCAGTTTTTAGTACTGTGTTGAATGGTTAGGAGATTCACTTGTAGGGAAGCGTTTGTTTGCATTCTGTATACTCAATTCTTTAACAGCAAACCTAGTGTCTTGCGTTTGACAGAAATTCCAGTGAAATCACGTTTAAAACCGAACGTCAGTAAAAAGGCTTTGTAGAATCACTCTGTGAATGTCTTTGAAAACACTTCTTAAGAAGGAAAGCATACGTCTTTCATCTGAGTGAAAACTGCATTCTATTCAGTTTTTAGTACTGTTTTGAATGGTTAGGCAATTCTCTTGTAGGGAAGCATTTGTTTGCATTCTGTATACTCAATTCTTTAACAGCAAACCTCGTGTCTTGCGTTTGACAGAAATTCCAGTGAAATCACGTTTAAAACCGAACTTCAGTAAAATGGCTTCGTAGAATCACTCTGTGAATGTCTTTGAAAACACTTCTTAAGAAGGAAAGCATACGTCTTTCATCTGAGTGAAAACTGCATTCTATTCAGTTTTTAGTACTGTGTTGAATGGTTAGGCGATTCACTTGTAGGGAAGCGTTTGTTTGCATTCTGTATACTCAATTCTTTAACAGCAAACCTCGTGTCTTGGGTTTGACAGAAATTCCAGTGAAATCACGTTGAAAACCGAACGTCAGTGAAAAGGCTTCGTAGAATCACTCTGTGAATGTCTTTGAAAACACTTCTTAAGAAGGAAAGCATAGGTCTTTCATCTGAGTGAAAACTGCATTCTATTCAGTTTTTAGTACTGTGTTGAATGGTTAGGAGATTCACTTGTAGGGAAGCGTTTGTTTGCATTCTGTATACTCAATTCTTTAACAGCAAACCTAGTGTCTTGCGTTTGACAGAAATTCCAGTGAAATCACGTTTAAAACCGAACGTCAGTAAAAAGGCTTTGTAGAATCACTCTGTGAATGTCTTTGAGAACACTTCTTAAGAAGGAAAGCATACGTCTTTCATCTGAGTGAAAACTGCATTCTATTCAGTTTTTAGTACTGTTTTGAATGGTTAGGCAATTCTCTTGTAGGGAAGCATTTGTTTGCATTCTGTATACTCAATTCTTTAACAGCAAACCTCGTGTCTTGCGTTTGACAGAAATTCCAGTGAAATCACGTTTAAAACCGAACTTCAGTAAAATGGCTTCGTAGAATCACTCTGTGAATGTCTTTGAAAACACTTCTTAAGAAGGAAAGCATACGTGTTTCATCTGAGTGAAAACTGCATTCTATTCAGTTTTTAGTACTGTGTTGAATGGTTAGGCGATTCACATGTAGGGAAGCGTTTGTTTGCATTCTGTATACTCAATTCTTTAACAGCAAACCTAGTGTCTTGCGTTTGACAGAAATTCCAGTGAAATCACGTTTAAAACCGAATGTCAGTAAAAAGGTTTCGTAGAATCACTCTGTGAAAGTCTTTGAAAACACTTCTTAAGAAGGAAAGCATACGTCTTTCATCTGAGTGAAAACTGCATTCTATTCAGTTTTTAGTACTGTTTTGAATGTTTAGGCGATTCAATTGTAGGGAAGCATTTGTTTGCATTCTGTATACTCAATTCTTTAACAGCAAACCACGTGTCTTGCTTTGACAGAAATTCCAGTGAAATCACGTTTAAAACCGAACGTCTGTAAAAAGGCTTCGTAGAATCACTCTGTGAATGTCTTTGAAAACACTTCTTAAGAAGGAAAGCATACGTCTTTCATCTGAGTGAAAACTGTATTCTATTCAGTTTTTAGTACTGTTTTCAATGGTTAGGCAATTCACTTCTAGGGAAGCGTTTGTTTGCATTCTGTATACTCAATTCTTTAACAGCAAACCTCGTGTCTTGCGTTTGACAGAAATTCCAGTGAAATCACGTTTAAAACCGAACGTCAGTAAAAAGGCTTCGTAGAATCACTCTGTGAATGTCTTTGAAAACACTTCTTAAGAAGGAAAGCATACGTCTTTCATCTGAGTGAAAACTGCATTCTATTCAGTTTTTAGTACTGTGTTGAATGGTTAGGCGATTCACATGTAGGGAAGCGTTTGTTTGCATTCAGTATACTCAATTCTTTAACAGCAAACCTCGTGTCTTGCGTTTGACAGAAATTCCAGTGAAATCACGTTTAAAACCGAAAGTCAGTAAAAAGGCTTCATAGAATCACTCTGTGAAAGTCTTTGAAAACACTTCTTAAGAAGGAAAGCATACGTCTTTCATCTGAGTGAAAACTGCATTCTATTCAGTTTTTAGTACTGTTTTGAATGTTTAGGCGATTCAATTGTAGGGAAGCGTTTGTTTGCATTCTGTATACTCAATTCTTTAACAGCAAATCTCCTGTCTTGCGTTTGACAGAAATTCCAGTGAAATCACGTTTAAAACCGAACGTCAGTAAAAAGGCTTCGTAGAATCACTCTGTGAATGTCTTTGAAAACACTTCTTAAGAAGGAAAGCATACGTCTTTCATCTGAGTGAAAACTGCATTCTATTCAGTTTTTAGTACTGTGTTGAATGGTTAGGCGATTCACTTCTAGGGAAGCGTTTGTTTGCATTCTGTATACTCAATTCTTTAACAGCAAACCAAGTGTCTTGCTTTGACAGAAATTCCAGTGAAATCACGTTTAAAACCGAACGTCAGTAAAAAGGCTTCGTAGAATCACTCTGTGAATGTCTTTGAAAACACTTCTTAAGAAGGAAAGCATATGTCTTTCATCTGAGTGAAAACTGCATTCTATTCAGTTTTTAGTACTGTTTTCAATGGTTAGGCAATTCACTTGTAGGGAAGCGTTTGTTTGCATTCTGTATACTCAATTCTTTAACAGCAAACCTCGTGTCTTGCGTTTGACAGAAATTCCAGTGAAATCACGTTTAAAACCGAATGTCAGTAAAAAAGCTTCGTAGAATCACTCTGTGAATGTCTTTGAAAACACTTCTTAAGAAGGAAAGCATACGTCTTTCATCTGAGTGAAAACTGCATTCTATTCAGTTTTTAGTACTGTGTTGAATGGTTAGGCGATTCACATGTAGGGAAGCATTTGTTTGCATTCGGTATACTCAATTCTTTAACAGCAAACCTCGTGTCTTGCGTTTGACAGAAATTCCAGTGAAATCACGTTGAAAACCGAACGTCGGTAAAAAGGCTTCGTAGAATCACTCTGTGAATGTCTTTGAAAACACTTCTTAAGAAGGAAAGCATACGTATTTCATCTGAGTGAAAACTGCATTCTATTCAGTTTTTAGTACTGTGTTGAATGGTTAGGCGATTCACTTGTAGGGAAGCATTTGTTTGCATTCTGTATACTCAGTTCTTTAACAGCAAACCTCGTGTCTTGTCTTTGACAGAAATTCCAGTGAAATCATGTTTAAAACCGAACGTCAGTAAAAAGGCTTTGTAGAATCACTCTGTGAATGTCTTTGAAAACACTTCTTAAGAAGGAAAGCATACGTCTTTCATCTGAGTGAAAACTGCATTCTATTCAGTTTTTAGTACTGTTTTGAATGGTTAGGCAATTCTCTTGTAGGGAAGCATTTGTTTGCATTCTGTATACTCAATTCTTTAACAGCAAACCTCGTGTCTTGCGTTTGACAGAAATTCCAGTGAAATCACGTTTAAAACCGAACTTCAGTAAAATGGCTTCGTAGAATCACTCTGTGAATGTCTTTGAAAACACTTCTTAAGAAGGAAAGCATACGTCTTTCATCTGAGTGAAAACTGCATTCTATTCAGTTTTTAGTACTGTGTTGAATGGTTAGGCGATTCACATGTAGGGAAGCGTTTGTTTGCATTCTGTATACTCAATTCTTTAACAGCAAACCTAGTGTCTTGCGTTTGACAGAAATTCCAGTGAAATCACGTTTAAAACCGAATGTCAGTAAAAAGGCTTTGTAGAATCACTCTGTGAAAGTCTTTGAAAACACTTCTTAAGAAGGAAAGCATACGTCTTTCATCTGAGTGAAAACTGCATTCTATTCAGTTTTTAGTACTGTTTTGAATGTTTAGGCGATTCAAATGTAGGGAAGCGTTTGTTTGCATTCTCTATACTCAATTCTTTAACAGCAAACCACGTGTCTTGCTTTGACAGAAATTCCAGTGAAATCACGTTTAAAACCGAACGTCTGTAAAAAGGCTTCGTAGAATCACTCTGTGAATGTCTTTGAAAACACTTCTTAAGAAGGAAAGCATACGTCTTTCATCTGAGTGAAACCTGTATTCTATTCAGTTTTTAGTACTGTTTTCAATGGTTAGGCAATTCACTTCTAGGGAAGCGTTTGTTTGCATTCTGTATACTCAATTCTTTAACAGCAAACCTCGTGTCTTGCGTTTGACAGAAATTCCAGTGAAATCACGTTTAAAACCGAACGTCAGTAAAAAGGCTTCGTAGAATCACTCTGTGAATGTCTTTGAAAACACTTCTTAAGAAGGAAAGCATACGTCTTTCATCTGAGTGAAAACTGCATTCTATTCAGTTTTTAGTACTGTGTTGAATGGTTAGGCGATTCACATGTAGGGAAGCGTTTGTTTGCATTCAGTATACTCAATTCTTTAACAGCAAACCTCGTGTCTTGCGTTTGACAGAAATTCCAGTGAAATCACGTTTAAAACCGAAAGTCAGTAAAAAGGCTTCATAGAATCACTCTGTGAAAGTCTTTGAAAACACTTCTTAAGAAGGAAAGCATACGTCTTTCATCTGAGTGAAAACTGCATTCTATTCAGTTTTTAGTACTGTTTTGAATGTTTAGGCGATTCAATTGTAGGGAAGCGTTTGTTTGCATTCTGTATACTCAATTCTTTAACAGCAAATCTCCTGTCTTGCGTTTGACAGAAATTCCAGTGAAATCACGTTTAAAACCGAACGTCAGTAAAAAGGCTTCGTAGAATCACTCTGTGAATGTCTTTGAAAACACTTCTTAAGAAGGAAAGCATACGTCTTTCATCTGAGTGAAAACTGCATTCTATTCAGTTTTTAGTACTGTGTTGAATGGTTAGGCGATTCACTTCTAGGGAAGCGTTTGTTTGCATTCTGTATACTCAATTCTTTAACAGCAAACCACGTGTCTTGCTTTGACAGAAATTCCAGTGAAATCACGTTTAAAACCGAACGTCAGTAAAAAGGCTTCGTAGAATCACTCTGTGAATGTCTTTGAAAACACTTCTTAAGAAGGAAAGCATATGTCTTTCATCTGAGTGAAAACTGCATTCTATTCAGTTTTTAGTACTGTTTTCAATGGTTAGGCAATTCACTTGTAGGGAAGCGTTTGTTTGCATTCTGTATACTCAATTCTTTAACAGCAAACCTCGTGTCTTGCGTTTGACAGAAATTCCAGTGAAATCACGTTCAAAACCGAACGTCAGTAAAAAAGCTTCGTAGAATCACTCTGTGAATGTCTTTGAAAACACTTCTTAAGAAGGAAAGCATACGTCTTTCATCTGAGTGAAAACTGCATTCTATTCAGTTTTTAGTACTGTGTTGAATGGTTAGGCGATTCACATGTAGGGAAGCGTTTGTTTGCATTCGGTATACTCAATTCTTTAACAGCAAACCTCGTGTCTTGCGTTTGACAGAAATTCCAGTGAAATCACGTTGAAAACCGAACGTCGGTAAAAAGGCTTCGTAGAATCACTCTGTGAATGTCTTTGAAAACACTTCTTAAGAAGGAAAGCATACGTATTTCATCTGAGTGAAAACTGCATTCTATTCAGTTTTTAGTACTGTGTTGAATGGTTAGGCGATTCACTTGTAGGGAAGCGTTTGTTTGCATTCTGTATACTCAATTCTTTAACAGCAAACCTAGTGTCTTGTCTTTGACAGAAATTCCAGTGAAATCATGTTTAAAACCGAACGTCAGTAAAAAGGCTTCATAGAATCACTCTGTGAATGTCTTTGAAAACAATTCTTAAGAAGGAAAGCATACGTCTTTCATCTGAGTGAAAACTGCATTCTATTCAGTTTTTAGTACTGTGTTGAATGGTTAGGCGATTCACTTCTAGGGAAGCATTTGTTTGCATTCTGTATACTCAATTCTTTAACAGCAAACCACGTGTCTTGCTTTGACAGAAATTCCAGTGAAATCACGTTTAAAACCGAACGTCAGTAAAAAGGCTTTGATGAATCACTCTGTGAATGTCTTTGAAAACACTTCTTAAGAAGGAAAGCATACGTCTTTCATCTGAGTGAAAACTGCATTCTATTCAGTTTTTAGTACTGTGTTGAATTGTTAGGCGATTCACTTGTAGGGAAGCGTTTGTTTGCATTCTGTATACTCAATTCTTTAACAGCAAAATTCGTGTCTTGTCTTTGACAGAAATTCCAGTGAAATCATGTTTAAAACCGAACGTCAGTAAAAAGGCTTCATAGAATCACTCTGTGAATATCTTTGAAAACAATTCTTAAGAAGGAAAGCACACGTCTTTCATCTGAGTGAAAACTGCATTCTATTCAGTTTTTAGTACTGTGTTGAATGGTTAGGCGATTCACTTCTAGGGAAGCATTTGTTTGCATTCTGTATACTCAATTCTTTAACAGCAAACCACGTGTCTTGCTTTGACAGAAATTCCAATGAAATCACGTTTAAAACCGAACGTCAGTAAAAAGGCTTCGTAGAATCACTCTGTGAATGTCTTTGAAAACACTTCTTAAGAAGGAAAGCATACGTCTTTCATCTGAGTGAAAACTGCATTCTATTCAGTTTTTAGTACTGTGTTGAATGGTTAGGCGATTCACTTCTAGGGAAGCGTTTGTTTGCATTCTGTATACTCAATTCTTTAACAGCAAACCTAGTGTCTTGCGTTTGACAGAAATTCCAGTGAAATCACGTTTAAAACCGAATGTCAGTAAAAAGGCTTCGTAGAATCACTCTGTGAAAGTCTTTGAAAACACTTCTTAAGAAGGAAAGCATACGTCTTTCATCTGAGTGAAAACTGCATTCTATTCAGTTTTTAGTACTGTTTTGAATGTTTAGGCGATTCAAATGTAGGGAAGCGTTTGTTTGCATTCTCTATACTCAATTCTTTAACAGCAAACCACGTGTCTTGCTTTGACAGAAATTCCAGTGAAATCACGTTTAAAACCGAACGTCTGTAAAAAGGCTTCGTAGAATCACTCTGTGAATGTCTTTGAAAACACTTCTTAAGAAGGAAAGCATACGTCTTTCATCTGAGTGAAACCTGTATTCTATTCAGTTTTTAGTACTGTTTTCAATGGTTAGGCAATTCACTTCTAGGGAAGCGTTTGTTTGCATTCTGTATACTCAATTCTTTAACAGCAAACCTCGTGTCTTGCGTTTGACAGAAATTCCAGTGAAATCACGTTTAAAACCGAACGTCAGTAAAAAGGCTTCGTAGAATCACTCTGTGAATGTCTTTGAAAACACTTCTTAAGAAGGAAAGCATACGTCTTTCATCTGAGTGAAAACTGCATTCTATTCAGTTTTTAGTACTGTGTTGAATGGTTAGGCGATTCACATGTAGGGAAGCGTTTGTTTGCATTCAGTATACTCAATTCTTTAACAGCAAACCTCGTGTCTTGCGTTTGACAGAAATTCCAGTGAAATCACGTTTAAAACCGAAAGTCAGTAAAAAGGCTTCATAGAATCACTCTGTGAAAGTCTTTGAAAACACTTCTTAAGAAGGAAAGCATACGTCTTTCATCTGAGTGAAAACTGCATTCTATTCAGTTTTTAGTACTGTTTTGAATGTTTAGGCGATTCAATTGTAGGGAAGCGTTTGTTTGCATTCTGTATACTCAATTCTTTAACAGCAAATCTCCTGTCTTGCGTTTGACAGAAATTCCAGTGAAATCACGTTTAAAACCGAACGTCAGTAAAAAGGCTTCGTAGAATCACTCTGTGAATGTCTTTGAAAACACTTCTTAAGAAGGAAAGCATACGTCTTTCATCTGAGTGAAAACTGCATTCTATTCAGTTTTTAGTACTGTGTTGAATGGTTAGGCGATTCACTTCTAGGGAAGCGTTTGTTTGCATTCTGTATACTCAATTCTTTAACAGCAAACCACGTGTCTTGCTTTGACAGAAATTCCAGTGAAATCACGTTTAAAACCGAACGTCAGTAAAAAGGCTTCGTAGAATCACTCTGTGAATGTCTTTGAAAACACTTCTTAAGAAGGAAAGCATATGTCTTTCATCTGAGTGAAAACTGCATTCTATTCAGTTTTTAGTACTGTTTTCAATGGTTAGGCAATTCACTTGTAGGGAAGCGTTTGTTTGCATTCTGTATACTCAATTCTTTAACAGCAAACCTCGTGTCTTGCGTTTGACAGAAATTCCAGTGAAATCACGTTTAAAACCGAACGTCAGTAAAAAAGCTTCGTAGAATCACTCTGTGAATGTCTTTGAAAACACTTCTTAAGAAGGAAAGCATACGTCTTTCATCTGAGTGAAAACTGCATTCTATTCAGTTTTTAGTACTGTGTTGAATGGTTAGGCGATTCACATGTAGGGAAGCGTTTGTTTGCATTCGGTATACTCAATTCTTTAACAGCAAACCTCGTGTCTTGCGTTTGACAGAAATTCCAGTGAAATCACGTTGAAAACCGAACGTCGGTAAAAAGGCTTCGTAGAATCACTCTGTGAATGTCTTTGAAAACACTTCTTAAGAAGGAAAGCATACGTATTTCATCTGAGTGAAAACTGCATTCTATTCAGTTTTTAGTACTGTGTTGAATGGTTAGGCGATTCACTTGTAGGGAAGCGTTTGTTTGCATTCTGTATACTCAATTCTTTAACAGCAAACCTAGTGTCTTGTCTTTGACAGAAATTCCAGTGAAATCATGTTTAAAACCGAACGTCAGTAAAAAGGCTTCATAGAATCACTCTGTGAATGTCTTTGAAAACAATTCTTAAGAAGGAAAGCATACGTCTTTCATCTGAGTGAAAACTGCATTCTATTCAGTTTTTAGTACTGTGTTGAATGGTTAGGCGATTCACTTCTAGGGAAGCATTTGTTTGCATTCTGTATACTCAATTCTTTAACAGCAAACCACGTGTCTTGCTTTGACAGAAATTCCAGTGAAATCACGTTTAAAACCGAACGTCAGTAAAAAGGCTTTGATGAATCACTCTGTGAATGTCTTTGAAAACACTTCTTAAGAAGGAAAGCATACGTCTTTCATCTGAGTGAAAACTGCATTCTATTCAGTTTTTAGTACTGTGTTGAATTGTTAGGCGATTCACTTGTAGGGAAGCGTTTGTTTGCATTCTGTATACTCAATTCTTTAACAGCAAAATTCGTGTCTTGTCTTTGACAGAAATTCCAGTGAAATCATGTTTAAAACCGAACGTCAGTAAAAAGGCTTCATAGAATCACTCTGTGAATGTCTTTGAAAACAATTCTTAAGAAGGAAAGCATACGTCTTTCATCTGAGTGAAAACTGCATTCTATTCAGTTTTTAGTACTGTGTTGAATGGTTAGGCGATTCACTTCTAGGGAAGCATTTGTTTGCATTCTGTATACTCAATTCTTTAACAGCAAACCACGTGTCTTGCTTTGACAGAAATTCCAATGAAATCACGTTTAAAACCGAACGTCAGTAAAAAGGCTTCGTAGAATCACTCTGTGAATGTCTTTGAAAACACTTCTTAAGAAGGAAAGCATACGTCTTTCATCTGAGTGAAAACTGCATTCTATTCAGTTTTTAGTACTGTGTTGAATGGTTAGGCGATTCACTTCTAGGGAAGCGTTTGTTTGCATTCTGTATACTCAATTCTTTAACAGCAAACCACGTGTCTTGCTTTGACAGAAATTCCAGTGAAATCACTTTTAAAACCGAACATCAGTAAAAAGGCTTCGTAGAATCACGCTGTGAATGTCTTTGAAAACACTTCTTAAGAAGGAAAGCATACGTCTTTCATCTGAGTGAAAACTGCATTCTATTCAGTTTTTAGTACTGTTTTGAATGGTTAGGCGATTCACTTGTAGGGAAGCATTTGTTTGCATTCTGTATACTCAATTCTTTAACAGCAAACCTCGTGTCTTGCGTTTGACAGAAATTCCAGTGAAATCACGTTTAAAACCGAACGTCAGTAAAAAGGCTTCCTAGAATCACTCTGTAAATGTCTTTGAAAACACTTCTTAAGAAGTAAATCATACCTCTTTCATCTGAGTGAAAACTGCATTCTATTCAGTTTTTAGTACTGTTTTGAATGGTTAGGCGATTCACTTGTAGGGAATCATTTGTTTGCATTCTGTATACTCAATTCTTTAACAGCAAATCTCGTGTCTTGCGTTTGACAGAAATTCCAGTGAAATCACGTTTAAAACCGAACGTCAGTAAAAAGGCTTCATAGAATCACTCTGTGAATGTCTTTGAAAACACTTCTTAAGAAGGAAAGCATACGTCTTTCATCTGAGTGAAAACTGCATTCTATTCAGTTTTTAGTACTGTTTTGAATGTTTAGGCGATTCACTTGTAGGGAAGCGTTTGTTTGCATTCTGTATACTCAATTCTTTAACAGCAAATCTCCTGTCTTGCGTTTGACAGAAATTCCAGTGAAATCACGTTTAAAACCGAACGTCAGTAAAAAGGCTTCGTAGAATCACTCTGTGAATGTCTTTGAAAACACTTCTTAAGAAGGAAAGCATACGTCTTTGATCTGAGTGAAAACTGCATTCTATTCAGTTTTTAGTACTGTTTTGAATGGTTAGGCGATTCACTTGTAGGGAAGCGTTTGTTTGCATTCTGTATACTCAATTCTTTAACAGCAAACCTCGTGTCTTGCGTTTGACAGAAATTCCAGTGAAATCACGTTTAAAACCGAAAGTCAGTAAAAAGGCTTCATAGAATCACTCTGTGAATGTCTTTGAAAACACTTCTTAAGAAGGAAAGCATACGTCTTTCATCTGAGTGAAAACTGCATTCTATTCAGTTTTTAGTACTGTTTTGAATGGTTAGGCGATTCACTTGTAGGGAAGCGTTTGTTTGCATTCTGTATACTCAATTCTTTAACAGCAAACCTCGTGTCTTGCGTTTGAAAGAAATTCCAGTGAAATCACGTTTAAAACCGAACGTCAGTAAAAAGGCTTCGTAGAATCACTCTGTGAATGTCTTTGAATACACTTCTTAAGAAGGAAAGCATATGTCTTTCATCTGAGTGAAAACTGCATTCTATTCAGTTTTTAGTACTGTTTTGAATGGTTAGGCGATTCACTTGTAGGGAAGCGTTTGTTTGCATTCTGTATACTCAATTCTTTAACAGCAAATCTCCTGTCTTGCGTTTGACAGAAATTCCAGTGAAATCACGTTGAAAAGCCAATGTCAGTGAAAAGGCTTTGTAGAATCACTCTGTGAATGTCTTTGAAAACACTTCTTAAGATGGAAAGCATACGTCTTTCATCTGAGTGAAAACTGCATTCAATTCAGTTTTTAGTACTGTGTTGAATGGTTAGGAGATTCACTTGTAGGGAAGCGTTTGTTTGCATTCTGTATACTCAATTCTTTAACAGCAAACCTAGTGTCTTGCGTTTGACAGAAATTCCAGTGAAATCACGTTTAAAACCGAACGTCAGTAAAAAGGCTTTGTAGAATCACTCTGTGAATGTCTTTGAAAACACTTCTTAAGAAGGAAAGCATACGTCTTTCATCTGAGTGAAAACTGCATTCTATTCAGTTTTTAGTACTGTTTTGAATGTTTAGGCGATTCACTTGTAGGGAAGCGTTTGTTTGCATTCTGTATACTCAATTCTTTAACAGCAAACCTCGTGTCTTGCCTTTGACAGAAATTCCAGTGAAATCACGTTTAAAACCGAACGTCAGTAAAAAGGCTTCGTAGAATCACTCTGTGAATGTCTTTGAAAACACTTCTTAAGAAGGAAAGCATACGTCTTTCATCTGAGTGAAAACTGCATTCTATTCAGTTTTTAGTACTGTGTTGAATGGTTAGGCGATTCACATGTAGGGAAGCGTTTGTTTGCATTCTGTATACTCAATTCTATAACAGCAAACCTCGTGTCTTGCGTTTGACAGAAATTCCAGTGAAATCACGTTGAAAACCGAACGTCAGTAAAAAGGCTTCGTAGAATCACTGTGTGAATGTCTTTGAAAACACTTCTTAAGAAGGAAAGCATACGTCTTTCATCTGAGTGAAAACTGCATTCTATTCAGTTTTTAGTATTGTTTTGAATGGTTAGGCGATTCACTTGTAGGGAAGCATTTGTTTGCATTCTGTATACTCAATTCTTTAACAGCAAACCTCGTGTCTTGCGTTTGACAGAAATTCCAGAGAAATCACGTTTAAAACCGAACGTCAGTAAAAAGGCTTCGTAGAATAACTCTGTGAATGTCTTTGAAAACACTTCTTAAGAAGGAAAGCATACGTCTTTCATCTGAGTGAAAACTGCATTCTATTCAGTTTTTAGTACTGTTTTGAATGGTTAGGCGATTCACTTGTAGGGAATCGTTTGTTTGCATTATGTATACTCAATTCTTTAACAGCAAACCTCGTGTCTTGCGTTTGACAGAAATTCAGTGAAATCACGTTGAAAACCGAACGTCAGTAAAAAGGCTTCGTAGAATCACTCTGTGAATGTCTTTGAAAACACTTCTTAAGAAGGAAAGCATACGTCTTTCATCTGAGTGAAAACTGCATTCTATTCAGTTTTTAGTACTGTTTTGAATGGTTAGGCGATTCACTTGTAGGGAAGCGTTTGTTTGCATTCTGTATACTCAATTCTTTAACAGCAAACCTCGTGTCTTGGGTTTGACAGAAATTCCAGTGAAATCATGTTTAAATCCGAAGGTCAGTAAAAAGGCTTCATAGAATCACTCTGTGAATGTCTTTGAAAACACTTCTTAAGAAGGAAAGCATACGTCTTTCATCTGAGTGAAAACTGCATTCTATTCAGTTTTTAGTACTGTTTTGAATGGTTAGGCGATTCACTCGTAGGGAAGCGTTTGTTTGCATTCTGTATACTCAATTCTTTAACAGCAAATCTCCTGTCTTGCGTTTGACAGAAATTCCAGTGAAATCACGTTGAAAACCGAACGTCAGTAAGAAGGCTTCGTAGAATCACTCTGTGAATGTCTTTGAAAACACTTCTTAAGAAGGGAAGCATACGTCTTTGATCTGACTGAAAACTGCATTCTATTCAGTTTTTAGTACTGTTTTGAATGGTTAGGTGATTCACTTGTAGGGAAGCATTTGTTTGCATTCTGTATACTCAATTCTTTAACAGCAAACCTCGTGTCTTGCCTTTGACAGAAATTCCAGTGAAATCACGTTTAAAACCGAAGGTCAGTAAAAAGGCTTTGTAGAATCACTCTGTGAATGTCTTTGAAAACACTTCTTAAGAAGGAAAGCATACATCTTTCATCTGAGTGAAAACTGCATTCTATTCAGTTTTTAGTACTGTTTTGAATGGTTAGGCAATTCACATGTAGGGAAGCGTTTGTTTGCATTCTGTATACTCAATTCTTTTTTTTTAACAGCAAATCTCGTGTCTTGCGTTTGACAGAAATTCCAGTGAAATCACGTTTAAAACCGAATGTCAGTAAAAAGGCTTCGTAGAATCACTCTGTGAATGTCTTTGAAAACACTTCTTAAAAAGGAAAGCATACGTCTTTGATCTGAGTGAAAACTGCATTCTATTCAGTTTTTAGTACTGTTTTGAATGGTTAGGCGATTCACTTGTAGGGAAGCGTTTGTTTGCATTCTGTATACTCAATTCTTTAACAGCAAACCTCCTGTCTTGCCTTTGACAGAAATTCCAGTGAAATCACGTTTAAAACGAAACGTCAGTAAAAAGGCTTCATAGAATCACTCTGTGAATGTCTTTGAAAACACTTCTTAAGAAGGAAAGCATACGTCTTTCATCTGAGTGAAAACTGCATTCTATTCAGTTTTTAGTACTGTGTTGAATGGTTAGGCGATTCACTTGTAGGGAAGCGTTTGTTTGCATTCTGTATACTCAATTCTTTAACAGCAAACCTCGTGTCTTGCGTTTGTCAGAAATTCCAGTGAAATCACGTTTAAAACCGAACGTCAGTAAAAAGGCTTCGTAGAATCACTCTGTGAATGTCTTTGAAAACACTTCTTAAGAAGGAAAGCATACGTCTTTCATCTGAGTGAAAACTGCATTCTATTCAGTTTTTAGTACTGTTTTGAATTGTTAGGCGATTCACTTGTAGGGAAGCGTTTGTTTGCATTCTGTATACTCAATTCTTTAACAGCAAATCTCTTGTCTTGCGTTTGACAGAAATTCCAGTGAAATCACGTTTAAAACCGAACGTCAGTAAAAAGGCTTCGTAGAATCACTCTGTGAATGTCTTTTAAAACACTTCTTAAGAAGGAAAGCATACGTCTTTCATCTGAGTGAAAACTGCATTCTATTCAGTTTTTAGTACTGTTTTGAATGTTTAGGCGATTCACTTGTAGGGAAGCGTTTGTTTGCATTCTGTGTACTCAATTCTTTAACAGCAAATCTCCTGTCTTGAGTTTGACATATATTCCAGTGAAATCACGTTTAAAAGCCAACGTCAGTAAAAAGGCTTTGTAGAATCACTCTGTGAATGTCTTTGAAAACACTTCTTAAGAAGGAAAGCATACGTCTTTC